>JAEOAD010001031.1:750000-1950000 GCA_036365145.1 Orientallactaga sibirica
GGATAACCATCTACAATAGAGCTCAGCAGCAAAGTGCTCCCTTCACCCAGGTGCTGCTGACTGCCTGTGAATTTCTGTTCTTGATCCACTCGCCACCCCCGTGCCCTGTTCTATGCTCCAGGAAGACCACCTGTCCACAGCAGAGCCTGCAGCCCTCTGACTGCGTTTAGCTGTGGGAAGGCCCTGCAGGATGATGGACCATGAAAAGGGAGTGAGGATGGGTTGTTGGCCCCGGCTCTTCTCCACTGGCCTCCATAGTTCAGCTGGGTGTCTCAGTGAAGGTTCTCATCCTGCCTCCCATTACCATTCTAGGCCTTAGCATGGCAGTGCTTTCTGCCACTGGTAGTTCTGGGTACTGTGAGGTTTTTTTTTTTTTTTTTTTTTAAGTGTTTATTTTTATTTATTTATTAGAGATGGAGAGGGAGAGAGAGAGAGAGAAAGGGCACACCAGGACCTCTAGCCACTGCAAACAAACTTCAGACGCATGTACCACCATGTGCATCTGGCTGACATGGGACCTGGAGAATCGAACCTGGGTCCTTAGCCTTCACAAGTAAGCACCTTAACCACTAAGCCATCCCCAGCCCTGTTTTCTTTTCTTTTCTTTTCTTTTCTTTTCTTTTCTTTTCTTTTCTTTTCTTTTCTTTTCTTTTTCTTTTCTTTTCTTTTCTTTTTTGGTTTTTAGAGGTAGGGTTTCAATCTAGCCCAGGCTGACCTAGAATTCACTATGTAGTCTCACAGCAATCCTCCTATCTCATTTCCCAAGAGCTGGAATTAAAGGCATGCTCCACCACTTTGTTTTCTTATACCCTGCTCATAATGGTTTTATGAATAGTCCCTTTACTAAATGCTCCCCACCTTCCCTAGTTTTTTTTCCATGCCCCTTGTACCCTTCCAGGATCCTGATGGATACCGGAAATCCCATCCATTTGGGGACATTCCCTTCAGATATAAAGTACATACAGAAATGGCATACAGAGAAGGTTATATACTACATCAAACAGTCAGAAACAGCCCGATGTCCTATACCTGGTACTTGGAAAAATAAGCTGTGATACGTCTGCATAGAGGAATATTCTGGAGCAGTAGTGGAAAAGCAACACACACATATTGTAGAACAGATCTCTAGACCACATTGTCAAGCAAATAAGTGTACAGCGATGCATACGGTGAGGTGTCTTAAGACAACACAACAGAGAAATTTTCAAATGCAAACAGTGATGTGCAAAACATGGAAAATTAGTCACTCCCACTGGCAGAGGGACAGATTAGCCCATTTTCTGTTACTATAACAGAATACCCGTGACCAGACAACTTATAAGGGAAAAATGGTAGTCAGGCATGGACATACAAGTTTATAATCCCAATGCTGAGAAAGTAAAGGCTGAAGGATCAGGAGTTCTAAGCCCACATAGTTGAGACTAGCCTAGGCTACATAGTGAAATACTGTTTGAATTAAAAAAGCATTTTCTCACGCTGATGAATACCACTAGACTGGAAATCCCTCCTGCTTGAAACTGGGGATGCTGATGAGTCACTGTGAGTGGCAGACAGCTTGAGCAGCAGCTAAAAGATGAGATCCACAGCATGCTGGGAAAGAAAGGCTGCCGAAAACCCACAGGCAGAATGGCTGGTGCTGGTCTCTGTCACTGAATCACACCCCTAACCAGCATAGCTTAAGTAGACAGCAGAGATAAGAGCATGCAGCATAGTGATGTGAGTTGTCACAAGTGAGGCTCAGATGTGGGGATAGTGAGCTGTAATCCCAACACCATGGACATAGATGCGAGAGGACACGAGTTCAAGGCCAGCTTTGGCTACATGGCAAGATCAAGGCAAGACTGGCTACATGAGACCCAGTATCAAGAGCACAAACAGCAACAAAATGATGGAGAGAAGGGCTATGGAGCACTGTATCTGGATGGAGAGGAGAGGACACTGTCTCTGGATGGAGAGGAGAGGACACTGTCTCTGGATGGAGAGGAGAGGACACTGTCTCTGGATGGAGAGGAGAGGACACTGTCTCTGTATGACAAGGAGAGGACACTGTCTCTAGATGGAGAAGAGAGGACACTGTCTCTGGATGGAGAAGAGAGGACACTGTCTCTAGATGGGGAGGAGAAGACACTGTCTCTGAATGGAGAGGAGAGGACACTGTCTCTGGATGGAGAGGAGAGGACACTGTCTCTGGATGGGGAGGAGAGGACACTGTCTCCGGATGGAGAGGAGAGGACACTGTCTCTGGATGGAGATGAGAGGACACTGTCTATGGATGGAGAGGAGAGGACACTGTCTCTGGATGGAGAGGAGAGGACACTGTCTCTAGATGGGGAGGAGAGGACACTGTCTCTGGATGGAGAGGAGAGGATACTGTCCCTGGATGGAGAGGAGAGGACACTGTCTCCGGATGGGGAGGAGAGGACACTGTCTCTGGATGGAGAGGAGAGGACACTGTCTCTGGATGGGGAGGAGAGGACACTGTCTCTGGATGGAGAGGAGAGGACACTGTCTCTGGATGGAGAGGAGAAGACACTGTCTCTGAATGGAGAGGAGAGGACACTGTCTCTGGATGGAGAGGAGAGGACACTGTCTCTGGATGGGGAGGAGAGGACACTGTCTCTGGATGGAGAGGAGAGGACACTGTCTCTGGATGGGGAGGAGAGGACACTGTCTCTGGATGGAGAGGAGAGGACACTGTCTCTGGATGGAGAGAAGAGGACACTGTCCCTGGATGGAGAGAAGAGGACACTGTCTCTGGATGGAGAAGAGAGGACACTGTCTCTGGATGGAGAGAAGAGGACACTGTCCCTGGATGGAGAGGAGAGGACACTGTCTCTGGATGGAGTGAAGAGGACACTGTCTCTGGATGGGGAGGAGAGGACACTGTCCCTGGATGGAGAGGAGAGGGCACTGTCCCTGGATGGAGAGGAGAAGACACTGTCTCTGGATGGAGAGAAGAGGACACTGTCTCTGGATGTAGAGGAGAGGACACTGTCCCTGGATGGAGAGGAGAGGACACTGTCTCTGGATGGAGAGGAGAGGACACTGTCTCTGGATGGGGAGGAGAGGACACTGTCTCTGGATGGGGAGGAGAGGACACTGTCTCTGGATGGAGAAGAGAGGACACTGTCTCTGGATGGAGAGGAGAGGATACTGTCCCTGGATAGGGAGGAGAGGACACTGTCTCTAGATGGGGAGGAGAAGACACTGTCTCTGAATGGAGAGGAGAGGACACTGTCTCTGGATGGGGAGGAGAGGACACTGTCTCTGGATGGGGAGGAGAGGACACTGTCTCTGGATGGGGAGGAGAGGACACTGTCTCTGGATGGGGAGGAGAGGACACTGTCTCTGGATGGAGAGGAGAGGACACTGTCTCTGGATGGGGAGGAGAGGATACTGTCTCTGGATGGGGAGGAGAGGACACTGTCTCTGGATGGAGAGGAGAGGACACTGTCTCTGGATGGAGAGGAGAGGACACTGTCTCTGGATGGAGAGAAGAGGACACTGTCTCTGGATGGGGAGGAGAGGACACTGTCTCTGGATGGAGAGAAGAGGACACTGTCTCTGGATGGGGAGGAGAGGACACTGTCTCTGGATGGAGAGGAGAGGACACTGTCTCTGGATGGAGAGGAGAGGACACTGTCTCTGGATGGAGAGAAGAGGACACTGTCTTGGATGGATAGGAGAGACACTGTCTCTGGATGGAGAGAAGAGGACACTGTCTTGGATGGATAGGAGAGACACTGTCTCTGGATGGGGAGGAGAGGACACTGTCTCTGGATGGGGAGGAGAGGACACTGTCTCTGGATGGAGAGGAGAGGACACTGTCTCTGGATGGGGAGGAGAGGACACTGTCTCTGGATGGGGAGGAGAGGACACTGTCTCTGGATGGGGAGGAGAGGACACTGTCTCTGGATGGGGAGGAGAGGACACTGTCTCTGGATGGAGAGGAGAGGAAATTGTCTCTGGATGGAGAAGAGAGGACACTGTCTCTGGATGGAGAGGAGAGGACACTGTCTCTGGATGGGGAGGAGAGGACATTGTCTCTGGATGGAGAAGAGAGGACACTGTCTCTGGATGGAGAGGAGAGGACACTGTCTCTGGATGGGGAGGAGAGGACATTGTCTCTGGATGGAGAAGAGAGGACACTGTATCTGGATGGAGAGGAGAGGACACTGTCTCTGGATGGGGAGGAGAGGACACTGTCTCTGGATGGAGAAGAGAGGCCACTGTCTCTGGATGGAGAGGAGAGGACACTGTCTCTGGATGGAGAAGAGAGGACACTGTCTCTGGATGGGGAGGAGAGGACACTGTCTCTGGATGGGGAGGAGGGGACACTGTCTCTTGATGGAGAGGATGCTCTGATGCATTGTCTTTGCATGAGGAGGACTATGGCCACTGTTTTGCAGATATGACATGGTCATTACACTCATTATCTCAGCGTGACTATTGTCACCTGCACACAACCTGCGTTACGTTGGGCCCATCAGCATTCCCTCATGCATGATGGAAGAGGGCACAAGGCCCCCTCGGCCCCTAGCAATCATTGCAGTTAATGGTCAGTGAGGGGCAGAGGACATTTTCTGCCATGGGTATGCCACTGGGATATTACATGTATTCTTGTTAAGAATTGACATGATCTTATAGCAACCTTAGTTCAACACACTGACACACACACATGCATGCACACATGTATGCACACACATCAAAGTAGAAAAGAACCTGGTTAGAAGAAGAAGGGGTTCATGGGTAGGGTGGGTCAAAGAGGGGGATCATGATCAACGTACTTCATGTTCATCTATAAAAATTGTCCAAGAAAGTGAAGCTCTCAAATAATTGTCTAACTACGCCATCCTTTATGACATCAGCAAAGACAAGGACACAGTATGTCCCCTCGTGACTTAATACCATAGTAAATGTGCATTATGCTTAGTTGAATTTTACTGTTTTTTTTGTTGTTGTTGAAATTCTATTCTTCTTATTAAATAATAAGAGCATTAAAAATTCATTTTAAAAAAATCCATTTTGACACAGGGCATGGAGGCGCATGTCTTTAATCCCAGCACTCGGGAGGCAGAGGTAGGAGGATCACCGTGAGTTCAAGGCCACCCTGATACTACATAGTGAATTCTAGGTCATCTTGGGCTAGACTGAGACCCTACCTCGAAAAACCAAAACAAAATAAATCCATTTTGAGCAAGAGCCGGCCACAAACATTCCAGACTCCTGGAATCATCGAGATGGAAACGCTGTAAATCTGCAGGAAGGACTTGGGATTCAGAGCCCAGCTGCCTTATACTTGCTGAGTCACTCAGTGACGGATGGATCTGTGATTAGCTCTGAACACCAGGAGTAACAATGCAGGAGCTTGGGTTCTTTTCCCTTCCTTTTCTCTCTCCTGTTCCTCCTTCCCTTTTCCTGCCCTCCCCTCCCTTTCCTTTCCTTTCCTTTTAAATTTTTATTTATTCGTGTGTGTGTGTGTGTGCGCGTGTGTGCGTGTGTGTGTGTGTGCAGGTCAGAGGACAACCTCAAGGTGTCTGTTCCAGTTTTTACATGGCTGCTGTGGAATTGAATTCAGACCAGCAGGCTTTACAAGCAAGTGTTTTTAATTACTGAGCCTCAGCCCCATATTTTCTCGTTTCCTTCTCCTTCTCTCCTCCACTTCGTTCCTTATTTCCTTCCTCCTTCTGTCCCTCCCTCCCTCCCCTGTCTTCTCTCTTTTTTTGAGAGCAGAGTCTCATGTATCATTTGGCTATAGCCAAGGAAGAACTTGAACTCTTGGGCTTCCTGCCCCCACCTCCCAAATGCTGGGATTTCAGACACACACCACCATACCCAGGTTCTGGGGGCCGTGGATTGAACACAGGTTTTGTGCAGGCTAGGCAAGCACTCTAGCAGCTGCTCTGCATCTGGAGCCCTAGAATGGTTTGTTAAAAAATGAAACAGGGCTGGGAAGATGGCTCAGTGGTTAAGGGTGCTTGTTTGCAAAGCCTGCCAGCCTGCATTTGATTCCCCAGCACCCATGTGAAGCCAGATGCAAAACTTGGTGCATGCATCTGGTGTTCATTTGCAGTGGCAAGGGGCCCTGGCATGCTCCCCATCCATGTAAATAAATAAATGAATACATTTCTTCAAAAATTGCCAAAATACCAAAACAACAACAGTAACAAGACATGTACAAATTGTGAGTCCGGTCGGTCTTCACGGATCTTGTCTGCCCAGGCTATGCAAGCTCTGCTTCTTTAAACACTCAAGATGACATTTACACTAAACATCTTTTATAGAACTATATGTTATAAAAAAGGAGTGCAAGTTGTGTCAGTGGTGTTGGGCTGAAGACTGATTTAAATAAGCCCTTGGGTTTGTGTTGTGTAGAGCAGGTTTTGCTGGAGCTAATCTTTTCTAAACCTGCTATGTTCTTCAGTTCAGCAGACCTTCCTAATTGTCGCTATTAGTTCCCTTTCTTGTGGTCTGTTCTGTCAATAGACTATTGAGTGTTTGGTAAACTGAAGCCCCACCAGCAGCCAGCACACGGAGACAGACGTTAAATCATGGCTTGGCCGCTCTTATTCCTTATTAGTGTCTGTGAAATAGCTGTTAGGCCCAGGGACAGGTTTACCATGATGCACGTTTGTGTCATTCTCAAATTTCCACACTGTACAATCAGGTATGTGGTTTTTTCTTTTTTTAAATTTTAACCATAGGCAACAGGTGTGTTCTTGGAACAAAGTGAAACCCCCACTTTTGGCTTCTGGGAGAGGCAGCAGCTGTAAGCTTGGTTCCAATGACACATGGCTCTGTGAGAAGCAAAAATAAACTACTTGTTCAAGTTATTAAAGCAATGGGCAGATGGGCTGTAGCTGCCTGTATGTTTCTTTTGTGTTAAGAGCCAGGGTCTAAATTTTCAAATGACAAATGTTTCTCTTTTCCTTTGCCTCTTTTTCCCTCCTCCTTTTTCTTCTTCTTTTCCTGCTTCCATTTTAAACACAACCAATGAAAACAATACACTTTGAAAAGCATTACATATTTACTACTGAGTATATTACTTCTTTGGGGTCAGGCTGTATACAGACTAATGAGTGAGGAGAAGAAAAACGCCTTCATGAAAATCAAATTACACTTCCCAGTCACATTGTCCAACAAGGGATTTAAAGGGACTATTTACTATGCAATGTGCAAGCTTATCTGGAAACTACATTTTTTAAAAAATGCCAATGTAAGTAAGGTTTCTTTATGAGTCTTACTATCCTCTATTCTTCTATCTAGAATTCGGTGAGATGTTACTTGTAAGAGTTAAGATGGGGCCTGGGAAGATGGCTCGATGGCTCATTGAGGACCCGAGTTCAATTCCCCAGCTTCCACGCAAAAGCCAGGCATGGTGGTACACACCTGGAATCCCAGCGCAGGGGAAGCAGAGACAGGAAGACCCCTGGCCTTGCTGGATAGCTGGTCTTGCTGAATCAGTGAACTCCAGGTTCAGTAAACTGAAGAAGACTCCCAATGTTGGCCTCTGGCCTCCACTCGCACACACATGTACCCACACACATGCATGCACATCACACACACATACAGTGGGCACACCCACATAACCACACACACACATGCACATCACACACACATACTATGGGCACACACATACCCACATACATGCATGCGCATCTCACACACATATGATGGGCACACACATACCCCCCCACACACATGCACATCACACACATGTTTCACCCTGTAGGCACATATGTTTGAATACTTGGTCCCCCAGCTGGTGGCACTTTTCTGGAAGGCAGTGGATTTTTAGGAGGTGGAGCCTTGTTGGGGGAAGTGTATCGATGGGGGTAGGCCTTCAGGATTTTTCTTAGCCCTGTCCCACTTCCTGTTCTTCCTCTGCTTCCTGTTTGCCAGGGTGACTACGGCTTCCACTCTGGCCTGCTGTGCCTTCCATGTCAGTATGGACTCTACCCTCACAACTAGAAACCAAATGAAACCGTTGTCCTCTCCTAAGTTGCTCCTGGCTACGTATTTTGCCCCAGCAATGAAAAAGTAACTGACACACATACACATGCATAAAAAAAAAAAAAAAAAAGAGGGCTGGAGAGATGGCTTAGCGGTTAAGGTGTTTGCCTGCAAACCCAAAGGATCCCTGTTCAACTCTCCAGTATCCATGTAAGCCAGATGCACAAGGGGGCGCATGCATCTGGAGTTTGTTTGCAGTGGCTGCAGGCCCTGGTGCGCCCATTCTCTCCCTTTCTCTCTGCCTCTTTCTCTCTCTTAAATAAATAAATAAGATACTAAAAAAAAAAAGAGAGTTAAGATGTCCTGTGTACCCCTAGCACTAACTACTGACCATGAGCCTTTAATTACTGTGCCAGGATTCAAGAGAGTAAGTGCTCACCAGTCACTCAAGCATTTCTTTTGTACATTGGGGATAATATTCCTTTGTGAATATTAGCTTTCATGTATGGTCATACCTGGGAATATATGAAATACATTCTGCATTTTGCCATATAGGAGGTTTTTCTGTAAATGAAAACACATGGACAATGAACAGGTCTGTGTAAGGACGGCTGTGTGACGCACTGGAGGTGGATGGGTCTTGGTACACATTTTCCTGGGTCCTCCTCGTGTAAGCAAGCTTTGCTTTTTCACCAGTGGGTATCTCAACAGAGGTATTTAATACCATGGACTGGGGAGATGGCTGTTAGGGAAACCCTTGCTGTGCAAACATGCAAACCTGAGGAGCTGAGTTCAATCCTGTGTCCATGTAAAAACGTTAGCCATGGTGCCATGTGCTTGTAATTCAGTGCTGGGGAGGTGGCGACTCGAGAGTCCCTGGAGCTAGCTAGCTTAGCTTGATGAATGAGTGAGCTCTGGGTTCAATGAGAAACCCTGTCTCAATGATGGTCATAGACTGCACTGCGAAGCTTCCACTAGTATTTGGCCAAAAAGAGAGGCTACACCCATCAAAATCTCTTAATTAACTATACTTATCCCCTTTAACCCATGCTACTCTCACTCTCCATTGGAGAGTATTTTCTTTTTTTACAGAAAGCAGCAAAAAATGGGGAGAACCAAGACCCATCAACATGACAAGAAAAGACAGCTGACTCCCTAGAATGAGATGAGCCACCTCCTGCACATGAGCCACGGTCCAGGTGACATCACAGGGGAATTGGTGAGTTGCACATGAGTGCAGCTCTCATGGCAACCTGCACCAGGGAGATGGTGATAGACACTGAGGACATTCAACACCCATCAAAGCAGGGCTAGAGAGATGGCTTAGCGATTAAGACACTTGCCTGCAAAGCCAAAGGACCGAGGTTTGATTCCCCAAGACCTATGTAAGTCAGATGCACAAGGTGGTGCACACATCTGGAGTTCATTTATAGTGACTGGATGTCCTGGTGCACCCATTCTCTCTCTCTACCTGCCTCTTTCCCTCTCTCTCAAATAAATAAATAAATAAATAAATAAATAAATAAATAAATAAATAAATAAAAAAAATGTTAAAAAAAACTCTATGAAAGCAGAAATCTAGAGGTTGCTGAGAGCGCAACACTAAAGCAGATTTTTAACACACCCACCAAGGCTCAGGGAACATTGCAGAAGTGGGGGCAGAAAGACCGTAAGAGTCACAGGGTGGGAAGCAGCATCTACAGGCATTGCGTCCCCCCATAAAGACTGACTGCTGTTCTCATATCCCATAACTCCATGATGAATACCAGTAACCGCACTGAGGAGCCCTGCCAGTGGAATGGGGGTAAGGAGGGAGATATAATAGGATAGCATGAGGGGAATGGGACCAACACGTGACTTGTCCATACAGCAAAGTTTTGGATTAATAAAAATATATAAAAAAGAAATCCCATCTCAAAATAAGGTGGAAGGTGACAGATGGCCACCTCGTGAGACCTACACACACACACACAAACACACACATGAACATGCATGTGTACAGGCATACCATACACACAGTACACATGTGCCTGTCCTCCCATATCTACCATGCACATATGAACATGCACACTTACCATGCACTAACAAACATACCACCCCACACAAACACACCAACACATACACACACGAGAAATACTTAATGTCAGTGGAGGTCATCAGAAGGTACTTTGCGTTTCTGAGCTGTAGCAAACATGCATTGCATGTGACAAGGGGAGTACCCATTTGGTTTCAGACCTGGAGCCTTGTGAGGCCAGTGCTGGGGCTGTACATGTGATCTAGCTTGGGAAGGAGCAAGGTCAGAAGCCCTTTCATTTTTTCTTTCTTAACCCCAAACCACAGCTTTATTCAAGAATCAGATTATTGAGATGGCTTAGCAGTTAGGGCACTTGCTGCAAAGCTAAGGACCCAGGTTCCATTCCCCAAAACCCATGTAAGCCAGATGCACATAGTGGCACATGCCTCTGGAGTTTGTTTGCTGTGGCTAGAGTCCCTGGTGTGCCCATTCTCTATCTCTCTCATAAATAAAGAAAAGTAAAAATATATATTTAAAAAAGAATCAGGTTATATATAAACATACAGTGAAAGTGGTTTTGCTAGGATGGTCTCACTGGACACAAGTCAGTAGGGCGATCTGGAATTTAATCCCCTTTGACAAAGGCCAAGGAACGAACCCAATGGTACATTTCTCTTTAACTTTTCAGTTGATTTGACTCATAGCCTCACCAAAACGCATGCAAATTGTGAGTAACTTCAAAAGGTGATACAAATATTTTAATAAGTATACAAACTTTCTATAACTGGCAGACTGGTGTATACACATTTTTAGAGGTCTTCTTTAATCAGGATTTCTCTGGTTTTGCTTTTCCTCAGGCTGAACTTGAAAACAAACCATAATAAGATAAGAATGAGGGCTGGAGAGATGATTTGTTGGTTAAGGCCCTTGCCTGCAAAACCAAAGAATCCAGGAACAATTCCCTAGGACCCACATAAGCCAGACACAAGGTGGCACATGTGTTTGGAGTTCATTGCAGTAGCCAAAGGCCTTGGCATGTCCATTCCCTATCTATCTATCTATCTATCTATCTATCTATCTATCTATCTATCTATCTATCTATCTATCACCTATCTATCTATCATCATCTGTCTGTTTATCTATCTGCCTCTTTCTCTTTCCCTCTCCTTCTCTCTCAAATAAATAAAAAATTTAAAAAGATATACATGAACACTTTGCCATCTTATGTGTGTATATGTATATGTGTGTGTGTAAGTCAAAGAGGGGCGTGAGAGGAAAGCGATCCCAAGGGAAGGGAGAAAGTAAGGCTAATGGAATACAAATGACATGATAGAAAAAGGGGGGACAGTGTGAAGGAAGCAAAGGGACCAGCCAGAGTGGGAGGGCAGTGGTAGGGGGGAGACATTAAAACACCATATCGTGACAGGTATGTATAAAAACACCACAATGAAACATATTACTCTGTACACTAACTTACAAAATGGTTTTTCAAAATATGAAAAAAAATCAGCATCTTAATCATTTTAAAGTGTGCTGTTAACTACACTCACACTGTGTAAAATTTCTAGGGCGTTTTCATCTTGCAAAACAGGAAGTCTTTACCCATTGAACACAAACTGCTCATTGTCTCCCTCCCCAGCCTGCCAGTCACCTTGTTACTACTCTGTACGTCTGACCACAATGGAGACCTTGCATAGACGATGTGTGCCTTTCTGTATCTATCTCACTTCCCTTAGCATGACATTCTCAAAATCCATTCATAGCACATAACAGGATGTTTTCCTTTATAAAAAATTATGCATGTGTATATGTATATAGTGCGTGTGTGCACGCGCATGCACTTATGGCACACATGTGCCATGGTGTGTGCGCGGAGGTCTGAGGACAACTCCTTCTACCTTGTTTGAGATGGGGTCTCTCTTGTTTTTTTGCCACTGTGTGTGTACCAGTCTAGCTGGCCCATGAGCTTCTGGATGCTCCTGGCTCTACCTCTCTTTGCCATAGGCTCATTGGGATCACAGATGTGTGTGCCACTTTGCATATGGCTTTACATGGATACTAGGGAATCAGACTCCGACTGGCAGGTTTGCAAGCATGTGCCTTACACCACTGTGCCATATCCCCAGCCAGATTGTCTTCCCTTTTAAGGCTAAGTAATGTTCCATCATACATAGACCTCACATTTCCTTATCTATTCATGGGTTGATGGACACTGGGGTTGCTTCCTCCTCTTGACCGTAGTGAGCAGTGCTGCTCTGAGCATGAGCACAGGTGCACAAGTGGCTCCTTGAACGTCTGTTCCCAGTGTCTTTGGCTGTACCACCAGAAGTGACATTGCTACTCACATGCTAACCCTATCTGCAGGCTTTTGGGAATGCCATACCATTTTCCATTTGGAGTGCATCATTTTACATTTCTGCCAGCAGTATGTAAGGGTTCCATTTTCACCATATCCCTGCCAACACTTGCGATTTTCTGGGCTTTTAAATTTTAATATATTTTTATCTTATTTTTAAAGTATTATTATTTATTTATTAGAGACAGAGAGAGAGAGAGATGGGCACACGAGGGCCTCTAGTCACTACAAATGAACTCCAGATGCATGCGCTACCTTGTGCATTTGGCTTACGTGGGACCTGGAGAATTGAACCTGGGTCCTTAGGTTTCACAGGCAAGTGCCTTAACCATTAAGCCATCTCTCCAGCCCTAATTTATTATTTCATTTATTTATTTATTTATTTTTTGGTTTTGCAAGGTAGGGTTTCACTCTGGTCCAGGCTGACCTGGAATTAGCTGTGTAGTCTCAGGGTGGCCTCAAACTCTCGGCGATCCTCCTACCTCTGCCTCCCAAGTGCTGGGATTAAAGGCGTGTGCCACCATGCCCAGCTTCCTAATTTATTTTTCAATGCTGGCAAGGATGTGGAAAAAGAGGAACCTTTCTACAATGTTGGTGGAAATGTAATCTGGAATAACCATTGTGGAAACAGTGTGGAGTTTCCTGAGACAGCTAAACATAGATTTACCATATGACCCAAATATAGCACTCCTAGGTATATATCCTAAGGACTCGTCTCACTACCTTAGAGATACTTGCTTGACCATGTTTATTGCTGTTCTATTCACAATAGCTAGGAAATGGAACCAGCCTAGATGTCCCTCAACTGATGAGTGGATAATGAAGATGTGGCACATTTACACAATGGAGTTCTACTCAGTGGTAAAGAAAAATGAAGTTATGTAATTTGCAGGGAAATGGATGGATCTGGAAAGGATTGTACTTAGTGAGGTAACCCAGGCCCAGAAAGCCAATCATTGCCTGTTCTTTCTCATATGTGGATCCTAGCTACAAATGATTGGACTTCTATGTGAGTTGAGCTAAAACTCAGTAGCAGATACCAGTAAGCTAAAAAGGAGACATAAAGGGAATAGAAAGGGAGGTAGGACAGGGGACTTAAGAGGATGGTATTGTATATATGTAAGTAGAAGAACATATTACCGGGGATAGAAAGGCCTAAGTGAGGTCAGGGGAAGAGAGTGAGTAAAGGAAAGGTGGAGGGAGGGCTAATCAAAATCGAAGAGAATATAAATAAGTCATATGGAAACCTACTTTTTTGGATAATGGAACACTCAGAAGCCATGGATTGTTAGTAGAAAATTTTCAGTGCCAGGGATGGGATACTTTCCAGTGAGTTGTTGGCCAGGGAGGTCCCTGATACCCACAAAACATTACTGGCCATTGCCAAGGCTCTTGGTTTCCCATCAGGAATAGACGATAAAACCCTATTGCTGACGACTCCACATACTTGGACTGCAAGGTCACTGAGAAATCCTGTTGGAGCTGAGCTGAAAACTTCCTCTGTGTAAACCAGCTGACAAAAAGCTGGAAAAAGCTATGCTGATTGCAGTTCCATGGGGGGAGAGAGAAATCATCAATGGAGATAAACAACAGTTGATACTGCAAGCCCTAAATTTGGTCAGCCAGGCCAAATGAGCCAACAGGTGCATGTCTGTTATGGGGGAAACCAACCACTCTCTAATTGGACTGGAGGTCTGTTCCATGTGATGGAATACATGCCTGATACTGAAAACCTACGACGGGGAAAGTCATGAGCCCTAGGGATGTAACACCTGCTGGTGTCTGGCTAAATGCATGTATTATGTTCACCAAACTGCCCAGTTAGCACTTCTCTTAATGTTCATACTCATGTATTAATGCTACTCTCACTTTTGGTTAGAGAAGCATCTCTTTTCAGATGGCAGTGACCTTGGGATGACTCAGAAGGCACCATAGTGCTGAGAAGAAGTGACAGAGGAGGGCTCAGAACTGAAACATCTCTATCACACCTTCTAAGGCTCAGGATTCATTGTGGAAGAGGAGGCAGAAAGAATGTAAGAGCCAAAGGAAGGCTAGGACTCCTTACAATGTGCTCCTCCAGACACAAAATGGCCTAGTCATCCATGACCTTGCAGTGTCTGACACTACCTACACAAGACCATCATAATAGGAGGAAAAGATGGTGACATCAAAATAAAAGAGAGACTGATTGAGAGAGGGAAGAGATATGACAGAGAATGGAGTTGCAAAGGGGAAGTGGGGGAGGGGGAAGGAATTACCATGGGATATTGTCTACAATTATGAAAGTTGGCAATAAAAAATTTTAAAAATATTATTTGAAAGTTATCTTAGGCTTTTTTTTTTTTTTTTTTTTTGTAGGGTCTCACTCTAGCCCAGGCTGACCTGGAATTCACTCTGTATTCTCAGTGTGGCCTCGAACTCATGGCAATCCTCCTACCTCTGCCTCCCAAGTGCTGGGATTAAAGGCGTGCACCACCACACCTGGCTTTCTTAGAGCTGTTTTAATGAAATACTGTCTTGTTTACAATTCTCAACTCCACAAATCCTCATTAGTTATTAAATATATTTCTCATTGAATTAAACAGGGTGACTATTTTCTTAGGAGAAAACATCAGATGAAAAGTAAGGCTTACTTTTAATCCATATAAGTTTTTCTATATGAAGGCAATTTTATGTACTCATAATACTATCTCCACTCCCCACATTAAAGAGAAAGTACATGATCTATTTATTACACGACAAGAAAATTAATTTAAGCTTGTCCTTTTTTCTTTGATGTTACAAACAGCTCTTCCCTGTTGTAATGGAAAACAAAGCATTTCACAGAATTTTCTGGGCTTTTTGACAGTAGAACCTCAACAGGTGTGAGCTGATGTCTTCAGCCTGCACTTTCCGGGGAGAAGAAGGATTGCCAATGCCTGAGTCAACTAAGCAAAGTCACCCTCAGACCTCTGTCCAGTGTCCTCTATAGCTTCCTGTCAGACTATAAGCCAAGTTCTTGATTTTGATTGACAAGGCCCTGTGGTGATCTGGCTCCTTGCTGTCTGTCTCCCTAACTCACCTCCTCTGGCCTCTCTGCTCACAGCACAGAGTTTGTATGCATCCTCTGGGCCTTTACGCTGGCTTGCCCTGCCTCGACCTCTCTTCCTCACTCATATCACCACCTAACCACTCCCTCACTCCATTCAAATCTCACCTCAAGTCAGCGGGTCAAGTGCTTACCAGACAGGTGTGAGAGCTGGAGAATCATGCCCTCCCCCCACCCATTCACGTCCCCTTAAAAGTTGGGTGAGCATGGCTACTTACCAGTGCTCTGGAGGCAGA
Source organism: Orientallactaga sibirica (assembly GCA_036365145.1). Lineage (NCBI taxonomy): Eukaryota > Metazoa > Chordata > Mammalia > Rodentia > Dipodidae > Orientallactaga > Orientallactaga sibirica. The sequence goes on from JAEOAD010001031.1 coordinate 765,648, forward strand.
AACGGGATCCCAGGGGCCAGCTGGATGGCTAGACTCGACAAATCAGTGAGCTCTGAGTTCAAGTGCGAGATCCTGCCTCAGTAAGTAAGGTGGGGAGCCATCAAGGAAGACGCCTCCACAAGCATGCACCCAGAAGGGCATGTGTATGTGCACGGATGAACATTCATGCACACATGCATGTACACCACCGGTACAAAAAAGGCACCTCCTGACTTACGCTCCTATATAACAACATCCCTGCTCCCAGCGCTTCCCAGATCATCACCTGCTGGCTTATTATTCTTGACATATACCTGTGCTATCTGAATTCATTTAGTTCTATAATATGCCTGCTATTTCCCAACGGTAAAGTTCTAGGAGAGCCAAACTCTCATGCTGTGTTTATCCCTAATGCCTGGGCTTCTAGAACACTGTGTGCCAAGAGCTGCTCCATCTCTAGGTGCTTTCAGGTGATTAAAGTGAGCATAAATGACTGTCTTAGCTACTTCCTGCCCAGGCCAGGTAAAGAAGAAATAAATAAGACTTGCTTATGCCATTAGAGCTGAGGCTGGGCTGACCATGCTGGACCGTCTCCAACACAGGAAAGGAAAGTACTCACGTGAGTCTCCACGTCACCTGCAAGGATCCTACTGTTTCTCAGAAACTCAGCCACCATGCCATTCATCAGCTTATCAAAGGCCTCAACAGAGGGCGCCACACCTGTGGAAGAGGAATGTGGGGGTTATTCCCTGGGGCTTCAAGGGAAGCTGGAGCTGACTTGCCACAGGTGATATGGAAGTTATGTATGGTCGCTGTCGTACTTATTAATTCAGTCAAAAAGTCACCTCTTCTCTCAGTTCATATTCACCTAGCATTTCTCAATGGCTCAGGAAAATATTGTTTTTCATCTTCCTCACTCAAAAATTTCACTAATATCACTTCATTTCATTTTCCTCTGTGATAGTTAATCTTGTCAACTTAATGAGATTTAGAATCATGTTGGAAACACACCTCTGGTTGGGTCTAGGAGAGTGTTTTCAGAGGTTTAACTGAGGAAGTATGACTCACCCTGAATGTGGCTGGCATTATCCCATAGGCTGGGTCTTGGCTTAATAAAAAAGAGAAAGTTATCCAAGCATCAACATTCATTGCCCTCTGCTTCCTGACTGTGGAGGCAATGTGACCAGCTGGCTCCTGTTCCTGCCACCATGCCTTCACTACCATGATGGACTGAACCCCTGAAACTGTGAGCCAAAAAACAACAACAACAACAACAACAACAACAACAACAACAGCCTTTCTTTCCCAAGTTTCTTTTGTCAGGTAATTTATCACAACAATGAGAGAAGTAACTAATCCATTCCCCAAGCCTAGTGAGGTCTGCAGTACTGTGAGGGACTGGAAGTGAAAACAGAGGAAGGGGTGCATTGGCCGGAGTAACAGAACAAGCAAAAGCAAATCCTGGAGCTGGACTCAGCTGGCCTCATCTGAAGCGGCTGCATTCTCCAAGAGCCCCCAGGAGTGAACTCTGGGCAAGGAGGCAAAGAACGTGGGTGTCACTCTGCTCCAGTATCACTTCCTGGGAGGAGAAAATGACCACGGAGACAATGACAAGGTGCGTCAGTGCACTCAGCATGTGAGCAGTCAGTTTACCGTGACACTGACAGAGCAGTGGCTCAGCCAGGATGCTGTTTCCTTCCCTTCTTTTTAATTAACTGAAAAAAAGAAAAACCTCAAGTCCCTGACTTCACGTTGGAAAATTGAGAAATTGAACAGTGAGCAACTGGAGCAACTCAGCAGTGTGGATTACTCAAACGCAAAGCAGAGGCACACCCTTCCCTCTGCTGTACCCGTGTCATCCATCCGTGCTTACAAAGCTCCTTTTCTCTCCTTCCCAACCTCCCATTGCCACAGCCTCAAAGGGTGATGGGACAGTCACTTCCAGCTCCCCGAATCTACATCAAGTGAGATGTCTTAAAGAGGGAACCCGGCATGCACTGACTACCGTGACATAAAAGGGCACACACCTTTATAATTCCATTTGTTGCTTGGTTGAGGCCTGAAAGGTCTGTGTTGAGTGCTCAAAGTATGAGAAAGTTTTCAAATGTGGAAGATGCATCTATCTCGCAAAAGGTAAAAGGATAAAAGAGAATATTTTCCAGTTTCCTTTTAGCACTGCTCTCTGCTCACACCTCCTCCGGGCAGCCTTTAATGATCTTTTTGCCCAGTCTGCATCCTTTGAATGTCTTAATCAAAGCATTTGTGGTGGAGCAATGTTGTCTGGAAACTAAAGATTCTGGAGGATTTGGATTGTGGATAATTCATCTGAGAGCTCCTGCACCCAGCGCTGTGCACATCACATGGCGGGAGTGCAAAAAAAACAGCTCTTCAGTTACGGAGCCCCACTTTCCTGACTGCCAAGGGCCAAAATCCTATCATAACTAGAATAGTCCTTGATCTTTGGGCAGCATTTATTTGTAATGGATTGTGTTCCTTCTCAAAAGTTTATTTTAAAGGAAAACAATTAACTTTAGTTAACATAGTATATAACCTAGTGACATAGTACTTAAGATGGTAATAGTGTTTATAGTTAAGACATTATTTATTTATTATTTATTTATTTATTCACAATCCTCCTGCCTCAGTCCCCCAAGTGCTGGCATTATAGGTGTGCACCACCATGCCCAGCTGAAAGGCTAGTCTTAGGGTTTGTTATAAACAGAATGCAGGTGAGCACTAAAGCTTCCTACTGAAGAAGAAATGAACAAATGAAATGATGTTAGTTAGAACTAAATAAAATGTGTTAAGAAGGGATGTCATTTGTGCATCCCTCTCATCATCCTACTAATTATCTTATTTCAAGGAAGAGAAATTACCAGCTGATTTTTTAGAAGACCTTTGCTTTAATAACTGCTTTGAAATAATTTGCTATATTAGAAAATATTTTGAACACCAAATGGTTTGATTATGTGTCTTCTAATCTTACTTAACCTCTTTATTTCCCAGAACACATTTTCCTTTGCTTGCATGCGTGCATGCATGCGTGCATGTGTGTGTGCGTGCATGTGTGTGCGTGTGTGTGTGTGATGTGGTGCATGTAGTATATGCACGTATGTGTGCCCTTGTGACGCCCCAAGTGTTTGTTGGCGGTGGGGTACACTTGCCTGCGGTGACTGAAGCAGAGCTGAGTGTTGAGTGCTCTGCTTTGCTCCAGTGATTCGGGTCTCTCCTCCCCTGTGAGACTGAAGTTACAGGCAAGCATGACCATTCCCAGCTGTTTATGTGGGTCCTAGTGATTTAAACTGGGGCTGGGCAAGTCTCAAGTATCCCCAGGGCCCTCATGCTAGCACAGGGAGTGCACTTAACCACAGCTCTTTCTCCAGCCCCCGTGAGTGATATTCTTCTTGGTATTCCTTGACATTCTGGTTTTTTAAATTATTTATTTATTTGAGAGAGAGAGCGGGGCGGGCAGAGAGAGAGAATGGGCATGCGAGGGCCTCTTGCCACTGCAGATGAACTCCAGACACATGCACCGCTTTGAGCATCTGGCTTATGTGGGCCCTGGGAAATCAAACCTGGGTCCTTTGGCTTTGCAGGCAAGCTCCTTAACCGCTAAGCCATTTCTCCAGCCAGACATTCCTTTTGAAATGGGGTCTCAAGTCCAGGTTGTCCTGGAGCTCCTTATGTAACCAACTGTACCTCTGCCCAGTGGTGGGATTACAGCACATCTGGTTTATAGGGAACACGGGACCTTGTGCAAACCAGGCAAACACTCTACCAACCAAACTACTTCCCCAGCCCACTATTTTTTTAAATAAAGAACTACCTCCTTTTAAAAACATTTTTGTATATGTGTAGTGTACCTGTATATTTGCATGTTTATATGTGTGTGGACACACATGTGTTTGCAGCTATATGTGTATTTGTATGTGTGTCCATGTGTAGAGGCCAGAAGTCAATGCTGGGCATTCTCACCTTAATTTTTTTTTTTTTTTTTGGAGAGAGACAGAGAGAGAGAGGGAGAGGGAGACAGATAGAGAATGGGGGCGCCAGCAGCCTCTCAGCTGCTATGAATGAAATCCAGATGTGTGGCTCCTTGTGGTCAAGTGCAGCATTGCACCCTTGCGTCACTTTGCATCTGGCTAAACGTGGGACCTGGAGATTGGAACTGCTGGCGGTTGGAACCAGCATTCTTAGGCTTAGGAGGCAGGTGCCTTAACCGCTAAGCCATCTCTCCAGCCCCTCACCTTACTTTTTGAGACAGGGTTTCGCACTAAACCTAAAGTTCACTGATTTGGCTAGATTAGTTGGCTAGTAAGCCGTAGGGTCCACTTGTCTCTGCCTTCCCTGTGTTGGGATTATAGGTATGTAACACCATGCTCAGCATTTTACGAGAGCTGGGGACCTGAATTCAGGTCCTCATGCTAAAGTAGCAAATACTTTACCCACTGAGCCATCTCCCTAGTCCCTCTACTACCTTTTATTGTATATTTTTTATGAGAGAGAAAGAGAGAATTGGCACACCAGGGCCTCCAGCCACTGCAATCGAACTCCATATGTGTGTACCATCTTGTGTGCATGTGCAACCTTGCATGCTTTTGTCACCTTGTGCATCCATCGCACATGGGACCTGGGGAGTCAAACATGAGTCCTTAGGCTTCACAAGCAAGCGCCTTAACCCTTAAGCCATCTCTCCAGCCCTTTCTGCAATAATATTTGCTGTCTCTCAGGAATCTAGATTTAATTTTATTTTGTGTATTCACAGGCTCTCCACTTGCAGTCAGCAACCTTAAAGAAATGTCTGCAATCAGTTCATATGAGGGACGTCATGAAACAAAGAGGCTGTAGAGAACCTGCGCGCACTGCCTTCCAAACCAGGCTTACGAGGCTCTGACACTATCTGCACAGTTAACAAAAGGGACTGAAAATGAAACCGTAGCATTCTCAATTGGTGTGGAAAAGCCCCCCAGGCCCCCAGCAGCTTCCCTTCAAATTGCTGCTCTTTTCAGTCTGTTCAGACCATTTTCATTATGTTTCAGGGAAAGACACAGCCAGCACATTTTGTTCTCACAGTAATTTCTATCCCATGTAACACAAGGCACAACTCCAAATATGCCCAAGAGTCTAGCAGCACCAATGTAGGTCTTTCCTGGGGAAAGAGATTTTGAATCTCCTCTGCCCCAAGGCTTTCCTCAGTTGCCCAAATCCTGGCAGGATTTAAACTGGGTCAGAGAAGGAGGAGGCGCACATGTCCCTGCAGGACAAGAATAGAATCGTCATATTAAATACAGAGTGTCCTGTGCCATTTGAATTTCAAATAAGCAATGGATCCATTTTTACTATGATTGTTTACCATGCAGGGTTTGAGACACATTCATTCAAAAGCAGAGTTCATTATTTGAAATTCAAATTTAAATTTTTTTGTTTATTTATTTGAAAGCGACAGAGAGAGAAAGAGGCAGATAGATAGAGAATGGGTGTGCCAGGGCCTCCAGCCACTGTAAATGAACTCTAGATGCATGCGCCACTTTGTGCATCTGGCTTACGTAGGTCCTTGGGAATCGAGCCTGAACCAAGGTCCTTAGGCTTTACAGGTAAGCGCTTAACCGCTAAGCCATTTCTCCAGCCCCCTGAAGTTCAAATTTAATGGGTAGCTTTATTTTTTTATTTTTCAAACTACAACATTACACAAGACGGAACTGGAAAAATTAACTGTAGATAACTTGAAAGTTTGCCACCTAGGTCTTTGTATGTGCGTGTCTGTATGTGTGCGTGTGTGCATGCATATTTGCAACTGGGTCTCATGTAGTCCAGGCTGGCCTCAAATTTGTTATGTAGCTGAGATGGGCCTCTAACTCATGGTCCTCCTGCCTCTACCTCCCAAGTGCTGGGATTATAGGTGTGTACCACAATGCCCCAGTTCAGGGTACTCTCTTAAAGAAAGTACTAAACTTTTAAAAATATTACATGAAGTGTATGTATGTGTGTGTGTGTTCTTGTGAGTGTGGGTGTGCATATGTCACTGCCTGTGCGTGGAGGACAGAAAACAACTTCCAGGCCAGTCCTCGCCTGGTCACCTCATCTGAGGCATAGTTTCTCAGTCTGAATTCTCCGGTCTTTGCCTCCCATCTCAAAGTCATTATCCATATCTGAAGATTACAGAAGTCTGACATGGTTTTCAGGTTTTCACATGGGGTCTGGGGATCAAACTCCGGTACTCCAGCTTGAGCAGTGAACTTTATCCACTGAACCATCTCCCCAGCCCCATTTTTTAAAAATCTTTTTAAAAAGCATATCAGTTTTAAAAAGCATATTTGGTGGAGGCTGGGGATATATCTCCATATCTCCATGGCACAACACTTGACTAGCATGGACAAACTCTGGGTTACAGCCAGCACTGGTCTTCCCCCCAAAAAAGGCATATTTGACTGGGCATAGTGGCACATGCCTTTTAATCCCAGCACTTGGAATGTAGAGGTAGGAGGATTGCCATGAGTTCAAGGCCACACTGAGACTACATAGTAAATTCCAGGTCAGCCTGGGCTTGAGTGAGACCCTACTTTGGAAAAAAAAAAGGTGTATTTGGTTAGGAGGTCAGAGGCCTTGTTACGTTGATTATATTTGACTTCACATTAGTGTAATAACTGTCACCTGTCACTCTTGAAATGAAGGCCCAAAGCATGATCATCTCTCCTACTGTACACCCTAGTTGAAAACATTAATTTCTTCTGGATAATTATACACTTACATAGCGAAATAAACCATAAGAACACCGTCAATGACTACACTTTTCTAAGGTACAGATGTTAGCAGTTTGTAGATTCTGGGTTGAAACTTGTTTCATTATTTTTATTATTTTTTAAAATTTGTGTGTGTTTGCATATGCACTTGGAAGCTAGAGGTCAGCACTGTGGATTTTCCTCGATTGTTCTCTCCATTATTATTATTATTATTATTATTATTATTATTATTCGGTTTTTCAAGGTAGGGTCTCACTCTAGCCCAGGCTGACCTGGAATTCACTATGTAATCTCAGGGTGGCCTCGAACTCACGGCAATCCTCCTATCTTTGCCTCCCAAATGCTGGGATTAAAGGCATGCGCCCAGCTTCCCTTATTTTTTGAGGGAGGGTCTTGCATTGAACCTAAAGCTCACAGGTCCAGCGAGACTAGCTCGCCAGCGAGGCCTAGAGATATTCCTGCCTGCGCCTGTCCAGTGCTGGGGATCTGAACTCAGGTCCTCACACTGGTGTGGCAAGCACTTTATCCACTGAGCCATCTTCTCAGCCACACGGTTTAAGACCTTTAAGGTTTATGTTGAAGTTGGTACATAAAATTTGTGTTTACTTCCAGGAAAAGGCAACACATTTTTTTTTCAGGGACTGCTTGCCTCTGGTTAATGTGATAACCACCTGTCAAAGGAGGAGGAGGGAAGCTGAGGCAAGGAGGTAGGCGTATTTTAGAGAACCAATGACTGGCACAGAATTAATGACCCACATAGAGACCTGCAAGGAAACAATGTGTGGCCCTACCTCCGATGACACCGTTAACTTCCCCACAGTCCCCAGGAGATCTGTGTGACCCGGCAGACAGCAGCTCCAACCGGCTGACGGCATGTTCCAGTCTCTCCACAAGTCCCAGCATGTCTGCCATTCTAGAAGGACACCAGGACAAACAGAGACCACGTAAGTTTCAGTGCAGATTATCACACTGACACCATCCAACCAAGCAGCCAGGAGGAAGACAAAGCCCACGCTGGCTGAGGTCCCCTGAGACTTTTTGTCCCCAGCAGGAAGATATGTGAGCTTCAAAAGCATAACAGATGATATCAGATTTTCTATTCTGTATGTCACCTTTATATCAGATGCTTTTCTGTTCAATATGATGATTTTTACATAATGTAAAAGTGAGTATGTAAGACATAAACATCACTTCTCTTTAACATCACTGTGAGGTGCCCGTCTGCTTCTTTGTTTCACATTCTCTTTTATACACAGCAATTAATAAAAGCCACAAACACATAACTCAATATTGCCAACTGTGATTCTCCTAGGCAGCGGGATCACATTTTAACTAGCTCTGATCATTTTCTCTGTTAGTGTAATGCTCCAGGGGACTCTAACCCCACTGATAATCCTTTTCACCAGACATCCCAGCACAGAACTGAGTTTATGAAACTGTGTCAGTGAGCAAGGAGACACCATTGCCCCCGAAAGCTGATGACCACCGTTAGTTTGTTTCAGGATTACTGTTGATAAATTAAGTTACAACGATTATGAATTGTGGAAATGTTAATTGAAAAAAATTTTTTTTTCTGTTTGTTTGCTTTTTTGTTTTTTTGAGGTAGGGTCTCACTCTATCTAGCCCAGGCTGACCTGGAATTCACTAGGTAGTCTCAGGGTGGCCTTGAACTCTCAGCGATCCTTCTACCTCTGCCTCCCGAGAGTGCTGGGATTAAAGGCGTGCACCAGCAAGCCTGGCATTAATTGAAAATATTTAAAAGAGTTACTTTCCATGTATAAGACTGCTGATTCTTCTTAAGCACAGATACTGGTTGGAGGGATGGTTTTTGTTTTGTTTTTTGTTTGTTTGAGGTAGGGTCTCATTCTAACCCAGGCTGACCTGGAATTCACTATGTAGTTTCAGGGTGGCCTTGAACCCATGGCAATCCCCCTACCTCTGCCTCCCAAGTGCTGGAATTAAAGGCCACGCCTGGCTTGGAATGGTTTTTGAAGATGGGGGTCTTCAGTTACCCAGTATTTTCATTGGTACAAAGAATTAAGCTGATTAAGGCACTGGGGAGGAAATAGGTTGGAAGATATGGAGATAGTTCAGTAAGTAAAGCGTTAACCTTACAACAATGAGAACCTGAGTGCACTCCCCAGCACCCACGTAAAATGCCAGGTGTGGTAACATGCAGCTATAATCCTAGGGCTGCGGAGGTAGAAACAGGAGGATCCCTGAGGCTTGCTGGTCTAGTCTAATTGGCAAGCTTCAGGACAATAAGTGACCCCGTCTCCAAAGAGCTGAATGGCACTCCTGAGGAACGACACTGGAAGGTGTCCCCTGGCCCCCACACGCATGCACACCTTCACATACTCGTGCTCACATGCACATGTACACACACACCCACGAAGTAGGGTTGGTCTCCATCTGTAGCAGACAGCTTCAGGTTCGCTGAGATGAACTTCCAGACCAGGCACAGTTATGGAGGAAGGGAAATTTATTGAAGCTTACAGATCCAGGGGAAGTTCCATAATGGCAGAAGAAGCTGGCCTGCCTTCATAGGGCCAAGCAGAGAGAGCCAAGCCACAAGCCAAAAGTCAAAAGCCACACAGCACAGCACACCTCAGGAACTCTAGCTGGGCACACTTTGCATATCTTTAGAATCTCAAGTCTCAAACCCACCACCACACAGTAAGATCCACCCAGTGACACTGCCTGCAGCCAGGTGGATGCAGATACAAACTATAAACTAATAAAGCACTAAATATATTGGGGGCCATCTATTCAAACTTCCACACCATCCTTCTTACTTCCAAATGGATATTGCAAGGAGAGGTATGTGTAGGAAAATTACTCATGTTCAGTTCACAAGGTCAGCATTTAGAAGCACTATAAGCCCAGCCCTACCCACTTATGATTGCCTTTGGAAAAGTCAACCACTGCTCCTCCAAAGGGGTCAGACATGCCTGTCCTGGGCAAGGTCTCCAGTTCTTGCCGCTTTCAAGGACTTCCCAAGCTTCCTTGTGAACACACGCAGTGCAGCCTCCTTCTCAGTCACAGGTGTGGCTGTCCTGAAGCATGGGGGAGTTTTGCTGCTCTGAGATGTGTAACTATTTCTTATTTCCCCTGGGAACCAGGTGAATGCCTTTCCATTCATTTTAAGCTTGCATACCGCGATGACAGGCCAGCGCATTTTTCAGAAGCAAGGTTAAACGCATCAGAGCCCGTGCCTGGCTCTGGAATTCTGCATCCAAATATCAGTCATCAGAGACGGAGGCAGAGCTCACTGTCTATTTTGGACATCGCTCCCGAAACCGTGGCAGTGACTCTCAAAATATGGAGCAGGTTCTCTGCACAGCTGAAATCGGCATCTCATCCCGAGGGGATTCAAAATTAGAAGTTTCCCTTCTATTCTTTTCCTCTTCACGTCAGAGCTTTTGATTCCATTGCAATGGAAGCAGGGTGGGGAGGGGATAAGGAAGGGGAAATTTAATTGAATCTTTTACATAATCTTCTTGTAAGGGAACTGGGTATCTTCTAGGTGGGTGAAGGCCATTTGAGAAATGATGAAAAGTCCCTCCAATCTTTTAATAGCTGCCCATCTGTTCACAGTTATCTCTGTTCCCTGTTAGTCAGACTTGCCAAATGTTACCAACATGGGGCCTGGTCTGCTCGCTTGTTAGCAAGCTCCCTAAGCCACCACCAGCAGCTCCCCCCTGCCCACCACTCCCCCCAGCAGATCAAGCTGTGTTAGGAAGGGAAGGCCAGGTACACTTCACACTTAGGACTGGCTTCTCTGCCTGGGGCTTAATCAGACTCCCTATGAGACTCAAAGTCACTCTTTTAAGTGAGTGTTCCTCTCCGTATGTTGAAAGACTCTAGGACTCAACCCACAAATGGCAGGGCTGGGCAGACTGCTATGGAATGCAGTGTAAAAGATGTCACATCATGTAAAATCACCACGAGCCAGACCCAAGCCTTGTCACAGCCTCTAAAGGGAACACAATCCGGCTTCTCTGAGGAAGCTGGAAAGGTGCCATGGGGTTGAACAATTTAGAACAGTATCTAAGAGAGGCTGAAGAACAAACAAAAAGAAGGTTAGACTGGGATCCATGGCGACTGGTGGGGTCTGAGACAGCCGTACATCCTCTAAAATTCTCTTCCTGCCCACATATGCCCACAGCTGCTATCTGGGCATTGGAGAATGAGGCGAAAACAGCTATAGATTCTTGAAATTCTTCCCAGGCGGTTCCATTTGCCTTGGCATTTCAAACTGGACTTAGCCAACTGTTGACAGAAAGTGAGAATTACGGTAGAAGAAATGCATGGTCACTGAATCCAGAGCAGGGGCCCCGCAACCAATGGGTCTGACCCAAAAGGACAGAAGGAAGGTTCAGGTAAAGACACCGTTGGAGTAGGGGAGCCAGCAAGGTGATCAGATGGCGGACCTAAGAACCACAGGGGAAGTGAGCAACCAGATTCAACAGTCAAGGTCTAGGACAGACAGCCCAGTGCACACCTGACTCCAGGTTTGAGCCTTGCCCTTCAGGAAGAAAGGAATTCTCCTTTAGGTGAGGTTCCTTCTGCCTACAGGACTTCAGAGCAGTGAGGGCGGACCACAGCATCTCATCCCTTTGTCTGTTTGGGGTTCTGCTTTAAGGAACTGTAGTTGAGGTTAATCTTTTTGAACCTACTTTAAAAAATTATTTATTTATTTATTTGAGAAAGAGAGAGAGAGAGAGAATGGGCATGCCAGGGCCTCCAGCCACTGTAAACCAACTCCAGACACATGTGCCACCATGTGCATCTGGCCTACATAGGTCCTGGGGAATTGAACTTGGGTTCATAGGCTTCACAGGTAAATGCCTTAACCACTATGCATTTCTCCAGCCCTGACTTTTCTGTTGAGGTGAAGCTGGCCTTGAGCTCTTGATCCCCCTGCCTTCACCTCCTGGGAGTGCTGGATCACAGGTGTGTGCTGCCATGTCTGTATTTGAGGTTAATCTGTCCTTCTGTGTCTGTACGTGTATTCACATGTGCTCGTGTCTGCATGTGCGTGTGGTGGTCAGAGGTTGACAGCAGTGTCTTCTTGCATTCGACATCATCTTATTTATTGAAACAGCATCTTCACTTGAACCCAGAGCTCACGATTTGGCTGCGCTACCTAGCTAGGCTGCTTCAGGGATCCCAAGTGCTGGGGTTGTAGATGGGCCACCATATTGATCCAGCGTTTATGTGAGTTCTGGGGATCCAACTCAAGCCCTTATGCTGAGCCATCTCACCAACCCCTGAGGTTATTCTTAATTCCACGTCGTACATTGGATTTTCAGTGTCTCCTGACTTTGAACAGAATGACAGAAGTCCATCCATCCTGGTTTGTCATCATTTTCTTACTTGAACTTTCCCTTTGCTTTCTACTTCTGTTTTTAGTTGACCTACAGAAGTACGATTTAATGTTCAGACAGGGCCATCAGCATTCCCATGCTTAGTCGTGACTCATTTCTTTGTGTCTGGAGCTCCTCTCCTCTGATTCTTCATGAAATGTGTGACAGGTTGTTGTCAGCCACAGGTACATGGCCGTGCTATAGGACACTAGTCCTTTCTTCCTAACACACATTAGCACCTGTTATCCGCCCAGTCTCTATCTCCCCATTCTTCCTACCTCCTCGTTCTCTCTACTGGACTCTTTCCTTCTTTGAAGTCAAGGTTTTTACCTTCCACATAGGAATGAGAACATAAGGTATTTATCTAGGGGTGCCTGGCTTATTTCACATCACATAACTTCATTCCATTCCATCATTTTGTCACAAATGACAGGATTTTCTTCTTTTGATGGCTAAAGAACATTCCATTGTGTAGACATACATTTTCTTTATCACTCACTGGCTGACGGACACCTACGCTGATTCTATAGGTTGGCTTACTTTTCCTTTTGCAAAGTGTGTGTGTGTGTGTGTGTGTGTGTGTGTGTGTTATATGCATGTGGGTGCATGTGGGTATTCGTGTGGTGGCCAGAGGACAGCATCAGGCATCTTCCTCTATCAGCTCTCCCCTACTTTGAGGCGGTCACTCACTTGAGCCCCAAACTCCAATGTAGCTTGTCTAGCTAGCTTGCTTGTCCCGGGGATTCTCTGTCTCTGCCCTGAGTGCTGAGGTGGCAGGTGGCTGCCACCCTTACCAGACATTCATATGAGTGCTGAGGGTCTAAACGACAGTCCTCTTGCTAGCACAGAAACACTTTATTGAGGGAGCCATTTTCCTAGTCCCTAATTTTTACTTTTATCAAAAGCCAGTCAGTCAATAGCTTGAAGTGGTTCTTATTCTAAACTGATATAAATATAAAAATATATTTATAAAAATATAAATATAAAAATTATACATATTAATGGAGTGCCATGTGATATTTATTGTATGTTTACATTGGAGCAGGTTAAATGTATCCATCTCTTCAAATATTTATTATTCCTTCGTGGTAAAACATCAAATATCCTTTCTTGTAGCTGTTTTTTGTTTTGTTTGTTTTGGTTTTTCGAGGTAGGCTGACCTGGAATTCACTTTGTAGTCTTAGGCTGGCCCCGAACTCACAATGATCCTCTTACCTCTGCCTCCTGAGTGCTGGGATTAAAGGTGAGCCTCTTCTAGCTTTTTTGCAATTTATAGTAAGCACATAAGTCTTACAAACACAATCATCTCCTGTATATTTCTTTTTATTTTTTAATCTCAAGATTCAATCATTTTCAGTTATTTTATTTTTATTTTATAGTTATCTGTACATTTATAAATGCTATGATTTTGTTTCTGTGTCTTGTTTTTCTTCAGCTTCAAGCATTTTCCACAGAATTCCACCACTGTGTGTAGGCTTCTGTTTATTTCTTTAACACAAGGTCTCTTACCTAGCTGTATTAGTTAGGGGTTTCTACAGGAACAGAACCAATACAATGAGTATGTATTATAGAGGGAACTTATTAGATCAGCTTACAGAACACAGTTCAATACTGGCTGGCTACAGGTTGGGTGCCTCAACAGTCCCTATCTGGCACTGAAGGTCCAGAGGATTTCTGGAGAGCTGTTGGTTTCCATCCACGTTGGAATCTCCCAAAGCTGGGTTCCAACATCCACAAAGGACAGCAGCAACCGGGTAGATGTCCTTACGAACAAGTAACACTGGCGGCCAAGCCAAAGGCCCTGTGTTCTCCCAGAGCTTCTTTGTAGATCGACCACACACTGTAGAGGGAGGGCGGCCTCTGTCCATCAATCCTTCCTGAAAACACTCTCACAGACCCATCCACGAGGCATGTCTCTCACTAGAATCCTAATCTGATCAAGTTGACAATAGTATTTAACCACCACAGGGGCTGGATGGCCTCCAACTCACAGTCTACCTGCCTCAGCTTCCTGAGCGGGAGGGTTACAGGTGTGAATCCCCATGCCCGGCCTACATGGCTCCTTTTGTCTCATCCTTTCATTAGTGTTCCATTGCCACTTTTATGTGATGTATGTTCAGCATTGACACAATTACAAAGATTCACATCTGAGTCATAAAGTTTGTGAAGATTATTTCTCTGCTACTGTGCCTGGCCCAGCTCTTAGTTTTCTGTGTACTTAAACATGGCTCATCTCAGGCTGGAGAGATGGCTTAGTGGTTAAGGCATTTGTCTGTGAAGCTTAAGGACCTGGGTTCTATTCCCCAATACCCACGTAAGCCAGATGCACAAGGTGGCACATGCATCTGGAGTTCATTTACAGTGGCTAGAGGTCCTAGCATGCCCATTCTCTCTCTATATATATATGCCTCTCTGTGTCTCTTTCTCTCTCAAAATAAATAAATAAAATTTAAAAAATGGTTCATCTCTCAGTTCTTCCTCCACTTGTGCAAAGTTCTGTTCAATAGAGCTAGCACCTTTGACAGACTCTGGGTGCTTCTTCCTGGACGTAGCTCTTCTGGCGATCTCCAATGTACATGATTGTCCTGTAGGTGGGCTGTTCTGTGACCTGACATCTGATGTCACCTTCTTCCATGGCTTTCCCTCCCTCCCTGCCTCCCTCTAATGCAGTGTCACCTGTTTCCTATCACCTGTATCTTCCTCTTTGCTGCTGTATTTCTTAATCCAAAGGGACATTCATTTTGGGGGAAAAAAAAGTACAGGAACCTGCCAGCCTGAACACAGAATTCTAGACTGGAAATTTCCTTAGAAGCATAAAGGCATGGATCCATTGTCTTTAGGCTTTCTGTTTTGCTGCTGAGAATCCAAAGCCACTGTACACTTTGTATGTAGCCTGTGTTTTCCTATTATATTTCATAGCAAGTCTACATATGCTCATTACCATAGCAAATTAAACAAGCAAATTACCAAGCAAGTTAAGCACTGTACCCCCAAGTTCCTAAATTACTTTTCTCATTCCTGTGAATAGCTGATAGTGAAAGCAACCTAAAGAAGGATTTATTTCCACTCAGTTTCTTTCTGTCTCTCTCTATTTTCTAATAAGGCCTTACTATATAGTCTAGGGTGGTTTCAAACTCAAGGTATAGAAAAGATTGAAAACAGGCCTCGTTTGTCTCTGAATTTATGTCTATTTTTTTCTGATATTTCATATACTTCAGTGAGAATATAACCATTCCATGTCTCCCATGGACTGTATTGTGATCATAAGGAAACCTAGCATCCAGCGACATTTTCTTAGGATGAAAGATGATTATTATTGTTTGTTTATTTACTTATTTTTGTGCACGCAGGTGTGCACATGTGTGTATGGAGGCCAGAGGTTGATGTTGTGTGTCTTTCTCCATTGTTCTCCACCTCATGTGCTGAGATAAGGTCTCTCACTTGAACTTAGAGCTTTCCAATTTGGCTAGCCTCGCTAGCCGGATTATCTCTGGGATCCTCGTCTGTGCCTCCAAATGCTAGGGTTACAGGAGGGTCACCACACTCAGCTGGCATTTACCTGGGCACTGGGGATCTGAACTCAGGATCTCATATTTGTGTGGCAAGTACTTTACAATTGAGCCAATTGCCCTAGCCCCTTAATTAGATTTTATATCACATATTTCTGCCAAATTTACAATTTTTTTACTTTTAAATAGTCCTGTACAAATGATATAAACACATTCGCTACAGAACTTTTTTGGAAAAGAACACTCCGTTATTCCTCAAAGTTCACCTAAACCATGTTTGCTCAGGGGTGAAAGGTCTGCAAAGCCCTTACCTAACTCATTCTCATTGGTTATAAAAGCAGCTGCCCTAGCTGCTTTGAACGTGGACAGCCTCACGGCCCCATGCAAATGGTGAGAGGCCCAGAAGACAGCCTATTTGTCTGCATTGCATTCTTAGCTGTAAGACGCACTGTCCAATTAAAATACACCCTGTGCTGTCTCTTCTGTTAGCACATGTACACCTTGCCTTCCAGGGAGCTAGGTCACAAGCTTTGCTCGAACCAAAGTCAATCACACTTTTCTTCTACCCTCCCACTAAGTACACCATAGTGCCACACACCCAGGGAATTCTATAAAGATGTTTTTTTGATGGACTAATGAATTGGCTTCCTTTGTCACCTCTTCCTTGCTGCCTACTCATTGGCACAATCCCAGATCAGGCTACAAGCTGGATTTTCACGAGAGAAATTCCATTTAAAAGTAGATGCTGGATTACTCTTTCCCACTCGGAGCCAGCCACAATGGCGTCCACGATGAAAAAGCCACTCTTGCTCCCTCCAAATAAAAATGCTCGAGTCCTCCATGGCTCTTTTTTGAAGTTTTCAAAATGTTCCATGTTGTTCAAAGGATTCTGTAAATTCGTCACGGTGAGTCGTCCATAAAATAGGTAAAGGAAAAGTTCCTCTGACAACAATGTTTTCATGTTAATATGGAGCCAGATCTGGGCTGGGGAGATGGTTCATGGAGCCAGGTCTGGGCTGAAAGTTCAAGCCCCAGGGGAGATGGTTCCCAGTAGGCAGAAGAGGATTGCCGAGAGTTTGAAAGCATAAAGACCTGAGTTCAAGGCCCAGAACCCACATAAAAATACCAGGAGTGGTGGTGTGCCCTTATAATTTCAGTGCTAGGGAGGCTGAGTGAGGAGGATCCCTGGGCTCACTGGCCAGCCAGTCTAGCCTAATTGGCTAGCTAGAAGTCAATGAGAGACCCTGCCTCAAAGAAGATGAAGGGCATTCGGGAGGATGATGCTGGAGTTGTCTTCTAGCTTCCACATGCTGCAAGATACACCCAGACACACATGATCATGCGTGCAAGCACACACACGGAAGAGAGAGAGAGAGATTTTTTTTTCAGGTTTCCTGATAGCCAGTTCAAAGTTCCCCTCACAAGATCAAAGATGGAGCAAGGGCTTTTCTGGTGATTAAAAAAAAAATACTTTGCCATCCCATCTATCTAGTACTAACTTCTCTCTCCGTTGGAGAATTTGCTTATCTTTTTCAGATGGACAACGAACCTGAAGGGAGGACCAGCCAATCACACCTCACCAGGGCCCCAGCTGAAACCATAGAGTAATGCAGGGGAAGAGTAAGAGTACAGTGTTCTTGGTGATCATGACACCAGAAAAAGGCTGAAGGAGATAAACACAGAGAATATCCAACTACTACTAAGCCAGATATCCAGAGACACAGAGGTTCCCAAAACCTCATCACTGAAGTAGAACTAAAATGATCCCAATGTGGCTCAGAGAAATTCGCAGAAGAGGAGGCAGAAAGAATGTTAGAGCCACAAGTTGGGGCATTATGCATAGAGACTTGGCCTATCCCCCAGAACTCTTGACTACAATGCATGACTCACATTCCCCATTGATGAGGGTCCCTTTGGAAGAGGGAGGACAGGTAGGAGGATAATGGAGTCACCATTAAGAATGTAAAATTAGAATAATATAAATAAAAAAATAAAAAATACTTTGAGAGAGTGAAAGAAAATGAATGGATGCACCAAGGCCTCTTGCCACTGCAAATGAACTCCAGATACAGAACACTTTGTATATCTGGCTTTATGTGGACACTAGAGAATCAACCCTGGGCCATGAGGCTTTGAAAGCAAGCACCTTTAACCTCCAAACCATCTCTCCAGCCCTCTGGTGATTGTTTAAAGGGGACTCATATTCATGAGACTCCGTGATCATGATTCTAAGATTAAATAGGAAATCGACCCGAAGTGGTAGGAAATAGAAGACTTTTAAGTCTTTCCTCATAGTGAAGTTGGACAACTGACTTCTAGTACAATTCTTTGCAACAAAAAATGAAATCATAATGTACTAATTCCTCTGCAAGTATACCAAAAAATATTTGTTCAACTCCTATCAGACCAGACTCTCCCAGATTGTTAAATTCTCTTTGTCATAAGTATATAACTTTCTTTCCTCTCCCAAGAAATTACCAATTGCTATAGGTAGAAATCTTGTGATTCACTCTTTTAAATTAGGTGAATGGTATGTATAGGAGAAGCAGCCATCATAGAATTCCTTCATCCATCCCCTGACCAGCCCAGGAATATATGGTTCTTCTATGTCTGCCCCCATTCTCCACCAAGCACAATGGACACGTCTAGAAGTTTGAATCTGACTGAAATGAATTTTTTACACAGTAGTAAGAGGACAGTGGAACTCAAGCCTGCTCAGTCAAGCAGGGAATTTTTCATCGAGACATATTCATGTTGCCAAGGAACCCACCATCAGTGTTTGCTTCCTCACCAAATAGCAAACATAAGTCATTGTTGGATTTTGGTCTTAAATACCATGTAAAAGCGAGTGGTGAAAGCTTGGTTCTGTAGCTCATGGCCCTAATGGGCACTTTTTTTGAGAGAGAGAGAGACAGAGACAGAGAGAGAGAGAAAGAGAGGGAGAGGGAGAGAGAGCATGGATGCGCCAGCAGCCTCTCAGCCACTGTGAACAAACTCCAAATGCGTGCTCCCCCTTGTGGGCAAATGCATCATTGTGCCCTTGCATCACTTTGCATCTGGCTAAATGTGGGACCTGGAGATTGGAACCGGCATTCTTTAGGCTTAGCAGGCAGGCACCTAAACCACTAAGCCATCTCTCCAGCCCTACTGGGCACTTTTTTTTTTTTTTTTTTTTTTTTTTTTGAGGTAGGGTTTCACTCTGGTCCAGGCTGACCTGGAATTAAACTATGTGGTCTCAGGGTGGCCTTGAACTCATGGCAATCCTCCTACCTCTGCCTCCCAAGTGCTGGGATTAAAGGCGTTCGCCACCACGCCCGGCTCCTACTGGGCACTTCTAAGAGGTGTGGCTGAGTGAAAGAAAGGTAAGTTACTATGGATTGAGGCTATGTCCTCAAAGGGATATGGAGGCCCGACCTTTTCCCCCTCTCACCCCCGCAATGTTGTACTACACTTCCACAGTTACAACACAGCAAAGACAAGCGACCAGGGACTGATATCGCTGAAACTGTGAGCCAAAGTCGACCTTTGCCCCTAATAAATTGCTTATTTGGGGTATTTTGTGGCAGACACAAAGTTGACTAACACCACTTTCTTTCTTATTTAAAGAAGTTCCAGGTGACATAATTAGATTAGGAGAGGTCAGAGAGATACTCAAGTGGGGGGAAAAAACCACTCTAAATTTTTCATAAAAGTAGAGAAAACACCCATTGTGATTCTAGATAGCCAACTGATGTTTCTATCACCTTTATTAATGTCTCAAGCCGAGGAAGAAAGCAAATTTCTCAGCTTGATTTGCCAAATGTCCCCAACCAGCTTGTGTGACAACTCACCAGGCTTCCAAGAAAACCCCAAATGCCATGAAGATAGCTGACCGCGCCCTCCTCATTCCCTGCCCCATCCTACATACGTGCTGCATGTCTGCTGTATCTGCTTCCCCAGGGAACTTTTCCCACACTACTGGCCCTGTTTCCCAAACCCCACCACCTCCAGGATGTCTTTCAGCATCCCACACGGATGGGGTCATCTGTTCTAAGTGACTTCCTGTTTTCTCCATCAGGCCAGAATAGACTACAGGAAGGCAAAATAAAGGCATTGGAAACAGAGACTCCCTTACGGTCTCAGGTGTCATCTGGGCTGGGCTGGGCTTGGCCTGCAGAACCATCCTGCTGGCTCTGGAGTGTCCATCACTCAGTTCTGAGTCATTATGTCTGACCAAGAGAGGCTAGGACGATCAGTTGACATAATGGAAAAACATTTTGGGGCTCAGAGAACCTTAATTTGAGATGGAACCCCTTCAGTGACAAGCCATTTATCTATGGGAACACCCAGTAAACAAATACATTCTTGCGCCTTTACCTTCATGCCCTTGGGAATGCCCACATGTGACTGCGTTTTGAGCTCTCTTCTGTACTAGCTGCTAAGGACAGAAACAGCTGATACATACACACACTTCATCCTCTCAGGCACCAGGCTCTCCTTGAGGAGTCGACAGTTCAGCCACTGGAGACATGTCAGCTTTCCAGGGCAGAGAGAACTGGGCTCCTGTGCAGAAAAGAATCCAGTGGGCGCCGAGGCCATGGACAGACCAAGTGGATCCTGACTTGGGCTGGTGGATCCGAGTACAGGTGCAGCCAGAAAATCCTCAACTCTAAGCGCTGAGTGGGACCAGATAAATCCCTGTGCTTTTCTCTTATCACGAGGTGGGAGCTTGTAGCTGCATATGGAGTTGGGCCTGTCTCTCCTTTCCTGCCTCAATGTCCCTTCCTAACTTTCATGCGTTGGTGAAATTTTCGATGCCAAGGTCCTTGCTCTGTCCCTCCGCCCTTGCTCAGATCAGAAAGGAAGTAGATGTCAGACCTACTTCTAGAAGGCCCCCCAGGGCCACAGCCTAGAACCGAGAAGAGAAGTGCCCCGCTGACCAGGCTGCTATTGGCCGAGCAGGGCTTCCATTCACACAAGTCAAGGTCTTCTCCCTGGGTCCAAAGTACATAAAGAGCTCTTACAGCTCAATAATAATGTCTGGATAGACATTACCCTAAAGAAGATAGACAAATAGCCAAAAGCTCATATAAAGATGTACAATATTGACAGTTATGGGAGCAATTAAAACCAAAGCGTTGCTTCGTATCCATTAGCATGGCTACAACCAAAAAGGGAGACAACAAGTGCTGGTGGGGAAAAGGAGGAACTGGAGTGCAAACGTTGCTGGCCGGAGGGTGGGGAAGGAGCTTTTGGAATGAGTTGTAGGGATTAACTATATCACCTGAGGAGTCCTGGGAAGATGGTTGGAGACTGGCAAGTGAACTTTTGGAAGAACAGTTACAGTTCTAGGTGAGCGCCCTGCTGAGTTCTCCAAGATGACCTGCACCCAGTGAGGCCTCAAGCTGTGAATTAAAGGGTTGCATTTCCTTTACAGCCACTCCCGCCACAAAACACACAATGACCAGAACAGCTCCCACACCACACTGCTGCCACAAAACGCTTCACCTGCACGCACGCAGTTGGCTGAACACATTAAAGAAGTTTTCACTTCCGGGCTGGAGAGATGGCTTAGCTGTTAAGGCGTCTGCCTGCAAAGCCAAAGGATCCATCCCGGTTCAATTCTCCAGGACCCACGTAAGCCAGCTGCACAAGGGGGTACATACATCTGGAGTCCATTTGCAGTGGCTGTATGTCCTGGCACGCACATTCTCTCTCTCTCCCTTTGCCTTTCTCTCTCTCAAATTAATTAATTAGTTAAATTTAGTTTAAAAAATAAACAAAAGAAGTTAAAACTTCCCAGATTTGGTCAGTTTCTGCAACACAACTAGAAATGAAATCCTGCTACTGCAGTGTGAAGATGCCATCTCTCTCTGGAATAATGAAGAAAAGCGTTTGCTCAAATTCTTTCTAATCCCCAATTCATTGGAATCCTTTAATCATATGTGACTGAATAACAGTTTCAGACTTTTTTTAAAATATTTTATTTATTTATTTGAGAGAGAGATACAGAAATAGGCAGGGAGCGAGAGAGAGAGAATGGGTGCGCCAGGGCCTCTAACCATTACAAATGAACTCTAGATGTGTGCGCCCCCTTGTGCATCTGGCTTACGTGGGTCCTGGGGAATCGAACCTGGGACCTTTGGCTTTGCAGGCAAGCATCTTAACCTCTAAGCCATCTCTCCAGCCCAGAGACCGTTTTATAAGAAAAGATGAAGAAGACCCTGAAGGGCCAGGTCTTACGTGCTGGGCCTGTGTTATGCAGAGAGACATTTCAAGCTCAAGTGTGACCACTGATGTAAGACTGCAGGTGATTCAAGCATTCTTCTTCCTCCAGCCCTTTCTGCTTCTTCATGTGTCTCCAGGCTCCTCGGTCTATTTTTACATTTGATTTCAAATTATTACTTTAGCATAGTTTTTAAATAGCACCATGGAAGACCAAAATACCAGATATTATTCTTTTTTGATCTCTGGGCTTGGGAACCTGTACTTACAGAGGAGAGAGATGGGATAAAAAGGAAAGAAAGGAATAGTATGCATGGGAAAGACGGAAAGAGAATAAAGGAAGGCACCAAAAAGGAGGGTTGTCAGGGAAGGCTGAGAAGGAAGAAGCCCACAGCAGCAAAGCTTTAACCACATTCACAATGCCGGCAGCAACTCCCTGACTGTGCAAGTCAGGGGTGGCAGGGGAACAAGAATCAAAACTTGAAAAGTGGGCTGGAGAGATGGCTTAGTGCTTAAGGCACTTGCCTGCAAAGCTTAGGGACTCAGGTTTGATTCTCCAAGACCAATATAAGCAAGATGCACAAGGTAGTGCATGCGTCTGGAGTTTGTTTGCAGTGGCTAGAGGCCCTGGTGTGTCCATTCTCTATCTGCCTTTCTCTCTTTCTAACAACTTTCTAACAATAAATAAATTTGAAAATGTTTATTAGTACTATTATGGACATCTGAGACAATAAAGTTAAAAAGAGGAAAGGTTTACTTGGCCCACAGTCTCAAAGGTTTCAGTCCACAGTCCACTAGCCCCATTGCTTTTGGGCCTGTGACACAGCAATCTGTCACTGCTGGGAGGCCTGGTGGTGGAAGCTTGTTCACATCATGATGGAATGAAAGAGAGAGGAGGAGGAGGAGGGGCCAGGGTCTCTGGGCAGTCACCTTCGCGTTGCTGAGACAAAACACTTGAACAAAACCAGCTGATATGAGAAGAATTTGTCTTGGCTTAGAGTTTCAGGGGCAGCTTCATGATGGCAGGGGAAAGGTGGTACAGCAGAGGCTGGATATCACCTCTGCCACAGCAGGTGGAAAATAGCAGCAAGCCAGTGAGCTGAGCTCTAGCAAGAGTGAACTGGATATACTGCCCCAAAGCTGGATCACAACAGCACACCTCGTCCAGGAAGGCTCCACCTTTCAAATTCCCCTCAGGTGTGGAGCAAGCATTCAAAACACGTGACTATTATGGAGGAAGTCTGAATCAAATCATCACAGTCTCAGTCTCCTCCGGACCTCATGCTAGGCCTCACTTCTTAAAGTTCCCATCACTTCCCGACAGTACTCTCCTGGGGACAAAGCATCTGACACATAGGTGGGGAGAAGTATTCAACAGGTAAACGATAGCAGGAAGCTGCCAGGTGTGGTAACCCCAATAGTCCCAGCTACTCAGGAGATGGAGGGAGGAGAATCACTTGAGCCCAGAAGTTTGAGGCCAGTCTAGACAAAACAAAACACGTTATAGCAGACTATAATTGGGGGTGAAGCCTTTATGAGGGGAATGGGGTCTTAGAGGAATTAGTGCCTTTTCTTGCAGACGGGTCAGTTCTCCACGAGGGGACTATTGGGATAGACACATGGTCACTGTCCTTCACCTTCCGCCCAGCCAGGATCGAGGGCAAAAAGGCCCTTCCAGATGCTGCTGTTACATCCTTGGACTTAGCCACTTCCAGAACTGCTTCTGTTTGCTGGTCTGCTCTTTCCTGCCCAAGGTTATTAACCTGAGCTTAGAACCGTGCAAGGAGCGCTGGCAGCAAGAGCAGTGCAAAGTTTTGCAGTGACACCTGTTCTCACTGGCAGGAGCGGGAGAGGGGGCCCATGGTCCACAGTGAGGAGAATCTTTCTATTTTTCCTATTGCTGAGGACCGATCAGGCTCAGGAAAATGACTTCATATAAACTTCAGCAGAATGAGCGGCTAAAACTTCCAAGAGAAATCTCATCTTTCTAGCCTGACTCTGCACACGTCTCAGTCTCACCCCTGAGCGGTGTGTGTGTGTGTGTGTGTGTGTGTGTGTGTGTGTCACACTCCCATAGGCCTATGAAAACTGAACTGCAATAAACAACCACTCAAATCCAAGACTGACCCCTCAACAGTGCACACACGGACCCAAAGCAGAACTGCAAAGACTGTGCAAACGGAAGTGATGCTGGAATCACAGTCCACGGAACACAACCCAGAAGTGAACGGATCAGTAAACACAAGCAAGCGAACAAAAACCCAACCAACCAACAAATGGGTCTTTTCCAAGGGACCCAGAGTCACACAATGTAAGGCTCAAAATGTCCAAAATATTTGACATGCGAAGGACTGGAAAAGAAGCTAGTTTAACTATAGCTAAGGAGATGAGGAGAAGTACCCTTGAAATGACTGGAAAGAAAGTTGCTCTTAGTAGAGCCATAGAAACCACAAGAAAGAAACAAGTGAAAATTCTAGAACTATGCATTTGATGCCATAGATATTATCTAATCTGAAGAACAGAATGAAAAACAATCGAATGAATGGAAAGGTCTGTGGGGCCATATTATAGGTCTAATACTAAGGTTCCTGGCATCACGTGAGAAGAGAAAAAGATTGAGGTAGAAAGCAAATGTTAAGATACAGTAACCACAGGTGTGACTCATACCTATAATCATAGCACTTGGGAAGCTGAGGCAGGAGGATTGCTATAAGTTCAATGCTACCTTGAGCTACATAGTGAGTTCTAGCATAAGCTATAGAACAAGACACCATTTCAAAAGCAAAACAAAAACAAAAACAATAACAAAATAAAAACCCAATAGCCTGAAAGTTCTTAGAGTGGAAGACACACATTTACAGATTTGAGTGGTCTGGCTATTACACGTACATGTGTATACACACATGCACACGCAGTAATTATGGTGAATGCATCTAAGGGGAGAAAAATAAAGATGATCAAAGTTAGTAAATATCTGATGAAGAAAGGAAGGAGAAAGCAGGAGAGGAAGGAAAGAAGGAAGGAAGGAAAGAAGGAAGAAAGGAGGAGGGAAGGAGGGAAATGTGATGCTGTCATTGTCCCTTTTGAGAGCTTTGGCCTCTACATGTCTTCCCTAAATCCACTCGCACAAGGAGTCCCTAGCACTGTGCCAGCGTCGGTTCATTTACCAGCTCAGAGCGAGGAAGGCATTGCCACATCACTGATGCTTGACTTTGCTCAGAAAACAAAGACAGGCCGAGCTAGGAGAATTTATAATACTTTCCTTGTTGGTAGTCTACAAGAATTTGTGTAACCCTCTTGCACTTTTAGTCTGCAAAACAAGCATTTTTGTCAAAACACGAAGAGTTGTGAAGAACGAAACTGCCAGTGCTCTGGGAAAAGTGTGACATGTGCTAGAAGACGATGAGCTCGCACGCACAGTGTGACCGATGAGATCATAGTTGGGCATCAGACGTGCAGTAAGATGATGAGCTCGCGCACACAGTGTGACCGACGAGGTCATAGTTGGGCATGGGCATCAGATGAGCTCAGCAGTCAGAGTCGGGCATGAGCAGTCGATGAGCTCGCGCACACAGTGTGACCGACGAGGTCATAGTTGGGCATCAGACGTGCAGTAAGACGATGAGCTCGCGCACACAGTGTGACTGACGAGGTCATAGTTGGGCATCAGATGTGACAGTAAGCTCGCGACGTGTGAGTCATAGTTGGGACGCGTGCACAGTGTGACCACAGTGTGACCGACGAGGTCATAGTTGGGCATCAGATGTGCAGTAAGACGATGAGCTCATGCACACAGTGTGACTGATGAGGTCATAGTTGGGCATCAGACGTGCAGTAAGACGATGAGCTCGCGCACACAGTGTGACCGACGAGGTCATAATTGGGCATTAGACGTGCAGTAAGACGATGAGCTCACACATAGTGTGACCAGTGAGGTCATAGCTGGGCCTTAGACGTGCAGTAAGACAATGAGCTCACGCACAGTGTGACCAACGAGGCCATAGTTGGGCATCAGACGTGCAGTAAGATGATGAGCTCGTGCACAGTGTGACCGACGAGGCACTAGGAAGAGCACAGCGCAGGCTGCTCTCCGACAGTAGCAACTTGCCCATAATTCCACTTTCTCCTTGAAGTTATCTTTGCATGCTCTTGTCCTGTAGGTTATCTTAATTGTATATACGTTATACTTTGCTTCCTTTACGCAGTACTCCACCATAATTTTTTCTGCCAAAATCATATGAAAATAGCTCCAGACATATGTAAATTTAAATTTTAATTGAATGGACCAGCAAAATGCCTTTTTAAATTTTATTTGGAGGGAGGGCAAAAGTTGTGAGGAAGAAAGATACAAATTGGGACCCAAAGGAGTGAACAACAGGCTAAAACAGTGATCCTTCAGCAGGCCTACAGAGAACAGGAATGGGTGCAGGCCAACTTTAATCTTGGCCTCTACACTAATTATCTATCTTTTTCCTCCCTCAAGGTGCAGACCTATAACAGTGCCCACAGGGGTTAACTTCCACAATGAGCTGTTCCAGACATATGTGACTTCAGTCACTTTGTGCATCTGGCTTTGAGACCAAACACATGGAAGGGTCCCTAGACAGTTAGCTGAAGAGGGTCTGCATGAGCAACTGGGGGAGAATGTCTGACAGCAAGGCTAAGATACCCAGCAGGAAACAAGCCAGTGGCAAACAGCCATGGTTAACTCCACAGTGGAATGAGCTGGAACTGGGAAATAATCTTCAAGGTCAGCCCAAATGGTCAAAAAAAATTTTAATTTATCCCTTATTTATTTATTTATTTGAATTTGCTTATCTTTTTATTTGAGAGGGAGAGGGAGAATGGATCACAACACCAGAAAAAGGCTGAAGGAGCACACAGAGAACATCCAACTCCAACTAAACCAGATATCCAGAGACACAGAGGCCTCATCAAGGAAGCAGAACTGCAAATGAACTCCAGATACCTGCACCACCACTTGAGCAAACTCACAATGCACGATCCACATTCCCCATTGATGGGCCCCTTTGAAAGTGGGAGGACGGGGAGGAGGACAATGGAACCAATACTATGAATGTAAAATCAGAATAATATAAATAAAAAAATATATTTATTTTAAAAAATTTAAATTTATTTATTTATTTATTTATTTATTTATTTATTTATTTATTTGAGAGAGAGAGAGAATGGGCATTTACAGCCACTGCAAATGCAGATACCTGCACCACCATCTGGGTTACGTGGGTTCCATTAGGCCATCTAACCATTCCAGCCCTCAAAATATTTTTAAAGAGTCTTTAGACAGCATTGCAAATATTTCTAGAATCCAACTTACAAAAACAATGTACATACTGCAAGTTTTTTAATTTTTGGTTTTTTCAACGTAGGATCTCACTCTAGCCCAGGCTGACCTGGAATTCACGCTGTAGTCTCAGGGTGGCCTTGAACTCACAGTGATCCTCCTACCTCTGCCTCCTGAGTGCTGGGATTAAAGGCGTGCGCCATCACACCCGGCATACTGCAAGTATTTTTTATTGAAACTCCCTCCTCTGTTGAGCACTGTTATTTTTCAATAATTTCATGCATAAGTGGATTTGCCTACTGAATACTAACCTGAGTGATATTGGGAAACATAAATAAAGACATGGAAATGGATGAAAATGTCACTCAAAAAAACTCCAAGTTGCATGCTAAACATCCCATGGTGGTGAGGCATTAAAAATTATTTTAATTATAGTAAGAGAATAAATTATGAATTTAGTGAGTTCCCTAACTACTCCTCCATGCAGGTTAACTCACTGCTTTAGACTGGGCTATTTCATAACTCTACAAATATAGAAATTAACCTGTAAAAAACCCCTCCTAATACTACAGCAGGTAATACTGTCTATAGACATGCAAAAACAAACTACCCAACTCTTTTATCTTGTGGAAGTTCAAATAACTTCCCCTTCATTATGGAAGTTATAAGTTTTATATCCATCAAATAATTCATTCTTGCCTTGAAAACTGTCTTCTAAGTGCTTGTAAGATCTGTCTGGCTCTCTCATGTAAAAAACAAGTTTAGGGCTGAAAAGATGGCTTAGCAGTTAAGGCACATGCCTGTGAAGCCTAAGGACCCTGGTTTGATTCTCTAGGTTCCATGTAAGCCAGATGCACAAGGGGGCGCATGTACCTGGAGTTTGTTTGCAGTGGCTAGAGGCCCTGATGCACCCATTGTCACTCTCCCTCTCTCTCTTTCCCTCTCTCTCTCTAATATAAAAAATAAATAAATAAAAATAAAATCTAAAAAAAACTTTAAAAGCATTCATTGCTATTTTTCTTTTTAAAGTTTTTTAATTCATTGATTTATTTATTTGACAGTGAGAGAAAGAAGCAGAGGGGCAGTAGAAAGAGAGAGTGGACACTCCAGGGCTTCCAGCCACTGCAAACAAATTCCAGACGCATGCACTCCCTTGTGTATCTGGCTTATGTGGGTCCTAGGGAATAGAACCTGGGTTCTTTGGCTTTGCACACAAATGTCTTAACCACAAAGCCACCTCTCTAGCCCCCAGTGTGGGCTTTTATAGGCCAACGTGAAAAACAGACCTGGAAAAGAACATGTGATAAGACGTGTCTTCATCCCAGGCCCTCCATCAGGTAAGTGGGTTTAGGAAAAGCACATACAGAAGATGAGGAGTTACATATTCATTTTCTTCAAACGCTTGTGCGCTGGCTCCTTTGGAAAACCTTTGCATAGGTACACGTGCACAGGTTAAGGACTGCTAAAGTAAGAAGCACAAGAAGCAAGTGCTTTCACGTCATCTGTCCTTGTCAACACTCACATTGAAACTTATTTCTCAGGGAGCAGTGTCAGGAGACCTGGGGTCTCTGGGAGGTGATTCGGTTGTGATGGGTAAATGCTTTTATGAGTGATTGCTTTTGGTCGTGAGGAACTGGGACTCTAAGGATGGGACTAGTCACCACAGGAGTCATTGTTTAAAAGTCAGGCTGCCCCACATGCTTGGCCCTTGTGATGTGGCCATTTCCCTGTTCACATCTTGGTCGTTTCCTCATGCATCATATAGCCCCTACCAGGTGCATCCATTTGATCTTGAGTTTCCCTGCAATCAGAACTGTGAGCTTTTCCTCATTTAAAATTACACTAAGAAACACCCAATGTTATCAGTACTGTCTGGGGCTCGTTTGTGTTAGTAAGCTTCTATTTTTTTAAATTTATTTATTTATTTATTTATTTATTTGAGAGAAAGAGAGACAGATAGAGAGAGAGAGAATGGGTGTGCTAGGGCCTCCAGCCACTACAAACGAACTCCAGATGCATGCGCCACCTTGTGTATCTGGCTTACGTGGGTCCTGGGGAATCAAACCTAGGTCCTTTGGCTTTGCAGGCAAGTGCCTCAACCGCTAAGCTATTTCTCCAGCCAGTTAAGCTTCTTTAAAAAGTTTTCAATGACTGAAGAAGTTTATTTCAATAACTGCCCACTGTCCATTTAGGACATTGGAGGAAGAGTAGTCTTAATGAAGAGACCACTCCCTGAAGTAAGATAGGACACAGGAGATGAAGGGTTGTCCAAGCAGAAACTCTGAAGAGCCAGTAGGTACCCAACCTGCCCTCAAAGGCCTCATCTCCAATGCCAGAAACTCTGCGGTGAGTGATTCAGCATACATAACCAGACAATAGCAATTTCCAAAGTAAGATTCTACACAATGGACACTCCTAGCTACAGAGAACATAAATCAGAATGAACTATATGTCAGCCACACAGATGCCATGTCACTTGCCTCTGGAAAACCTGAGAGGCCAGTTTTCTTGGCGTGATCGAATGTGACTGATTTTTACCGCCATGAAGTAAAATTATACATTCCTATGAAAATAACCTAGCAATTCTTTTGTAAAAAAACCACCAGAAAACAAGATAGAAAATAATGACAGTTACTGGTGTAGATCCTTTGAGATTTGTGTTCTCAGCTTGGATAACCTCTTCTGTTCATTATCTTCCTTCACTGATACTCATTTATGCACCCTGGTGACAGATGCTGGGCTCACTGCAGTCATTCAACATCAAGGGAATGAGTAATCAGTGAATCTCAGAACGTCTCTGGATTTCTATATTGAATGACTCAAAGTGACAAAGGATATTTTCTTACTAAACTAAGAGATTTTTAAATCAGACTTTATGTGTTGCAGAATGGTATTATATGCTGGGCAACTGGGCATCTAACAGGAACTTCAAAGGCTCCTAACTTATCCAGCCATCCAATAGGTATGTGATTTTAAGAAGCAGGGGCAAAAACACCTCTGACATTGGCTAAGTGGTCACCAAGAGACCAGGACTCTCGGGTATATGTCCAATTACTGGAGCTATTCACAATCATCAGAGACCTCCTGGTTTTGGACAACTTCTGTATCTTTTCATTGAAGGGAGGGATATATCCTATTAAATAATTTCTCAATAAAAGAAACACTGTTTTTCTTCCATGAGAGAAGACAGAATTCCCCTGAACACAAAAGCTTGGATAACCAATGGACATTTGTGTTTTCCACTCATTTGAAAATGAACTAATTCCCACACTGCGATGAGGAATGGTGCTTACCATGGGCTTCAGAGGAAGATGTTATCATTTAATGGGTAAAGTTTGAATTGATTAATAAAGATGAACAATAGTGGTGGTCATACCACTGTGTGAATTTCCATAATGCCACTGAGAAAATGGTCAATTATATGTCATATATATATCTTACCCTAGCAAAACTATTTAAAAAAATTCCTTATGACAGCTGATTCTGACCTCAGCACAGGTGGAAATATCCCAACTGAAGCATGAACACTCAGAGCCTGTGTTGAAGGCAGACCAGAACCTTCCAGGTTGGAACAACGGACTTCTAATTGGCTGGTTGCTTGTAGAATAACCAAACAAACTTCTGATTGGCTGGTTGCTATAAGAAATAACCAAAAGACATCTGACTGGCTTGTTACTATCAGAATAACAAGCAGATAAGTGGTTCTCTCTGCCCTCCACAGGTTACACCACGTAAGGAAAACCATAGTGATGGCTAATGATACCTCATGCACCTTGCTTCCAGCAATGCTTATATGATTTGATGATGTTGTCCTCTGTCTATCCTAAGAGAAGGAAGATGTTCATGGGATGAGTGATGAGTTCATGCTGTGAAATTTGCTTATAACTTTTCCATTAGGGTTTTCCCACACTTCTTAACACATCAGAAAAAAAGATATTACAATCAAAATTTAGATAGAACAGAAGTCCAGATCTCAAATCTACACGAATGAGCTAGGTATATGTCACCAATGTGTATGAAAGAAAAAAGAAACAGCTTTTATTTTTGCCACTCAATATCCATGCATGCAAAGTCACACAGAAAGACTCTTGCAAAGCCTCCACAGACACTTTCCTGGGAATATCAAACCCAGAGAATCAGGCCAAATGCTTGCAAACCAGAGAGTGGCCAAGTTGATTTTAGATCACCTGCCAAAGACCATGAAATGAGTACGTAACAAGACAGGTTATTCTTAAAGCCTTGGTGTTGAGTTTTCAGAAAGTGAGACTTAGTCAGACCTGGTGGCAGTCTCAGTACTTGGGAGGACTAGGAGTTTGAGGCCAGTCTTGGTTGCACAGTGAGGTTTAGACTAGCCTGGGTTATGTGAGAGCCTGTCTCCAAATAACAACAACAAAAACAGAGACTACATATACCTTTTAAAAAATCAACCAAACACTAAGCAGATCTAAACACTATGTTGTTAGGAACACATACGTGCCATGAAATTGCTTTACAACTGTTGTAGTCAGCTTCATGTTTCTGGAACAAAGCATCTGTGGTAGGAAAGAGTTTGTTTTGGCTTACAGGCCCAAGGGGAAGCTCTATGATGGTAGGAAAAATTATGTCATGAGCAGAGGCTAGACATCACCTCCTGGCCAACTTCAGGTGAACACCAGCAGCAGTAGAGTATGGCCAAACACTGGCAAAAAAAAAAAAAAAAAAAGCTGGCTATAACACCCATAAGCTCACCCCCAAGAACATACCTCCTCCAGGAGGTTCTAATACTCAAATTGATATCCACTGGGATCAAGAATTCAGCACACATCTGAATCAAACCACTACATTCTGCCCCCTTGATCCCAGGAACTGAGAATCATCCATGATGTAAAATGCAATGCATTCAGTCCAAGTTTAAAAATTCCCACAGTTTTGATCAATTCCAATGATAATCAAATATCCCTATAGTCATGATCTCTTAACTGAGCCATAATACCCCACTCCAAGAAAACCATAATTGCAGCAATAAACATTTAAACTGCAAAAAATAGGGCATAGCAAAGAAAGGTTGAATAACTACAAGATCTAAAACAAACAGGGAAAACATCAAATTCTGCAGCTCCAAGTCTGACAACTCTAATCAGTGATAGGTCTCTGGAGTTCAAATTCCATCCCTCCTGCTGGGCTTCTCACAGCCTGGGGAACAATGTATCCCAAGCTGGCAGCTCTTCTTGGTGGCCACCTTACAGTCCTGGACTTTCATTGGGTCTTCACTGCAACCCAGGGTTCATCCTCATGGTTCCAACAGGCCTCCACACAGAGAATTCCAACAACCCTGGGTCACACTGCCCATGGCCATTTCCAAAAAACAAATCACATTTCATATCCAATGACCTTCTCTTTCCTGCATTTGTTATACTCCATAGTACTGAGTGGGCCACCAACTTAATCCAAGGGAGAAATAAAGCAGACTTTGAAGAGCAGGACAACACCTTCAGCATTTGGGCCCCTTACTTTCAAGAGTCCACATTCTTCCTGCTGCCCCAATATAGATCAGCTGGCCCAGTCGCAATAGTTGTAATCTTTCAAATAATTGCAGCTGAATGGGCAGAAGTTTCAGCCCAAAGATTTCATTTCTTTCTGTGCCATCTCTTTATACTCACATCAGTCCATTTGTACACAACACAACCCTGTACAAGTTCTCAGGACACAGGCAGGCAAAATGCAACAAGCCTCTTACACAAACTGCTTCTTTCCCAGTCCCTACAAAGTTCTTCTTCCTCTCATAAGCAAAACCTCACAGTCCATAGTTCTTATCACATTCAGGTTTTTCAACTCTGACCAGAATAGTTCATGAAGCTGTACTTACAACACTGCAAAGTGTCCCTCAGGCCAAAGTTTCAAATCCTCCAATGTTCCTCCCATAAATCATTTCAAAAGAGGCCCAAAGCCACAATCAGGTTTCTAGCATCAATGACCCCACTCCTGGTACAAATTTACTGTTGCAGTCAGCTTCCCATTGCTGGCACAAAGCATCTGACCAAAAGCAGCTTAAATGAGGAAATAATTTATTTTGGCTTGTAGACTTTAGGGGAGGCTCCATGATGGCAGGGAAAACGACAGCATGACCAGAGGCTAGATATCACTTCCTGGCCAATATCAGGTAGACAAAAGCAGTAGAAGAGTATGCCAAAAACTGGCAAAGGGAAGCTGGCTATAACACCCATAAACCTGCCCCCAGCAACATACCTTCTCCAGAAGGCTCTAATTCCCAAATTGACATCAGTTTGGGATTAAACATTCAGAGTATGTAAGTTTATGGGGGAACACCTGAATCAAATCAACACAACCAAACTAGGGAATGTTTAACACAAAATTCAGGTTTGGAGGGAGATGGAAAATATCAGAGAGGAAAGAGCTCAAAGAAAGATGTAACAGGATCGACAATTATATAGCTATTTTCCCCTGCATCTTCCATTATTTTCACATTACTGAGACAAAATTTTCACATCATTCTATGCACCCACTGAAGGCATCCAATTCCATTATTTTATTATACTCACAAACATGTACAACCAACACCAACTTTAGGGCATTCTTGTCAGCTCAGAAGGAACTGTGTACCCTTTATCACTCTCTGCCAACTTTGGTCCTAACCAAGAACTTTTGTATTATGTGCCTCTATAGATTTCCTGGAAATATTTCCATATGAATGGAGTTGTGCAATATGCAGTATTTTTTGACTGGTTTCTTCACTCAGTGCATTGGTTTCAAAGTTTAGCCACACTGTAGCATGTAACAATATTGCATGCCTTTTTAACAATATCCTACTGCACAGATATACCACCTTTTATCTCTCCCTCTTCAAGATGGTGGGCAATTGTGGTGTTTTAGAAATTGTGAGTGATCAGTCTATAAACATCTGTGTTTGCATAGCCATGCCTGCATTTCTTTTGAATATGGACTTTCAGTAGAGTTGCTAGATCATACAGTAACTCTAGGCTTACCCTGAAGCAGTGTTATTTTTCAGTGAGTGCACCATTTTATTCCCCCCTCCAGTATGTAGGTTCTTATTTTCCCACATGCTCACCAACACTTACTATTATTTGACTTTTTAATTGTAGTGATACTATTTATGTGATGTGGTATCTCACTGTAGTTTTTATTCACAATTTCATGATGAGTAATGATTTGAGTATCTTTTCATGGGCTTCCTGACCATTTCTGTATCTCCTTTGGAAATATCCATTCAAATATATTGCCTTTTTTTTTTTTTTTTTGAGGTAGGGTCTCACTCTAGCCCAGGCTGACCTGGAATTCACTATGCAGTTTCAGGGTGGCCTTGTACTCATGGTGATCCTCTTACCTCTACCTCCCTAGTGCTGGGATTAAAGGGGTGCACCACCACGCCTGGCTATATTGCCTATTTTTAAATTAGACTATGTTATTATTGAATCACAATGGCTCTTCATATATAGTGGCTACAACACTCTTATCAGGTACATGATCTCAAACATTTTTCCACTCTAAGAGTTATCTTTTCATAACTCTCTAGTTCTGAAGCCTCACATCTTGGTAATGGGGCCCCAGATTCTCTTTCAAATACAATGGCTCAAACTTACAGATTTAGCATATTTCTAGTATATTACATAACTGATAAATTAAGAATAAAACCAAACATCATGAATTAAAATCTGTTAGGAAATAATCAAAATAAAATATCATCATGTCTAAAATAAGTGAATGTGATTCTTGAGGGTGTTTAACTCTCAGGATGTAACTTAGGCACTTGGAGGATCCTGACAACAGGAAAATCCACTCCTCTCCTGTTTTTGTTTCTCCATCCTCCTCCAAGGTAAGAACAGTTTTATGTATATATTTAATGTTAGTGGGAAAAGATTATTCTGTTACTGGTGAAAATTATATGAACTTCAAGCTTCAGTATCCATAAATCCAGTGAGATGATGGTGCCATTCCTATGTATTGTCAACCTAAAACAGCCAAACTTAATGGTTATTAAAAAGACAATCTGGCCTGCAACACCTACATATTTACTACCCATTTCTTTACTCAGAAAGTACACCAAACCCTACACTATAGCAACAAACTAAATTGCATCTTGTTTCAATGAATGGTAGGAAATCACCCAAAACTTCACTTCATATTAGCAAATATCACTTTGATAATTATCTTTATTTCTCATGGTCAGCTTCTTTTCCTCTTTATGTTTAAGACATTTTTGTGGAGATTACTCATGTTTGGGACTCCTCCCACTTCAGAAACTTTCTGCTTTACTTCCTTCCCTAAAACAAATCCTGCTTAACTTAAAAAACAACAACAACAACAACAACAACAACAACAACAACAACAAAAACAAGGATTTCAGTACAATGACTTGACTCTAATTTTCTTAAGGATTTTTAGATTTGGGATATGTGGAGCAATAGTCTCAAGGTTGTGCATAGAAATTCATTCACATGTGTGGGCGCACATGTAAATGGATGCATGTGCCTGAGGGGCTGGAGGCTGATGTAGGGCAGCTTTCTCAATTACTCTCCACTACCTTTATTTATTTATTTATTTATTTATTTATTTATTTATTTATTAATTTTTTTTTTTTTTTTTTTTTTTTTTTTTGGAGAGAGACACAGAGAGAGCCAGAGAGAGAGGGAGAGGAAGACAGAGATGGGCACACCAGCAGCCTCTCAGCTGCTGCAAACGAAATCCAGATGTGTGCGCCCCCTTGTGGTCAAGTGTGGCATTGAGCCCTTGCCTCACTGCATCTGGCTAAACGTGGGACCTGGAGATTGGAACCAGCGTACTTAGGTTTAGGAGGCAGGCGCTTTAATGGCTAAGCCATCTCTCCAGCCCTATTTATTTATTTTTATCAAGACACAGTCTTTCTCTTGAACCCAGAGCTTGTTGACTCAGCTCGTCTAGCCCGCTAGCTTGCCCTGGGGATCCTGATTCTGCCTTCCCAGGATTAGGATTTCAAATAGACCACCACACCTGTCCAACCTTCACATGGATGCTGGAGATCTGAACTAAGGTCCTCTCACTTGCACAGCACGCTTTTATGGACGGTGCCATCTCCTCAGCCCCAAATATTTTTCTCTTGTCAGATGTGCAGTATCTTCAAGATATGCAGCACTTAACCTGTCAGTATAACTATTTTCACAAACTTTCATTGCTATTTCTAGTGTGCAGTGAGCCAGTTTTTATGTAGGGATATGGAATCACTCCAGGCCACCCCTGCCCTCCACAGGCTTGCAATCTAATTAGTGACCATCACCTACAAAAATGATGCCACCACTGTAATCTTATGTGAAGTGGGCGCCTACCTATTTCACCAAGAATTCTGGAGTATGTTCCTTGTAAATCTAGCCAGATGTAGTCAGGCAAGCCTGTAATTCTAGCACTTGGAGTGCTGAAGCAGGAAGATTGCCAGTTTGAGGCTATCTGGCCTACATAGTGAGTTGCAGGCCAGCCTGAACGACCCAGTGAGATTCTGTCTAAAATAACAACAATAATAACAATAACAACAGTAATAAACTGGCATGGTGGTCCACACTTGTAATCCCAGCACTCGGGAGCTGAGGCAGGAGAATTACTGGGAGTTTGAGGCCATCCTTGATTCCTTAGCAAGACCCTATCATTAAGCAAGAAACGCACAAACAGCGCACGTCAGGAGTAAATGTGCACTGTCTACCAACAGTTGTGATAAAGTCTGGTTCCTAAGTTCCGGGCCTGTGTGCGACTGTCAGCGAAGGCCTTTGACTCCATTGCAAAGGGTTCATCTTCACTCTCGCTCTAATCTTAAATGCATTATCTTAAAAATATTGACTTAAAAATACATCAGTTCAGATAACTCTCAGCTCCCAGTCTACCTGCGGTGCTGATGAGAATAAACGTTCTCACATGCATGGCCAACTGGATCCTAACATTGATAACAAGGCGGCTGGTGTCCAGAGCCAGCCCCTACCCAAAGCAGTCGGGGCCAGCTGCGGGGACCATTTTCGGAGCGCTCCTCAAAGCCTCAGTTGCGTTTGCATTTTTTAGAAGTGACTCATGGCCTCAAGTCAGGCTCTGCGGAGAAGCCAGGTCTGTTTCTCTCTGGCACTTTCTGACGGGCTGGGTGTGCTGACATCCACCTCGATGACCCTCACGGGGCGAGGGGGACAGCCTGGGCGAGTCGCCGAGCCAAGCACGAGAGACCCCCGTCGAAGTTAGACGGGCCTGGGGTGCGGCGGCTCCCGGCTGGGCAGGCCGCGGTGACCGCTTCGCCCCGAGTCGCTGCCGGGTGTTGGGGGGGTGGTTGCCGCCCGCCCTGCCTTCCCTCGGCCTGGAGGAAGCGGCCGGGGCAGCGCCGGGGCTTCTCTGCCTGCCCGGAGCCAGATGCGGCGCGCCCCGCGCCCCGCATCCCCGCGGCCGCACGTCCCCCGCCCGGCCCGGCCTGGCCCGGCCACCTCCCACCGCTCCGAGGCGCGCGACTTCCCCGCTGGGCGCCGACCACCCGCACCCCAGGGACCCCCACGCCCCCGGCCCCACGCGCCAGTCTCACCTGCCGCGGGCGCTGGGTCCCGTGGTCGGCGATGCAGATCCGGATGGGTCGGTCACTCGCGCCGTCCGTCCTCCCGCCGCCCCGGCCGCCTCCTCCCCCGGAATGGGAGCCGCTGTCAGCCACGCCGTGCCCGTGCCCGCGGAGAGTCGCCCGCGGCTTCCGGAGCTCCAAATACAGACGGCGGAGGGGCCCGGGGAGGGGGTGGAAATAAAGGGGAGCCCGGAGGAGCCGGGGATGGAGGGGAGGAGGGGCAGATGGGCCGTGGGAGAAGAGCGATGAGAAAAGAGGAGAGAGAGAGAGAGAGAGAGAGAGAGAGAGAGAGAGAGAGAGAGAGAGAGAGAGAGAGAGAGGCGAGCGCCGGTGGAGGGAGGAAATGCATTCGGTTCAGCCACCGACCAGCCCAGAAGTCTGGAAAGATCTGAAGGCTCCGGGCGGGAGGATGCCCATCGACCTGGGCATCACACGGATAATGGGGCAGGCTGGGATGTCCCCCAACCCCAAACTACGGGTCGACGGGGAGGGGGTGTCAAGCGCGCACCGGTGACAACGTTAAAAAGTAACAGGGCAACTTTCAAAGCTGCGTGGTTGTTAAAAACAAATGTCACCCAATCCATGTCCCTTTGGCTGCGTATGTATAGCCATTTTGCCCCTCCGCCATGGACCGCGATGACAACATTGGACGGACGCCTTTCTCTCTGGTTAGCATTATTAGATGGAGAGAATTGATTCTGTCACCGGAGCTCATTTCTATTTGAAAAAACTGGTCACGGAGCTCTTCTCTGAATGAACGTCCGGGGAGAAATATTGCAGACAAGAGAAACAAAAAAAGGGAAATGAATTGGATGTGATATTAAATCGAAACCTCCAAACAACTTGTATGATGGTGACTCTCTGAAAGGCCCAAGTTCTCTGTCATCCTTATCATCTCAATTCAATTCAGTTCTGTGCGTTACACGGTTTGTTCGGGCTCCATAGGTTACAGCTTACGTGGAGATCATGACCAATAACATGACTCTTGACCAGCAAAGGTATTGTATTTGCTCCCTTTTATCTGGAATAAAGGGAAACAAAGTAACATAAACATTGACCAGTGGATGTGTATTTCGCCTAAAGTCAGCCCGCATGCGCATGACTCATAGAGGGTAGCCATTTAATAAGTTCATAATAAATGATGAGGAATGATTGAATGAATGAATGGACAGATGGTTGAATTGTAGGTATATTTAAAGCATTTATGTTCCAGGGTACAGAAAGTATTTATCCATAAGAACTAACCTGTTTGGGACCATATGAAAATTCTAAGCATACATTTCAACAAGGTTACTTATTTATTTATATACACACGGTTTTTTTTTAAAATTATTTGTAAGCACTGACAGAGAAGGATAAAGACAGAGGTGGAGAGGGAGGGAGAAAGGGAGAGAGAGAGAGAGAGAGAGGGGGGGGGAGAGAGAGAGGGAGATTGCCAAGGCCTCAAGCCACTGCAAACAAACTCCAGATGTATGTGCCACTTTGTGAACCTGGCTTTCTGTGGGTATTGGGGAATAGAACCTGGGCCATCAGGCTTTGCAGGCAAGCACCTTAACTGCTGAGCCACCTCTCCAGCCCTCCTACATAAAAGTTTTTTGGGGGGGCGACGGGGGGGGGGGAGAGACACAGAGAGACACAGAGAGAGACAGAGAGAGGGAGAGGAAGACAGACAGAGATGGACAAGCCATCAGCCTCTCAGCTGCTGTGAACGAAATCCAGATGCGTTTGCCCCCTTGTGGTCAAGTGCGGCATTGCACCCCTTTTGCATCTGGCTAAACATAGGACCTGGAGATTGGAACCGCTGGAGATTGGATCCAGCTTACTGTTAAGCCATCTCTCCAGCCCTTTTTTTCTTTTTTGAGACAAGGTCTTTCTATGCAATCTGGGCTGGTCTGGAACTGACAATTCTCCAACTTGTGGCAATTTTCTGCTTCTACCTCCTGAATGCTAGGATTTTTATTAATATTACTATTAATAATACTAGTATTATCATTAATACTTCACCAAATATTAATATAGAATTTATTTTCATTAAATCTGGTTATATTACTATATTGGGGATACTGGTTCCAGGACCTGCTGCAGATAAATAAAAATCTGCAGACGTGCAAGACCCTTATGTAAAATATGGTATTTATATATAGCTACAACCCTCCTGCATACTTGCAATCATGCCTAATTGGCTTAACATTATCTAGTACAACATAAATGCTATGTAAATAGCTGTCATCGTGTCTAGTTTAGGGAACAATGACAGGAAAAAGGTAAAAACATGTTTAGCCCAGGCAAACTTTTCCCCAAATATTTTCAATCTATGGTTGGTTGAATCTACAGATGCAAACTCCATGGAAACAGAGGCTCAACTGTGTATTTTGCTTAGAGTATAAAGCATTATGGAGTATGATATGGAATAAGGCATGCAATCTTTGGATTTACATGATGGGAAGACAAGAAGGTATAAAAACAGTCATTAATAAATGTTGTAAGCATGAACAGTGGACCCCCACAAAGCCCTTCCTCCTCAAACTCTAAGACATGTGCTCCATTTGTTTCCAGTTTGATCTAAGGGATCAGAAATCGCATTTGCCTTGCTCAGAGCTCCTTCTTCCGGGGTAACAAAAAACATTACTGAGACCCTATTTGTTGATAAATTCATTGTACGGGATTACTTATGAAAGTAATAAAATTGGAAAAGAGAGGGAATACACTAGAGTTTTCTAAACCTTGTCAATCCTCCTTGGGAGTCAACCGAAATCTCTACTGGTGGTCTTGATCAGATCAAGAACCAAATAAGAGACATGTCTCTTGGGCAGGTCTGTGAGGGCATTTCCAGGACTTCTCAGAGTAGACAGCTTTTCTGGTGGCAGCTTATTCATAAAGAGGTCCCAGGAGGGCTGGAGAGATGGCTTAGCGGTTAAGCATTTGCCTGTGAAGCCTAAGGACCCCAGTTCGAGGCTCAATTGCCCAGGACCCACATAAGCCAGATGCACAAAGTGGCACATGCATCTGGAGTTCGTCTGCAGTGGCTGGAGGCCCTGGTGCGCCCATTCTCTCTCTCTCTCTCTCTCTCTCTCTCTGTCTCTTTCTCTCTTTGTCTGTCACTCTCAAATAATAAATAAATAAAAGTAAGCAAAATTAAAAAAAAAAAAAAAAAGAGGTTCCAGGAAAATGGCAGTGCCTTTGGCCTGGCTGCCCTTGCTACTGGCAGGTGAGAGCCTCTACCCTGTTGCTGCTGTCCCCTGTGGACAAGGTCACCCAGCATTTTCAGCCTTCCAACATGGACTGAAGACCAGCAGCCCTCTGGGAATCTAGGCCTTCAGAACCAGTTTGGGACTGAGCAGCTACTGAGTTCTCAGGCTCTCCAGTCTGTGGCAGCCATTGGTGGACTCCTCAGCCTGTATCATGTAAGCCAATGTAGTAAATCCCTTATATAATATGTATTCATATATTCACTCTATCAGTTCTTATATAATGTGTGTTCATATATTCATTCTATCTGTTCTTTTCCTCCAGAGAACCCTGACGAATGCACCCACCTTTCCTCTGAGCAGATGATCTGCTTGTCTGATCTGCTCCAACTTTTCTTTCCTCTATCTTAACAACTTTCCTCTGTTTTTTATTTTTCTATTGAGTTGCTGTCCCCCTTTGTGGTGGACTGGATCAGATGCCCCCCATAAACTCATGTGTTTGGAGTACTTGGTCCTCAGATGGTGACAATTTTGGAGGTGGAAACGTGCTGGAGGAGGTATGTTCCTGGGGGTGGGTTTTGGGGTATTATAACTAGCTCCCCCTAGTCAGAGTTCAGCTTACTCTCCTGCGGCCGTTTACCACCTGCCGTGGCAAGGAGGTGATGTCCATTTCTACTCATTCTATGCTGACCTCTGCCCTTACAAAGCTTCCCCTTGAGACTGTAAGCCAAAATAAATCCTTTCCTCCCATCAGCTGCTTTTGGTCAGGTGCTTTGTCCCAGCAACAAGAAGGTAACTACAACACTCTTCCTTGCCAAACCTGAGAATATACTTGTCTCATTTAACTTTGCACCTTTTCTATGGCATCCTGAGCTACTTTCTCCATTACTGTGTTGTCCTTATGGCTGTCGTTCTAATTTCACCAGGAATGAGCCCAAGAGCCGATACCCAGTAAACCCAGTAAACACCTACAGAAAGGGAAAAGGTGACTACTGGAGTGGCACACCTGTTTCTCCACCTTTCTTTACTAGGGTAAAACTTTTGAATGAACTCTTTCACATGAAAGGGGCTTGCTATATAATCTCAGCTTAGTATCTAACCCCAGGATTTCAAAACTCATAGTCTCTAATGCTACAGTATCAAGTAGATTTCAGGCAGCCACAGTTCTCTCCTAGACTCTGTTCCTGAGACTCTATCTTAGTCCAACGGTGCTAAGACTGGTAGTTTGATTATGCTCCCTACTGGATAGTTTATAAACAATCAAATTTTTTATTTTATTTGAGAGAGAGGGAGAGAAATAGGCAAGTAGAGAGAGAGAGAGAGAGAGAGAGAGAGAATGGGAACACCAGGGATTCTAGCCACTGCAAATGAACTCCAGATGCATGCACACCCTTGTGCATCTAGCTTATGTGGGTCCTGGGGAATCAAACCTGGGTCCTTTGGCTTTGCAGGAAAGCACCTTAACTGCTAAGCCATCTTTCCATCCCAACAACCGAAACTTATTTTTGCATCTTTGGAGGCTGGGAAGTCTAAGATCAAGCAGATGACAGACTGAGGGCTGGAGACAGCTCTCTCTTTATTTCCAAGCTGGTGCTCAGTTCTCACATGGTGGAGGGCAGAAGGGCACAGACAAATGCTTTTCTTCCCATGGCTGAGGTGGAAAAAGGGACTGGGATTCTCCCTGCACCCTGTTTCTAAGATCACTAAATCCAGTCCTGAGGGCTGAACACTCACAGTCTGCTCACTTCTCCAAATACCTGTCTTTGCTCACGGTCTGGTGTTAGGTTCCAGTGTAAGTGTTTTGTACAAGCTCATGCATTCAACCCTGGAAGGTCCCAAAGCCACTGTCTATCAGACTGGCACATGATTGCTAACTGCCTCTGGGTGTATTAGGTGGGAACCAACGAATCCAGTTAAGCCTTCTCAGCTAAGCAATAGGCATGGTGGGGCAAGGAAAGATCTTGAGTGCTGGGTTCCAGAGTGTACCCCAGTGAAAGTAGGCAAAGGCTCCAGATCCCTCTATGAAGCCTGCTCTGCCTGCACATTTCTAAGCTCACTGAGTCCAGGTGAGTGGCTTCTGCTGCTTGATCCCCTTTGCCCCATGGGCAGAGTTGTCCTGGCTGCTGGAACAGGATGAACACCTCATTCATGAGGCCTTTCCTCATCCCTAAAATGGCCAAGATGATGGCTTTGTATTGTCTAAACAGAGTGTTGACAGCATACTATAGGAGTTTGTATTTTAATAAATTCCCAGCTGACCCCAAAGCATTTATTCTACAAAACATCGATGGTCTACTGTGTTCTACACACTGTAAGTGCTGAGAAGACACT
Source organism: Orientallactaga sibirica (assembly GCA_036365145.1). NCBI lineage: Eukaryota > Metazoa > Chordata > Mammalia > Rodentia > Dipodidae > Orientallactaga > Orientallactaga sibirica. The sequence goes on from JAEOAD010001031.1 coordinate 808,840, forward strand.
CTAAATAAATGGAATAAAATTGTAATCATCCCTCATACTCAGAATTGCCAAAGATTCAACCCACTATGAACCCAAAATATTTGAAAAATATGTGCCTATAGTGAATATGTACAGATATTTTTCTTGTCATTAGTTCCTAAGCAATATTACATGATTATATACATAATATTTACATTGTTTCAGGTATCAGAAATAAGTTAACATGTACATTAAGATATATATATATATATATGTGTGTGTGTGTGTGTGTGTGTGTGTGTGTGTTACATGCAAATACATCACCATTTTATACTGAGGAGTTGAACATCAAGGTTGTGGGCGTCTGCAAGGGTCTAGGGACTAATGCCCTGTGGATACCGAGGGACGACCAGAGTTGATAACGTTTATTAAGCCATCACCCATGCTTAGACTACTGCCTGTTGTGAGCATTCTCCATGGATTAACTTGGCACCATGATGGACTTGTTACTGTTATTATCCTCACTTTGGAAATGAAGAAAAAGGCACCAAGAGGTGTAACCACTTGCCAAGATCTCAAACAATATTGGTAGTGAGTAGCTGGACAGATTGCTTAGTGGCTAAGGCGCCTGCCTGCAAAGCCTAATGACCCATTTTCAACTCTCCAGGTCCCACGTAAGCCAGTTGCACAAAGTGACACAAGCACAAGGTTTCACATGTGCACTAGGTGGCACAAGTGTCTGGAGTTCAATTGCAGTGGCTGAGGCCCTGGCGTGCCAATTCTCTCTCTCTCTCTCTCTATCACTCTCACTCTCTCTCTAAAAAATAAAACATAAAAAAAAATATTGGTAGTGAGATTTAGACCCAGGGCTCTGAATGGCTTTTTCCTCATCAGTGTATTTAACAGAAACCAAAAGGAATGAAAAGAAAAGTACCAACTGATCCTATCATGAATAGTTTACAAGATGAGGTGTCTGAACAGTGGTGACGGGGTTCTGTACCTGTACTATCAAGAACAGACATAGAAATAAAATAAAGTTGAGATGTATCACTTCTGTTAGTGAACGGGGTAGAACTTGGTATGTGTTACAGGAGATTGTTTTCAGAACCCTGGAAAATACCAAATGCTCAAGTCCCTATATAAAATCACAATATTGGCATATGACTTACTTACATCCTCATGTTACTTTAAATCAACTCTAGAATACCTATAGTAGTTACTATGATAATAAAAGCTGAGTTAAGAGCAGTTACACTGTAATTATTTAAGGGATATGATGGAAAAGACAATTCTATTCAGTACAGATGTAGCTTTTTTTTAAAAAAGATTTATTTTTATTTATTTATTAGACACAGAGAGAGAGAGAGAGAGAGAGAGAGAGAGAGACTGAGAGAGTGAGAAAAAGGGTATGCCAGGGTCTCTAGCCACTGCAAGCAAACTTCAGACGCATGCACCACTATGTGCATCTGGCTTATGTGGGACCTGTAGAATCGAACCTGGGTCCTTAGGCTTCGTAGGCAAGCACCTTAACTGCTAAGCCATCTATCCATCTCTCCAGCCTCAGATGTAACTTTTTTTGTTGTTGTTGTTGTTGTTGTTTTGTTTTTCAAGGTAGGGTCTCACTCTGGCCCAGGCTGACCTGGAATTAACTATGTAGTCTCAGGGTGGCCTGGAACTCACAGCAATCCTCCTACCTCTGCCTCCCGAGTGCTGGGATTAAAGGCGTGTGCCACCACGCCCGGCTGTAGATGTAACTTTTAAAAACCTGTAGTTTTAACAGAGCATAGTGGCTCATGACTATAATCCAAGAACTTGGGAGGCTGAAGTAGAAGGATTGCTGTGAGTTTGAGGCCAGCCTGGGCTACAGAGAGAGTTTCAGGTCAATCAGCCTGAGATAGAGTGAGACCCTGCCTCATAAAACAAACAACAAAACCAAACCTCATTTTTTTGTTGTTTTTTTTTTTTTTGTTTTGTTTTTCGAGGTAGGGTTTCACTCTGGTCCAGGCTGACCTGGAATTAACTATGTAGTCTCAGGGTGGCCTCAAACTCTCAGCAATCCTCCTATCTCTGCCTCCCGAGTGCTGGGATTAAAGGCGTGCGCCACCACGCCCGGCTCCAAACCTCATTTTGCTGCGCAAAACTAGTTTTCTTTCATGACTGAAGTCCATGTGGATACAGAGTGCAGATTCTGCACCTAAAGTCCCCATTGCTGTGACCAAATGCCTGACCAGAAGCAGGTTAAAGAAGGGTTTATTTCAGCTTACAGTCAGTCCATTATGGTGGGGAGGGTTCAGGGCAGCAGGAAAAAGGGGCAGAAAGAAAGGACAGGAAATAGGGTGGAGCTGTCAAACCTCAAGGCCCGCCCACACTGATGCACTTCCTCAAGCAAGGCTCCGCTGCCTGAAGGTTTCTCCACCCTCTCAAGCCAAGCCACATGACACAGTGAGGAACAAACGCTCACACAGGAGCCCGTTGGGGACATTTCACATTACAATCACAACACCTGGGGATCAGCTGTGTAGAGAAAGCACAGGGCAGGTAGGTTCCTGTGAGTTCGTGAGATGTAGATGACATGAGAGAAATAAAGCTTGCTGCATCTCTACAAAATCCAAGAGCCCCTGGAACAAGATAACAGGAAGTCACCAGTCACAAAAGAAGGGGAGGGTTGCTTGCAATGCTCTTTCTTTCCCTTCCTGCCTCCCTGCCTTTCTTCAGACAGAGTCCCACTCCAGCCCAGGTTGGTCTTGATCTGGAATTCCACTCTGTAGTTCTAGGCTGGCCTCAAATTTGTGGTGATCCTCTTACCTTGGCCTCCTGAGTGCTAGGATTAAAGGTGTGGACTACCACACTTGGCATGCTTGCCCCTTCCTTCCTTCCTTCCTTCCTTCCTTCCTTCCTTCCTTCCTTCCTTCCTTCCTTCCTTCCTTCTTCTCCCTCTCTTTCCTTCCTTCATTCCATCCTCCCTACCTCCCTCTCTCTTTCTCCCTTCCCTCCTTCCTTCCTTCCTCTCCCTCTTTTTCCTTCCTTTCTTCCATCCTCCCTTCCTCTCTCTCCCTTCCTTCCTTTCTTCCTTCTGTCCTTCCATTCTTTCTTTTTCTTTTTCTTTTTCTTTTTTGAGGCAGGGTCTCACTCCAGCCCAGGCTGACCTGGAACTCACTCTGTAGTCCCAGGCTGGCCTCAAACTCAGCAATCCTTCTACCTCTATCTCCCAACTGCTGGGATTAAAGGCATGCAACCACCACGCCTGGCTTTTTCTTTATTTTGTTTGTGTGAGTGAGTGTGTTTGTGGGTGGGTGGGTGTATGTGCACATGTATGTGCATGCATCTAAAGGCTAGAGATTAACCTTGGATATCACTCTCGGTCTGCCTTTCTTGAAACAGGGTCTCTCTTTGACCTGGAGTTTACCAGTTAGGCCAGACTGGCTGACCAGTGAGCTCCAGGGATCTTCCTGCTCTGCCGCCATCTCATCGGCTCTGGAATTACAGATGTGTGCCACCTTGCCTTTCATTTTACAGTTGGGTAAGAGGGCTCAAGCTCAGGTCCTCATGCTTGCAAGAGAAGTCCTTCATGTTCCGAGTTACCTCTCCAGCCCCACGAAGGCATTCTTTAAGTTCTTTTATTCTAAGAAGGGCGATGGGACAGCTCACCTCCTGCATCCTGACCCTCCTTCTCTCCATAGAAGAGCACCGGATGCCTGTATCACAGAAGAAAAGACCCCTAAGATAAATGGAAAATAGTCCAAACTCCTTTCAGATGACTTCTGGGGTGCCAAGGTGAGACTGAGCCCTCACAATATTGTCCAGATTGTTCTCAAACACCTGGGCTCAAATGATTCTTCTGTCTGCCTCAGTCTCTCAACTAGTGAGCAGTGAGCACCATGGCCTGCTGGGATCTGTGATCTGACTTTGAGCATCATTGAGGAATCCTGCTGAGATCTCACTTGCTGTAGCAGCTATGAAGTGTAGCAGAGCTAGCTGAAGTCACGTCACCACCACTACCGCATGCCCGTCATCACCCACCTTCCCTCCATCACCATTCGGACCAACCTCCTCCATGTACAACTCTTATGTAATTGTTGCCCATGGAAACAAATTGGATGGTGGCAGCATACCTCCTTCCTTTTTTTCCATTGTAATGTTTCTCTGCCATCACGTTGATGGTTTTGTCCACCCACAAATAGATGCAGGAGAAAGAAGAAGGTGAAAAGGGAATGGATGGATTTCCTGAACATTCAACACACCAAAGCTGCACAACTTAAGGCCCAATAGATGCTGAAACTAACGTTCTTTTATTTGGTAAACAGGGATTCTTTCTTTATTGTCCTTATTTTTCTATTGGGTTGTCCTTTTCTTTCTTTTCCTTCTCTTTTCCTTTATTAAAGTCTTTTAGAAAATTATTTGTGTGTAGCTTAGCTGGAAACCTCCCCCCTGTTGACTAGCTGTCAGAAAGCTACAAAAAGCTATGCTGCATGCAGTCTTTTGGGAGAGAGGACTCGTCAAGAGTGTTAACCAGCAGTGGACCTTGTAAGATTTATGGCTGGCCAGCCAGGCCAAATGTGGCAATTGGTGCAATCGTGGCATGTATGTTATAGGTGAAGCTAACTGCTCTCTGATTGGACTGGTGGCCTGCTCCCCAGGAGAGAATGTAAGTCTGGTACTGCAAACCCAGCCAAAATCCTGAGGTTCGATAGTCAAAAGCCTATGGCTGGGGAGGTCATAACTCCTACAGGAGTAATGACTACTGTAGTCTGGCTAAATGCATATGTTATTCTCACCAAACTACTCTCTAAACACTTATGCTTCTTCCCATATATCAATGCTATTCTCACTTTTGTTTAGAGAAGCTTCTCTTTTCAGATGGTGATGACCATTTGGGTGACTCAACACTCACCTGAGTGCTGAGAAGAAGGGACAGTGGAGTGTTCAGCACTAAGTGAGACATCTCTATCACCCCCCCCCCAAGGCACAGCGTCTCTTGTAGAAGAGGTGGTGAAAAGAATGTAAGAGCTGGGCTGAAGAGATGGCTTCGTAGTTAAGGCACTTGCTTACGAAGCCTAAGGACTCATGTTCAACTCTCCAGGTCCCACGTAAGCCAGATGCACAGTGACACAGTGTGCAATGTTGCACATGTGCACAAAGGGCCCATACATCTGAAGTTCAATTGCAGTGGGTGGAAGCCCTGGCACGCCAGTTCTCATTCTCTCTCTCTCTCTCTCTCTCTCTCTCATTAAAAAAAAAAAAATCAGTCAGTTGGGCTTGCCTTAAAAAAAAGAATGTGAGAGGAGCCAAAGGAAGAGGGGAGGACAGCTTATTACAATGCAGCCTTCCAGGCGCAAAATGGCCTTGATATTTATGACCTCACAGTGCCAGATACTACTTCTCCAAGAACTTCATAATAGGAGGAAAAATAATGATGACAGCAACAATAGAAGTGAGAATAGTTGGTAAGAAGAAGGGATTCAATGGAGGGTGGATTTTGGAAAGGGAAAATGGGGGTGATGGGAGGGAATTATAATGGTTTATTGATATACTTACGGAAGTTGTCAATAAAAATAGGGGCTTATATATATGCCAGGCATAGTGCTATACTCTTGTAATACCCACACTTAGGTGGCAGAGGCAGGAGGTTTACTGCACATTTGAGGCCATCCATGCCTATAGTAAGAGCATATCTCAAAAAACCAAAAACACCAAGAAAAAGAAGAAGTACTGGAGAGATGACTTAGTGGTTAAGGTGCCTGCCTGTAGAGCCTAAGGGCCCAGGTTTGATTTCTTAGTATCCACATAAGCCCAATGCACATGTGTCTGAAGTTCGTTTGCAGAGACTAGAGGCCCTGGCATATACGTTCTCTCTCTCTCTTCCTCAAATAAATAAATAAAATATTTTTTAAAAAAATTAAAAAGGGAGGCTGGAGAGAGGGCTTAGTGGTTGAGGCGCTTGCCTGCAAAGCCAAAGGACCCCAGTTCAATTCCCCAGGAGGTGGCACATGTGTCTGGAGTTGTTTGTAGCAGGCTGGATGCCCTGGTGTGCCCATTCTCTCTCTCTCTTTTTTTTTTTCTCTTTCTCCCTCTGCCTCTTTCTCCCAAATAATAATAAAATTTAAATTTTTTAAAAAAATTAGAAAATAATAAATAAATAAGGGGGCTGAAAAGATGGCTCAGCTGTTAAGGCACTTGCCTGCAAAGCCTAAGGATTATTTATCAGACTCTCCAATCCCACATAAGCCAGACACACAAGGTGATGCATGTGCAGGGTTGTGCATGTGCACAAGGTGGCACACATGTCTTGAGTTCTATTGCAGTGGCTAGAGGCCCTGGCATGCAAATTTTCTGTCTTTAAAAAATAAATAAATAAAATAAAATAAAGAAGGACTGCAGGCAGGAGAGATTGCTCAGTGGTTAAGGCTCTTGCCTGCAAAGCCTAAGGACTCATGTTCAACTAACTCCCCAGGTCCCACATGAGCATAATGATGCAAGTGTGCAAGGTCACACATGTGCACAAGGGGATGCATGCATCTGGAGTTCCTTTTCAGTGGCTAGAGGCCCTGGAGTGCCCATTCTTTCTCCAATAAAAAAAGGCCAGTCTGTTGGGCTTGCCTCAGGAAGGCAGGGAGGGAGGGAGAGAAGGACGGAGGGAGGGAGGAAGGATGGAAGGAAGGAAGGAAGGAAGGAAGGAAGGAAGGAAGGAAGGAAGGAAGGAAGGAAGGAAGGACTAGCTAAAAGAAGATGGCTAAGCAGGTTAGGGCACTTGCTGCACAAGCATGAGGGCCTTTGAGGGCCCGAGGTCAGTCCCTCATATAAAGCTGTGTGTGGCTACACATGCCTGTAACCTCAGTCCTGTGGGGGTGGACACAGGAGAATGGCTGGGGCTCACTGGTAAGCCAGGCCCACCAAAGATGGAAGCTCCAGTTCAATGAGAGATGCTATCTCAGTGAAGCAATTTGGAAGAGCCATAAGAGGAAGGCACCCAACACTCTCCTCTGGCCTCCACATGTGCGTGCATAGGGTGCATGCATCTGCACACACACCACACCACACTTATGTCAAAAACATAACAGAAAAAGAAGAAGAAATATTTTTAACTTTTATTGACAACTTCCAGAAATATAGACAATATACCATGATCACAATGCCCCCCCACCACACTCTTTTCCCCTGCTTTCCAGCTAGTGTCTCTTTTATTTTGATGCCATCATTTGCCTCTCCTGTCATGCAGGTCTTGTGCAGGTTGCATCGGGCACTGTGAAGTCATGAATATCAAGGCCACTTGTGTTTAGATGACAGCATTGTAAGCAGTCCTTCCCTTCATTTGGCTCTTACATTAGAAAAAGAAATATTTTAAAGTTGTATTTAATTGGCAGAGAGTATACATATGTATGAGGTAGAGTGTGGCATTTAAGGACATGTGCATACATAGTGTGATGATCATGTTGGAATAATTGGCATATTTGCTACCTCAGACGTATACCATTTCTCTATGTTAAGAACATTTAAAATCCTCTTTACTAGCTATTTTGAAATGTCCAAGTCATCAACTATAGTAATCCCAGTGCATTATAGAAAGTGAGAAGTTATTCCACTACCACACCACACTCCTGGGCCTATTCTATCTATCCTCTCTTATTTATCTGTCTGTCTATCATCTATCTATCTATCATCTATTATCTATCCATCTATCATGTATCATCTATCTATCTATCTATCTATCTATCTATCTATCTATCTATCATCTGTATGTCCATCTACGTACACGTGGCTTTTGGAGACAAGGCCTCACAATGTAGTCCAGGCGAATGTCCACTCCTCCTTTCTCGGCCTCCTCAGTGCTGCAGGCATGAACCACCATGCTTGGCTTCCAGATAGGTTTTAAGAGAATGTGAGCTCCATGAATTGCATCCAATTTTTCATATTTTTCAGAGTGACCCATGCCTAAACATTGAAATTTGATGATTCCAGTGAAAAGCAGCAATACCCTTTCTTCCAAGTCCCTTGGCAAGATGGGCAACTCAGTCTCAGATGATCACTGTCTCTTGGTCCTCCACAGCAGGGCCCTGGGCAGAGTCACACTGGAACACTGAGCTTTCTTGTATAAAGGAAATTTTGAGCTATCCATACTTTAACCCAAGGAGGTAACGTACTCATGCCAGATACCATGGTCAAGTCAGTGTGGGATGCGGATTAGAGCATCTGAGGAGACGAAGGGACTGGTTGGCGCGGAAACCACAGTGCACATGTCCAGGAACCCACTGTGTGAATAATATTGTTGCAGTATAAAAATGTGTTGCTTAGCCGGTCGTGGTGGCGCACGCCTTTAATCCCAGCACTCGGGAGGCAGAGGTAGGAGGATCGCCGAGAGTTCGAGGCCACCCTGAGACTACATAGTTAATTCCAGGTCAGCCTGAGCCAGAGTGACACCCTACCTTGCAAAACCAAAAAAAAAACAAAAAACAAAAAAGCGTTGCTTGGCATGGTGGTGCCTGCCTTTAAGTCCCAGCACTGCGGAGGCTTAGGTAGGAGAATCACCTCAAATTGCAGGTCAGCCTTGGCTAGAGTGAGACCCTATTTCAAAAAATAAAAAAATTAAAATTAAAACTGTTGTGTAACCAAAACGCCAAAAACATGGTGTGGCACTTTGGAACCTAAGGCAGGAGGATTCATGAGTTCAAGGCTAATCTTGAGTGAGATCCTATCTTAAAAAAATAATAATGATGTTATTAGGCATAGATACGATAATCTAGATCTTTTTAACAATTCCATTGGCTCCTTGGAGCAACATCCAAATAATTGAGTCCACATTCATCTCTTCCTTCTTTGAAAATTTTAGTTTAGTAATTCAAGCAGAATTACTGGCTTTTTTATGTTTTCCATTTTTCAATTTCCCACTATCAATATTAAAAAGCAGGATACAGACCTCAAGTTTATCACGCATAATTTCTCAGTGCTAAGGAAAGGCAGATTTAAGGCCACATGGCATTTCTTCCTCTTGTCATATGCTAACAAATGCCCTCCACCCACCCATGAACTCGGTGTCCAGGTGCTGGGGACACCTGCCCTCATATATGTGGGACCGATAGCGCATGGTGTGTGGTGACTTGTCTGCAAACAATTTACTGCTTGCTTCGTGAGACCAATCCAGATTTAAGGTCCCGACTTAAAGCAGTAAACTGCATAAGAGATAAGCTGTTGCTAAGCATGTTTAACACCTCTCTCTCTCTCTCTCTCTCTCCTTTTGCCACCTTTCTCTGTTAGTCATTCTACTTGCTGCTGTGAACACATACCTGACTAGAAGCAAGCTAAGGAAGGAAGGGTTTATTCTGGCTTCCAGTTTTAAGGGGATGCGTTCCATCACCACCCGGAAGGCACTGCAGCTGGCGCAGGAGGCTGGCTCATCACACTGTGTCCACAGCCAAGAAGTAGAAGAAAAACAGGAAGTGGAGCCGGCATATAAAACCTCAAGGTACACTCCCAAGGACAGGTTCTCCAGCAAGGGTCCATCTCCTACAGGTTCCACAACTTTCCCAAACAGCACCATCAGCTGGGGACCAAATGTTCAAACACATGAGCTTGCTGAGGACATTTTCATTCAATCCACAACGGTTTTCCTTTCCCTTCCTCCCTCCCTCTCTCCATCCTTCCTTCCTCCCTTCTTCCCTTCCTTCCTTCCCTCCACCCATCCCCTCTCACCTCTTTCCTTTGGAAACTCCAATTACTGAGAAGAAATAAGATAATGTCATCAAAAAAAGTGAGATTCAAAAGATTCCTTCCAAGCTGGGCATGGTGGAGCATGCTTTTAATCCCAGCACTCGGGAGGCAGAGGTAGGAGAATTGCTGTGAGTTTGAGGCCACCCTGAGACCACATAGTGAGTTCCAGGTCAGCTTGGGCTAGAGTGAGACCCTTCCTTGAAAAACAAAACAAAAACAAACAAAAGATTCCTTCCTTTAGGGTACGACTCCTTACAATGCAACTGTCCAGACAGAAATTGGCCTTGATATACATGACCTTGCAGTGACTAACGATACCTTTGCAAGACCCTCGTAATAGACGAAAAAGATGATATCAAAGTAAAAGAGACTAATGGAGAGAGGGAGGGGATGGGACGGAGATTGAAGTTCTAAAGGGGAAAGGGGGGAGGGGAGGGAAATATCATGCGTTTTTGTATGTAAGTATAGAAGTTGTCAATAAAAAAAATTAAAAAGGGGCCTGGAGAGATGGCTTAGTGGTTAAGGTGCCTGCCTGCTAAGCCTAAGAACCTGGTTCCAATCTCCAGGTCCCACATTTAGCCAGATGCAAAGTGAAGCAAGGGCGCAATGCCGCACTTGGCCACAGGGGGCGCACACATATGGATTTCATTCACAGCAGCTGAGAGACTGCTGGCGCACCCATCTCTATCTGTCTCCCTCTCCCTCTCTGTCTCTCTCGCTCTGGGTCTCTCTCCAAAAATAAATAAAATAAAATAAATTTAAAAAAATTTAAAAAAAAAGATTCCTTCCTTAAGTTGCTTTTCATCAGGTATTTGGTTATAATGATGAGAAAAGTAATGAACACCGTATTCTTTCAAATCTCTTCTATGTGAATATTTTTATACTTGTGAACTAAAAGTGAAACTGTGTGTGTGTGTATGAGCATGTACACGTGTGCACACATGTACACACAGAGGCCAAGGTTAACATAAGGTGTCTTCATTGATCTCTTTTGCCTTATCCTTTGAGCCAGGGTTTCTAAGTTGCTGAGTGTACAGCTCACCTATTCAGCTAGATTAGCTAGCCAGTAAGCCTCAGGGTTCCTCCCGTCTCTACCTCCTCGGCACTGAGCATATAGGCATGTACAACCACACCTGGCTTTTAGGTGGGTGCTAGGGATCTGAACTCAGGATCTCATGCTTGTGTGGCAAGCACTTTACTGGTAGACTGAGCCATACCCCCAGGCCTGTAAAAGTGAAATAAAAAAAATCATTTTAGGGCTTGAGAGATGGCTCAGCAGTTAAGGTGATTGCTTGAAAAATCTGGTGGCCTGGGTTTAATTTCCCAGTGCCCTGGTAAAGCCAGATACACAAAGTGGCACATACATCTGGAGTTCATTTGCAATGGCAAGAGGCCCTGGTGTGCCTATTATCTCTCTTTGAAAATAAATTAAAAAATGATTTTACTTTTAACACAAAACTATTAAAAATAATGGGAGGCCGGGCGTGGTGGCGCACTCCTTTAATCCCAGGACTTGGGAGGCAGAGGTAGGAGGATCACCATGAGTTAGAGGCCACCCTGAGACTACATAGTTAATTCCAGGTTAGCCTGGATCAGAGTGAGACCCTGCCTCGAAAAAACAAAAAAAAAAAAAAAAGAAAAAGAAAAGGAGAAGAGAGAAGGTCAATAAAAGGAGGATGGATGTACAAGGTGGAATATGTCTAACACAGAATATACACATGTATGAAAGCCCCAAAATAAGCAATAAAGTGAAATTGTAACATGCAGTTTAAATGGAGAATTAGGTTTCATTTTTAAAATTTCTTTATTTGAGAGAGAAAGAGCAGAGAGAGAGAAAGAATGGGCACACCAGGGCCTTCAGCCACTGCAAACGAACTCCAGATACATGCGCCACCTTGTGCATCTGGCTTACATGGGTACTGGGGAATCAAGCCTCGAACGGGGTCCTTAGGCTTCACAGGCAAGTGCCTAACTACTAAGCCATCTCTCCAGCCCCCTGGGTTTCATTTTTTATAAAATAAAATTCTTGGGCTGGAGAGATGGTTTAGTGGTTAAGGGGCTTGTCTGCAAAGCCTAAGGACTCATATTCGACTCTCTAGGTCCCATGTAAGCCAGACGCACAAAGTGAGGCCAGCTTGCAAGGTCACACATGCGCACAAGGGTAAACACATGTCTGGAGTTCAATTATAGTGGCTGAAGCCCTAGCACACCAATTCTCTCTCACTCACACTCTCTCTTGCTGTCTTGCATTAAAAAAAAAATAAAAATAAAAAAAGGCCAGTCTGTTGGGCTTGCCTCAAAAATAAAAAATAAAATAATTGCCAGGTGTGGTGGCACACACTTTTAATCCTAGCACTTGGGAGGCTGAGGTAGGAGGATCAATGTGAGTCAACAGTCAACCTGAGACTTAATAGTAAATTTCAGGTCAGCTTAGGCTAGAGCAAGACCATACCTCGTAAAACAAAAACAAAAAACACCAAAATAAAATAAAATTCTGGAATAACTAGAATCTTAAGTGTTTCTGTTATTGCTACAGGCAGCTGGAAATGGCAAAGAAAGACAAGGTGGATGGCATGGAGAAGTCTGGCTGGAATTTAGCCAAAATGAACATGTCCCTTTGAAGTGAAACAAATATCAAACTAGCCACCACCGAAAGCTCTCCAAACATACTGCTGAACTGAATATTGTGACATACAGCATCCAGGGACTAATCTGTGAAAAAATGCATTGAGTAGAATTGTCCCAAATAACTTTCAGTGGTCTAATATAAAACAGGTATAATATACGTTTGTGTTTATTTTAATTAATATGTATTAGGTAAGGAATAAGAAATATATAATATATATTATAGAGAGTTAGTTGGCTAAGCAACCTGACAGTTACTGTAATATTGCACTTGGGAAAATCTCAAACAATAACTCTCCTTCCAGCCAGGTATATTTCTCTTCAGAGCACACAGACATTTTACAAAGGACAACTCTAGATATATCCAAGTTTCCTTCTGACGTAGTTCAACAGTCATCAACAGAACATGAGGTATTGACTTCAAATAGCCTCCTGGCCAGACCTGATGCCTGAAAAACAATACTCTGTTGAGCTTTGTGGATTCCCTGGTTTTTGAAAATGCTGCCATGCAGATTAAAGATTTTTGTGCAGATCCTTAAAGATAATAATAAGGCTGACCTAAAACCTGGTCCTTCTTACTAACACTTCAGGAGTATGCTATTGGGACCCAGCTGTTTCTCGCCAACTGTGAGGACAGAATCTGGTGCTATGTCTTTGACCCAGGGACATGAAGCAAGAGGCCCTTATGGTCAGAGCAGGGAGCATTGTCCCTCCTTCTCTCCCCCACACTTCCCATCCAGATTAGCTCCATCATCCTGTGACTGAAGGAAAAAATAACTCCCCAGCTGTCTCTGGCTTTCTTAGGTGCCAACACGCAAACCTGATTACCAGGGGAAGTTCCTGAGTTAAAGAGCAACAGCGCACACACTTTTGACTAGAGCACATGAGCTCTGGGTGTTGGCATTCGGCATAGGGGGCATCTCTGCCTAACTCTCCAGTGTCCTCAAAATATGTCCAAAGCTACACTAAATATGCAACTTGCAGATTCTAAAAACCTTGGATTTATAGGAGTAGGGAGTAGAATGGTAGTGGCCGGGACTAAGGGGAGGGGTGAGTGTGGGGATGGGGAGATGTTGGAAAAGGGGGTGGGCTTGGTGCCATAGGCCTATAACCTCAGCAGCCAGGAAGCTGAGGAAGAATTATTGCAAGTACAAGGCCAGCAAACACACTGTCAGTTAGATAGGAGGAATTCGTACAAGAGAACGTGGAACTCCAGGATGACAACAGCTAGTAGTAACGTATTATGTACTTGAAAATTATCAAAGGAAACAAATATTAATATTCTACCAATAAAATACGAGAATGTGAAGTGATAGGTATTCTAGCTTGATTCAACCATTTCATAGTGACTGTCTATCTATCATCTATTATCTATCTATCTACATTATGTTGAACACTGAGTATATTCAATTTCTAGCTATCCACTGGAGAGAGAGAGAGAAAGAGGGAGTTGTTTTTTTGCTGCCATTCTTTGGTGACTCACTTGTGTTCACTAGAATGAGCTTTCAAGTTATATTAGACCATCAGCATCAGCATTGAGAGATTTTAAAACCTTTTGGAGGTAGAGCCAATCAGGAAGATGTTAAGTTACTAGAGGTGTGCCCTTTGACCCCCAGCTCCCTTCTCCCTCTGTGGGTTTTGCTTCCTGGTTGCCATGAAGTGAACAGGACTTTTTCTGCTATGCATCCCTGCCATGACTTTGTGCAGGACCAAGCCACCACAGACCAACACTTTAGATCTGTGAACCAAGACAAACCTCTCTTCCTTGCAAGGTGATTCATTTATTTATCGAGAAAGAAGTTTTTTTGTTGTTGTTGTTTGTTTTTCGAGGTAGGGTCTCACTCTAGCTCAGGCTGACCTGGAATTAACTATGTAGTCTCAGGGTGGCCTCGAACTCACGGCAAGCCTCCTACCTCTGCCTCCCAAGTGCTGGGATTAAAGGCGTGCGCCACCACGCCCGGCTGAGAAAGAAGTTTTTATCTGTAGTTTTTAACCTGATGAGGAAGAAGAATCCTGGGGGCAAAAACCTACAAGAAAAAGTGGTGATTCCTTCCTGCTTACAGAAGGAGCAATGAAACCTATGCTTATGCAACAAAACCAGGTCTCCAGACAAGCACTGAATGATTTTCTAATCTCACAAAAGCATGTCAAAGTCGTCTACAAAATAACACCAGTCCACTTCACGTTTTTCACAAAGTTATCTTTCTAGAACTGTGTGGCTTCATTCCACCATGGTGGATAAGCATAAGTAGCTCCTGAGCTGGAGAAGTTGCTCAGTGGTTAAAGGCACTTGCTTGCAAAGCCTGGTGGCCTGGGGATGATTCCCCAGTACCCATGTAAAGACAGATGCACAAAGTGGCACATGTGTCTGGAGTTCATTTATAATGGCAAAAGGCCCTGATATGCCCATATTCTTTCCTCTGTCTATCTCCTTGAAAATGAATAACTTTTAGAAAAAAACATGGGGGGTGCTGGAGAGATGGCTTAGCGGTTAAGACATTTGCCTGCAAAGCCAAAGGATCCCTGTTCGATTCTCCAGGACCCATTTAAGCCAGATGCACAAGGGGGTGCATGCATCTAGAATTCGTTTGCAGTTGCTGAAGGCCCTGGCGCGCCCATTTTCTCTCTCTCTCTCTCTAACAAATAAACAAATAAACAAACAAATATATATATATATATTAGAAAAAAACATGGGCTGGAGAGATGGCTTAGTGGTTAAGGCACTTGCCTGTGAAGCCTAAGGACCCATGTTCAACTCTCCAGATCCGACCTAAGCGAGATGCACAAAGATGAGGCAAGCACAAGGTTGCACGTGCCCACTAGGTGGTGCAAGTGTCTGGAGTTTGGTTACAGTGGCTGAGGCCCTGGCATACCAGTTCTCTCCTCTCTCTCTGTCTCTCTCGCTCTTTAAAAAAAAACCTAAAAATTAAAAAAAATTTAAAAATAGGTAACTCCTAAACATTTGTGCTTGTATTATATGCATTTACTTAGAAGATAATTCTTTTTCTGAGGCAGGATCTCATTCTAGCCTAGGTTACCCTCCAACTCACAGCAATCCTCCAACTTCAGCCTCTCCAAAGCTGGAATTACTGGGGTGCATGGCCACACATGTCTTCAGAGGATGATTCTTGAAAGCTTGTGTCTTAGACTCTAGCAACTGCATTTTTCTTTATTCAAACTTCTCTAATTCAGAAAGGATTCCAGGGTCCAAAGTTTGCTCTCCTCAGTATTCTGCATGATGTCTGGTATGGGAACCAATAAAGAGTTCAAAAAAAAAAAAAAAAAAAGTAATGCAATTATCAAAGTGATTGGTTTCAGGAAGTTACTGTAGCAGAAATGTTTCATCATCATCCCTTGGTCTTCAGATCAGAGTGTGAAAAGGCTTCTGAGAATAGCAGCACCGTTAGCTTTTCATTTATGTTGACTGGGTTCCAAATATCCATTGAGAGATTTCTGTCCCTACCAACCTACCCAAAGACAGAGAACGGCTTGCAAATGAGAGGAAATTCTGAAACAGATTTGCATTTCCAGTACTCTTCAAAACACAAGTAAGAGCTTCATGGCCTCCCACGGAGGGCCCCAAAATAGACAATTTTCCATGGTCCACTGGAAAACTGGCATTTATCAGTGGGGGAAGCTTATCCATTATGTAAGAGTACATTTTGTAGATAGTTTCTCAACTCTGCCCAAAATCCACCCTAGTGCCAAAATTCCAGACACTTCCGTGGTAGCTGGAGTGGGGAGGAAGAGCAGAATTCCCTGGATCATGGTTGATGCTCTGAAACAGTTGCTTGTGGATTTTAGGACAGAAAGCCAGTACAGTTCAATCACTTCCAGTTCTTGGCTTTGGAGTAAACAGACAGCAAATTTCATTTTGCATGTTAGTTTGAGCCAATGGTGTTTAAACACCTTTGGCCTCTCTCTGGAGAAGGGGGAGGGTCCAAAAAATCTTTGTGATGGTGTAAGAGTTGTTGTCCAGTTGACTGGAGAAGTGCAGGAGGGCTCCCCATTATTGCCCACTTGTTTGTTAATTGGAGCAGGAATCTTTTCCACTTCTCAGTGAGGACAGAAGAATAAAATGGCAAATTGACAGGGAAAGGATGACAATGAGATTTCTAGCCAAGTGTCCTAGAATTGTCCTGTCTCACATGGTAGCCACTAGGTGTGATTTTTATATGGTTCCCTTTTTTTTTTTTTTTTTTTTTTTGGAGAGAGAGACAGAGAGGGAGAGGAAGACAGAGAATGGGTGCACCAGCAGCCTCTCAGCAGCTGTGAATGAACTCCAGACACATACACCCCCTTGTGGGCAAGTGCAGCATTGCACCTTTGTGTCACTTTGCATCTAGCTAAAACATAGGACCAAGACAGTGGAACCAGCATTCTTAGGCTTAGCAGGCCAGTGCCTTAACTGCTAATCCATCTCTCCAGCCCTGTATGGTTCCTTTTATATGCAATACCCAGAGCAGGCAAATCTCCTGGTGGTGTAGCACTGGTGGTTGGCGGAGAGCAAAACTGTCTCCTACAGTAGGCAAATCTTACAAGCCAAAAGTAAATTAGAGGTTGCTGGCATCAGGAAAAAGAAGGAAGTGGTGGATGCCTTCTATATGTGGGTGTTATGATGGTTCATCTCCATTGTCAACTTGAATGGATTTGAAATCACCTAGGAGACACATGCTTATGAAGATGTTTCTAGAAGGGTTTAACTGAGGAGAGTTGATCCGTCCTGAATGTGGGTGGCACCGCTCCATGGGCTAGGATCTTGGACAGAATAAAAAGGGGGAGTGAAAGGGCTGGAGGGATGGCTTAGTGGTTAAGGAGTTTGCCTGCAAAGCCAAAGGACCCAGGTTCAATTCCCCAGGACCCACATTAGCCAGATGCACAAGGGGGCACATACACCTGGAGTTTGTTTGCAGTGGCTGGAGGCCCTGGTGTGCCCATTCTCTCTCTCTCCCTCTCCCTCTTTCTCAGTCAAATAAACAGATAATAAAAATAAAATTTAGTTTTAAAGGGGGGGGAGTAAAAGATCAGCCAGCTGAATACCAGCATCCACCTCTCTCTGCGGCATGACTAACCAAGTTCTGCCTCCTGCCACCACAGAGTTGCCATGCATCCCAAGCCATGGTAGACTATATCTCCTCAAACTGTAAGCCCAAACAACCCCTTCCTTAAGTGGATTTTTGTCAGGTATTTGGTCACAGTGTTGAGCAAATTAACCATTATAGGCGTGAAGTTTCCTTGGGGGTTGATGAAAAGGTTTTGGAATTAGATGATGGTACTGTTGGTGTATGGCTATGAATCTACTACAGGAAACAATCAATCCTGGGCCACCTCCAGTACTGCAGATGCCCCTCCTGCCAGGAAGATGCTTCTGCTGCCCTGGGCTGGGTGAGGTGTGCCTAGGCTGGGTCTCCCAAAAGTCATGTGACCAGTGTAGCTGAAGCTGTTGTGCATGATGTGTGGACAGGACTGCTCTCACCTAGAAGTGGAGTGCTGAGTACAATCCTGAATTTTTAACAAGAGTCCTGCATCTCATTGACCATGAAGCATCTTGCAGATGATAAAGGTGTTGGCTTGGAAACAAAAGACTGCCATTGGTATTTGGGGGTGACTTCTCTGATCATGTAGGTGACTTTTGGTAGTGTGACCATTGTAATCATTTTTGCTCAATTCCATGAGCATGAGAGGTCTTCCTATCTTACAGTATCATAAATTTTTGCATCAGGGTTTTATAATTTTCATTGTAGAGGCCTTTTGTCTCCTCGATTCTGTTTATTGTAACACATTTTATTTAAGGCTGTTGTGAATGGGATTTATTTCTTGATTTCTTCCTCAGTAAGGTTATTGTTAGTGTACAGAAGTTACTGGAAGCTGGACGTAGTGGCACACACTTTAAAAAATTCTTTATTTATTTATTTGAGAGAGTGAGAGAGGGAAAGAGGCAGAGAGAGAGAGAGAGAGAGAGAGAGAGAGAAAATGGGTGTGCCAGGGCCTCTAGCCACTGAGAACAAACTCCAGACTCATGTGCCACCTTGTGCATCTGGTTTACTTGGGTCCTCGGTGTATGGCACAATGCAGGTTGGGCCCTAGCCAGACTGCATACTAAAAGAAACCAGGAAGTGGCTTCTGTAGACATGGCATCCTGCACAGGCCTGGTGTGACAACAGCTACAGTCCCATGCTCATGAGCTACGAGATGATCTGCCTGAAGACAGGCTGTCATTGGTCACAAGAAAGGAACTACCCCATACAATGATTGGCCAGCCAAACCCTTTAAACCCCCTACACTTCCTTGAATAAATGAGTTTGCAGCAGCTTGCCCTCTGCCTGCTTCCACCCAACTCCCGGAGTCTGTGTCATGACTCTGTGCCTCTAACCCCTACTCAGCAGAGACCCTGTGGTCCCTCCTGGGCTGGCCCTAGGAGAGACACCAACATCTGGCCACCCTGGGAGGCATGGTTCTTTGCCCAGCCATTGTTGACCCCAGGCCCCAAGGGATCATCACATGCAATGGTGCCTGTCTTAGGTTGCCCCATCTCATAGGGTCTTACCAGTCATTGACTACCCGCCATCCTGGTGAGAAAAGCCGAGAGGTGTGGCTGTCACCTAGGAAGCATGGGAGGGCCATGTTGTGGTGGCTCTGTGGCCTGCGAACGGTCCCAGCGAGAATCAACTATAGAACCTGAAAAAGACTGGGGTAGGACAGGTTTATAAATGAGAAATGGCGGATAAGATATCATATGGTGCTTCACGAGGTGTTGCCTCTTCCAATTGATAAATGGCTCCTTGTAGTAGAACCTGGTTTGTTTGGATGGCGATGAGGCTCCGAGCAAAAGTTCAGAGACATCTGAAGAGGATCAGCATGGTGGTGAGAATAACTAGATTCCCACCAAGATAAGAAGGGAGGAAGGGTTGAAGAAAGAAATGTAAAGTTATCATCAGGAGAAACAGCTGCAAAGCCAATGGGCACTTGTCTAATGATAACATGGAGGTCAGCATGAATAGTCATGCAAGGGTTCGGTCTACAACTAAGGAGGGAGCAGTTGAGAAAGCCCCCAGAAAAGAGTAAAAAAGCAGAGGCATTGAGTGTTGGGACCAAGACAAAATAATAGGGGAGGGGGGTAACAAACAGGTTGTTGGGTGACTGTCTTGAGCTCACCCTTAGTGCCATAATTAGTAGCATTGAGTGTCCTTAATGGTAGCAGATCAATGAAATCAAAGGAGTTGCAAAGGAATTTATGGCTGGTTGGAGGGTAGCATTACCATAAGAGGCATTAATAAGCAAAAAGGCAAAGGTGTGGCTAAGGAGAAGTGTGTGCTTGAAGGTGGAGGAATACAGTGAAATAGAGTGGCTAAAAGGAAGCCTAGGAAAAGCGTGGGAATCTAAGCCCACTGCACCAAACAAGTATGGCCTAAGAAGAATTGTCCAAAATGGTTTCTGGGAAATAATAGTAGGGAGAAAAGGAGATAAAAGGAGAGAAGGGGGAATAAGTTTACAGTTCCGTATCTGGCCTGAGGGGTTTGGCATCATCCTCCTCATCAAGGTTGATCCCTGAGTCAGCGTCTGGCTAGGGCCTGACCTACATTGTGCCATACACCTGGAGAATCAAACTGAGGTCCTTTGGTTTTACAGGCAAACACCTTAACCACTAAGCCATCTCTTCAGCATGCACACACTTTTAATCCCAGTACTCAGGAGGCTGAGAGAGAAAGATTGCCATGAGTTTGAGGCTAGCCTGAAAGTATAGAGTGAGTTCCAGGTCAGCCTGGGCTACAGTAAGATCCTACCTCAAAATAAAAAAAAGAAAGAAGTAAAAAGAAAGGAAGAAAGAAAGAAAAAAAGAAAGAAAGAAAAGGAAAGAAGGAAGGAAGGAAGAAAGAAAGGAAAAGCTACTGAATTTTGTATGTTGATTTCATAACCTGTTACTTTGTTGAATTTATCAGTTCTAAGAATGTTTGGGTGGAATGTAGAATTGTATAATCTGCAAATTAGAATCACTTAACTTCATCTTTTCCTATATATTCCTTTTATTTTCCCCTAGTGCTCTGGCTAAAATTTCAATGCCAGTGGTGAGAATGGACAGCCTTGTCTTGTTCTTAATTTTAAAGGAAAGAATGTTGCTGTATATGGGTTTGCCATACATAACCTTCACTATGGTGAGATATGATCCTTCCACACCTAAATTATGCAGGCTTTTGTCATTAGGTCATGTTGAATTTCAGCAAAGCTTTTTTCTTCCCTGAATCTATTAAGATGATTTTTATCTTTGGTTCTTCAATTTATATGCTATATTTGCATGTGTTGAACCTTCCTTGTATCCTTGAATGCTGTTTAATTCAATTTGCAAGTATTTTTTATTGTTTCTATGTAATTTTTCATCAAGGATATTAGCCTGTAATTTTCTTTTCTTATTTCCTTATCAGCTTTTATCATTTTATCAGATTCCAGCTTATAGAATGAGCTGGGAAGGGTTCCTTCACTTTCAACTTCATGACCTGTTGAAATCCAGTGGTAAACGCCCCCATCCTGGGCTTCTCTGTGTTGGGAGACATTTTAGCTAGTGTGGCCTGAATCTCATTGTTTGTTTTTGGTCCATTTAGTTTTTATTTATTTATTTATTTATTTATTATTTATTTATTTATTTTTATTTAAGAGACAGACAGAGAGAGAGAGAGGAAGAGGCAAAGAATGGGCCTCTCAGCCGCTGTGAACAAACTCCAGACATGTGCACCCCCTTGTGTGCATGTGTGACATTGCGCCCTTGCATCACTTTTTGTGTCTGGCTAACCATGGAACCTGGAGATTTGAAGAAGCATTCTTAGGCTTCTCAGGAGGGCGCCTTAACCTCTGTGTCATCCCTCCAGCCCCCATTTAGGGCTTTTTTTTACTACTCTCGATTCTATTTTGTAGGTCATATCTGTCCAAAAATTTGTCCATTTTCTTCTAGATTTCCAAATTTATTTATATTTTTCAAAAATATTTCTTATTAAGACTATACATTTCAGTTGTATCTATTATAACATCTCCCTTCTCTTTTGTATTTGAGTCTTTTTTCTTTTGGTAGTTTATTATTTGTATAAAGATTATTTTCAAAGAGCCAACTTTATTTCATTGACCCTTTGTATTGTTCTCTAATTCATTTAATTTCCCTCTGGTTTCTGTTTTATTTCTTTCCATATGTTAATTTGGGATTAGTTTGTTCTTGTTTTCTAAGACTTAGGATGCATTGGTAGGTAATTTGAGATGTCTGTTGTTTTAAATCCAGGTTATTGTCATTGCTTTAAACCCTCTGCTTAAGCCTTCGCATTACAGAGATCCTCATATATTATGTTTCCCTTTTCATTTGATTTTAGAAAATTTTAAATCTCCCCTTTAATTTCTTCAATGCCCCACTGTTATTTCAAAAGTACATTGTTCAATGTCTATATCTTTGTATAATTTATGTAATTATTTTTGCTGTTGATTTCTTGTTCCATTCCATTATGATCAGAGAAGATGAAAGAAATTATTCCAAGTTTTTGACTTGGCTAAGACTTGCTTTGTGGCCTAAAATATGAAATATTTTTGGAAAGTTTCCATGTGCTCATGAAAAAAATGTACATTCTGCCACTGCTGGGTATAATACTCTGTAGATGTCTGTTAAATCCAGTTTCTTTATCATGTAATTTAACTCTGATGTTTTATTGTTATTTTTCTGGATGACTTACCTATTGATGAGAGTGGGCTGTTTAAATCACCTGTTAGCATTGTATTGGGTCGTATCTGGTTTTTTTTTTTTTTTTTTTTTTTTTTTAACAGTAGGGTTTGTTTTATAAAACTGAGCGCACAAACATCTGGTGCATATATACTTACAATTATCTTTGGGAGAATTTTCCCTTCATCAAAGTGTAGTGACTTCCTTTGACTCTCCTGACTGCTTTGATGTCCATTTTGTTGGCTATGAGTGTAGTTACTCCTGCTTGCTGTGGGATACGAGTTTTGGGGGGATATTATTGGATATTATTTTCCATCCTTTCATTTTGGCTTATCTATATTGTCTTTGACTTCAGTGGTGAGGTGAGTCTCTTGTGGGGAGAACATTATTAAGTCTCAACTTTCAATCCATCCAGTCTGTCTTTTGAAGAACTGAAACTACATTCAAGGTGTTTGGACAGCAACAGGGATTGAAAGTAGATCCTTTTACATACCAGGCAAGTGCTCTGTCCCTGAGCTACGTGACTGCGTTTGTGGGGACTTGGGGCAGCAGAGGCCACGTGATCAACGTCACCCAGACTCCCCATGCTCTGGGGTGCAGCTTTTGCTCTGGCAGGGCTCCACCCATGCCTCCTGGGCAAGAAGGCAGCAAGGAACCATGGCCAGCCACAGAGCCTACTCAGACAGAGTGGGGTTTCCCCCAAAAGGCACTGCAAATTCCCCCAAGACTGCTGTAGGACCCAACCTATGAGACTAAAGGTTTCGGGGTCCTGGGAAATAAAGACTGCTGGTCTGGAACTGAAGAAAGCCATTTTCCTATGTCATCTTGATACTCCAAATATTCTCAGTTCCATTGTCGCGCCTTGAAGCACAGATGGTGCGAGCCATCCTGGTCTGTAGAACAGGAAGTTTCCAGTAGAGCGTGGCCACTTCTACCCAGCGGAGCCTCCTGGGCACAGAAGTTCTGCCTAGTGGTGTTACCGGCAGACTGTGCCTGTGTATCCGCGTGGCCTAAAAGCGGTTGGTCTCGACTGTCAAATACACTCTGTTTTTCTCTAGGCATTAGTCTGATTCTTGCTTTGTAACCAGTTATCAGTTCCACACACGTGACAATGTGACAGTACCACTGACTGACCAGTTCTTCCCTGGTTGAAAATTCAGAATAAGGGTTCTGGTTAAACAGTTGTTTAAGTATCTGCAGCTCGTCACGCACACGTGTGCTGTTGCTGCCTTTCTTTCATTCACGCTGTGCTTGTCTTCATAGTGATGGTTTTCAGCTGGAGAGGCTGGAGTCTGGCCTTCTTGGGTACAGAAGAGGGGAGTTCTGAAGATTATATACAGCGCCGAAACCGCTCATTCTAAACACACCCCGGAGAGCCCAGGACCCAGCCAGCCTCAGACACCGCGCCTCCCAAGGCAGCAGGCACAGCCCCAGTCTAGGTATCTATATGTGAAATCTGTCGGACTTTATACATATAAGATCATTTTTTCTGTGAATGGAGATAGTTCTGTCCTTCCCTCTCCCCTGTCCAGCTTGGTGCATGCTAGGCAAAATGCTCTATCAATGTGCTACCTACCCAGACCAATTCCAGTCCAGTTGTAGTTCTTTATTTCTTGTGCACAAGTCTTTCATCTTTTTCCTGCTAATTGTTATAGATAAGATTCCTAGTACTGTATTTAACAGAAACAGCAAGAACTGGCATCCTTGTTTGCTTCCTGGTCTTAGAGGAAATGCTTTCAGTCTTTCACCATTGGGCTGTTTTTTTTTTTTTTTTTTTTTTTTTACTTATGGCCCTTATTATTTTGAGGTAGTTTCCTTGTATTTCAAGATTGTGGAGTATTTTTAATCATGAGTGAATGTTGACTTTTGTTAAGAGCCTTTTCTTCATCAATTGAGATAAGTATGTGTGTTTTTTGTTCCCCCTTGTACTGATGATGTAATGTGTTCTCAAGTATTGAATAACCCCACGCTGATTTGTGATATGTGGACTTACTGATACTGAGAGATGAGCCATACAGTATTTACTGTGATAAGTTACTCTGAATACTTAAAATTATTTAGATTTTGTATAACTTTTTTAAAGTTTTGAAAATTTATTTATTTGCAAGCAGAAGAGACAGAGAGAAGAGAGAAAGACAGAGAAAGAGAATTGGCCAGAGCCCCCAGCTGCAGCACACAAACTCCAGATGCATGTGCCCCTTTGTGCACCTTGCGTTACGTGAGTTCTGGGGTATTGAACCTGGGTCATTAGGCTTTGTAGGCAAGTGCCTTAACCACTAAGCCATCTCTCCAGCCCTTGCATATATGTTTGCCTATAAATTTTCCTTATGGAATTATTTTAAAATATAATGGAAATCTATCATTCTAATTTTACATAATTTTAAGTATTTTAGGGAGGTATAAAGTGAGAAACTATTCAGAGAAACTGCTTATTACTTTAAAGAGAATTCTTGAGATGATTTCAAACTTGTGAAACAATGTAATTAGATAATACTTTAGTTGAGGTGTTCAATTGTAGTGATATGTAATTTTCTCATTCTGAGAGACTTTTTAGCTCTTGGTATTTTGAAATTTAACTCTCTCTTAAAAAGCGATAAAACTGCCAAAAATGTGTCAAGTGCTATTCTCAGTAGTCCTACAACCTGGAAAAGTAGAGTGTGCCTTCAGATCAGCATTGCCTGGTAGAAACGTAGTATGAGTCACATATAGGCTCAATTTGTATAATAGTCTCTCTTTTACATAAAAAAAAACAGGCAAAATTAATTTTAGGTGCTTTATTTACCTCAATATAATTGAAATACCAGTACAACAAATATTCTAAACGCTATGTCAATATCACTTACTATGATTTATTTAACCAAAGCATTTAAAATATTAGTTTCACATTACATTCTGGTGGTATTGATAGTTGAGATGTGTATGAGTCACTGTTTTATTGCTGTGACAAAGATACCTGGCAGAAGCCAATTGGAGGAAGGAAGCGTTTATTTTGGCTCACAGTCTGAGGGTGGAGTCCATTACAATGGGGAAGTTGTGCTGGTGTGAACAAGAGGTGGCTCGTCACACTGAGTTCCCAGTCAGGAAGCAGAGAGATGAATGCTGGGGCTCTGCTGGCTTTCTCCTTTTTATTCAGGCCTGGGGCCCCAGCCCATGGAAGGTACCAGCCAAAGTGAGCTGAGGTCTTCTCACCTCTATTCACCCAGTCTAGAAACTCCCAGAAAGACATGCCCACAGGCTTATTTTCTTATTGATTCTAGATCCTGTCAAACTGATAATCAATCTGAAACATCACAATATTAGTTTTTGTCATTAAAACACAATATGCATCTTTCACTTCTAACACATTTCAGTAGGTATGAGCAGCACTTGAAGTGCCAAGGAGACGCATGACAAAGGCTATAGCGACATCATATGTATCTCTTGCATTTGGAGGAGCAGGACGTTTGCATTTATGAGGTCACATTAAGTGATATTTAATATACCTAAGCATAATACTTGTGGAGGCCCTCCCCTCTGCCAGAAGAAAGATGGAAAGTTGGTATGTGAAGTGGCAATATCACTTCTGTAGCAGACAGCTTCATATCGCCAAGATGAACTTCCAGACCAGGCACAGTTATGGAGGAAGGGATTTATTAAAGCTTACAGATCCAGGGGAAGTTTCCTAATGGCAGAAGAAGCTGGCCCTGCTTTCACAGGTCCAAGCAGAGAGAGAGAAGCCTCAGGCCCCAAAGCCAAAAGCCACATAGCACACTTCAGGAACTCCAGATGGAACTAGGCACTTTGCATATGTTTAGACAGCAGTCTGAAATCCACCACCACACCTTAGGGCTGGGCTGCCCAGTGACACCTCCTCCAGCCAGGTGGCTGGAAATCTCAGAAGTTTTACTAAACTCCTGAATCTATGGGGGTGGGCATTTATTCAAAGTACCACAACTTCTTATCTAGCGGTTGATGTACAGTAGTTCCTGAGTAGTTGATATATTGTCTCACTCATAATGGTTGTCTGTCTTCCTTTTTTTTTTTTTTCTTTTTTTCTAATAGGAAAGTTAGTCTTTCAGCAGTGATTACTTAATAATTTGGTTGCCACTCTTTTCCCATTTGAAAGCATTTCCCAATGGAAGCATTTGAGTTAAATGGCATATAATAGAAAGTTTCTCCTTTCTGGCCCCTGTCATCTCAATTTCCAAATCTCTGGGGCACAGTCATTTTTCTTTCTTTCTCTTTGATCCTTCTACTCAATGAGGTTTAGCTCCAAGACACTGCATTTGTCTATGGAATGCTCTGGTTGGGATTCAAGGCAATGTAGTTTACAAAATTGTAAACACACCACACACATACACACATTCAAAAAATGAATATGCTAAAACTCTAAAATAAAACCATATAAGAGTAAATCTTCAGGTTGGCAAAGAGTGTGTCTGGCATGACACCAGAAGCAGAAGCTATAAAACTAAAACAAGTTGCTAAGCTGAACTTCATTAAAATTTAAAAACTCTTGTGCTAAAAATGACATTAAGAAAATGAAAAGATACACTATAGGCTGAAAGAAATATTTTCAAATCATCTCCCTAATTAATGACATATTTCTAGACTCTGAAGTATAAAACAAGACAAGTCAATTAACATTGGACATGACTTAAATATATGTTTGACTATAAGCCATGCAAATGACTAGTAAGTACCTGAGAAGAACTCAACATCATTAGTCATTGAGGAAATGAAAATTAGAATCATAATAAGACAATAGTTTATGCCTTTGAAGAAATGGCTGTAATGGCAAAGGTAGAAAAGATGAACCGCTCACGAGGATGTGCATAAAATGGAACTCGTATGTTGCTGGGGGGAATTTACTTGGCACTTCAGGAAACTGTTTGGCAATTTCTTTAAAAGTAAAACTAACTTGGTATGTGGTCTTCCTATTTTTAAAAATATTTTATTTTTATTTATTTATTTATTTATTTATTTATTTATTTATTTATTTATTTGAGAGAGAACAAGAGGGAGAAAAGGAGCGGAGGGTGCTCCAGGGCCTCCAGCCATTGCAAACAAACTCCACACACATGTGCCACCATGTGCATCTGGCTTTACATGGGTACTGGGCCATTGAACCTGATTCTTTAGGCTTCACGGGCAAGTGCCTTAACTGCTACGCCATCTCTCTGGCTCTGATCTTCCTATTTTAATCCTAGGAATCCAGCCAAAGGAAAACATTCCACGTTAAGACAAGAACCTAGAGTTACCTTGAAAACAAGCCTCTGGGCCGCCTGAGAAGCAGTGATTTGATTCAGTTAATTGAGGTGGGAAAACCCACTTTAACTGTGGGTGGTGCATTTCCATGAACTGGGACTCCAAAACTAAATAAAAAGGAGAGAGAGCTGGCTGAGCAGCAGCCTTCATCCCTCTGCTTCCTCACTGTGAACTGAATGTGAGCAGCAGCCTCAAGCTCGTGCTGCCATGCCTTTCCTGGCCATGATGAACTGTAACCTGGAACTGTCAGTGGAAATAAGCCCTTCTTTCCTTCAGTTGCTTCTGGTCAACAGAGTGTGATTAATACAAAGATCTATACATCCATAGATGATCCTATCAGTATATTCTGTTAAAGCTACAGACTGAAAACCACCCCATTACCAACTGATAAACCCGCCGAACCATTTCTATGCAAATAGTACATAGTCAGCATGAATGTAGGATGAAATATGCCTCCTGCTGGGGCCTGGTGAGCTCTGAATGCATCATAGTAAATAGGGGCCAGGTGGCAGCCAGGATGGAACATGAGCAGAAGGAGAGAACGCACCAGCATGGGCAAGCTTGACTCTTCTCGAGTGGGTACATGTGCTATTGTTGCCCCTTGCTGTGGACGTCCAACTCCAGCTTTGTCAGTCTTTGTCAGCTGTACTCCAGGGACTCCTCACACTGAGGCAGCATCATTGGATAAAGGAGAGAAAAAGGGGGGGGGAATGAGAGAATGAGAATGAGTACACCAGGGCCTCTTGCCACTGCAGACAAACTCCAGACATGCCACCTTGTGCATCTGGTTTTATGTGATTCTTATCATGTGTCATGGTAAAGAGAAAAGGGTTCTATTGATTCTGTTATTCTAGAGAACCTGAGTGACACACAGGGGATTTCCAGAAAGGACAAGTTGAAAGACAGAATGCAGATCAGCATTTGGTTGGAAATTTGCTTAAAGGAAAAAGTAGATTGTGCCAGTTGCACAATTCAGTAAATTTGCTGGAAGTGGGTCACTGGGTCACCTACTTAACAGTAGGTGGATTTAATGATTTATGGGACACTTCAGTGAAACTCTTCAGGTGAGGGCTGTTTCCTCAAAGGAGAGGGTCAGATGTACATGATCCAAGTGTAGCCAATGATCTGACAGTGTGGTTGGGATTCAACCAATCTCTTAATCCTTCTTTTGAAATGTATGTATGTTCATGTGCACTAAGGTACGTGTGTGCATGTGTGTGGACAGGCCACACACTCACCAGAAACATTGCCCACCTATTTTGAGACAGGATCTCCCATTGGCCTGAGCTCACCAATTAGGCTAGACTAGCTGACTAGCAAGGCAAGGGATCCCTTTGTCTCTGCCTCCCCATCACTAGGATTGCAGACACATGCTACCATGCCCAGCATTATTAAGAGTTCTGGGCATTGGACTCAGGTCCTCATGTGTGTGAGGCAAGTGCTTTTTCCCAGCATGCTATCCTTACAGTGCCAACCCTTGTTCTCATAGTCCTGGCTCTGTGAGCTAGGCTGCTATTCATTCTGGTGTTACCCTCAAGTTCCATCAAGGGAGAAGAGACAAAGAACCAGGAAAACAGAGTGTCCTGCAAGCTCTAAGTAAGACTCAACTTACTTGTGATTTGATAGACCTTTTCAACATGAGGCTTTCCAGCCAATCTGGGAGAGTCATGCTTTAGTTTAGTTTTCTGGAACACAAGGAAGAGAGTTGTGAATGGGTACTGGCATTTCCAGCAAGAGTTGCTTCCAATTCTTTTCTTCTGAAGAATTATAAACCTTAAATAATATATACCTTTATATAAAATGGGATCAACCTGTGTGTATAAATAAATTATGGAGGCAGGGGTTATCACTGGTATTTGAATCATTCTAAAGATTTAAAAAATTATATTTCTTTTTATAACCACATAGCCTTGATTGTTATTAAAAAGTTTCTTCCTAGTGTGATAGAAAATAACAGATTAAGCTTCACAATGATGGGAAGAGTGCCAAGATAAATATTAGAATAGCTGGAATTTTCATTCTTAAAATAATTTTTTAGTAAGGAAGCAAATTTAGACAGCTGATCAAAATATTTGGCTAAAAGACAGGGAAAAGAAACAAATATTGCTTTGTTTTAATGAACTAGGCCAGAGGTGTCAAACTTTTATTTTATTTTATTTTATTTTATTTTTTTTTTTTTTTTTTTTGGTTTTTCGAGGTAGGGTCTCACACTAGTCCAGGCTGACCTGGAATTAACTATGCAGTCTCAGGCTGGCATGGAACTCATAGCGATTCTCCTACCTCTGCCTACCGAGTGCTGGGATTAAAGGTGTGTGCCACCACGCCCAGCTTTATAGGTATTTTTAAATTAAATTTATTCCCCCAATTCCAGCTGAGGGGGAACATTTAATTTATCAGAGCTTGTTAGAATATTTCTCCTCAGCCTGAAATTTTTTTTTTAAATAAGAAGCTTGACTTTTATTTATTTATTTATTTATTTATTTATTTTTTGGCTGTTAAATATATATTTTTTTAATATTTATTGACAACAAAACATACTTACATACAAAAGGTGCATAGTTTTCCCTCCCCTCCCCCCATTCCCCTTTAGAACTCCACTCTCCATCATATCCCCTCCCTCTCTCCATTAGTCTCCTTTTTTTAATTTGATGTCATCATCTTTTACTTCTATTATGAGGGTCTTACGGAGGTATTGCTAGGCACAGCAAGGTCATGGATATCAAGGCCAATTTCTGTCTGGGCAGTTGCATTGTAAGGAGTCGTACCCTTCCTTTGGCTCTTCCATTCTATCCGCCCCCTCTTCCGCAATGATCCCTGAGCCTTGGAGGGTGTGACAGAGATGTTTCAGTGCTGGGCACTTCTCCATCCCTTCTTCTCAGCACTATGTTGCCTTTTGGATCATCCCAGTGGTCATCGCCATCTGAAAAGAGAAGCTTCTCTAACCAGAAGTGAGAGTAGCATTAATATGTGAATATGAGCATTAAGTGTAGTATTTTCCGGGCAGCTTGGTGGGAATAGTATATACATTTAGATAAGGGCATGCTTTATACCCCTAAGGCTTATGACCTTACCTACCATAGACTTTTTATACTTAGTTTTATACTTCAAAAATTGGCAAATACAACTTACCAGTTATTTCCCCCTGGAGAATAGCCAGCTATTAACACAGTTCTGCTCACTTGAAACAATTTTTAGAGTTGACTGCATTACACACCCAGAGATAAATTCTCCCTCACATATTCATCAGGGAATCTCTAAATGAGTCTGTCTTTCCTTTGAAGATAATTTTTTAAAAACTAATTTAACATTCACATCAGCACAAATACTACCAACAAAATCAAGTTAGCTAGTTGTAATTTTATAGCCAAAAAGTTAAGCCATAAAACATGCTAAGATGAGGAGGGTAGGGAGCCAGCCCAATGGGTAGAGCATTTGCTGCAAAAGCTTGAATACTTGAGTTCCAACCTGCAGAATGCACCTTAAAAAAAGAAAGCTGGATGATGGTACATGAGTATCTGTAGTGCCAGCGCTGCTATGCAGAGAAGGGAGGCAGAGACAGCCAACCACGAGAAGGCAGTGGGATACAAGGAGAAATCCTGACTCAAACAAAGTGGACAGCAAGGACCAAAACAGAAAGTAGTCCACTTCATGCCTATACTCACAAACACGAACACACCGTGGTACACGCACATCCACACTCACACACGAGCACAGTATAGTCCACACAATCCACACTCATGCACACACACCATAGTACATGCACATCCACACTCACACACGAGCACAGTATAGTACACACAATCCACACTCATGCACACACACCGTAGTACATGCACATCCACACTCACACATGAGCACAGTATAGTACACACAATCCACACTCATACACACACACCATAGTCCACACACATCCACACTCACAAACACACTGTAGTACATGCACATCCACACTCACACACATGAACACACTGTAGTACACGTACATCTACACTCACACATGAGCACAGCATAGTACACACACATTCACACACCATAGTACATGCACATCCGCACTCACACATAAGCACGGCAGAGTACACACCATCCACACTCATACATAGTCACACACCGTAGTACATGCACATCCACACTCACAAACACAAACACACCATACTACACTCACATGCACACTCACACACCGCAGTACATGCACATTCACACTCCACATGAGCACAGCATAGTACACACAATTCACACTCATACACACACACCGTAGTACATACACATCCACACTCACAAACACAAACACACCATAGTACACTCACATCCACACTCACACACATGAACACATGTAGGACACGTACATCTACACTCACATGTGAATATACACATCCACACTCACACATCATAGTATATGCACATCCCCACTCATACATGAACACACCATAGTACATACACATTCACACTCACACACAAACACCATACACCCACCAAAAAATAGCAATAAATGAAGGTGAGTAATTTGGTTGGGAGGGTTTTACAAATAAATTCATAGCAGCCAGGTGTGGATATACATATTTGTGTATTTAGGAGGGAGAGGCAAAATTCTAAGTTTGCAGCCAGCCTGCCTTACACAGTGGGACCCTACCTTAATAAAGAAAACAAATAAATATATACATAAATAGATAAATAAATTTTCATAGCACAGTAGTTTATGCCAGGGATACATGGAACTCTTGGCAGGAAGGCTGCCATTGGCATTAATGAACTTAGCTGTCATAGGAAAAAATACAGCCCTCCACCAGAGCTGGAGCAGAAAATCTGTGAAAAGCTGTGCTCTCTATTGCTTCGAGCTGACTGTCAAGGCATACAGGTAGTGTAGGGGCATTGCTGCAGGATTTCTACCAGTCTGAAATGGAAGCATCCACCCTTGATGTTAAGTGCCCTTGAATGATCATGGCAAGGATAGAAGCAGGAAGGTGTGTAAAGGAGCTCTTCCATCCCCCCCTGGAGAGTGTGGTGGAGCATGAAGAATCAATCTGTTACAGACACACAGTTCAACTTCATCTTCAACCTGACTGTGCTAGAGCAGAAGTTCATTATCATTTTCAATCTTGGAATTTGAGGAAGTACCTTCAATCAAGATGTGTGTGGCATGTCCTGTGAGGCAGAAACCCCTTGAAACACCTATCGTATATTTTTTCCCTGTCAAAAAGATTTGATTAGGCTGGAGAGATAGCTTAATGGTTAAGGCACTTGCTTGTGATGCCTAAGGACCCAGGTTCAGCTCCTCAGAACTGATGTAAGACAGATGCAAAGGTGACACATGCATTTGGAGCTCGTTTGCAGTGGCTGAAGTCCCTGGTGTGCCCATTTTCTCTCTCTATCTCAAATACTATAAATAATTTTTTTAAAGACTTGATTGTTCTAAGTATAACTAATCCAATGAATTAAATTATTTAAGAAAGGATATCTTATTTGGCTTTTAAGCATTAAAAATCTCAAGCTGGGGGTGGGGAAGGGAGGAAATTATCATGGGTATTAACTGCAAGTATGGAAGTTGTCAATTTTAAAAATGCTAAAAAACAAATAACAAGCAAATGTATGTGCTGAGAGTCCCTGCACTGGCCTCAGAGACCTTGTGTCCAATACAATACTCTCCTCCTTCATCTAGCAGGAGGTAGTATTGCTTCTGCTTACACATCCCCAGCTTGTGGCTCACAAGTTCATGAGCAATCTATTTCACTGCTAAGGGGGATTAACTTCTTCCTTGTGCTCATCTGTAGTTTGCCTCTGTGCAATATCTTTGGTTTTGGGTTGAATCTTGGGGAATCTTCTTTCAACTGACATCCTACCCTCCTCCTCTGAATTTTCTCCCATGAATCATTGTAACAGACAGCTTTAGGTTCGCTGAGATGAACTTCCAGTTATGGAGGAAGGGATTTATTGAAGCTTATAGATAGATCCAGGGGAAGTTCCATAGTGGCAGAAGAAGATGGCCTGCTTTCACAGGACCAAACACAGAGAGCAAAGCCACAAGCCAAAAGCCACACAGCACAGCACACCTCAGGAACTCCAGCTAGCACACTTTGCATATCTTTAGATTGAAATCCTAAACCCACCACCACACCTTAAGATCCGCCCAATGACATTGCCTCCAGCCAGGTGGATGGAGATGGAAACAACAAGCTAATAAAACACTGAATATATTTGGGGCCATCTACTCAAACTATCATATTCCACCCCTGGCCCCCAACAGATTTATAACTATCACACATTGTAAATTGTACTCAGTCAAATTTCAAAGGTCCCCATAGTCGTGACCAACTTAGGATAATTCTAAAGTCCCATTTCTCATCTGAGATTTAAGATTGTCTCTTAGCTGTGAGTTCTGTAAAATCAAACAACTTATATACTTTAAACATAAAGGCACGGAGTAAATATTTTCAACTGGTATAAGGCATAGCAAGGAGAAATTATAACAATGAAGACTCAACCACTATCAGCAATAATCAAACTTCTGCAGTTCAAGTTCAATATAACATGAGACTGACAGTCTCCAGGTTTTCCAATTCTGTCCCTCCAACTGGGCAAAGTAGCCAGGGAAAACTTCTATCCCAGGCCAACATTTCACTCCATTGTAGCACTTTTGCACAGTCTGGGTATATCCAAAACATCTTCAGGTCTCCATGCAAGCCACGGTCCATCTTCCAAAGGCTCTTCAGCCTATAAGGGCATCACGCCCTGCCTCATGCCACATCTCAGCAGTGGCTCCTGGAACCAAGTGCAATTCATGACCACCCCACACATTTTTCATGCTTCCAAAATAATACCAGATGTGTAGGACACAGCCATATTCTTAATTCAGGGATGATATAAATCATAACCTTGAAAAGCAGGTTCCTTCTCCATTCAACTCCTTCCCAAAAGAGTTTGCATTTTTAACAGTCTTTCCTCAGGCATCCTCTCCATTTTTTTAATGTAAAGCAGGTGAGCCATCTTCCTTAAGATTACTAATATGTTTCACAATAGCAGCTTCAGCAACTTAAAACCAGTCTCAGTGCCTCTAATTTTAACTTGCTTGAGGTTTTCCAACTTAAAATCTTAAATCTCTCAGTCCAATACGTTTAGCCAAGCACATTAGTCCATTACAAATTTAACCTTCACCAAACTCTCTGGGCCTGGGCAGCAGGATGCAGCCATCCTTTATGCCAGTAGCCTAGTTCCAAAAAAAGTCCTCTGCAGTCTTTCCTTCCCCTTAGAATGCTCATAAGCCAAGCCTCGAAGTTCAAAGCTGTCTGCACTTAGCATTATCAAACCCTCATCAGAATAGTCCATAAAAATTGGCTTATCACTTCAGAAGACATGTTCAGTTGCAAGCACAAAAGTCCATGCCTGTTCTTCCAAAACAAAGGTTCCAAAAGATGAAAATCCATATGGTTAGGTTCATCTTAGCCCACTCCTCAGTTCCACTGCTGTAACAGACAGCTTTAGGTTCACTGAGATGAACTTCCAGACCAGGCACAATTATGGAAGGAAGGGATTTATTAAAGCTTATAGCTCCAGGGGAAGTTCCATAGTGGCAGAAGAAGATGGCCTGCTTTCACAGGACCAAACACAGAGAGCAAAGCCACAAGCCAAAATACACACAGCACAGCACACCTCAGGAACTCCAGCTAGGCACACTTTGCATATCTTTAGATTGAAATCCTAAACCTACCACCACACCTTAAGATCCTCCCAATGACATTGCCTCCAGCCAGGTGGATGGAGATGCAAACAACAAACTAATAAAACACTGAATATATTGGGGGCCATCTATTCAAACTGCCATACTCAGTGATTCAAAAATTCTTTTAATGAGACGCTCATAGAACCCCCTTTCAAATGTCCTTTTTATACATTGGCTTAACTTCTCTGGAGGTTCTATATTTGTTAATATGTTCTTACATCATCTGTACAGAACACATCAGCTGTGATCTTACCAGGAACTAATCCTATGGCTAGCAGGGAGCCTCTGATCAAATGTCAATGGCAACCAAGTGATATTCTTAGCTCAGTCAGCTAAAATCACTGTCTTATCAAGTGAAGTTTTTATTAAACCATTCTGCCCCATTGTTCACTTGTGTAGCTAGATTTTTAAACTTAAGGATGGGATGTCACACTCCAAGTGATTGCCATTGTTTTATATTTGATCCATTGTTTTTAGGCAGTTGATTTTTTAAAATTTATTTATTTATTTATTTATTTATTTATTTATTTATTTATTTATTTGACAGAGGGTTGGGGGAGAGAGAGAATAGATGTGCAAGGGCCTCCAGCCACTGCAAATGAACTCTAGAAGTGTGTGCCCCCTTGTGCATCTGCCTAACGTGGGTCTTTTGGCTTTGCAGGCAAATGTGTTAACTGCTAAGCCATCCCTCCAGCCCCCATTAATTTTTTTGAGTATCCAATTTTATGATCTAAATAATTAACTTACTTTCTAGCTACATATCACTTGAAAAATATAATAAAATGTCTTTTTTTCTTCTGAAATGTAAATGTTTTCAAAATAATACTTGGAACAGAGTCCTGTAAGACACCACAAAAGATCTTTCTTTTTTTGAATGGGATCTGCCTTGGTAGTTTCTAAAAATTACAAATTCCCCTCCCCCACTGTCCTTAAAATATAATATGCCTATAAGGATGCTGTAGTAGATAGATTTACATTGCTGGGATGAACTTCCAAACCAGGAACAGTTATAGGAGGAAGGAAATTTATTTGAAGCTTAATGGTAGAAGAAGCTGACCCCCTTTTCACAGGTCTGAGCAGAGAGAAAAACCAACACCGTCACCAGCACCAGCAAGAACACTTCAGAAACTCCAGGCAGAACTAAAGCACTCGGCATATCTTTAGACTGGAATTTCAGATCCACCCCCACACAGTGACCCCGCCTCCAGCCAGGTAGCTGCAGGTTGAAATTACAAACTGTCATAAAATACTGAATGTACTGGGGGCCATCCATTCAAACTGTCACACATGCCATGCATAGCCACGTTTCTAACAAACCCATGGAAATGTCTAGTGGTCACCTCATGTCTTTTTGTTTGAAGCAATTGCACAAAGTAGAAAATGAATTATTATTATTATACAAGTATATAAAATATGTAAATTACAAGAATGAAAGTTCCCTTCACTCAGCTCACCTAGTCACTTACCTTTATGGAGGAAAAGTGCTGTGAAGTTGAGACATTCTTCTGGGTGCTTTCCTCTATTTCTATATTATATGTGAGAATATATACATTATTTCTTCAAAATGTGTTTGGGGTGTATTTCTTCACTGTGATCATTAATCTTCATTGTCAACTGACTGGATCTGGAATCACCTAATAGACTAAAGTGTGTGCTTATCTGTGAGGGTGTTTTCAGAGAGGTTTAACTGAGAAAGGAAGACCTACCTCAAATGTGAGTGGCACCATCCTATGGGTTGGGGGGGGGGTCTCAGACTGAATAAAAAGAGAAAAAAGAGGGCTGGAGAGATGGCTTAGCAGTTAAGGCGCCTGCCTGAAAAGCCTAAGAATGCCCGTTTGAATCTCCAGGTCCCACATTTAGCCAGATGCAAAAGTGACGCAAGGGTGCAATGTTGCACATGCACACAAGGAGGTGCACATGTCTGCAGTTTGTTCACAGTGGCTGAAAGGCTCTGGCACGCCCATTCTCTCTGCCTCTTCTCTCTCTCTCTCTCTCTCTCAAAAAAAAAAGAGTGAACAGAGCACCAGGATCCATTTCTTTGCTTTCTGACTGTGAATGTAATGTGACCAGCTACCTCTGACTACTGCTGCCTGCCGCCATGGTATCTGTGGTGGTTTGAATGAGATGTTTTCCATAGCCTCATGAGTTTTGAACTTTTGGTCCCCAGCTGGTGACAATTTGGAAGGCAGAGCTTTGTCAGAGGAAGTGTGTCACTGGGTGTGGGACCTTAAGGTTGATTTAGCCAGCTCTGAGCCCGTTGCTTAGACCCCTTCTACCCAATGAAACGACACCATGTTTTCCTGCCATGATGAAACTTTCTCTTGAGACTGTAAACCAAATTAAACCCTTTCTACCCATCTGTTGCTTTTGGTTGGTTGTTTTGTCCCAACAGTGAGAAAGTAACTGCAACAGTATCCCTCCTCAAATGTGACCCAAAATAAACCCTTCCTTCCTTTAATTGCCTTTGTCAGGTATTTTGTCACAGCAACAAGGAAAGTAGATAATACACACAGTGAATAGTATCCTTCAGGCTGTACTCAAACGGTCACATGCTGTTCAAAGACTTCAAAATAGCCCTCAATTGACCAAATTAACCTTATTGCTCTGCTATTGATAAACATTTATGCGTTTTTCTTTTATAACCAGTGCTGCTACAGGCACTCCTGGACACATGTTCTAATAACAAAGTAACTCATGTGGAGCTGCCAGAAATAACATTGCTGGATTAAAAAGCATGCACATGTAAAACCCCAGTGAACTGATATTTCGACAGTGTCGATATTGCTCTACAGCCCAGCTATTCCAAGCATGGCCCTCGTCTATGGCCATCGCACCCTGAACACACCAGATTTCCTCAGAGGATGGTTTTATAACAGACAGATCTGGCATCACCTGGGAACCTGTTAGACATGTGGAACCTCAGGCTCTATCCAGATTCACTGAATGAAACCTTGCCATGTAACTAAGTTCCCAGGTGACTTCAATGCTTACTTTTGATAAGCAGGGCCCAGGGAGACAGCTCAGTGAGTAAAGTGCTTTCTGTATAAGCATGAGCACCAGAGTTTTGATCCCCAGAACCCACAGAAACTGAGTAGACATGGTACCCACGTGTCATCTTTGAAGACAGAGGCGAGGGAGCCTGGGATGAGCTGGCTAGGTGGACTAGCTGAGTCAGAGAGTCGTGGTCCAAGTGGAAGACCCTGTCTCCATGAATGAGGAGCGTGACCAAGACACCTGTTGCAGTCAGCTTCCTGTTGCTGGCAGAAAACACCCCACCAAGAGTAGTTCATGGGAGGAAAGGGTTTATTTTGGTTTATAGACCCCAGGGGCAGCTCCATGATGGCAGGGGAAAACAATGGCATGAGCAGAGTGTGGACATCACCTCCTGGCCGACATCAGGTGGACAACAGGAAAATGTCCCAAACACTGACAAGGGGAAGCTGGCTATAACACCTATAAGCCCTCCCCCAACAATACACTGCCTCTAAGAGTCAACATGCACTAAGTGCACATGCAATCACACATGTGTAAACACACATATCCATATGTATGCACACCACACACTTAGATGCCAAACGTTTTAATAAGCATTGTTCTCTTTACTGTTTTGCTCACTCACATCGAATATTATTACTCTTTTGAATTTTTGTCTATTCCTCTTCATTTTTCTAAGCATAGGCAGTATTATCTAATACTAATAGTATTTATCAGATTGTTTTCTGAGATCTCTTCATGGATTAATAATTGAGAGAATTGGAGTAGATACAGATACAGTTCATGGGAGGGAGGGGTTTATCTCAAGCTTATAGATTCAAAGGAAGCTCTATCAAATGGCAGAAGAAGTTGGCTCCCATTCACAAATCCAAGCAGGGAGACACCACAAGCTCTACAAGCAAGCACAGCCAGAGCTCAAAACCTCTCTGCATACCTTTAGGCTGGAATTCACATCTGCCCCCAGTGATACATTTTTTATGCTCCCCTCTCCCCCTGCCAGTCTGTAGCAGGAGTCGGCCTGCTATGGGCTGAAGCTGCAAACTCAATTTTAATAAAACACCGGAGTCTATACCAGACATACATTAAAACTACCACAAGAGTCTATTCTTTACAAATTTAAAGACAATGTTTTCCCTTCTGTCATCTTTTTTCCCCTTATTTATTTATTTTATTATTATTATTATTTATTATTATTATACTTTATTTATTTATATTATTCTGATTTTACATTCATAGTATTGGCTCCATTGTCCTCCTCCCTGTCCTCCCTCTTCAAATTATTTATTTATTTGTATTGTTTTATTTGGGAAAAGTGCTTCCTACAAAAGGGCAGCTGCAAGATACAAGAGACCTCTGCAACAATTACTTGTTCTCTAAACATGGAAGAATGGGTGGGTTCCAAGGACTCAGAGCAGATGGACAATCAGGAGCATCTGCCAAATTCTTTTTATGAAACAGCAATAAAATGTAAAGGTGAAACTTCCCATCAAGGAATTCTAAGAACTTAACAACTTCAGCCTGTCTTGTGGGATACCACCACACCCTCCCCTTTAGTGGGAATGTGTTCTAACTGTAAACCAATTCTGCCACTACAAGAAATACCTTCAAACATAGATTTGAAACCATCTGTCCATCTACCTGCAAAGCTCAGGGGTGGAATGAGGCAGATATCCACACAAACATACCGCAAAACCTAACAACAGAACCCCTGAAATGAGGATAAAGGTTTTTTTTTTTTTTTTTTTTCTCCCAAAAGTGCCTGGATTGGAAAGGCTAGACATGTTTTTCATTCTCTGAGAGTCCTTCAAGGTTGCTGACAAGTATTTGACAAACTGATCTGCCGGTTCCTCTGCTTCCTGGGCATGAGTTATCTGTGTGGGAGACATGAATTTGTGTAGAGCAGATCAATGGGCAACCCAGAGAACAGCTGGGGGAATGCTCTGTAGCCATCTGACATGGATGTGCTAAGAGAACTGTTTCCAGGAGACTTTGACAGACCACTCTGCAACTTCTACTTTAATTGTGTTAAAGTTGGGTTCTTTAGCTGATGTCCTTGTGTCTTTCACTTACTTTTTTTTTTATGTTGTTTGTTTGAGGTAGGGTCCCACTCTATCCCAGGCTGACTTGGAATTCACTCAGTAGTCTCAGGGTGGCCTCGAACTCACGGCGATCCTCCTACCTCTGCCTCTCAAGTGCTGGGATTAAAGGCGTGCGCCACCACGCCCAGATGTCTTCCTTCCGCTTACGTAGCTCTGTGTCTCAAAGCAGAGTCTTCCTATTTGGGGGAAAGGTGGCAGAGGTGCACTAACTGGAATGGCCTGGTCCTGGTGTAATGCATCACATTACTGAGCACACACTGTCTTTGGGGGCAGTCTTGACTTTTGTGTGGCTAACAGAAATTTACTTAGTGCCTGCTGCCTTCCAGACTGCTTACATACCTGTGTATACGTAACACTCAAAGCATTCCTCCAAAACCAAACCACTATTAGTCATTTCCCACAATGGAAATTTGAATATTGAATAGCTGATTGTAAATGGTGAGCACTTTTGTTTTGCTTTCAGACAGGTTCTCATGAAGTTCAAAATGGTCCCAAACTGGAACTGTAGCCAAGGATGACCTGGATCTCCTTGATCTTCTTTCCTCCACCTCCCCAGTGCTGCGAGGCATTTGTCACTGTGCCCAACTTGATTCTTAAATGCCACCTTACAGGTGTCCGGCAGAGCTCTCGGGAAGTCAGAAAGGAACTCAGCAGAATATGGACTTTTGGAACAAAGTGCTACGCAGCTATTGATCAAGAAGGTTTTACTATTGAGCTTTGACCATCTGCAGAGTTGACACACATAAAACAAAAACAAAGTTGCTTCATCTATAAACATAAATAGCATTCTTCAGTGTATTCACTCATATGAATATTTTTTTTTTATTTGAGAAACACAGGGAGAGAGACAGAGAGAGAGAGACAGACAGAGAGAGAGAGAGAGAGGAAGAGGCAGAGAGAAAATGGGCTCGCCAGGGCCTCTTCAGATGCTGTGAACCAACTCCAGATGCATGCACCCCTTGTGCGCATGTGTGATATTGTGTGCTTGCGTCACTTTTGCATCTGGCTAAACATGGGACTTGGAGATTTGAACAAGCGTTCTTAGGCTTTGCAGGCAGACAACTTAACTGCTAAGCCATCTCTCCAGCCCACACATGAATATTCTTTCTTGACAATTTTAAGAAGTAGAGGTAATCCTATTTCTTCCTGGGTTTCCACAAAGAATAAATCAGAGGAGGAAAAAAAAAGCTATGATTCTCAGTCCCTGCAGAGAAATTTCCATAGGTGCCAGGGTTACTATGATTCATCGCTGGGGTTAGTGAACTTGTATGTTCCTCCTTTCACCCTCTCTCCTACGCCCC
Organism: Orientallactaga sibirica; assembly: GCA_036365145.1. NCBI lineage: Eukaryota > Metazoa > Chordata > Mammalia > Rodentia > Dipodidae > Orientallactaga > Orientallactaga sibirica. Next base: position 850,168 of record JAEOAD010001031.1, read on the forward strand.
TGAGCTGTAGGAGTGTAGGCACTGTCAAGAAAGCTTTAATTTATTTACGAAACTCTATCCCTATAAGCAGTTGATCTCCCCCTGTTTCTGATACTCAAATATTACAGGAACAACACAAAAGAACCCACTTATTTAAAAGGATGTGCTGATAGTTATCTTAAAGGAACTCACCAAATGAATTCAGCCTTAATGAAATGTGTGTTTTTCCTTTTCAGAACTTTTAGGGTGAGAGGGGCAATGACATACACAAGACCTTAATAACCACTAATGAAGGAATGCTAGTACTCATCTATGAAATGATTTCCTGGAAGCTCAAGATTCTATTTTCTGCAATAGCCATGCCCTTTCAGCATTCATTCATATGCAGAAGAATCTGAAAAGGTTCGAAGGCCTTCTTAGGGATATTTCTTGGGACTCAGCACAAATATACTTTCTACATAAATATTGGCCACATTCTGTTAGATCAACTAGATTAGACATCATAAAAAAAGAGAAGGTTGAGGATGTAGCTAAGTGGTCATAGTTTTGGGAATGCTTGAGTGATGTGTGCAAGACCCTGGATTTAGTCTCCAGCATCATAAACAATATAATAAAGGTAAGTCTTTCTACAAAAGTGAAAAGGGCAGAGGAGATATCTCAGTTGGTAAAGTGCTACCTGGGCCAGCAAGAGAACCTAATTCAGATCCCCAACACCCACATAAAAGTGTGATGGCACTTACCTACTGTAATCCCAGTACTGGGAGATGGAGACAGGGGGATTCCCAGACTTGTTGGCTAGCTAGTCTAGCTCCATCAGTGAGTCCTGGGTTCAGTGAAAGAGCCTCTCTCAAAAAAAAAAAAAAAATAAGGAGAAAGAGTGATGGAGGAAGATATGCAGTGTCAGCCTCTGGCCCCCACGTGCATATGTACACAAGTGCATGGGCACCTGAACCCAAACATGAACTCACACACACACACGCATGCACGCACGCACACACACATGCACACAAAGCACACACATACACGAGCAAGAAAACATTATAGGTCCTGTTTTTCTTTGGCATTATGGTTCATACTTATAATTCCCACTCTTGAGAGGTTGAGGTGGAAGGATTATTGTGTGTTTGAAGGCAGCCCAGGCTATAGAAGGAGCCCCTATCTCAAACAGAAAAGGAATGTTGACAATGAAATCATATATTAAATATATATTCACCCCCCAAAACCTATAACATATTCTTTTATTTTTGGAGAGAGAGAGGGAGAAGGGGGGGGACAGATAGAGAATGGGAGTGCCAGTGGCCTCTCAGCTACTGAGAATGAACTCCAGACGTGTGGCATTGCGCCCTTGCATCACTTTGTGTCTGGCTAAACATGGGACCTGGAGAATCGAACGGGCATCTTTAGGCTTAGGAGGCAGGCGCCTTAACCACTAAGCCATCTCTCCAGCCCCTACAACCTATTCTCATAAGGTTATTGGCCCCTGTTTGATACATGCTTCTGACTTAAGACCCCACAAACATCTGTGAGTAACTTTATTCATTTATTTATTTAGACACAGCCTCACTGTGTAGCTCAGGCTGGCCTCAACTTACAGTCCTCCTGTCTTAGCCTCTGAGTGCTGGGATTATAGGTATGTGTCCACCATGCCCATCCTGTTGGTAAAAAGCAATAGGGAACAGAAAAGGGGGGCTGGAGAGATGGTTTAGTGGTTAAGGCATTTGCCTGCAAAGCCAAAGGATCTGGGTTCGATTCTCCAGGACCCACGTAAGCCAGATGCACAAGGGGGCACATGCATCTGGAGTTCATTTTCAGTGGCTGGATGCCCTGGTGCACCCATTCTCTCTAAATAAATAAATAAATAAATAAATAAATAAATAAATAAATAAATAAAAAGAATTTTTAAAAAAGAAGAAAAGATATTATGAAATTATGAGGAAATTTTACTTAGATAGGAGGTTGAGCAGGGCTCAGGGCAATAACCACATTTCCATATTCTTCTCTTGGAATAGAAAACCTACAGAATTTCTACATGTGCAAAAGGAAGGGGTGACTTGAGCAATTTTAAAAATTACTTCAATTGGAATATATAATGGTGCTTTGCTACCGTGTTAAAGATAATTTATTTAAAAGGGTGAAACCATGGTTTTCATGCACAAGTAAAATGGTTTATTGTTAGGGTCTCTTTCTCAATAGCAAGGGAAGCAGTAAGATTTTCTAACTAATCCCAAGGAGAGTCTTAAAGGAGGAAGCATATATGGGCCATGATAGAAATTCATAAATAGATGCACACCTGACTACTTGTGCAAGGAGGAGAGAAATCATTGGTCTCTTCACTGACAAAATTTATTTGTAGGTCTATTGGAAAAAGTTTTTGCCACTGATTCTGCTATCCACAACTTAGAGAATTGCAAAATGGCCCGAAGGCAATCAAAGACACACTGCACAGAAGCAGCAATGCCAAAGGATGCACTTACTCTAGCCATGACGTTATTTTCCGTTGAAGACATCCAGCGGTCACCTGGAACATTTCTAAGTCTCTGACAACTTTTTTTTTCCCTACGTAGATGACATAAGCCCAAGGCAAAACAAAACTCTTTTTTGAATTGTTGCTGTATTGTCTCGATTTCTCAGTTTGTATATCTTTTGTTTGTTTGTTTGTTTGTTTGTTTGTTTGTTTGTTTGAGATAGGGTCTCACTCTAGTCCAGACTGACCTAGAATTCACTGTGTAGTATCAGGCTGGCCTTGAACACACAGTGATCCTCTGACCTCTGCCTCCTGAGTGCTAGGATTAAAGGCATGTGCCACCACACCCAGCCAACTCCTTTATTCTTGATAAAGCTAGAGACCATCTTGGAGATCCCTCAAAATTAACTTTAAGGATGGATTTACACACAATATACTTTTGTAATAATGATTTCTTTTTTCTTTTCTTTTCTTTTCCTTTCCTTTCCTTTTCCTTTCTTTTTTTCAAGGTAGGGTTTCACTGTAGCTCAGGCTGACCTGGAATTCACTATGTAGTCTCAGGGTGGCCTCGAACTCTCAGCTATCCTCCTACCTCTGCTTCCCGAGTGCTGGGATTAAAGAGTGCGCCACCATGCCCAGCAAGGGTTTTTTTTTTTTTTTTTTTTAAATATTTTATTTTTATTTATTTGAGAGAGAGAGAATGGGTGCTCCAGAGCCTACAGCCACTGCAAATGAACTCCAGATGCATGAGCCACATGTGTATCTGGCTTATGTGGGTACTGGGAAATTGAACCGAGGTCCTTTGGCTTTGCAGACAAGTGCCTTAACTGCTAAGTCATCTCTCTAGCCTTGTAATCATGATTTATGTATGTGTCCCTAAGATCCTAAGATCCTATAACCATGCCTTTAACCATTTCTGAATGCCCAGGATTCACTATTCATGTGGGCTTTGATTAAATTCTTTTCTTTTTTTTTTTTTTTTTTTTTGAAGTAGGGTCTCACTCTAACCCAGGCTGACCTGGTAGTCTCAGGGTAGTCTTAAGCTCATGGTAATCCTCCTACCTCAGCCTCCCAAGTGCTGGGATTAAAGGTGTGTGGCACCACACCCAGCTTACTTTGTATATCTAGTGTAGATGTTGCCATATCAGATTAAGTTTTATTCCAAACACAGCAAAGATTTGGATACTGAAGTGTGTGCATGCATATGCATGCATGTATGTATGTGTGTGTTGTGTGCTTATGTGTGTGAGTGCAGGCATGTGCGTGCCACAGTGCATGTGTGGATCTCAGAAGACAACTTCTGGGTGTCAGCCCTCACCTTCCACCTTATATGAGGCAGAGCCTTTCGTTGTCCACTGCACTGTTCACCAGGTTAGCTGGCCCTAAGCCTTGACAATTCTGTCTCTGCCTCTCCGAGCATGCTGGCATGACAGAAGCCCAGCACAGCTTCCAGCTTTTCTTTGTGGTCTGCAGATCTGAACTCAGATGATTGCGCTTGTGTGTCAAGTGCTTTATTCAGTGGGCCATCTCTTTGGCTAAAGTTCATTTTTATTTACAAGGATATAAACATGGTCTCTGAGAGCTTAAATCTGTCTTGCCTTCAAGAAAGATTTGGAAGGTGGCATGGTGATATATATTAGATGGGGGAGGAAATATCAGCTGTGGGGAAGCCTCAGATGGAAGGTGGGGGGGGAGTGAGTGATGGCTACTCTCCATTGCTCACTTGATGGAATTTAGAATCACCTAGGAGACACACCTCTGGCTATGTCTATGAAGATGTTTTCAAAATTTCAGGAGGGAAGACACATCCTGAATGTGGGTGGTACCATTCCATGGGAACAAAGCAAACGGTGGACCAGAATTCATCTCTTTCTGCTTCTTGACAGCAAATACAATGTGGTCAGCCACCGCCCATGCCTGCCACCATGCCTTCCCTGCCATGATGAGATTATACCTTCCAACTAAGCCAAAAAGAAAACAAGCCCTTCCTTAACTTTCTTTCATCACGTATTTTGTCCCAGCAACAAAAAATCAATTGTTGTGGAGGGACAGCAGGCTTAATCTGACCCTCCAGTGGGTGAGCCCTTTGTATTGTCAAATGACATGTCGAGAAAACATTTCAAAGATGTTCAACATTTATGGAAATTTATTTCAAAGTTCTTCTACATTTGGAGATCATCAAATTAATTTGTGGTCTTTCCATGTAAGTCATTAATTTTCTGACTTTTTCTCTCGATTGCCTGATCCAAACATTACACGTACTTGGCATTGAACTCCCTCTCTTCATTAATTCTCTGTAATCTGTTCATCCTGATGCTCAAGCATCCTTCCAGCCCCACTGACAACAACAGTAAAGAGATGTTCATACAGAGCTCTCAGGCTCTGACCAAAGCTGTTCCCCTCAAAGTGACTCATAGCCTCAGACTTTCAGAAATGTGCAAACATTCGTGTCATTGCTGGAACACCAGCAGAGCTTCAACTCTGCCGAAGGTCAGGAACTGAAGTAGAGCAGTGAACTAATTAGCATTGTGCTGTGCTAAAAGACACTGACAGTAATGTTTCAAATTTACCACTTGGTAAAGGAAGGGTGGGGTCAAGTTGAAAACCCAAATCACTGATAAGGATCTCCTCAAACTTTTGACATCAAGTAGAATTCTGGTCAGCACTTGCAACGTCATCCTTAAGAAGGACAAGACTGGGACTGGGGAGATGGCTCTGTGGGGACAGTGCTTGTTGTGTAAGTGTGAGGACCTATATTCAAGCCACACGTGATCATAAATGTCAGGTGTGGTGGTGTACGCCTGTCATCTCAGTGCTGGGGATCCCCAGGACTTGCTGGTTAGCTTTTCCTTTTTCTTAATTTTAAAAACATTTTTTATTTGAGAGAGAGACAGAGAGACAGAGGGAGAGAGAGAGAATTGGAGTGTCAGGGCCTCAGCCACTGCAATCGAACTCCAGATGCTTGCACCACCTAGTGGACATGTGCGACCTTGCACTTGCCTCACCTTTGTGAGTCTGGCTTAAGTGGGATCTGAAGAGTCAAACATGGGTCCTTAGCCTTTGCAGGAAAGCACCTTAACCACTAAGCCATCTCTCTGGCCCCTGATTAGCTTTTCTAGATGACTTGGTGAGCTCTGGATTCAGCAAGAGAGTCTACCTCAAAAAATAAGGTGGAGGGCTGGAGAGATGGCTTAGTGGTTAAGGCACCTGCCTCCTAAGCCTAAGAACACCGGTTCCAATCTCCAGCGGTTCCAATCTCCAGGTCCCACATTTAGCCAGATGCAAAGTGATGCAAGGGCGCAATGCCGCACTTGACCACAAGGGGGCTCACGCATCTGGATTTCATTCACAGCAACTGAGAGGCTGCTGGCTCACCCATTTCTGTCTTCTCTCTCTCTCTCTCTCTCTCTCCAAAAATAAAAATAAAAAAAATAAGATGGAGAAGATTATGGGACACCTGACATTGACCTCTGGCCTCCACATGCATGCGCACAAAACAAACATGCCTGTGAACTTGCACACCCATATGCTCCCACATGTATATGAAAATGTGCACACATGCTCCCACATGTGTATGAAAATGTACACACGTGCTCTCACATGCATAGGCACATGTACCCAATGCACTCACCCACACATATGAGCATGCATACACACATGCACACTCAGGTACACACCCATATGCATATGAACATGCACACACATGGACACACATATGCACTCACACACACATGCTCCCACATGCACATTCTGACACATGCTCACATACGCTGTGGTAGTTTGACTGTATGTCCCACATTGACTCAGGTGTTAAAATGAAGCTTGGATCTCCAGCCACCTGGCTGGAGGAGGTGTCAGTGGGGCAGATCCTGGATTCCAGGCCTACGGTATGTTTGAGGGTGGATCTGAATTCCAGCCCAAAGATTTACACAGAGTTCTCAGCTCTGGAGTCTTGCTGGCTGTCAGTTTGTGTTTGTTGCTTTTATTTTTTGCTGGCTCTTTGGTTGTTTCTCTCTGCAGCTGCTTCTGCCTCTTCTGCCATAGATGGAACTTCTCCTGGATCTGTAAGCTTGAAATAAATACCTTCCCTCCATAATCTCTGTCTGGTCTGGATGTTTATCCCAGCAACGTGAAGCTTTCTACAACATATGTATATGAACATACACACACACACACACACACACACACGCACGCACTTACACTCACTCCCACATGCATATGAACATGCACACATACATGCACTTGAACGCACATACACATATGCATGCAAAAAGAAAGAGAAAGAGATACAAATATTGACACCAGGGAACCAATTACTTTGCATGTGGGAAAAATAATTGAATTCATTTTAGCTTCTGAGCTGTCAGAGCTACAAAACTGCTTCTCTTCTGACCCATTATGTCTGTCTTATTTATAAAAAGAAAGATTTCCTGACTCAAATGCTTCCTTTAAAGGCCCGATTAGATTATGTTTACCTTGAACTTAAAACCATGCACCACTATACAGCTTGGTTCAGAATCACATTGTCTCTGAGCTGACTTTCTGCAGGATTTAAAAGCAAAGCTCTTTGAGCTGTCACTTCCCTCTTTGTGTCTGGATAGAGTGACATCACATTCGCCAAAGAGCCAATTGTGTTTGTAGGAGGATATAGTTGGCTGACTACCTTTCAAAAGGCTTATTGTAGGTTGTCAGAATGGAGCTGCAAGCGTGGAAAGGGAATGGGTCTCTTCATCCATTTCATCATTTACTTTTTTTCCTCCCCCAATTTTTCCACATAAAAATGTTATGCAAGGCACTATGTGTGTGTGCGCGCACACGCCGAGGACAACTTCGGGACTTGTTTCTCAGGTGCTGTTCACCTTGTTTTGAGACAGTCTTTCACTGGTTGGAAGTTATCAAGGAGGCTAGACCAGCTGGTTAGGAAGCCTCCAGGATCCTCCTGTCTCCACCTCAGTGCTGGGATTACACGTGTGCCCCACCGTGCCAGGCATTTTTACCAGAGTTCTGGGGATCAAGCACTTTGCTGACTGAGCCATCTCCCAAGCCCCAGAAACATTTTGTTTTTGTTTTTGGAGACACATTGTTACTAGGTAATCCAAGCTGGCTTCAAACTTAGGCTCTTCCTGCAGAGGAGACTCCTTGGAGTCTGAGTGCGGGGATTACTGAAGCATGCCACCATGCCCAGCCTCAAAGCATCTTCCATCCCTGATGCCCACCATCTGATCAAACTGACACAGACAACTGGGTTGCAGCAATGGAAAAGTGTCAGAGTCCACCAAAGGCTGAACATGGGGTCTGGAGCAAAACAACCTGGGCTTGAATGACAGGCGGCTCAGGCTCAGACTTTTCCCAGCCATCTGACATGGGACAAGGCACTGCACTGCCCCATGTTTGGTTTCCTCTTTTGGGAAACAGAGATACTAGGGAGGGAGGGAGGACCTGTCTCAGAGAGGTGCCTCAGAGATTAAATATGTTCACTTTCATAAAGCACTTGGACACACAGCTTGGCACTCAGTACAGCCACATATGTTGAAGTAAGTAATTAATCAAAATCATGCTTTTCAATGTGAAAAACCATAAGAAATGGTCAATTTCCATCAGTAGGAGGCTGGTACAATAAAACAGACTGCATTCACGCTGTGTATATAAAGTGCAAATATTCAAAAGAACGAGGGGCTAGGGAGATGCTCCGTGGATAAAGTGCTTGCTATACAAGCTTGCATTCACATAAAAAGCCAGAAGCTGCAAGATAATTTCCCCTATCTAATATGAAAGATCTTCAAGGAAAAAAATACACTCTTATATTATGTATACATGCATGCATAGAGAATAATTTCTGAAAGAACACACGGGTAATTAAATTTACAGTTGGTTCTGGGAGGCACGAGGAGTTGGGAATTTGAGAGCCATACTCTGGTTTGATTGAAACATTTGATCTGCTTTCAGTTGTTTCCAATAAACATCTCATGAATTGTGGGTTTTTGTTAGGACAGTGATTGTGGATATGAACTTGGTTTTGTCTTCTGAGTTAAAGACTCACTCATGGAAGGGATTCTGATGTGCTTTACTGGCCTCTTCTTCTTCTTCTTTTTCATTTTTCGGTTTTTCAAGTCGGGTCTCACTCTAGTCCAGGCTGACCTGTAATTCACTATGTAATCTCACGGTGGCCTCGAGCTCATGGCGATCCTCCTACCTTTGACTCCCGAATGCTGGGATTAAATGTGTGCGCCACCACGCCCAGCTTTTACTGGCCTCTTCTGCAGTGAACACAACTCTTTTTCTTTGGGAACTGAAAGCCACCCCTGGAGATCCTAAAGCTGTACATTCTCCCCTAAGGGATGATTTTCATCAGGATATAATCAAGAGCACTTCATGACTTCCAGCCATGAAGTTGGATACGCGTTACCCTTCATGTCCCTCCTCTGGAGCTTTTATTCATTTTTGAGGGGGTAAGAGATGGGAGGAGAGCAATGGCAGCAGACAGGGACCTGCAGCAGGAAAACACTCAGTAAGCTCATGCACAGGGTGCTTCATATAGGATGCACACAACCCCCATCTTTAGTCACTCCTCACGGTTAGGATCCATGCTCAATAGGCAGTAATAATACGGAGGAGGACTAGAGAGATGACTCAGTGGTTAGGTGTGCTTCCTGTACAAGCACGAGAACTGCAGGGGGCCCAAGACTACCTTGATTTGACTGATCTGATTTGGAGCTCGAATCTCCAAATCCCACATAAAACAGCTGGGTGTGGCCATGCAGCTTGTAACCCCAGTCCCAAAGGGGACAGACACCGAAGAACAGTTAGAGCCTCACCATCTCTGGAACTAGTAAAAAGAGACTCAAAACATGACCAGGAGGAAGAGTGAAGGAGCCCGAGCTGGTCCTGTTAGGCCACCTCAGGTCATGACCCTCCCCTAACACAGATGAGCATATGGACATGTGGGGTACCACAAGGGCACATATCTGTGCATACACCAACGCACACACCACACTACACTACATGCATGTACACATGCAAAAATAAAATATATATATTTAAAAATAATACATACATGCATACAAAGTGAAGGTTAACAACCTGAAGGGAGGTTCTGGAGAGATGACTTAGCAGTTGAAGGGGCTTTTGCTTACAAGCCTCTTGATCCCAGTTTGAATCTCCCAGCTCCCATGTAAAGCCAGATATAAAGTGGTGCACATATCTGTAAGCCCACCTCCCTGCAACAATGAGAAGCAGCTCCAGAAGAATCCAGAAACTCGCGTGCCAGCTAGCCTGATGCACACAGTGCCAAAACAAGAGAGCCCCTGTCCCAAGGAAGGCGGAAAAGACGACAAACGCTTCGACCTTGTCCACTTATCTCCACGACTGTGCACCCACTATCCTCCCATACCCGTACATCCAGATGCAAATACAAACAAAACAAAACTGAGGGGTTGAGAGTTAGATCACGACAGCAGTTGCTTATGGATGTCAGAGGGTAGCAGGAAGGAAAGGCATTCACCTGGTTGAGTCAGCTTTGATCCTGTGTCTGACACTATTACATGCCCACATCTCTGAGCCTCATTTTCCTACTGTACAAAATGAGGATAATCTTTGCAGGCACTATCATCCATACATAACATATATAGCTATAGATGTTTCTACTCTCGATACAACATGTATACTCCTATTCAGGACTAGACAAGCAATCATTTTTGTTTAATAATAAATAAAATGAGGTAACATAAAGTGAACTGGCTGTAGGGGGTTGCGTGTATGTGGAGCCCCTTTCACATCTGAGAGCCTATTGTTTTAAAAGCACACAAAGACATGGATTCTGTTGTCACCATAGCTGAGGTGTGGTGACTGACCTCAGTTCTAAGCCTCCTGTGAATGAGCAAGTGCTAACCTGAGCCTCTGACTCGGGTGCTCCATCCACAGCTGGTTAACTGGAATAGAAAGCTGATGTGGTTGCCAAGCAACTCCGATTTGGATAAATATCCCTTCCTTTCTCAGTGTACCAGATAAGTAGGTAAACAACCACTCTTCTGACTATGACTTAATCTTACCCTGTGAGCACACTTATAAAACTAAACAAAAGAAATCCAGCCTCATATTTAGGTAATTCAGGATGAAATTTTCCATGGATGAATAATCTAATCATTTACAACGGGGGCTGGGGAGATGGCTCAGTTCGCTAAGTGCTTTTCTTACAGGCACAAGGACGGGAGCGTGATAGGCAGAACCCGTGCAAAAATGCCTGCCATGGTACACGTTTGTAATCCCAGAGCTGAGTTGCAGGGCAGGAGGATGCTTGGGGCTCACTCACTGGCTAGCCAGTATTGCTTAACTGGTTAGCTCTGTGCTAAGGAGAGACCTTGTCTGAAAAAAAAAAAAAAAAAAAGGTGGATGACATTCCTACATAACGACACTCTGAGGTTGTCCTTTGACCTCTACTTACATGCATGTGTGCCTTATACACACAAACATGTACACACACAAAGACACACGTGCAAAAATGATTTTTAAAAAAGCCAAATGACTTGACTTATGAGAATCATTCCACAGTTCTACATTTCACTATGTAAGTAGAATGAAGAGAAGCCAACAAAACAGTGGGTAGTGTGCAACTACATTTAATCTATAATCTAGTAACTTGTGTCATGGACTTGATGTGTGTGTTGGGTTGCCTTTTTTAATAATCTTGGACCATTGTCAGTCATGGCTAGCAGGCCAGTGAGGTCAGTTTCTGGCAGCAATGAAATGACTATTCCCCAACTAGGCTCCAAAGCTCTTTAAGAACACAAATATTTTCACAGTGTCCAGAAAGCATATAACACTAGATACTAATTTATTAGGATTACAGATCAAACATGCCCACGACATAATATCCATGTACTTATGTTTCCCAACTTTGGGACACTGAATATTTCACATCACTCGGAGCCTTGGGCAGCTAGCTCTGAAATCGCTCACATTTTGGATTCATTGTTTAGTAAACTTTTTCCACTTATGACCCATTCATGCCTGAGAAATTTTTACTTGATTCTCAGTATACTGGTACAGAAAACAGGCATACAAATCAAATATTTACTGATAACAAGTCATAAAGATTAAAGCAATTCTTTGACACACATTTTCCATTCATAAAAATTAAAGCAAATGTGCATAGTAATGAGATGCAAATGCTTGTTTATTTCTGCATAGCAATTCAGCCTTGGTGGAACATTTGACACTTGGGGACACAGAGCATCTTCAATGCTTTTCACAGTTGATCAATTGTTTGATTTTATAATTTCTTAATGCTGAGAACACTGCTTTGACTAAATAATAAAAACTGGCAGAAGTATGTTTAGAGCCATTTCCAAAACTGACCTTAATTTTGTCATAATCCCAAGTGAAAATACACTGAATAATTTTTTTTATGAAGCTCAAGAGAGCAAGAGTAGTAGCAGCTTTTAAAATCAAGTATTTTAACACAAGACAATCCAGAGGTCCACTAGCTACATACTTACATGCTGAGAAAAACAGTAAGACAATACTAGAAGTTTTTGTTTCCCTTAATTAAGCTGTTATGTTTCTAGGGATGCAGAAAACGTTGTATGCTATAGTAAAAACATTGCACTATTGCCTGGAACTTTTGGGCAGCATTCATTGGCACTGTATGGTGTGACAGCATGCACAGTGTGAAGTCCACATGCTGTCTGCTCGAGACCAAGGTTGTGGTGAAGTTAGATGACACAAAAAATATGAACTTTTGGCTGGAGAGATGCCTTAACAGTTAAGGTATATGCTTACAAAGCTTAAGGACTCATGTTCAGCTCTCCAGGTCCCACATAAGCCAGATGCACAAGGTATCACAAGCGCAAGGTCATACATATGCACAAGGTGGCACACACGTCTGGAATTTGATTACAGTGGTTGGAGGCCTGGCATGCCAATTCTCTCTCACACATAAAAATGACCAGTCTGTTGGGTTTGCCTCAAAAAAATAAATAAATAAAAGAACTTCCAAAAATACCTTCCTTTTATTCATTACACATCTGGTTCTGGGTTAATTTTGCTTGTTGGGGTTTCAGAAATATATATATATATATATATATATATATATATATATATATATATATATATATATATTTTGGTTTTTCGAGGTAGGGTCTCACTCTGGCCCAGGCTGACCTGGATTTCACTCTGTAGTCTCAGGGTGGCCTCGAACTCTCGGTGATCCTCCTACCTCTGCCTCCCGAGTGCTAGGATTAAAGGTGTGCGCCACCATGCCTGGCTTTTCAGAAATATTTTGCTATTGCCAAATCCTTCCCAACCCCCACATTCAGTTCTGGGACCCCACATGTTCTGACCCTCAGTTTAAAAAGCTTAGAGTAATATGTTTATATGTTTCAGGAGTAATTAAGGAACGCTCACCAACAAAATGTGCAGGTTCTGGTCAGCCCTCCATACCTGATCTAGATTTCATGTCCAAGGGTTCGATCAAAGTCCCAAAGAATTTGAAAAAAAAAATGTGGGTACCACTTTCCTCTTCTAAAATTGTGGGCACTGTTTTCCTCCCCTAAGCTCTAAAACAATACCTTAGAACATGACTGACAGTTTATATTGCTTGTCAAGTTGAAAGGACCAAGAATCACTATTCAGATTGGGTTAGCTCGTGGGCTTGTCTGTGATGGGTTGGGTTGACTGAGGTGGGAAGGCCCACCTAACTGTGGATAGCACCAACCCATGGGTTGGGGTCCTGAACTGTATAAAATGAGGGAGCTGGTGGGGTGCAGCTTTCATGCTCTTCCTCACTGTGGGCTGAGTATGACCAGCTCTGCTTCAAGCTCCTGCTGCCCTGTCTTCCCCACCATGATGACTGTAACCTGGAACTGTAAAATAAAGCAAATCCTCTTCCCACAAACTTAGGGTTGCCAGATATTTTGTCCCAGAAACAAGAAGGTGACTGATACAATGATTTTTTTTTTGTTTGTTTGTTTGTTTTTCAAGATAGGGTCTTGCTCGGCTCTATTACCTCTATCACTCTATCTCAGGCTGACCTGGAATTCACTACTATGTAGTGCAGGGTGGCCTCAAACTCACAGTGACCATCCTACCTCAGCCTCCTGAGTGCTGGGATTAAAGGCATGTGCCACAAGACTCTGCTGATTTTATGTTTTATATTGTATTAATATAAGAAATCATCTAAAGAGGGCTGGGGAAATGGCTTAGCACTTAAGGCATTTGCCTGCAGCCTAAGGACCTCAGCTCTATTCCCCAGAACCCATGTAAGCCAGATGCACAAGGGGGGGGCACATGTATCTGGAGTTCGTTTGTAGTGGCTGGAGGCCCTGGCACACCCATTCTTTCTTTCTCTCCCAAATAAACAAATAAAATATTTTCAAAAAGGAAATCATCTAAAGATAAAGTGTTCAGGAGAATGTGTGTATGCAAATGAGTCATTTTATAGAAGAAACTTTAGCTTCCTGGGATTTGGGAGTTGGGGGTAGGGCTAGAATCAGTCTGCCAAGAATTCCAAGAGACAATGGCATTTGCTAAAATTTGGTGCAAGTTAGCCTGAATACCTACTAATAAATATATAATGTGTCTGTAATATGTATTGTGCAACTCTCCCTTAGAAAGGAGGTTCTCTATGATACTTAAAGGTTTCTACTTATGGAGATTAGAAAATGCTAGCTTCCAGAACCCAAAGAACTCATAAGCTTCTGGAAGGAAGACATGGTGTCTCAGTAGAATGTACACCAGTACATTTGTATGCACACCAGGAGAATTGTTAAAAATCCAATTAATTCTTCATTAAGCACGTTGTCTTAGTAACTCCTATTTCTAGATGCTCAGTGCTTGCAACATAATTCATAGCTTTTACCAAGGCAGGGGAAAAATAGAAAAAAAGAGAGAACCTTAAAATACCTTTGCCAATTAAATCTTGAATTATTTTTGACTCTAGGAATAGTCATTTTATTTAAACTGGTTGGGGATGAATCTTGATTTCCATTTTCATTTTCTTTACTTCACAATTTTCAGTGAGTTTGAAGGTTTCATCTAATCTCCTTTACCTCTAGAACTGAGATGTTAAAAATAGATACAAGGACCAGCTTGATATTGTATTTTTACCCTGAAGGCCACTGGTGACATAATAGAGTGCATGACCCACGTCACAAACTCTCATAATCTGAGTGCAATCCCAGGAATCCTATAAACTGTGAAAAGATAAGAAGTGAGATGGAGCCACAAGCCACAGCAGGTCCAGTCAGGCTCATGCTGTTAGCTCGTCACCAGAAGCTTCTTGTGAATGTCACAGATGCTGAGAAGAGTACACAGAATCCCAGCAATCATCAGAAGCCCATTTAGGGGCAGGGGAGGCAGGTCTGTTGGTAAAGTGCTGCTTGTAATCCCAGCACTGGGGAGGCCTAGACAGGAGCATCCCTGGGGACTGCTGGCCACATGGTCTAGCTGAATTGGTGAGTTCCAAGTTCAGTGGGAAACCCTGTCTCAAAAAAAATGCAATGGCTGGGCATGGTGGTGCACACCTTTAATCCCAGCACTCTGGAGGCAGAGGTAGGAGGATGAGTTTGAGAACAGCCTGAGACTACATAGCGAATTCCAAGTCAGCCTGGGCTACAGTGAAACCCTACCTCAAAAAAAAAAAAATTAAATTTAATTTAAAAAAGAAGAGGTAAATAACAATTAAGGAAGACATTCAGTGTTGACCTCTGGCCTCCACATGCATGCACACACATTTGCACACAATATATGAACATGCATATGCACATGCATGCACACCACACACATACAAAAAGGACTTGAAATCCACCAACCCCTTAGTAAGCCTCTTCTCATGTGGTAGGACTCTGCATGTCCTGCTTTGTGCTTTCTCAGCTATTCCCAACTCCTTTCCTCATGCCTCCACCACTGCAAAGGTTGAAAAGACAAACCTTTTACCTTGTGCGGCTTCTTTCCTACTAAGGGATGATGCTATAAGGACACAGGCCCATCAGAAATACACACAACTCAGGTTGCAGAGAGGGCTTGGCAGTCAAAGGCACTTGCTTGCAAAGTTTTGTGCCTGGGTTCAATTCCCCAGTACCCATGTAAGCCTAGATGTACAAAGTGGCACATGCATCTGGCATTCCTTTGTGGTGTTAACGCAGAGGGGGAAGAGGGGAAGAAAGGAAGAGGGAAAGAAATAATGAGGGCTGGGGAGATAGCTTAGCGGTTAAGGTGTTTGCCTATGAATCCAAAGACTCAGGTTTGATTCCCCAGTACCCAAATAAGCCAGCTGCACAAGGTGGTACATGTGTCTGGAATTTGTTTGCAGTGGCTGAAGGCTCTGGTGTGCCCATTTTCTCTCAATCTGTCTCTTTCTGAAATAAATAACATAAATAAATAAATTATTTAAAAAAGAAAAGAAGGAAGGAGGGAAGGAAGGGTGATAGATACAGAATTCTCTAGGGCATTTTTAGTTGAACTTGCTATCTCCGTAAGAAGAGATAGATGTGCTTAGTGGGGCTGTCTTACCCCTCCTCAGTCCTGCCTTGAATGTAGACGTGACATCTGGAATATTAACAGCTCTTTGCTTGCCATAAAGAAAAGGCCAAGAAATTTCAGTGACACTTGTTCTTGAACTAATGCCAGCCTGCCCCCTAACTTCACTCTTTTTATAGAAAAATAAACCCGTATTTGCTTCAGATACTGTCATTTAGGTTTTATGTTAGCTCTAAGCAAAAATAGCCTTATAGTGTGTTTGACACAACATTTATAATACCCATGGTACCCTGTAAGGTAGCCAATATTATTCCTATCTTATCAGTGTGGAAACTGAGTTATGAAGGTTTAAATGTCCAAAGCTGTACACTAGTTTCGCTATTAGTATTTCTTGATTGTTTCTCATGTGTGTGGTGGGCATGCATGTGTATGTGCATGTGGCCAATATATGTGTGAGTGCTCACACATGTGCTTGTGTGTTTATGTGGAGGCCAGACGTTGGCATTGGGTGTCTTCCTCAGTCACTTCTCAACTTTGTTTAAAAAAAGACTTTATTTATTTGTGATAAGAAAGAATGTGAGCACACCAGAGCCTCTTGTCACTTCAAACAACTCCAGATGCAAATCCTACTTTGTGCATCTGGCTTTATGTGGTTTCTGGGAATTGAATCCAGTCTGTCAGGCTTTGCAAGCAATAGATTCTGAGCCATCTCAGCAGCCCCAACTTTTTTTTCTTCTTCTTCTTCTTTTTTTTGGTTTGCCAAGATAGGGTCTCACTTTGGTCCAGGCTGACCTGGAATTCACTATGTCGTCTCAGGGTGGCCTCAGACTCACGGCGATCCTCCTAACTCTGCCTCCTGAGTGCTGGGATTAAAGGCGTGCGCCACCACGTCCAGCTTCCAACTTACTTTTTGAGTCAGGGTCTCTTACTGAATGTAAAGCTCACGGATTCCACTAGACCAGCTAGATCACCAGGGAGCTCACAGATTTCATCTCCAGCTCTCGAGCACTGGGTTACAGGTGCTCTTTGCCACACCCAGCACTTTTACATGGGTGCTGGGGATCTGAACTCAGGTCCTCATGCTTGCACAGCAAACACTGAGCCATCTTCCCAGCTTTCACTTCTTGATTTTGAAGTAGAGCTTTGATGATTGTCTAAATATTACTGCTTCATGTGCTCATTGTATGTTCTCTCTTTCTCTGGATGTTAGTGTGTGTGTGTGTGTGTGTGTGTGTGTGTGTGTGTGTGTGTGTATTATTCATACCAGGAAATGTAGGCTATAGTCTAATTCTTCTTGCAGCCTGTTACCAAGGCACCTGTTACCCTCGGTTTCATTTTCTGTGAGACACCAGTCTGGATCAATGCTCAAAAGTCTCTCCCAGCTCTGATGCTCTGCGATGCCATCCTTGTCTCTTGACTGTGAGCATCCAGGCCCTAGCTATCGCATCTTTTTTATTTTCAAGCGCAGATTGCTCTGCCTGTGGCAAAGAGGAAGTAATTCCATTAAGTGTGGTTTAATTAAATCCTTCTCTACAGGCCTATAAAAGAAGCATGAAAAGTGTGGCATGAAGCGCCATGGGAGAGCCACATGGACAAATCGCAAATTCAAGCTCGTGAGGCCGAGAGTGGCAGTGATAGTCCTCAGAAGAAAGCTGCCACGCAAGGGCAGGATTCATGAATCCACTAGGTCCCCACACCCTCGCTGACTGCAATGGGACGAGGCCGTGTGGGAGAAGAGGAATGACTCAGGCAACGCAGTCAGAGTTTAGGAAGCGCCACCGGAAAGGCAATGCCTGAACTGTTAGCCGGATCACAGAGAGGTCACAGGAGAGGGAACGTACGGGGGATACGACAAGACGGTCCAAGTCTTTCAGGAACATAATCCAGGAACTGCAGCTTTGGTGATCTGACCGAAGCAGAGATCCATGTGTACAGCACTGGGGAGAGACTGGAACCCAAGCATTCCATTCTGAAGGATGGCATAACCGTGTGGCCGTGGAGGACAGGCGAATGAGCCAGAGATAGGATCCATTTGAAAGTTTAGAAATGAACGTGTAAGTTGAATTTTATACTGTGATCAATGCCATGTGCATTAGTTGTTCTTGTCACTGTGACCAGACTTACTGGACAAGGAGCAACTTGAGGTGAGCCGAGGGATGGCTAAGTGGATAAAGCGCTTGCCTCAGGACTTTGGATCCCTAATACCCATGGACTTGCTGGGTGTGCGTGTGGCCCACCTGCAATCCCAGCATGCAGGAAGTGGAGACAGAATCCTGGGGGAAGTGGGAGCAAGCTGATTAGCTAGATTAGCCCAATGGGAAAGTTTTGGGTTCAAGTGAGAGACCTTCCCTCAGCGTAAAAAAAAGTGGAGTGTGATCAAGGAGGACACTTGACTTCAACATCTGGCCTCACACACATGCTCACACATGTGCACATGAACTCACACGCAAGTGTATGCACACACACACACACACACACACACACACACACACACACACACGACAACTTAAGAGAGGAGAGGTTTATCTTGGCTCATGGTTTGACGGAGAACGATGGCCCTCTCAAGAAAGCGATTGCTTGCAGCAATAGGTTATTAAGCTGCTTGTGAGAGGAGACAGGTCCCAGGGTCTCAAGGCTGAAATGATGAAGATCACAAGTAAGGCATGGTACAGAAAGGAAGAGACAATTGCAAGTGACATCACTGAAACGGAAAAGCACTACTTGGTGACTGGTTACACGGTATCGAAGGGCTGGTGAATAAGAGCCTCCCTCACACGTGGGAACCAAGCCCCCTCTCTTTCCCTGGAGGAAGCGGGGCAGAGCCACAGAATTTCCCTTTGGATATGGCACATTTAGAACAGCAGATGGTATGTGACTGAGGGTGGGCTGTTCAGTAGAATGATGGACAAGTACCAGTGTGGGGCTTATAGGACCGAGACTCCCCAGCACTCAGGTCTTTGGCTCTGAACCCCTTGAAAACCAGCATTGCTTTAATAAATAACCAGCAATGGCCCTGCAATTGGAAGTAATATACACATACAAGCTGTTTAAGAGCCCCCCAAATAAATTCCATAGAAATGAGAAATAAAAGGAAAGTAATCTATTCTTAACAAACAGAAATTTAGAAGCCAGAAGTGATGGCGCACACCAGGAATCCAAGCGCTCAGAGGCTGAGGCAGGAGATTTGGAAGTTCAAGGCCAGCCTGGGCTACATGGAACTTTTTGTCAAAGCAAAACAAAACATGGGCTGGAGAGATGGCTTAGCGCTTAAGGCGTATGCCTGCGAAGCCTAAGGACCCCATTCGATTCTCCAGGTCCCACATAAGCCAGATGCACATGGTGGCGCATGTGTCTGGCGTTCGTTTGCAGTGGCTAGAGGCCCTGGCACACCCATTCTCTCTCTCTCTCTCTCACTCTGTCTCTAATAAATAAATAAAATAAAATAAATTAAAAACAAACAAACAAAATTAATATTCACATATTTGGGCATGACTATACTTATTGCTTAAGAGTCTCTATACACCAGGTTAGTCTGTCCAGATGCATTCAATGACTTGTGCATTCATTCAACAACTTCTCACTGATTGCCTCCTAGGAAAAAAGTACAGTTTTAGGTGCTGAGAAAAAAGCACTTGAGCTGACTGCCGTCATCCTCATATAGGAAGACAGACACAAACAAGTAAGTAGCAAGTGAGAACACAGAGCTATGAGAGACCAGCATGGGCCCCTGGGATGAAGAGTGACTGAGGGAGGCTGCAGAGACGTTTCTGTCAGTGAAGCACTTGCCTTGCATACCCAAGTTTGATTCCCAGAGTTTTTGTAAAACACATCACTCACGTGCTTGTAATCCCTGAACTGGAGAGGCTGGCCAGATAGATCCTTGGACCTCACTGGCCAGCCATTCTTGCTTACTTGCAAGCTCTAGGCCAATGAGAGACCCTGTCTTAAAAACAAGCCAACCAACCGAAAAAAAAAAAAAAAAGGGCTGGGTGTGGTGGTGCACACCTTTAATTCCAGCACAGGAGGCAGAGGTAGGAGAATTGCTGTGAGTTCAAGGCCAACCTGGCACTATAGTGTGAGTTCCAGGTCAGTCAGTCTGGGCTAGAGTGAGACTCTGCCATGAAAAAACAAACAAACCAAAAGGATACCTGGTGCCAGAGAAGAGCATCTGCATGTGCGTTCAGGTAGACTGGTGCCCAGCCCCAAGTATGTGACAAAAGAAAGCTGAGGGGCGTGTCCTGGAGAACTGCTTTAGATTACAAGGTCAGGAAAAATCTATCTGAAGAACTGACTGAGGAAGAGCCAGCTCACTGAAGGAACTGTTGACTCCCAATGCAGAAAAGCAAAGTGTCTGAGGACCACAGAGGACAATGTAGCTGAGAGTGGGGGTGGGTAATGTTTTAAGGTGAAATCTCAGAAGTTAGTGCAAATGACAGCACAAAGGTCAAAGTAGGAGGTTGAGCCCTAAGTGTTATGTGAAATTTATCAAAAGTATGTCATGATCTGACATATTTTTAAGCATATATTCTGGAAACTTCCAACTATGACATTATAGTAGACTAGATTCCTGATTGATTAACAAGTCTGGATGATTCTCTACTTTGAATGTTTTAAAGATCTTGCCAACCAGATGCCAAAATGACTTGAAAACAACACCTAGCCAGGTGTGGTGCTCTGCACCTTTAATCCCAGCAGTGGGAGGCTGAGGTAAGAGGATCACTGTGAGTTTTGAGGCCAGCTGGGTACCGGGCAAGTTCCAGGACAGCCTCACAAAATATTCCACCAATATGTGGGCTGGAGAGATGCCTTAGCGGTTAACACACTTGCCTGCAAAGCTAAAGGACCCAGGTTTGATTCCCCAGTGCCCATGTAAAGCCAGATGCACAAGGTGGCACATGTGTCTGGAGTGCATTTTCAGTGGCGAGAGGTCCTGGCACACCCATTCTCTCTCTCTCTCTCATATATTTCAAATAAATAAATAAGAAATTTTTTAAACCCACAAATAGAACCTAAGGCTGGAGGTTAAGTCACTTTGCCTGCAAAGACAAAGAAAGGACATAGATTCAATTCTCCACTACCCAAGTAAGCCAGATGCACAAAGGGGCGCATGCATCTGGAGTTCATTTGCAGTGGCTGGAGGCCCTGGCATGCCTATTTTCTTCCTCTCTCTCTCTCTCTCTGCCTCTTACTCTCTGGCAAATAAATAAAACACTTTTTAAAAAAACAGAACCTAAAAAGAATATATATTCTAGGGGCTGGAGAGATGGCTTAGTGGTTAAGTGCTTGCCTGTGAAGCCTAAGGAGCCCAGTTCGAGGCTCAGTTCCCCAATACCCAAGTAAGCCAGATGCACAAGGTGGTGCATGCATTTGGAGTTCATTTGCAGTAGCTGGAGGCCCTGGTGTACCCATTCTCTCCCTCTCTCTGCCTCTTTCTCTGTCTGTCACTCTAAATAAATAAATAAAAATAAACAAAATTTAAAAAAAAGAATTTGTTCTAGAAACTGGTTTTGTCCCCTACCACTGAGCTATACTTCCAGCCTCTGTTTTGACTGACAGCCAGGACAGAGAAGGAGATGAATTCTTGGGCCCATCTGAAGTGCAGAAGTGAAACACCTCCTCAGAGGGGCTTTATCCTGCTGCTCATGGGCAGGGGCTCTCTGTACTCTGGGTGTCTCAACCCCCACCTTGTCTCTGGGCACGAGCTCTTTCTTCCTTCTCTTAGTTCTATATATAATCTAATAAAACCTATAAACTTAAAAGAAAGAAAGAAAGCCCCCATATAAAGATCAGCTCCCAAAGGACCGAATCTTAAAAGAATGAATGAGACATGACGTCACAGAAAGCTAAAGCAAGCGTTCACATGCAATGGCGGTGGGCGTAGAAAACGATATAACTGGTTTGGAAGATGGTCTGGCAGTCCCTTGTAAAACTAAACATATTTCTACCCTACAGCCCAGCAATTCTACTCCTGAGGTCTTTATCCAAGAAAAACAAAAACAAGTCTAAAATATGACTTGTATGGGAATGTTCATAGAAGCTTTATTTATAATAACCCCAAACTGGAAACAGCCCAAATGTTCATCAAAACAAGAATGGATAAACACATTGTGGTATATGGATATGGTAGAATAGTAGCCAGCAATAAAAAGGAATGCATTACTGATACATGCAGTTACATGGAATGATAGAAACCTCTCACAAAAGAGGACAAATGTGATAGTTACATTGACACTTAGTTCTAGAACAAGCTGATCTAAACAAGGAGGACAATCAGGACAAATGATGCTTTTTTTGTTGGAGGTTGGGCAGGAACTGTGTATAGAGGGATGGGAGGAAACTCAGACTGTCAATGCCAACATCTTGATAGTATTGAAGCTTGCAAGTTGGTTAACTTCACATTTGTGCAATTCACTTGCGGATAAATTTTACTTTTCCTTAAAGAAAGCACTATAGGGCTGGAGAGATGGCTTAGCGGTTAAGGCACCTGCCTCCTAAGCCTAAGAATGCTAGTTCCAATCTCCAGCGGTTCCAATCTCCAGGTCCCATGTTTAGCCAGATGCAAAGTGACGCAAGGGCGCAATGCCACACTTGCCCACAAGGGGGCGCATACATCTGGATTTCATTTGCAGCAGCTGAGAGGCTGCTGGCACGCCCATCTCTGTCTTCCTCTCCCTCTCTGTCTGTCTCTCTCTGTGTCTTCTCTCTCCAAAATAAAAATAAGTATAAAAAAATTTTTAAAAAAGAAAGCACTATAAACAAATATTCACTTACCTAACGGTATGTATGCTGAAATTTTAATGCATATTTTCAAACGCATCAGGAAACACAATGAAGTGATGGGGGAAGTAAATTGGCTCGTCAGGTGAGAAAATGAATGTATTAAAGGGAATGTCATGCCAAATTAACAGAAGAAGGAACGGTGTCAGGCTTGCCTTTGGCGGTTGGTAGGAGGCAAACACGGCTCAGAAGCCCACACAGGTAGAATGTAGTTTAAACGGTTGTTAGTACCCATAAGGCCCCTGGGAGACACAGATACCAGCATGCTAATTCAACCCAGGGCTCAAAGGATTTTCCTAGATTAAGGATTCTCCAAGGAGGGTGAACAGATAAACAATAGCAAAGCTAGACAAAACAGGGGCTGGGGAGATCTCTCAGCAGGGAAGAACGCTTATTACAAAAGCATGAGGGCCCCAAAGGGCCTAATTCACCCTGAGTTTGATCCCCAGCACCACATAACACATCTAGGAGTGGTCTCTCAAGTCTGTAATACCAGTCCCATGTGGAGCCTGGAAAACTGGGGGCTCACTGCTCAACCAGTCTAACTGGGGGGAAAAAATCCCTCAGCAGCTCCAGGTTCAGTGAACCGCTCCCTTTCAAGGAAATACATAGATGAGCAAAAGAGGACACACACTGGTCTCCTCTGGCCTCTACATGGGTGTGCACATCTGCCCGCACTCATTTGCACACCACTCACATACCACACAACCCCTACTACACATAGGAAACAACAACAATAACAAAATCTTATACGGATTGCACAAGAGAGCAGGGAGTCAGTGGAAACAATAGACTACAGAAACACACACCAGATCTGAGGTATTTAAATTTTAATTTTATTTATTTACTCTCAAGCAGAGAGAAAGAGAGATAGCGAGACAGACAGAAAGAGTGGGCATGCCAGGGCCTCCAGTCCCTATAAACAAATTTCAGACACATGCACTCCTTTGTGCTTCTTGTTATAAATGCTTACTGAGGAATTGAACCCGGGTCATTAGGTTTTGCAGCCCCAGGTATTTAGATAATCAGAGTGTGTTGAATAGATGTAAAGATATAGCAGAAGCTTATGATTATGAGCCAGGAAGTGAGAGCATAAAAACTTCTTGAGCAAATTAGATAAAAAAAATATCCAGAAGTAGGCTGAAGAGATGACTTAGCACTTAAAGCATTTGTCTGCGAAGCCTAAGGACCCTGGCTTGATTCTCCAGGTCCCACATAAGCCAGATGCACAAGGGAGCACACGTGTCTGGAGTTCGTTTGCAGTGGCTAGAGGCCCTGGTGCTCCCATTCTTACTCTTCCTCTCTCTCTTTCCCTCTCTCTGTCTCTAATAAACAAATAGAAATAAAATCTTTCAAAAAATAAAAATAAATAAATAAATATTTTTTTAAAAATGCAGAAGTAAAAGTAAAATAGAAATTTGGACCTCTACAGGGACTGATCAGTGGGATCAACAAGTATTAATTAAGTAAAAAGCCGGGCGTGGTGGCGCACTCCTTTAATCCCAGCACTCGGGAGGCAGAGGTAGGAGGATCGCCGTGAGTTCAAGGCCACCCTGAGGCTACATAGTGAATTCCAGGTCAGCCTGGGCTAGAGCAAGACCCTATCTCGAAAAAAAAAAAAAAAAAAATTAAAAAAAAAATTAAGTAGGAGATTTCTGCAGTAGTCCCTTTACCATTGCTATAACAGAATACCCAATGGTGGTTCCTTTATAAAAAATAAAAGAGATGTACCTGGAGAAATTGCTCAGTTTTAAGGCGTTTGCCTGCAAAGCCTAACCACCTTGGTTTGATTCCCCAGGACCCACATAAAGCCAGATGCACAAAATGGCACATGCATCTGGAGTTCGTTTGCAGCAGCTGGAGGCTCTGGTGCGCCCATTCTCTCTGTCTCTCGTGTTCTATCTCTGCTTGCAAAATAAATAAGTCAAATATTTTTAAAAAATGAAACATAAAGGAGGTTTTTTAATTCACAATTCTGGAGGCCAAAAGTCTGCACAGCATGATACCAACCCTGATGTGAGTCCCCCGTCTGTAGCACAGCACAGGGTTGACAGCATAGCGGGAGGATATATCACAGGAAGGAGTCAGGTAGAGAGACAGGCCAGATGGACTGGGGAAGGACTGGTCTCTCTTTTCTAAACAATCATTTCTTCAAACAAAATTTCATTTATTTATTTATTTGAGAGGCACAAGCCTCATGTTATGTGGTTTCTCTTGGGTTATTCTGGGTCGCAAGGTGAAGGTGACATGAAGCAGAGTAGTAGTGAAACGTGATGGACTTTGAGTGGCATTTGAGCTGCTATTAAAAGCCATGGCAGGGCTGGAGACATGGCTTAGTGGTTAAGCACTTGCCTGTGAAGCCTAAAGACCCCAGTTCAAGGCTCGATTCCCCAGTACTCATACAAACCAGATGCACAAGGTGGCACATGGATCTGGAGTTTGTTTGCAGTGGCTGGAGGCCCTGACACACCCATTCTCTTTTTCTCTCTCTCCTAAATAAATAAATAAATAAATAAATAAATAAATAAATAAATTTTTATAAAAGGCCATGGGGATTAGGGGCATCTCCCACACTGAGCACTCTTGAGGGCTGTCCATGGCCTGAGTCTTCTACACAAAGCAAACCAAAAAGCAATGATTTAATGAAAACTTAGGGTCCAGAGGCCCTAAAACCATAGCCTTTGGGGACAAGGAAATTCAAAATAGGTACTAGGAAGGAGATAGCCTAGCCTTGATGTAGCTCACCTTTGTCCAGAAGAGAGCACTTTTCTTACTTAGCAGGAGAGACAACAGCTGTCTTCTTAGCCACTTAACTTAGTTACCATATTACCGAACTACATGTGTGCATGCGTGAGGCATATAAAAGACATACTCAAGGTAGTTCCATCCCAAAAGAGACAAATCAAACACTCGAGACCTAAAATGCCATGAAGGGTGGTAGCTTCTTTTTTTCCTTGAGACAGTCTCACATAGCTGAGGGTGACTTTGAACTTCTGATCCTCTGCCTTCACTTCCTGAGTACTCGGGTCACAGGCGGATACCACCACACCGGTCATGATGTCCGAGGGTGAATCTAGGCCTCATGGATGCCAAACAAGCACTCTACTCCATCCTCAGCTCAGTGATTTTTTTCTTTTTGTTAAAATTCCCTTCTTTCTAGATCCATCCATTTCCCAGAAAATTTCATAATTTCATTTTCCTTTACCACTGAAGAGAACTCCATTGTGTAAATGTACCACATCTTTATTATCCATTCATCTGTGGAGGGACATCGAGGCTGGTTCCATTTCCTAGCTATCGTGAATAGAGCAGCAATAAACATGGTTGTGCAAGTATCTCTAAGGTAGTGAGAAGAGTCCTTTGGATATATGCCTAGGAGTGCTACAGCTGGATGGTATGGTAAATCTATTTTTAGCTGTCTCAAGAACCTCCACACTGATTTCCACAATGGCTGGACAAGATTACATTCCCACCAACAATGCAGAAGGGTTCCTCTTTTTCCGACCTCACAGTGCCTAGCAACACCTTCACAAGACCTGCAAAATAGGAGAAAAGATGATGACATCAAGTTAAAAGAGAGACTAATGGAAAGAGGGAGGGGATATGATGGAGAGTGGAGTTCTGAAGGGGAATGGGGGAAGGGAGGGACATATCATGGTTTATTGTCTGTAAGTATAGAAGTTGTCAATTAAAAAAAAAGAAAAAAATTCCCTTCTTTGACTTCCTCCACTCTCTGTTCACCTTAACATCCTGCCAGGGATGAGAGATATTGGTGAACAACTCTCCTGATTTCAACAGTTCTCACAGTTTTGTCTCACACCCTGATACCTTTACTAAACTCCACACCAATACATCAAACTGCCCGTTGGTATTTCCTTTCAGACATTTCATAGGTATTTCGAAGTTAGTATGGGTAAGTCAAGACTGTTCATTTCTCGCCTACTCTTCCCTTTGGGTCAGTCAAACTGATTTCAGCCTCCTCTGTCATCATCCTGAGTGTGAACCTGCTACTCAGGATGTCACAGTTTATGTTGATTGCCTGCTTGGCAGGATCTAGAATCATCTAAGAAACCAGTCTCTGGGCATGCCTCTGAGGAAATACCTAGATAGTTGAGGTGGGAAGACCCACCTGCACCGTGTGTGGCACCATTCCGTGGGCTGGAGTTCTGAGTGCATGCGGAGGAGAGAGCCGGCTGGGCAGCAGCCTTCGTCACTCTCTGCATGTGACCAGCTGCCACGATGCACAGGAACCTGGCTCTGTGAGCCAAGATAAGCCCTTCCGCCCTTCAACTGATTTTTGTCAGGTATTTTCTCCCAGCAATGAGAAAGGTAAGTAATACACAGGCTGAAAGCTTGGAGGCCTCCGAGCCCTTTCTCTTTCTCAACTCTAATCCCTTATCTTTTTGCAAATTCCACTGGCTCTTTAATTAACCTAAATATAGAATATGACCTCACCCCTTTTTATTATGAGTATTTCAGTCCAAACTACCAGGATCTCTTGCAGGCATGACTGTTGACAGCTGGCTACCTGCTTTCCCTGTCTGCTTCTGTCCAGCCTCTCCTTCACACTGCAGGTAGAACAATACTTCTGAAACACTGTCCCACCCTCATCCTCTGGGCTCAGAGACTGTGGGGCTTCCCATCTCCGGTGGCCAGTCCAGAGTCCTGGTCATTGCCTGCCCTGTACTGCATGTTCTTGGATCTCCCCTCCTCCCCCTGCAATCCACATCTGACCCCTTTCCCTTCCCTGCTTCCCTTCCCTGCCTCCTGTGCTTTCTTCCTTGCTTGTTCTCAGATACACAGGAAATACTCCTGCCTCATCTTCTTTGCACATGCACGTCACTGTGTTTGAGGAATCTTTGTTTAAATGTCCACAAAGCTGGTCTCCTTGCCTTTCCTTTTTCCTGTTTAAATGTCATGAGAGACAGAGAGGACAGAGAGACAGTGCCAGCGCTCTTTATAGCCTCTGTCATTCACTTATCCCCTTTCCTACCATATTCTTTATATATATATATATATATATATATATATATCTTTAAATATATAAAATTTTATTTTAATTTATTTATTAGAGACAGAGAGAAGGAAAGAGAGAATAGGCACGCCAGGGCCTCTAGCCATTGCAAACGAACTCCAGACGCATGTGCCACCATGTGCATCTGGCTTATGTGGGACCTGGAGAATCGAACCTAGGTCCTTAGGCTTTGCAGGTATGCACCTTAACTGCTAAGCCGTCTCTCCAGCCCTGTTATTTCTTTTTAACCAACATGATAGAATATTTACCTTTTCAGGGAGAACTCCCCTACTTCCACAATGTAAGCTCGGAGAGGACCAAAACTATATTTTTCTACTACTATTCCCCCCTCCCCAAATTATCATATGTTACCATTCAATAAAGGGCTAAGAAAAGCAATTACAGGTAGCTAACATTTATCGCAGGCTCACTCCTTGTCCCCCTCTATGTGTTGCATCTTGGTACCTTATGGGACAACAGAAATGCCCTATGACAAAGGAGGCCATGTAGCTCCTCTAAGGTCACGCAGCTGGCAAACGGTGAAGTGCAGAGTCACTTCCAAATCCTTCTGCCTCCAAGTCCTCACTCATAGTCATCACACACTAATGACCTTGTCCTGCCAAGGTTTTGGCAAACCCCCTAGTGAGCAGTCTATTAATGCACTCTTAAATTAGATCCTAAGAGAAAGGGAGGATTAATAATTAAATGTTACCATAAAGAACAACTGGACAGACCTAGAAGATCATGAGCTTTAATGGAATGGAAATAGTTTTGGAAATTCTGTTGATTTCCAATCTTCCATATTGGATATAAAACCACCCAGATAAACATTTCTATACTTAAATAGTGAGCCAATACGAAGCCTAGTGTGCCAAAAAGAATTCAGTCTTCTTGACCAGTCTTAAGGGGAAAACATAATAAATAAATAAATAAATAAATAAATAAATACATAAATAAGCAAATCTCTGGATGTATCTCACCAGACGTTGACCCTAATGAACTAGGCTAGCTAGAAGGGCAGTCGTATGTTGAATGCATCTTCTAAAATTGCACCTGACCTAAGCTATCTGGTGAGGTAACTGGAAAGTTCAGGGAGTGCTGTGTCACTCTGAGTGTATTCTGTTTCCCTGGAATGAGGGCACCATTGGCTCTGTCTTCTTCAAACAGTGACATTTCTTATTCATGGGCTTCTTTCTCTGCGAGGACATAGATTATTGATGCACCGCACTGTGAGGCGAGGCCTCCTGTCACCCCAGACAAATACAGCCCAGTTCTTGCTGCTCACTCCAGTGGGCACAGCTGTCCCCCTATGGGAGCCCCCATTGTGCTACCCCAGGGCAACGTGAGGGTGGCTGATTCAAGTGACTCTAAAGGCAGGGCCTCTTTTCTGGCTGGGATCTGGGGGAGCTGGAAAGGGAATGGTCCCTGCCCTGAACAGGTGTCATTACTAGATGTCTAAATCCAATCAGGAAGGTCTCCCTGGACTCCAAGTCTTGATCTTAATCTGGTTGTTTTATTCTCTTCCAACTCTTTCTCATGTCTTTCTTCTCTTCCTTTAGACATTTGATATTACATATGAAACAGCATAGAGCAGTAGGAGACTGTACTAATTACCTTCTCGTTGCCATGACAAAATACTTGACAAAAAATAGTTGAAGGGTGGAAGAGTTTATTTCAGT
Organism: Orientallactaga sibirica; assembly: GCA_036365145.1. Classification (NCBI taxonomy): domain Eukaryota; kingdom Metazoa; phylum Chordata; class Mammalia; order Rodentia; family Dipodidae; genus Orientallactaga; species Orientallactaga sibirica. Next base: position 879,554 of record JAEOAD010001031.1, read on the forward strand.
TTATCGTTCTGTGTTACAGTCCATCATGGTGGGAAAGGCGTGTCAGCAGGGGCTTGAGGCAGCCGATCACACTCAGTCCACAGGGAGGAAGGATGCAGAGAGCAACCGACGCTCCTACTTGTCCAGCTCTCTCCTTTTCACACGGTTGAGGGCCCAGCCATGGAAAAGTGCTGCCCACAGTTAAGGCAGGGCTTCACCAATTACCCTAATCTAGAAAACCCCTCCAAGACATGCCCACACACTCATCTTCTTTGTAACTGTAGACCTGCCAACCAGTATAAACCATCACAGAGATGTATTGCAAGATAAATCAGGTTATCAAAGGCATCCCTGTTGAACGAGTCTCCCAAACTTCTTCTCATGCCTGTCCTATTAGAATGAAAAAGTAAGGGCTTGAACTAAAACTGTGGTATTGGGTCTCCTGAGGCCACGGAGCCTTGACTCTATAGATGAGGAAAGGAGAGATGAAGAATTCCAGGCATTTACCTAAGCATGCACTGGTGTTACCAGTGGAGCATGCGCTGAACTTGGAGTCTCTGGCTTCCCAGGAAGCTCGCTGACATCCTGATCTCTGGCAAATTGGTCACTGGGTCTACAAGTGGTTAGAGTTAGGTAGGAGTTACATCCAATAACTGTTGTGATGGGTAACTGCTGGTTGTTAACTTGACAGGATTCAGAATCACCATAGAAACAACTCTGGAAATGTCTGTGAGGGATTTTTTAGGTCAGGTGCGTTGAGGTGGGAAGACCCAGACCAGATATGCGCAACCCCATTCCACGGGCTGGGGATCTGGATGGTATAAAAAGGGAAGAGCTGGCTGAGCACCGGCAGTCACCTCTCTCTGCTTCCTGACTGCATGCTGAAGATGACCAGCTGCCTCAAGCTCCTGCCATCAGGCCTTCTACCATGATGGACTGTCATCTCAAACTGAAAACTGAAAAAAGCCCTTCCTTCTGTAAGTTGCTTCCGCTTAGGTATTTTGCCGTAGCAATAAGAAGGTAACTAATATGATTGTTCAACATAACCTCTTGACATGGGGTTTCTTTTCTTTTTTGGTTTTTTGAGGTAGTGTCTCTCTCTAGCCCAGGCTGACCTGGAATTCACTATGTAGTCTCAGGCTGGTCTTGAACTCACAGTGATCCTCCTGCCTCTGCCTCCTGAGTGCTGGGATTCAAGGCGTGTGCCACCACGCCTGGCTAGTATTTCTTTTTTTATTATTAAACTCATCAGTACTGGGTCAAAAGTAACCGCTTACATAAATATAGCTGGAAGCTCTGCCACTTGTGACTGAACACATCAATTCTTACCCTTCAAGAGTGAAAGTATGGTCACAGAAAGAAGTGACATGAAAAAAGATTTAAACTGAATCATGTGAATTTATATTGGAAATCAACTTGGTTACTAAGGTAGTTTTAAAGATGACACCAAATACTTTTTAAAAAAATATTTCATTACTTATTTATTTATTTGAGAGAAAGAGAGAAAGAGGCAGATAGAGAGAATGGGCATGCCAGGGCCTCCAGCCACTGCAAACAAACTCCAGACGCATGTGCCCCCTTGTGCATCTGGTTTACGTGGGTCCTGGGGAATCGAACTGGTGTCCTTAGGCTTTGCAGGTAAATGCCTTAACCACTAAGCCATTTCTCCAGCCCAACACACCAAATACTTTTAACTGGCCCCATGCAACAGGGATAGCCTATGTAGACCCTTGAGCCTAGTCTGACTTTGGCTACTTACTTGGAATCAACAGAATGTGGGAGAAATAAATGATGTTGTATACCAGGGCCAGCAGAGGACATGTAGCATCCAGCTTGTTCTCAGAAAGCATTAACTGCTGTTGTGCCTGTTGTCACATCACCAATGCTGAAGGCCATTTGTTATATGACAGTTGCTAACCAGAACAGTTGGCTAGTGCAGCACTTCTCATTCAGGTTCACAGTTCTTCACACCATGTCACACACGTAGTGTTTACCAGCCTTACCGAAAGCTTTGCTTGTTCTTTGATGTACTTGACAGTCTTTCTATAGTTTTTACACATGGATTCATCTCCTTGTTGACTGATATTTCCTCTGCTGTCGAAAAAATAACTATGAAGACACACACCCAGCATAGCTGCAATGGAGTTATGGGCGGTCTTAAGTTAGTGGGAAACCCTAGGTCATTACGGACATGGTCTTAAAGGGGATAATGGGACCCCAGACTCTTCCTCTTTTCTGTCTTTCACTTCCTGTCCACCATAAGGTGACCAGGTCTCCTCTGCCACACTCTCTTAGCAGGAGGCACTGTGCTTGCTTCCCCAGGCTCCAAGCAAGAAAAGTCTGAGCCCAGATAAGCCTTTCGTCTCCATAAATTGGTTTATCCCAGACCTTTGTGACAGTGATGGAAAAACAACTGACACATGACAGGACCTCACAAATAACATCATACATCCTGTGCAGGTTTAGAACCTCTGTCCTAATATAATTTTTTTTCTTTTTTTTTAAAGATTTTATTTTATTTATTTGTTTATTAGAGACAGAGAGAGGGAAATAGAGAGTGAGAATGGGCATGCCAGGGCCTTTAGCCACTGCCAACGAACTCCAGATGCATGTGCCTCCATGTGCATCTGGCTTATGTGGGACCTGGAGAATTGAACCAGGGTCCTTAGGCTTCTCAGGCATATGCCTTAACTGCTAAGCCATCTCTCCAGCCTCTAATATAATTTATTTCTGTCCGGATCCAAAATTTTATCTAATTAACAACTACAAGAAAGTATTGTCCTTCATAGTTTGGAGGTAGGTGTGCACACGCCCGTGTATTCCTCTGGAAGACTTTATTCAATACAGAGTCTTCAGGACACACTCAGATGTGGTGCTAAGCTTGACTCGATCCACTCCAGGCCTCTAGACTTAATTAAACATGTAAAACATTTCCTGTTTGCTTCAATACATTGCTAGTAGGTATTTGTGTACAGTATAGATTTCCCTCTAATATTTGCTGCTATAGTTCTGGTGGGGGAATAATTCCTTAGTACAAAGCTAGTAACACAGAGATAGTTCAACAAATTTAAGTTTCTGTGTTAAGAGAACAATAATGGGCTGGAGAGGCAGTTTAGCGGTTAAAGGTGCTTGCTTGCAAAGCCTGATGACTTGATGCCTATGTGTCTGGAGTTTGTTTGTAGTGGCAGAAGGCCCCGGCACACCCATTCTCTCCCTGGCCCCTCTGTTTCTCTCTTTCTCTCCTATATAAGCAAATAAATTAATTTTTTTTTAAAGAAAAGAACACTGGCCAGCCTCCAAGGAATAGTTCCTCAGACACTTGACGGCGTTCAGGCTCTTCTTTGCTCTTCTCTTTTCTCCTCTTCTTGTCTGTGCTCCGCCCACCTTGCCCTCTTCTCTCCTTTCCTCTCCCCCTCTTCTCCTCAGCCCTTATCCCTTCCATCCCCTCCCCACCCATTTTTCTTTCCCAGATTCTAAGACTGAATCTGGCATGTAATCTGGTCTGGCCTCAAACTCACGATCCTTCTGCCTCAGTTTCCTAATTGCTGGGGTTCCAGGTATGCACCACCACACCTAGGTTGTCTTTCAGAATTTTCTTGAGTGGGAATTAAGGAATGACTATTGCCAAGCCCAAAGCTAGCTACATCTAGCAGTGTGCCACCCTGAGAGTTGTCCTCTGCCTGCAGAGGTCCTGAAGCGTTATTTATTGGAGGCTTACAAAAATCTTCTAACACTAATTTGCTAATATTTCCCCTCCTCCTCGCTTAGAACTCTTCATTTTCAGGAACTCTGGGAAACCCGATGGACCCATCTAGAATGAATTACCCTGAGGAATGACAATCCTATTGACTAGAAAGGGTTGGAATCAACTAGAAACATGGGTGGTTTTTCTCACTGACAAATAGTACCTAATATGAAATTTCTCCCCAGCTTCCAGCATTTACATTCCTGGACACAGTGGGCATGCTGGTTAGCCTTGTACCCAGCTGAGAGAGCTGACATAAACTCCGGGAGCCTGCAGCCTTGGAGAACCTGCATTGCCCCAGCCTCTCACTTTGGGCAAATCAATGCTGTGTTCTTTCTTGCATTTCTTTGAATAAGCCTCTGGGGCATCTCAGCCTTGCAGAGATGCAATTCATGGAGCGTGGGTTGCACAGGAGCTGTGATGACTTTTTTTATTTTCCTGCTAGATTTCAGGGCTCATTTAAAAAATGCATTGTTCTGGTGGTGACGATCCCTCCTCGCATCGCCCGCTGAACTGCCTCACTGAGAGAACCAACCGAGACAAACACTGTGCCAAAAGTGGCAGCTGGGAAGATTTAAAAAAAAAAAAAAAAAACCACACACACAAAAACCTCCAGATAAAGGAAGCCAGAGCGCAGAGGTAAGAAAGACAGCTGGGAGATTTAAGGGACATGGCCTCTAAGCAGCTGAAAGAGACAACACACCAGACAGAGACTGCCTGTGAGATAAGAGGCTTTGTGCACACTGAAGAAATATGCCAAAGATGATAAGAAAAGCAGCTGCTATGAAAGTGTGAATTACCAAGATTCTCTGTGTGCCCGGGTCAGACATTCAACATGTGTGCCGAGAGGACAAGCCCAGTTTGCTTCTCAGTCTCCAAGTGAGGCCTCTCCTGTGCCTGTTTTTCTCTATTCTTTCCCAGACACTGTGGCCCTGCGGCAGACACTCTTTCCTCCTACATTTCTTCATTTTAACTGTCACGGTCAAGCTATGAAAGGATAATGATTTGAGCCACTGCCTTGATGACCTATAGTCTGCATTTAAATCAAATATTCTTATTAACATTGGCAATGTTCATAAAAAGCTTATAGTGACTTTGCATTCTTTGACATAAACTCATATTCAGTTTTTATATTTGTATTTCTTTTCATCATCCTCTTATGATCTTCTACAGCTTGATAGTAGTTTATCACTGTTAATCACAGCATGAGGATATTTTTCTACCCAAAGCACAGTAGTTTGAGGCCATCATGAAGGAACTGTGATACTGTCACTAAACAACTAAAGAAAGAAAATGAGCATGGGCACGTTTATAGTCAGCCTTCTTTATCAAGAGTTTGTATCACATACATAACTGATCTTGGGGTCCTCAGATTTGGTTCTGAACCCAGGCCCAAAGCTTGTTTCTTAAGCTCTCTTCACAATTTCCAAGACAATTCCTAACTATGCAGGAAAACCTGCTCAAGTAGCCCAGTGGCAGTTTGTCCTTGCACCGGTCACCTCTGGATTGCCACTCATGGTTCTGTCATCTTGAGTTGTGACTCGGGGCAAATCACGTACACCTTTCTGTAAAATGGAGATATGTTCAGGCTGCTGGCGAGGCTCAATGCCCTTAATGTGTCAGTGCTTGGCACAAGTAGTGCTCAGCAAATGATAGCCAAAGTCTAGACCCTTCAGTAAAGGAACGAGCAGCAGTATATAATTACCCAATCTGATGTTGATTACAACCCCGTGTTTCTGCTCTAATCCGGATGCATGACATTAGGACAGCACAATTCAAAGTAAGAGCTACAGAGAAAGACCCAGGCTAAGGTATCTTTGAGACAAGGTTTTCACATACAAATACTGAGTTACCCTCTGAGTGCTCTTCTCCTTCTTTTCCCAGTTCTACTCTTTTATTATGTGTGTGTGGTGGGGGGGGGATGCGTGCTACGGTGCATGTGTGGCGGATTTGGGACGTTTGTCCTCTCCTTCCACTCTGCTTGACACAGTGTCTCCCTTGTTACTTTCTGTTTGTTTGTTTGTTTGTTTGTTTGTTTGTTTGTTTGTTTTTGCCACTTGTTCTGGTGTGCCAGTCTAGCTAGCCTGTGAGCTTTCAGATTCTCTTGGTTCTGCCTCCCCTTGCCTTGGGCATCATTGTGCTCTGCTTTGCATCTGGCTTTACGTGGGTGCCAGGAAGTCCTCCTTGGGCCACAAGCTTGCACGTGAGCCCCTTTAACCACTGAGTACCTCCCCAGTCCATGTCCCATTTTCCTATCAGGCATTTTTGAAACATGGTTGAACATTCTAGATGTCAGAGCATATAAAATCTTTTGAAAATATTATTGATGAAAGAGACAGTGTGGAGAATTTGCATTAGCAAATGCTTTTAAAGTACGGTCTGCCAATAATAAGAAAATTTGTAATTAGAAATCGAGTAATGGGGCTGGAGAGATGGCTCAGTGGATAAAGCGCTTGCTGTGCAAGTCTGAGTACCTGAATTCAGTTTCTCAGATCTCATGGAAAAGCCCAAAGCTGTGTAGGCTTCTGTAATCCCAGCATATTGACTGCAAGAAGGGAAATGGAGTCAGGAGAATTTCCTGGAAGCTCATGGTTCAGCCAGACTGACAAATACAGTGTTGAACACCAAGAACAAGAGAGCCTGCCTTAAACAAGATGGGAGGTGAGGACTGACCCCAGAAAGTTGTCCTCTGAATGCCACACGTGTGCTGTGGCCTGTATGTGTGTGCTGGCACTCATATCTACATACATACGTACACTTCACACACACAGACAGAGAGAGAGAGAGAGAGAGAGAGAGAGAGAGAGAGCTAGGGTTGGGGATTTAGCTCAGTGGAAGAACACTTACAAGGCCCTTGTTCTGGCTTCAGCATGAGAAGAATTAAAGGTTGTGAATAAGTCGTTTTCACCCGGAGGAACACTGAAGACTTTTACACATCCCTGGAATCTTGTGTGCATATGTGTGGTGGGGAGCAGGAGTGTGGAGGTCAGAATGACCTTGGGCGTCAGTTCGTGCCTTTCACCTTGTCTGAAGCTGAGTCTCTTGTTAGTTTCTAGTTGGCCTGAAAGCTCCTGAGAAGTTCTTGTCTCTGCCTCCCATCTCACCCTAGACATGCTAGGATTACCGACACTCATGCTACCGCACAAGGCTTTATATGGGCTCTGGGGATCCTACCTCAGGTGTTCAGTGCTTACAAGTGGCACTTTATCTCCCAAGCCTTCTCCACAGCCTAGAATCTTCTGTTTCTATCTTCCTCTATGATTCAAACCTCCACGGGACGTTTTCCTCCACAGGTCAAGCAGAGACAGGAACTCGTAGGACTAAGGAGCTAGAGGGGACATTGGCAGGGTTCAGGAGCGAAATTGGGTAGGAAATAGAAGGTAAGCTGGTGTACACACACGGTTGGCTTCAGTCACCTGTGTTAGCCACCTTTCCATGGCTGTGACAAATGCCTGAGGAAACCTACTTAGAAGGGGGAAGGATCTATTTTGGGTCACAGTCTCAGGGGTTCCATGTTTGGACAGTACCATTGCTTGGGGTCTGAAGTGAAGCAGAATGTCAGGTGGTGGGAAAGTGTGGCGGCAGAGGCAGCTCGCCCCATACAAACCAGGAGGCAAGGAAAGTGATACAACAAGGAGCCAGGCAAGGATTTCTCCCCCAAGGGAATTCTCCTAAGGACCCACTTCCTGGAACTCAGCACCACCTTGCATAGTTTTAAATTCTCAGTGGTCCATTTGTTTGTGAACTAGCTGATCAATGGAATAATGCATCGATTGAGGAGATCAGATCCCTTTGGGTGATTGTTGATCTAACTCTGGGTCCTCCTGCTATCTCCCCAGCCCAATATTGGTAGACCGTTGATGGGTCTTTGGAGAAATCATGCAAAATTTGCCATCGGACGGCCCTGCACCCACTACCCACCTCCTCTCTGGGCACTTGTATTTAATCCTCACAGTGATGAGTGGGATCCTGAGTTTGATCTCTGGTATCTATGTAAAGTCCAGGGGTGGTGGTGTGTTCTTGTCATCTTAGCACTGGGAAAGTGGAGACAGGAGCTCCCTGGAACTCACTGGCTGGCCAGTCTTGCTTCATTTGTGACTCTGTCTTAAATGCGGTGGATGGCATACCTGAAGATAACACCTGAGGCTTTCCTCTGGCCTCCACACACACACACGCACCCCCACACATGTGCTTACATGTACAAACATACATACATACAACACACACACTATATACAACCCTCCTCCCCAGTCCATGGACCAGCATAGCATGTACAAATACAGACATTAACAGTTTGGTTTCTCAGCCACACATGGCTTTATTTGTTTGTTTGTTTGTTTGATGGAGAAAGAAGGAGAGAGAATAGATGCACCAGAGCCTCTAGCCACTGCAAACAAACTCCAGACAAGTGTGCCCCCTAGTGCATCTGGCTAACGTGGGTCCTGGGGAATCGAACTTGGGTCCTTTGGCTTTGCAGGCAAACGTCTTAACCACTAAGCCATCCCTCCAGCCCCACACATGGCTTTTTAAATTTTTTTTTGGGGGGGGGTTAAAATATGAAATCAAAGTACACTTCTAGCAAGTTACATTCAATTTCTTTAATCTCCTCTTCCTCCTCCTCCTTCTTCTTCCCCTTCCTCTTCTTCTTTTTCTCATTCTACTTACTTGCTTGTCTGATTAAAGTGGGAAGTGACAAGAGATAAGCTGTAATAAGCCAATATTGCTTATCCCTGGAGGTCTAAGATCACACCCAGCTTTATCTAAACTTGATGGAGGCACCATAATTGTCTGTTTCTAAAAGGTTTACATTGCAATGAATATATTCCATTTTTTTAAAAATGTCCAAACCTTTGCAAACAGAGTTTAAGAACTCAGCCTGTTAACTAAAAATAGAATTACCGTATGATCTAACAATCCTACTTTTGAGTATATAGCCAAAGGAAATGAAATCAGTAGAAGAGACATCTATACCTCCCATGTTTATTTGAGCACTGCTAGTACCAGCAAAGATAGGTTTGTGATCAATTTGACAGCCTGCCAACAAATATATGGAGAAAGACAAAATGTGGCCTACTCACAATTTTATTTTATTTTATTTATTTGCATGCAGAGAGAGAGAGAGAGGAGATAGAGAGAGAGAGAGGCACGACAGGCCTCCAGCTACTTTAAATGAACTCCAGACGCATGAACCCCCTTGTGCATCTGGCTTATGTGGGTTCTGGGGAATCGAACCTGGGTCCTTTGGCTTTGCAGGCAAATGCCTTAACTGCTGAGCTATCTCTCCAGCCCAGTACTCACATTTTTAAAAAGAATGGAATTTTGTCATTTTGGCAACACAGAATGTTCCAGAGGACATTTACTAAAGAAGAAAAGACAGACATATAAAAATATCTTCTGAGTTCACTTGTGTGTGGAATCTGGCAAAGTCTAACCGCTACAAGTAGAGAGTATAGTGGTGGGTATCAGGGGCCCCTGTGAGTGCACATGCATGAGTGCTTCTTAGACAAGGAAAGGAGAAATGGACTTCAAAGAGTCCAAAGTCTTATTATTTTATTTATTTATTTATTTGAGAGAGAAAGGTAGGTAGGTAGGTAGGCAGGCAGGCAGACAGACAGACAGATCGACAGAAAGGGTGCATCAGGGCCTCCAGCCAGCAAACAAACTCTAGATGCATGTGCCACCTTGTGCATCTGGCTTACGTGGGACCTGGAGAATCGAACCGGGGTCTTTATGCTTTGCAGGCATGTGCCTTAACTGCTAAGCCATCTCTCCAGGACAAAGGGCAAAGTTTTAGACAGGAGGAGTGGACTCCAGTCATCTACTGCAGGGCCTCACAAACTTTTTCCACTCGCAATCTTTTTATACTAGAGAAATTTCTATGCACTCTCAGGTAGGTAGGTATATAGAGTAGGTTTAAAAATAAAATTACTGATAAGAAACCATAAAGAGGAATGGAGAGATGGCTTAGTGGTTAAGCTCTTGCTTGTGAAGCCTAAGGACCCTGGTTCAAGGCTTGATTCCCCAGTACCCATGTAAGCCAGATGCACAAGGTGGTGCATGCATCTGGAGTTCGTGTGCAGTAGCTGGATGCCTTGGTGTGTCTATACTCTCTCTCTCTCTCTGCCTCTTTCTCTCTGTGTCTGTCTATCACTCTCAAATAAATAAATAAAAATAAACAAAAATATTTTTAAAATGAAATCATAAAGAACTATATTTTAAAAACATTTCTTTGTTGTACAGATATTTTATCGTTTATAAAAATGAAAGTTAATTTATATATTAATGAGATGAATGTACTTTTTTGGCTGAATATTTGCTACTTCAGGAAGTACAGCATCTTTGATGTCTTTCAGAGTTGATCCATATTCTGATTTTGTAATCATCAATGCTGAGAATACCACTTTGCATAAATATGTAACACAAGATAGCAGAAGTATGTTTAGGGACATTACAAATATTGTTGGAAATTCCTTCCTACTCCCAAGCCAAAATATGTTTAATGATATTTTTAAAAATATTATTTACTTATTTGCAAGCAGAGAGAGATAGAGAGAAAAAAACAGACAGGGAGAAAGGGTACACCAGGGCCTCGAGCTGCTACAAAAAAACTCCAGATGCATGAGCCCTCTGTGCACCTGGCTTTTTGTAGGCACTGGGGAATCGAACCTGGGTCATCATGTTCTACAGGCAAGTGCCTTAATCACTAGGCCGTCTCTCCAGTCCATTACTGGTATTTCTTAATATTTTTATTTGAGAGAGAGAGAGAGAATATGGACACACCATGGCCTCTAGCCACTGCAAACAATCTCTAGATACATGTACCACCTTGTGCATCTGGCTTTATGTGAGTCCTGGTCCTTTGGCTTTGCAGGCAAGTACCTTAACCACTAAGCCCTCTCTCCAGTCCCTAGTGGTATTTTAAAAAATGAAACAAGTCAACAAATCAAGCAGCAATGTTTAAAGTCAAATGTTCTAATACAACACAATTCAAAGACATAGTAGTATCTGAAACACTGTAAGGACTGGTAGTAGGAAAATGGTAAAATCTTTGTTTTCTTTTTTTTTTAATTATTGTTTTTTATTGACTTTTATACTTACATACAAAACAACCCACCTGATATTACCCTCCCCTCCCCCCATTCCACTTTAGAACTCCAGACTCCACCATATCCCCTCCCCTCTCTCCATAAGTCTCTCTTTTAATTTGATGACATCATCTTTTTCTTCTATTTTGAGGGTCTTGCGGAGTATTGCTAGGCACTGCAAGGTCATGGATATCGAGGCCAATTTCTGTCTGGGCAGTTGCATTGTAAGAGGTCATACCCTTCCTTTGGCTCTTCCATTCTATCCGCCCCCTCTTCCACAATGGTCCCTGAGCCTTGGAGGGTGTGACAGAGGTGTTTCAGTGCTGGGCACTCCTCCATCCCTTCTTCTCAGCACTATGTTGCCTTTTGGGTCATCCCAGTGGCCATCGCCATCTGAAAAGAGAAACTTCTCTGACCAGACGTGAGAGTAGCGTTAATATGTGAATATGAACATTAAGTGTAGTGCTTTCAGGGCAGCTTGGTGGGAGTAATATATACATTTAGTCAGACAAGAGCAGGCTTTATACCCCTAAGGCTCATGACCTCACCTACCATAGACTTTTACTTAGATTTTTCAGTACCAGGTATGTATTCCCTCCCGTAGAGAGGGCCTTCAGTCCAATTATGGAGCAGTTGGTTACCCCAAGAGTAGACACGCCACTATTGCACCCGTTCAGTCATTGGGCCTGTCTGGCCAAGCTTGAATATTCAGCGTCCACTGTTTTCACTGTTGATGGCTTCTGTCTCCCATACACTGCGTGCAGTGCAGCTTTTTCCAGCTTTCAGTTGGCTGGTCTACAGGGAGAAGGTTTTCTGCTCCACACCAGCTTGCTTTCTCAGTGACCTTGCCTCTCAGGCAAGAGATGTCTTCAGCAATAGGGTCTTACTATCTGTTTCTCAAGGGAAACCAAGGGCTTTGGCAATAGCCTTTAATGTTTTGGAGGCTACCGGGATCTCCTTGGCCAACAACTCACTGGAAGGTATCCCATCCCAGGTACTGAAAATTTTCTAGTAACAGTCTACAGCTTCTAGACGTGCCTTTATTCAAAAAGTAATTTTACATATGTCTTATTCACCATATCATGAGTTTAGATTGACCCTCCCCCTGCCCTTCTTTTATGCATTCTCTTCCCATGGCCTCACTTAGGCCATTCCCCTCCCTGTAATCAGTTCTTCTACTTACATATGTGCATTACCATACACTTAAGTCCTTCCCTTTCCTCCCTCCCGGTAAAATCTTTGTTTTCTGTAATTAATCCAGTATGTTTCTATAAGAGCAGAAAACTGCATGTACAGTAAAAACACTGCAATTCTTAGCATACAATAGTCTTGAACCTTGGAGCTGGAGAGATTGCTTAGTGGTTAAAAGTGCTTGCTTACAAAGCCTGCTGGCCAGGTTCCATTCCCCAGTACCCATGAAAAACTGGACTAGCAAGTGGCTAACGTGTCTGGAGTTCATTTGCAGAAGCAAGAGGCCCTGGTGTGCCCATATTTATTCACTCTCATGAATAAATAATAAATAAGTAAATAAGTACATAGGTCTTAAACTTGAGGGGAGGTGTTTCAGGCAGCATTTGCTGGTATATGGGCAGTGACAGCATGTACGCTACAGAGTGTATGTGCTGTGTGGTTCAAACCAAGGCTGCAATGAAGCTGTGCTCTATAACAGGGGTGAGCTCTACCAGAAATGCCTCCTATTTATTACACAATGGATTCTGAGTTAACTTTTGGTGGCACATCCAGAAGCCTTTTACTATTGACAGTTTTTTGACAACCTCCACACTCCATATGGGGTCACCACCCAATTTAGGAAGCTGGAACCTATTGCAAAGCAAGGTGACTAGAGTTATAATGTATTATGTGTTTCTAAATTAATTTAAAAGTGGGCTTTAAATGTCCCCACTACACAAAACAATATGTCTATGAGGTGATATACTGGATAAAAGCCAGATTTGACCATTGTTACAATGGTTACATACACATATCAATGCATCACATTCTGTTCCATAAATACAATCATTTTTTTATCAACTGAAACTAAAAAATTAAAATAACTCAGCTGTTGTTCTAAGTTTTTATTTAAAGAATCAGAAGCAGGGCACTTCCTGCAAAGCCAGGTCACTTCCTGCAAAGCCTAAGAACTCCTGTTCGAATCTCTGGGTCCCATGTAAGCCAGATACAGCTTGATACAAGTGCACAATGCCGCACATGCACACAAGGGGAAGCACGTGTCTGGAGTTCGTTTACAGTGGCTGAAGGCTCTGGTGTCCCCATTCTCTCCCACCCCTCTCTCTGTCTCTGCCTCTTTCTTTCTCTCTCTCTTAAATAAATTTAAAAACAAAGAATCAGAAGGAAACCATGTATGTAGTTACTGTGCTTTAGACAATGCTATCACGCAGGCAATCACCATTTCTTCCTCACATAGCTCCTTGGTGGCAAATCTCACTTCATGTCGTTCAGCCCAGTGACGCACACTCCTTCCTTTCATCTTCTACCCGTTTTAAAGAGATACTAATTCCCTTCGTTTCATCATTCTTCCTTGCAGCCTTATTCACACTCCCTTTTCCCTTAAGTTTCAAAATGCACGTAAGTAAGTGAATGTAAAAACATGTACTCTATGGTTCTTTAAACAGCAGCCCCTGGATTTCTTTTTCCTCACCTGAGCCATCTGGAAGGACAGGTGGCAGAGCCGGGAGCATTTCAAAAGCCAATAAATTCAGCCCTTCTTGGGACTGGCAGATGAACATCACTTCCATACACAGCTGAAATGCAGCTTTCTACTTGGAAAACTGTGTTTTTCTATTTAAAACTCATTATGGAAGTCAGTTTCAGATATGTGCCCTTTTGTGACTGCATTATTTGAATCATCAAATGAATAGAAACAAAACTATTGTGCCCAGACTGTGCTATAATGTAAGTGGGCTTGCCTCTCACAGTGACAGAATGGTAAGCAATGTGTACCGTCCAAAACACTTAAAGTATATTAATTAGCTTAGATGTGGCATGTTGGTTAAAAAAGACAATGGCATTTGTCTTCTAGGAGACAAATGACAGGAGAGAGGGGGACTTCACAGATTTATCTCTGAAGACGCTGTTGGCAAGGAGGACTTAAGGTTGCACAACAAGATAGTGAATTCATTTGGAAGCATATTTTCCTTATCTAAAAATTCTAAGACATATATGTAGCTATCTTTTTCTTTTTTTGTGTGTGTATGTGTGGTACGCAGATGTGCACACCCTGTGCACATGAATGTGGAGGCCATAGGGGACCTCCAATGTCCTCCTCTGTCATTCTTCTCCCTTATCTACCTGAGTCAGAGACCCTGGCTGAACCTGCAGCTCCCCCGTTTCTGTAAGACTGACTGAGCAGGGAGCCCCAGCAATCCTCACTGCTTCCTCACTGCTGGGGTTACAAGCATGTGCAGGCTTGCCCGTTTTACATGGGGCTGGAGATTGAACTCAGGTCTTCATGCTTACAAAACAAGTACTTTTCAAGCCACCTCCTTAGCTCCTGTCTTGTTCCTTATTATGATTTATGAGTAGTGCTTCAAAACTTGACGTTTCTGACAGATATATGACAAATGCTTAAGATCAGCAATCATCAGAATGCAATCAAAATCATAGCAAGATGTCACCACCCCTCAGGTAGAAAGGCCACTGTCCCCTCCCCCCCCCCAAAAAAAACGCAGTGGGCTGGGGGAGGTAGCTCTGGGTAGAGCACTTGCATAGCATGTGCGAGGCCGCGTGTTCCATCCCAGCTTGATGTGGTGCACGGAGAACTCTGACCCAGTCAGCGGGAATGTGATGAGTCACTGTGGACTATGGGATGAAGGTTCCTCAAAACGTCAAAACTCCAACCACCAAAGGACCCGGTAACCCAGTGACTTCAGTGACAAAGGAAAGTGAGTCAGTATCAGTATTTTCCAAGAGGTATCTGACTTTCTGTGTATTTCCAGTCCCACTCATGACAACCAAGGATGCAGCCAGCTTAAGTGTCCATCAACAGATGAGTAGAATTTTTTTAAGTCTAGTAGAAATGGTAGCTCCACTCCACCAGTATGAGAGAAGCTCACAAACTAGACTCACAAACCTAGACTCTATTTTTTAAGCATTTTATTTATTTATGTATTTGAGTGAGTGAGAGAAAGAGAGAGAAGGATAGGTGCCCCAGGGCCTCCTGCCACTGCAAACGATCTCCAGATGCACTTTGTGCATCTATCTGGTTTTATGTGGGTACTGGGGAATTGAATCCAGGCCATCAGGCTTTGCAAGCAAGCTACTGCATCATCTCTCCAGTCCAGACAAATGGATTGTTTAAAATGTGATACACATATGTGTGAGTATGAGGTGGACAGTAGCATACTATCACTATTCAGCTGTAAACATGAAGGAAATATGTCATTGGCAACAAGACGGATGAACCTGGAGGACACAGCGTGAAGCAAGCCAACTACACTGAGGACACATACCATGAGTTCTCATACACACGTGGAAGCCAAACTGATGCTACAGAAACAGAGGGGAGACTGGAGGGTAGCAGAGGTTCAGGAGGTCAGCAAGAAGGATAGGACACAGAAAGACTTGTGAAAGGTACAAAGTTAAAGTCACATAAGAGGAATAAGGTCTGTGTTCAAATGTACTAGGGGTGATTATAGTATGATGCAGTGTATATTTCAAAAGCTGGAACAGAGGATATTAGTATTGTCACTACAAAAAAATAATTAAGATGGTAGACACGGGGCTGGAGAGATGGCTTAGCTGTTAAGACACTTGCCTGCAAAGCCAAAGCACCCAGGTACAATTCCCCAGGACCCACATAAGCCAGATGCACAAAGTGGAACATGTGTCTGGAGTTCGTTTGCAGTGGCTGGAGGCCCTGGTGTGCCCATTCTCTCTATCTGCCTGTCTCTCTCTCTCTCTCAAATAAATAAGTAAATAAATAAAGTACCTTTAAAAGATGGTAGATATGCTAGCTATCCAACTTGATTACATGATACAAAACATACTCCACAAATATGTTCAATTATTATGTTAAGATAATATAACTTTTAAAAAGCCTGCAATATTAGTGAATTAGCTAAAATCACTTTTGAACTTCTAAAATCCAACGTAGAACAAACACCTAAAATGAATGTCTTTTGTACAAAGCGCTTAAGCAAAACAAAGTTAAGAGTTTCCATGGTAACAGCCTGGAACTCTTGAAGAAGAGAGGACAAAAGTAAGCATGAAAACGCATTTCTTGATTTCTTTTTTTGTTCCTCTTCACCTCTGACCCTCCAAACCTCAGCTGTCACCTAATGAATGCTCTCAAGCCTCGGAGGGAATTAGGAACATTTGAGGGGAGAAAGGAGGGGACTAACTACAGTGGTTCTGTGGAGAAACGCATCCCATAAATCTGCTCATGGACTTCTCCTTCCCCTAGCGGAGCGTCTTCTCTTTCAATGTTATCTTGTGCTGCTGTTACTGTACACGAAGCTTAGCTGTCGTGTGGCTGGGATAAAACAAAGATAGCGCCATGAAATACAATTCTGGTCCTCTTTGGAAGGGACACTTTATGAGATGATTGAAAACAGTGACCAAGTTAATATGTGCATATTGCCTCAGTAAACCAATGCCCATTTATCTTATACTTTAGGGTTTCGAAAACGCTCACCTATCAAGTAAGTCAGCGAATCAGTCCACTTTCTGTGGCTAATAATGCAATGTCGCAGGCTAAGTTACAAGAAAAGAGGTTTGTTTTGGTTCATGGTTCTGGTCCACCATGGAGGGGCCACATCTGCTGATGGACTTCCAGCTGTCAAGAGTCCCAAGACAAGCTGAACGTGGTGGCGTGCACCTTTAATCCCAGCACTTGGCGGAGGTAGGAGGATAGCCATGAGTTCAAGTCCACCCTGAGACTACACAGTGAATTCCAGGTCAGCCTAAGGTAGAGTGAGACCCTACCTCAAAAAAAAAAAAGAAAGAAAGAAAGAAAGAAACAAAGAAAGAAAAGAAAAAAAAAAGAAAAGAAAAAAAAGAAAGAAAAGAAAAAAAAAGAAAAGAAAAAGAAAAAGAGTCCCAAGACACTCCAGGCGTCATGTGGCCAGAGACAAGAAGGAGGCAGACATTAAAGACAACCCAGATGGCTTCTGCAACACTGACCCACTCCTGAGACAACTCATTGACCCATGAAGTACATGAACGGATAAACTCATTCATGAGGGCTGGAGAGGTGGCAGAGTGGTTAAGGTGGCTGCTTGCAAAGTCTAACAACATAGGTTTGACTCCCTACTGTCCACATAAAGCCAAATGCACTAAGTGGCACATGTACCTGGAGTTCTTTTGCAGCAGCAAGAAGCTCTGGCACACCCATACTCATTCTGTCAGCTTTTTTTCCTCTGTCTCTTTTTCAGATAAATAATACATAAAATATAAATAAATTTAAAAATTAATTTCATACATGAAGACAGAACCCTCGCTATTCATCTCTTAAAGATCACACCAGGTCTCACCTCTTAACATCCTATAATGAGGATTTCCAGTATGCAACAATAGCATTTATGGTGGGTCCTTTTAACTCACATTTTCCCAGTTTAGAGTAGGTTGAGATCATGTTATTTTTCAACTCGTAAAGTGCTTACCTTGCAAGTGTGAGGACCTGAGTTCAACCCACAGAACCCACGTTAAACGGTCTGGGTGTGGTGGGTGTGCTTGTAATCCCAGCCCAAGAGACACAGACAGGAGGCTCCTGAGGCTTGCTGGTTAGCTAGTCGAGTCTACGAGGTGAGTTACAGGGCAATGAGAGAATCTGGTGGGTGGTGCCCCAGAGATGACATCTGAGGTTGTCCTCTGATCTCCACATGCATGTGCACACATGTACCTGTACACACATATGAACATGTGTGGACATGCATATGCACATATGGGTTCACACACACAGAGACCAGGACTTATGTGGCACATATGATCTGAGATGCTGCTCTATCCATTTCTCATTGCCAGACCAGTGAAGACATGACATTTTGGATAATCTCTTCTCTTTAGAAATACGTGCATTAGCATTGCACAGTAGCAATTCTGCCCTCTGGAACTGCTAATACTATTACTGTCCATCAGAGAAGACCCCTAAGGAAGAGCCGAGCTGGGCTAGGTGGACTTTAGGTTTTCCTGAGGCCATTTTATTTTTGAGGCAAGCCCAACAGACTGGCCTGTATTTTTTATGTGCGAGAGTAAGAGATATATATAGAGAGAATTGGTGCGCCAGGGTCCCTAGCCACTGTAATTAACTCCAGATGCATGCACCACCTTGTGCACCTGGCTTATGTGGGACCTGGAGAGTTGAACATGAGTCCTTAGGCTTTACAGGCAAATGCCTTAACTGCTAAGCCATCTCTCCAGCCCTCCAGAGGCCATTTTTTGACAAGTTTTCTTCAGAACTTACTGACTCATATTTGGTCAACAAATCAAATATTGCTTCATTTCAAGTTCAGCAATAGATGATTTGCTGAGGACAATGACCTCCTTTCATAAATCTGAAAAGTTAAAACACATCTTTTCCAGATCAAATAGTCACTGGGGCACTGAGGGAATTTAGCTTCGACATTATTCTACTGCTCCTAGATACCGTGGCATGCAGGGATATGCTGGCGTCTGTTTTCTTTGAAAACTAAAGGCGATTAAAATATGAAATTGTGGTGGGTCTCTGTGCGATGGTAGTTATAAGGTCGAAAGTATGATATGGATATGGGAACTGCTGTCAGTTTCCTGTTGCTTTTACAAAAAACTAGTGAAGTTTAAGAAGATACATCATGAATTTGGAAGATACTAGGCCCAGGAGCAACCACCAGTCCATTGTATAATTGACAACAAATCTACTTTCAGGCAATCACTATGACAGTCACTTGTTGATGTTCTTTCACACACTTTAACAGGTATTATCCATTGTTGTGGCCAGAAATTAAAAAGCAAAAGTTCTCCATACGTGACTTTTCTTGACTAGCTGGCACTATAGGGCATTGTAACTGCCACCTGTACTTCCTACATCTTTGGCTCTGTGACAGGGTTGGTGTACTGTAATGTTTAATGACTATGTGAGGCTGACATTACTGTTCCAACAGGATAGAGGGGAAATCCACGAAAACATCACAGAAGAGGGATTATTAAAAATAGCTTGAGTCTGGTGTGCAGCTACTTGGGAGGCTAAGGCAGGAAGAGCGCCTACTTGGGCTCCAGAGAAAAGATCAAGGCAAACCTAGGTAATTTAGTGAGACCCTTTCATAAATTAGAGTTCAGTGGTAGAGCCCTTGTGTAACGTAGGAGAGGCCCTGGGTTCAATATTACTATTTCAGTTCAGCAAACACACACACAATCTGATCTACTACTATGGTTAGGAAGTCACAGAGTCTATTTCTAATCCTCAGTTTACCTGTCCCCATAACCACTGTGTTGTCTCAGCTTCTGATTGGCTGTGAACCCCTTCCTTCCAAGCCATCTTCAGCTCACCAATTTTCAGATACATGGCTAACCCTTCAGGATTCATTTTGGGGGATGGTCTATGCCATTTGCTACATGTAAGGCAGATATGAAAATTATTTGAAGGTATAAGAATAGGACTTATAGGAGAGCTTTATGTTTCTCAAAGAAATGTAAATTGTGCCTATTAAAACTAGTTTTTTTTTTTTTTTTTTTTTTTTTTTTTTTAAGCAGGAGGGGAAGGATGTGGCTTACGCAGTAGAGTGCTTGCCAAGCATGCAGGAAACCCTGGGTTCCATCTCCCCACTGTACAAATGGGGTGTGGTGAGACACGCACCTGTAACCCCAGTACTCAGAAGGTAGAGGTAGGAGGATCAAAAGTTCAAGGTCATCCTTGGCTACACAACAAGTTCAAGGTGAGCCTAGGATACATGAGGCACTCTGCAAAACGAAAACAAAAAGGCCTTCGTTACAAAGAGTATTCATTCATTTTACTGTCGAAAATTAGAAATAACCAAAACACCAGAAGTTTTTTTAAAAATTATATTTAATACAAGTGAATAGATTAGAAGATCTGAAATGTTATAAAGCAATATACACAACGAATAAATAATTTGCACAGGAGAGTCATGTCTACATAACACTGTCTAGTAGGGGAATACTTAAATCCAGTGACAATGGGGAAAGTCCGTAAAAATGCTAACCTGTCTTCCCTTGTATGAAATTGTTCAAGTATAAAAATCCAATACAGTGTAAAATAGTATTCAATTTAGTTTAAGAATAAAAATTGCAAGTATTGCAGTTTCAGAAGAAAAATTTTAAAGCAGCATTTTAAAACTACATAAACTACGTAAGAATAGTGGTAAAGTTATGAGTCACTGATAAATGAGATCTCCACGAGCAAAAATCAGAGAAGGAAGCATGGAACTAAGCAATGGAGCTTGTTTAAAAAAAAAAAAAAATCTCAAGACTAAAATAAACTCAAATGTGTTAATGTTGGAGTACCCTCTTATACAGTGCACATATGAATTTAAATAAATCCAAGTCAACATCTTTAGTTGAATAGGTTAATATTTAATATGCTACATCTAGACCTACTAAATAATTTATGCCATGAGATGAATACATAATTTTACAGTGTCACGTCTAAAGTTCCTTTCTTTAGAGTGCAACATAGTAAAACTTAAAAATAAATATCTTAAATAGCGTTACTATTAAGGCACAATATAAACCACATTGTCATTGACCACTGAAGAAATGAAATGCCAATAACCTTGCTGTCTCAGGTATTGTACTCACTAATAAATAGTTTTAAATAGGACTCTGAAATAGATACTAAAAAGTGTAAAATGATTTGAAAAGGGGAAGAAAATGAATGTCCTTAAGACCATCCTTAAGGACTTAGCATCCGCACGCTTTGCCTGCCTCTCTGCGTAAGCCCCAGTCCACACAATAAATAGAAAGAGGAGGGTCGTGGAGTAAAAGCTGATCCCACTTAGGGACCAGAGCTGCTGACACCAGCAGATACAAGTTTCCCAAAATTGAAACAGGATGGGGAGAGGGATCAGCATGTGACAAGCTCATCAAACAAGCACAAGTGATGTGTTCTTTCCAGAACTGTGTGTGTGCTGATTGTCTATACAGCTGTTGCGCCATTCATTCCACATCACTTGTTCCACAGTCTCACTTGACCGCAGGACAGATGAGGAGCTACCTTTGGTACTGTCCACCACTGTACCCAGTGCCACGCTCCTGGACTGTTCCGTGCCCATGTCTGAGATAGCATAAGCACTACCTTCTGCCTGGAAAAAGTCCTATAGGCCGCGGTGACTGCTGAAAATGGCAATCCGCGCTTTTGCCCCTTTGTAGAAAAAAAAAAAAAAGAAAGAAAGAAAAGAAAAACAAGAACAAAAACAAGAAAATCTGCTTTTAAACATAATTCAAGCTACATATTGCTCACTCTGGATTCCCTGGTTCAACACGTTTCACATAGCATTTTCTAACTTGAAAAAGGCAGTTTGCTTCCCTGATACTATAAAAAGAGCAAAAATAAAAATCCCCTTACAAAAGTGAAGTCCCATTGGTACCCCCTGCCATCACTTCCCAGCGGCTTTTCTATGTCATTCAGGCTCTTTGGGTTGACTTCCAAAACCGCCCTCCCTGTCTCCCCTCTCTCATTATGCAACGTTACCTGGAGTATGAAAAAAAAAAAATAACAAATCTGCTTCGCAACAACTCTCTTCTCTCTCTTTAAAGCTGGTAAGTCAATGTTAACTCTCTTATTAACTACTAAACACTGGAACATTGGGAGAGAAAGAGAAACCCATTCGGTTTGATCAGATGGCTGGTCTATTGCATTCGGTCTGTTTGCAGCTGTTGAGGCTGATACTGGCCAAAAGCGGCTGCGGCTGCAGCTGCTGCAGCAGCAGCTGCAGCTGTCCCAGGTGCGGCGGCGGTGATGGGCTGCTGGACAGCATAGCTGTAACCCCCAGCGGTTACGTAGCCTGCGGCGGCTGGGGATGCTGCATACGGGTACTGGTCATAGGCGGCGGCTGCTGCGGCGGCTGCAGCTGCAGCCGAGTACTGTGCATAGGCAGCTCCAGTGTAATCAATGTATGGTGTGGTGGAGGCCGCAGCTGCCGTGGGTTGGACATGTGGAATGACCACTCCAGGCTGCACAAAAGCCTGTGGGTACACATAGTGGGCAGGGATCCTGTGAAGAAATGGGAAACAAAGTCAGGCAGCAGTCACCTATTGCAGTAGCGATCGTTCAGAGATGAGGCAAACTCAAATTTAGTGGTTACTATCAACATAGGGTTGCCACAATATCTACTTTTCAACGGTTCATTCAAGGGCTGTGTCATGGAGCACCCTCCAAAGAATTCAAAGACCAAAACAGGATGACATCACCATCTTAATATTAAGTATCAGTTATGCAAAATTTGGAAAGTAAATCAAGGTTCGCCAGGCCCAGGCAGAGAAGAGAAATTTCACACAGGATGCATGAGGACTTTTAGAAAATTTTGCAATGAGTGCATACGAGGAAAATGGTTAACAAGTAAAAGGACTTCATAGCCATTAACACAGGATTCAAAAGGTATTCATGATCAAGCAGTCCTGTGGGGTAGATAGCCTGGCTGTCAAAAGAAAAATAACATTTTTGAAAAGTCTGAATGTTCATTATCATGGCAACCCTATTTGAAATTGCTATGCAGACTCAGCACACATTAATCTCTCTGCAACCTCAGTCACCCTTATTAAAAATAATAATTACAAAAAGCAGGCGACAAAATAAAAAAAAAGGAGTTTAAAAGTTCACAAGTGTGGTACACACAGCAGAGTCACACTTCTCAAACGAATGGCAGTGCAGCTCACTCTGTCACAAGAGGCTGTGGTGGGAAGCTACAAAAATGCTATTAACATTCATGGCAGTGATTCCCAAAGAAGTGTGCAGCACAGTGTCTCTCCCTCGTTCTTTAATCTTTCCATAAAATCCATAAGGACACAACGGTCAATCAAACCTGTTTGACTATCAGGCAACTGAGGATCAGCCAGCTTGTTTATCTCTATGCAAGACAGACAGAAGGGTTTGGGGAAATGATGAGGTTGATGGAAGCAGTAGGGACAGGGAAATACAACCACAAATTTCCAAACCCAACAGAAACCTTAAGGATGTACATTATAAGGAAGCATTTATGTCGTGCATCAACTAACTATTATGCCATCCTTCCAATCAGCACAAATATGCTTATTAGCATATCTGCTTTTACTCTGCCCCGCTGGTTAATATTTTGTAGGAATATTGCATGACTATGGATTATCCTGTAAAAGGCCAGGAAAGTGAGACAAAAATCGAGGACTTTTTAAAATTATACAGCCACAGACCACACACAAGACAGATTCTAAGGACCCTGCTTTTAAGAAGGTGATTAAAAAAACAAATTAGAGGTATTTAAAAGGCCCATGCATTTCAACTGTCACTTTTGCAACTCATTACTGCCACTTATAAAACACTACCTTAAATATCTGATTTATTTTTGTCTTTCTTTAAGATAATCTCCACCAATCCCCCCCATCTTTCTAAAAATATAACACTAGCATTTATAAGCAGTACAAGCACAAATAACTAAGTCTTGAAGACTCTGAAGCAAACCATCACAGTCAGGTCTTTCAACAACAGTGACTTGCTATATCTTTTCAGAATTCTACTGGAAGCACTCATTAATGAACATCCAAGGAAAAGATGAATTTATCACAGAGGGCATGAACTTTGACCCCCCGTGATAAAAATACATTCATTTTTATGAGAAGTATAGATCTTTCTCAGTGCTGGCAGAAACAACATTACCAAGAGTTTCTGAGGACACTTGAGAGATGTTCTTAACTACTTGTAGGAAACCAGGCGCGTGGTCATGCACACTCAGAACTCTGCTGCAGATCAGGTGACTGGCTCACCCTTGGCAACAGGTGTGGCTGTATAAAATGCTGTCCCCATAGCCGACACGTCCACAATGTGCAGACACAGCTAGGAGAGCCTCTTCTGCTGCCAGTTTACATGTGGTGACGGATAGCAGAGGCTACAGCCAGGCTATTTTTGATCCTGTCATGCGACAAGGGTTTCCAGCGGATAAAATGTCTTTATAAGGCCAAAGTAAAACATCTATCAGCTGCAAAGTCCAGCCAGTCTGAACCTCCCTGATAGGGATACTTTAACCCCTTATGGACTCCCAGCATTGTGAGGACAGACAACATGGTAGTTGCTAGGTTCGTACCTTCGAGAAAAGCAGTTAGCTGAAAATGTTTATGCTACAAAAAGGCAGGATAAACTATGTGTGTGCACATGTATGTGTGTAAAAATGCCTTAAACAAAGGAAGAGATATTTAAAGAATCCGAATCTCTGTATTTATGATGAAAAACTACTTTTTATTTGATGAAGCCACCCAATGAGAATATATTACTCTGGAAAACCCGATTCCTGCATAAAGTCTGGCAAAGGGGAGGAAGGTCAGGAATGAAAATGAAAACCTAAGGTCCTTTAAGGCTCAGAGAAAATGAGAATCCTGAAGACCTTGGAGAATCGAATGCATCTCAGTTCAGGAATGAAGGCAGAAGCAGACTAAAGGGTGAGGTAGGATTTCCAAAGCAATTCATGTGTTGAGTCTTTTAATAGCTTAAGGAACTCAGCAAGGCAATTTGGGACTGTCCCTTACTAGAATCCTACCATTTCTGTCCCTTCACTTAAGTACAGAACTTCCATAAATCACCACGATTCACCACATCACATCCACAATCCACCAAGAATACCCACAATCACCACAGAATGGCCACAGTTCACCAGTAAATCTCCACAATTCACCATAGAACATCCACAACTCTCTAAGAATACCACCCACAATTCACCACCGAATGCTCACCAAACAGATCCAAAAGCACAGGAGCCAATCCAATACTCTTGGGTAATTTTAAAAAGTTAGGACTGAAGAGATGGCTCAGCAGTTAAGGCACTTGCCTGCAAAGCTTAACGACCTGGGTTCTGTTTCCCAGTGCCCACGTAAAGCCAGGTGCACAAAGTGGGGCATGCATCTGGAGTTTGTTTGCAGTGGCTAGAGGCCCTGGCGTGTCCATTCTCTCTTTCTCTCCCTCTCTCCTTGAAAATAAATAAAAATATAAATTTTTTTTATAAAAACCCAGAACTTCTTTTATTTACTTCTCTTCAAGTTTCTCTGACATCTCGTTCTGACTTTTTGTTTTGCTTTGCTTTTAACAGCATCATTCTGTGTCACCCAGGCTGGCCTCTAATTTGTGATTCTCCCACTTCAACTTCCAGAGTGCTGAGATTGTACCAACATGACAAGTTAGTCTTGGTGGTTTTTTTTTTTTCGAGGTAGGGTCTCACTCTAGTCCAGGCTGACCTGGCATTAACTATGTAGTCTCAGGATGGCCTTGAACTCTCAGCGATCCTCCTACCTCTGCCTCCCGAGTGCTGGGATTAAAGGCGTGCGCCACCACACCCGGCTCGTCTTGGTGGCTTTTGAAACAACATGGTCTTCCAATCTATCTCCCAGACTAGTGAGCGAATCCTGATCTCATACATTTGCTCAGAGGAATCACTGGCCCCTAACACTGCAGTAAGCCACTTCTTAAGGGTTATCAGTTCAGGTCTTTTGTGCATCTGGTTCCAAAATATCTTTCTAGTCTTTCTCTCCACCTTTCCTTGAACTCAAGTCAACTGGGTCCTTCATGATTCCATGTCACAGACTGCTAGGTTCTGCTTTTGTTCATGCCATCCATCCCGCCTCTGGGACTCTGGTCCTCACACCACTCACTCTACCTGCTGGAATCCCATTCACCTAGCTGCATGTGAGCCTTCACAAATGTGCTCCATCTCCTAATCTCACATTTTTCATGTGTGAAAGACATGAAGACTCTCAGTCCTGAGTTGCTGTGTATGGAATAAAACTATGAGTGAGACCATCTTCAGTGATGCATATATAGGTGCTTAATCGAACAGCGCCCTATCTTCACCCTCCTTCAAAATCCAGTGGGTCTGATGACTTCCTCTGTCTACTGATTGAATGCGTCTTTGTCTTTATCTGAAGCCACGTGTACTGCCCTTCCTTTCCCAGAACTGGGCATCTCATTACTAGATGGTGAGAGTGTTATCACACCTTTTCTGGCTGCAACACTAAAGAATGAACATGGCTTCTGAGGTGAGGCAGACCATGATGTTGAACTTAGAATCAGTCTCTAACACTTACCAGTCCTGTGATCAGGGGGACCTTAATAAACCTCTCCGCACTTAGCCCTCACTCTTATCAGAAAGAACAGTGTCTGTTAAATAAGAACTATAAGAACTAAACTAGGTATTCTGTGAATGTTATAGCCTCTCCTGATCTCCCCTTAGTGGACAATATAAATACCCAACACAGGATCAACCCTCTAGCATGAAACTAGGCACTCAGTAAATGTTTAAGAACATGGTCAGTTTGATCGCAACTGGCCCACAAATTTCTACTCGTTCCTCTCCAAAGTTTCAGTTAGAAAATGCTTCTTTCAAACAAACTATTTAGAAGCTACTCAGCAAGTCCACAAGTTCTTCTATACCTGCCTACTGTGTGAAATCAGAAATTCTTTCAAGGCCAATGTTTTTGTCTTCAAAGACCTTAGATAACCTGGGAGCCATTTAAGGATCACATAAAAATAATAGTTTACTCACTAGAATTTCAAACAAGTAAAACAAAAAAATCCTCATGCTTCCCTCCAGACCTTAAATAAGAACACATGGCATTCAAAGAGAACATAAGATGACCAGGTGTGATTTGTTGGATACAGATTTGGAATTAGTGCACTGTTGAGAGCCCCTTCCAAAAAAAAAAAAAAAAAAACTGAACAGAGAAACCTGACTTGGTCCACCCAGAATGCCATCTATTTCAAACAAGAATCTCAAGTTCAAATAATTTATACATCAGGAATAATCTCCATTCTTCATAAAGACCGTTCATATCAGAAGATATGAAAAAAACAGGTTATATCAAAACAGACATGATTTAAAATTGTCATGTAACATGTATCATCCTGACGGTTCTCATTTTGTTACTTTCTCAAAGATCTATAAGGACACAAGCCAGTCCAGTATTTACAGCTAGCTCTCAAAGGACAGTGTTCTCCTACATCAGCTCTGTTCTCCTCTGAGCCTTTATGCTCACTCAATCATATACCCTTTAGACACACCTAGTTTTCCTTTAACCTGTCCAAGACACACCAACTTGTCTACATCTGGTCCAAATCTCCTCTCCTCTCCACAGCCTTGCCAACTCTTCCAGTCCTTCTCTTTTCTTACTACTCTCAATTGCTCTTGTACATGAAACAATACCAGCTTATTTATCAGTGGGTAATTCTTGACTGCTTTGCATTCTTCTTGCTCCCTGAAACTGATGCCCAATCCATTTTACTAAGACACACACACACACACACACACACACACACACACACACACACACACAGTTACCTGTGAATTAATTTGGTTTTATAACTGTCCCAAGACTGCTGTGAGAATAGGAGAAATCTCACTGTCACTCCTTCATATGTATGTTTCTCTCCCCAATCCTACCTTAAACAGAGAGTCTCTGCCAGTGAAATGTCAGCAGCGACAAACCTATCAACCTGCCACTCTTTGGCCACACCCAGGTTGGCTTGGATGGTGCGCTGATACAGAGTTTGCTTCTGTGAAGGGTTCTGGTAATATGGACAGAAGATTCTTGTACAGCCAAAACAAGCTGGGGTTGGCAATAAGAATGAATTACTGATATGTTCAAGTAGTAAGAAGGTAATATCAAAGTGTTCACTAAAAATAGAATCTGATTATTTCAAGTCATTACTTATTTTTGTTTGAACTATTTTGGGAGACATATATGGCAGACAGCTATCTAGGTGGACAGATTTCAGCCTTTATGCTCCACAGGCAGATGTTTGGGTTCTAAGCTAGGGAAGAAATTAGAGTTGAGGACACAACACTTTGAACTACTACATCATTTTAAAAAGAATTAAAGAGTTTCAGGACTATTGATCAGGTAGAAGACAGCCAAAACCAATTGCAGTGTTCAAGGTAATATTATGGGTGACCTTCCAGTCACATCATTTCTGAATGGAAAGAAACTGGGGACCTTAGAAGAGACAGCTGGTAATGACAGGACCCACAGAATGCAAATATGAGCAGTTCACCTGTTAGGTTTCATAGGTGGAAGTTAGTACTATGCTACTGAAAACACCAACAAAAAAATTAAGGGGGAAAAAACAAAACAAAACCCAAACTGGTGAGTGTTAATAAACTTTGAAGAGAATTGTTGAATCTTGTATCAGAAGACCTAAAAGTAGATATACATGACAAAAGAAAGAAGCCCATTCCCCAAAACTGTCCCATAAAACAGAAATTTAGGACATGCAAGCAATAAATCTGAATTCTTACAGAGAAAAAAAAACACGCAATTTAGCACTCACTACAAAAAATATGGTTAAATAGAAGTCACAGGCTAAAAAAGCTTAAAAGCAGGGGGAAAAAAAAAGGCCCTTTGCTTCCCATGGCAAAGTCAAAAGTCAACACTCCTCAAAAACAAAACACCACCACCAAAACCAAACGGCAAAGAGCCCCTTCCCCGAGGAATAGAAAACACTTTTCACTACAGCTCTGTTCAATTAAGTCAAAGCACACAGTTTAGCTATCAACACCACTTCATTACTGTAATAAATAAAATACAGCACACGGAGGGCTATGGACTATTGTGAAAAATAAAAACAGCACCACCAACATCCATGCATTGTTAATCACCATCTGAGCTCGTGTGTCTGAGTCTACCGGTTACAGAGTTTAATTCCAAACAGAACTAGTCCACCTCTTATCATGGCATCCTTCTCATCAGTTAGCTTAACTGTATACGAGCCCTGTCAGGTTAGAAAGAGATAAATAAAATTGAGTCAAGTTGAATAGTAGATAAGGCGATGGGACACGATGGTCTCATACACAAGTCATACCTGGGATTTTGGTTTGGTTTTGTTAATCATAAGCTCAACATTTGGCTGGTGTGGAGGTTGCATACTTGGTCAGATAACTTGACTCATCTAAAAATAGTTATGGTATTGGCATTAAAAAAGTACATAAGCACGTATAACTATGTACCATCAGGAACATTCTGTGACCTATTGACCTTGTCTGTTTGTAACAGAGGCAGGTTAACAAACGGTAGTCATATTACAACTTTGGAGGGCCTGATGATTGACTTACCCAAAAGGTCTTTGTATAAGGGCTGGATGAAGCTGCTGAACACCAAAGGCAAAACCTGACAACAAAACACATCACAGTCTCCATTTGTGCATGGCTAGGGATTCAGGAGTTCTACATGTGAAATGCAAGCAAATCTGTGATTCATCAAAGAAGAGCCACTCTTACACTTCAGAGAATGTGCGCACATGTTCTCTTAGTTCACTAAGTAACATATATTTTAAAGTGAGTTTCATAAACATGTCAGTAACCCCAAGTAAAGTTTTTCTTTATTATTTATTTGTTATCATTAGTATTATTTTGTTTTTTTCAAGTAGCGTCTTTACTCTAGCCCAGGCTGACTGACCTGTAACTCACACTGTAGTCCCAGGCTGACCTCAAGCTCAGTGATCCTCCCACCTCTGCCTCCTAAGTGCTGGGATGAAAGGTGTGGGGGCCACCACGCTTGCCACCAAATAAAAGTTTTAATAAACCCAAAGTGGAAACAAAAATTTCTTCAATGTTGAGTAGACAGACATAAAAAAAGACTTCAGAAAATTTAGAACAGAGAAAACTGCTCATGAGATAAGACCAGGAACAATTTAGTTCCATTTATAAATATTCATACAGTTCTGACCCATGATTTACTTACTTATATATATATGTGTGTGCATAGATATATACATTTAAAAGTCTCTGCAATTCTGGAATGCTTTGAGATTATGGGTCTTACAGTTCATGGTATTAAAAATTCATAAAACACCCCCCATTGTTCTTTTGGACTAGTATATATGCACAACGTATTGGAGAAACACATGTTTTTGAATACCCTTGGATAGTTCTCCACGTACTTGCTTTCTTGGCAAATCTAGTTACCCAATAAATCCATTGGGACACAAGTGTCAACTTCTTTCTAAAATTTCAGACAGAAAGATTTGCTCATGGCGAGGACATGATTAAATCATACAAGTAAACTTATTCAAGGAAATGATGACGTTTGCTCAACTGTCAACTCTCAACTATTTTAGACAAATACAAAAGGCTGGAGGGTTAATAATCCCCAAAGATATATTCCGCCCGCCCCCAGACAAAGGCTGCTCCCCTTCTGCAACTGGCAGCGACACCAACCTGTGTAAACTACCTCTCATCTGCAAGTGAGCACTCCTTTTTAATTCCAGAACATGAGTAGGAGAAGTCTTCCTATTTTCTATGACTGCTGGTATTCTGAGATCCCATGTGAATGCTTGCCTACCCACATCAGGCTTCTCCCAGGTCAGACACCTCCAGGTCTGAGCACACTGTAACCGCGACTACAGACAACACTAAAGTTGTACAGTAGCCGGAGTTGGCAAACTGGGCCACATAGTTCACATGTTTAGCTACAAGTGGTTACCTGAAAATTGAAGAATTGAGAGCAGACTACAAATGTGTATCACCATATAGAGAACACACGAATCTGCTCTCTCTGTGCAGACTATTCAAATCCTAAGATCGATTTTTACACATAGATACATTTCAACTACCCAGTGGAATGTTCACCCCTCTCATGAATCTTTAACGCCTCGGTAGAATAACCGGCATGGTTAGGGTTTAACCAAACACCATCTAGAGATCCTCAGGGGAACCCAGTGACTTTTGGGTGGTGGGGGTCGGGGGAGGGGGAGGACATGCTCACCTGGCTGCATGATTCTTGGTTTTGCTCCCAAGTATGCCAGATTCACATTGGCTTTCCTGCCATCAATGATGGGGTTGGGATCCTTGCAGGCCCTTTCAGCGGCAGCCCGGTCGGCCATGGTGACCTTAGCAACGCACACAGACATACATACAAAGCTCTCAGTTAAACTCCCACGGACACCGAGTATCAAAATGTTTAAGTCACTTCTCTCTCCCCCCTTCTCTATCTTCCCCCCCTCTCTGGGGGGGGGGATAGACATTGCTCCTTCATCCTCTGTCTAAAAATAATACTAGATCAAAAGACAGGAAGAAGCCCTCCACTCCTATCCCAAGTCCCAAGGCTGCTGGTGTGGGGCCTAGAAGATATTTGGAAGTCGGGTGAAAAAAACTCCTGTGGACTTATCCCTCTCCCCACTCGCCCCTCTAGGTTCCCACCTGGCCTCAGAAAGAAAGTCCGGCCACGCATCAAGCCAGGAGTTCCCAGCCAGCAAACACTCCCCAACGACAATAGCTATTGTCCTGCTCCTAGCGCTCAGGCTCGCGGCTCTTTTCAGCAGCTGAATTTGCACGTTTAAATCTCCAGGAAGCTTAATGTGCTGTTTCAGTCCGGCAAACAGCCAGAGGATTAGCTTTTTTTTTTTTTTTTTTTTTTTTTTTTTTTTTGTAAACCTACCTTTGCAATTTAAAAGGTGGGGGGGGGGAGGTGTAACAAGAGGGGAAAGAGCCTAAGTCTCATGGTGGTGGTGGGGGGAGTAATCCCCTCCCAATCCTGACTGCAACACCAGAAGGCACACGCATTTTTTTTTCCTCTACAAAGCAACAGCGCATTTAACCAGCTTCCAATCCGGGAATGCAATGGTGCAGGTCCCGGGCCCTCCGCACCCCAAACCCATCAATCACTACACATTGTCGGTCCACCCCAACCGGGCCTGGCCGTTGCACACAGCATCGCGTGGGGTCCTCTCGGGACCCCCCCGCGAGCCAGGCTCTGGCCCTCGCGCCAGCAGCCCCGCCACGCGCAAAGTTTCAGCTCATCCGCTCCCGCGCCCAGCGGGGTCCCACCGAGCCCCGCACGCACCCCAAGCTCCGATCCCTCCCGATCAGTCTTCAGTGTCCCCAACCAGGCTCCTGTCTCTTTGTCGCGCACTCCCCCACATCCGTGCAACTTACAAATCCGTAGCCCCGGGACTTGCCCGTCTGCCGGTCCGTGATGACGACCGCCTCCTCGATGTCGCCGAAGACCTCGAAGTACTTGCGCAGGCTGGCGTCGGTGGTGTGGTAGGGCAAGCCTCCCACGAAGATCTTGGTGTACGTCGTGTCCTTCTGCGTGGTGTGCATCTTCGCGCCCGCCCCGCGGCTCGGGCTCCGGCTGCGGCTGCGGCTGCGGCTCGGGCAGCGGCTGCGCCCGGTCCTCGCGCTCCGCGTCTCCCGCAGCCTGGGGCGGCCGCCGGGGGCCGAGGGCGAGCGCGGGGGCGGCGCCCACGGCTCGGGGGAGCTGCCTGGACTCTGGGCTCCCGCCCCCCCCTGCCGGTCACCGTGCAGATCCTGCCGATGGTTCGGGTGACGACAAGCTCCGGGTGGGTCGAATGCGCGAGCGTGGGGGAGAAGTCCCAGAGATGCCCAGAGAGGGTGGTCCTCGGGCGGGCGGGAGGGCGGAGGAGAGGTAGACGGCGCTTTCCCAGCGAGGAGCGTCCCGGCGCGGAGGTGGAGGGAGGCTGGGCGCGCGGCGACGGGCCTCGGCGGCGGGCTGGCTCGGGGAGTCCGCGCCGCGCTGCGCTGCGCCGGCTGGGGTCGGCTCCCTCCTTTCCTCCCTCCCTCCCTCCTCTCCCTCCTTCCTTCCCTCGGGCCGCTGAAGCAGAAGCAACCGGTGCGGAGCTCGGCTCGCCACCTCTCTGCTCCCTTCCCCCGCGGCCCCGGGGTCGACGCCCGGCTGGGGAGGGGGCGGGCCGGACGCCTGCGATTGGCCGGGACAGCACCTGGGGCGCCCGGCGCCGCCGCCCCCCAGCTGTTGGGAACAGCTGCTTCTCCCCCGGCTCAGCGCGGCGCGGCGCTGGGTCGCCGGGCTCGGGCTCCGGAGCTGGCGCTGGGGCCCCGGCTGGAGGAGGCCTGGCGGTCGCTGTCGCTGACTCTTACTGGGCCGTCTTAGGGAATAGCAGGGGCCCAGAGCTGAGAGAGTGCACCCGAGGGGGGAATCTGCGTTGGGTCTCCAAAGCCGACCGCAGGAGCTTGTTTTCCCCCTGTCCCCCTCCCCCCAGGCCTCGGTGACAAGGCAAGTGACCGGGGTGCCTCAAAGCCTGGGGCGGGTGGTAGAGAGGACAGTCTGCTCTCAGACTCCTGGGACCAAGATCAGCCCGAGCTGGATACTGGGGGACTTGGAGAGTGAAAAGAGCCTCTGAATTTCCTTAGGCCCAAAGAGCTGGGAGAACTAAGAGGTAGAAGAACCAGAGGGAAAATACAATTTAAAAATAAAAATCTAGCCCTGGGGGGTTATGTAGCTTTAATTACTGTTCACAACCAGTGAAAGGTAGAGTTCTGTGTCCATATCACATCCTGCCTTGTATTTCAAAGGACCATGTATTAATACCGGAGATTCACAATGACCAAACTTTTGTTTCCTCCCCATTATTCTGCAGGATGGATATAATCAATCTCTCTCCTCCACCCAATGCCCTTTCTCTCTCTCTCCTTCCCACTCTCCCTTTCTCTCTCTCCCCCCACCTTTGCTTAAGCAAAGGATCTATTTACCTCTATTCCAATTGCAATTTTTTTTAAAAAAATTATTTATTTATTTGAGAATGGGAGAGAGAGACAGAGATAGAGCAGGGCCTCCTAAGCCACTGCAAACGATTTCCAGACGCATGCACGACCTTGTGCATCTGGCTTTATGTGGGTCCTGGGAATCGAACCTGGGTTATTTGGCTTTGCAGGTAAGTGCCTTAACTGCTAAGCCATCTCTCCAGCCCCCAATTACAAAAATTTTTAAAGGTTTAGTGACTTTGGTACAACTCATGGGGTGCTTGCAAAGCCTGCCAGCCTGGGTTGGATTTCCCAACACCCATGTAAAAAGTCAGAAAGAGGCACAAATGTACAATGTGGCACATGCGTCTGGAGTTTATTTGCAGTGGAAAGAGGCCATGGACCTCCTTTCTCTTTCTCTGTCTCTCTCTCACACACAAATAAAAACATTAAAAAATGATTTATGGCTTGACCTCATCCACATGCAATTGTAAAAGATACAATTTTAAAAAATCAACTTGCTGTATAACCACTCATTTCTACCAGCAGGCTCACAAGCACGTGTCGAACATAGGCCACTCTATACATATTTATTAATTTAAGACAGCTTGTTGCAACTTTTTGTAATCAACAGTACATTCAATTAGGCTTTAAAGTCATTCAGTCATATGTGAAGTTTGGATGAACATACTTCATGTGAACAGAACACATCACCCTCTACAGTCAGAACATGATTTCCTCCTAAGCCATTTCCACCAGCAGTGGCCCCTGTAGTTCCTACATCAATTGCCCCTCAGCCACACCTTCCATTTCCTTTAAAGCAGGTCCAATGGGCCTGTATTGACTAATGGAGAACCACATACACAGATTTCACTTTTAGGAGCTTGTCATTGACCTAAGAGCCTGAGGAATATTGGGTCTGTCTGCACAAGCTAATGAGGATTATTAGCATTTAAAGTCATCTTGCTGATAACAACAGGAGGATTTTTTTGAGGTTATCAGGTTCTTTCACTTCAAACCTCCAGTAAGCAATTTATCATATAAAATATGTATTCGATGTTAAGTATTTTAGATGACAGACAATGGAGAAATGTAAATATCTTCTTTTCACTGCCTAAGTAAAGGGCAGGTTCAGAAAAGACTCCGTGTGCTGGTATTATGAAAGATAATTTTTAAAAATTAAGAAAAACAAAGCGGGCCCTGAAGCAGGAGGCGTGTATTTTAATATTTAGCATCCATCTTGTGGTGTCACTTAAGAATTACAGTATTTAGAGGAAGACTAGGCAAAACCCTTCTGTGAGGGGAAGCCCTTACCATGGAACCTTCCAGAAGGATGACATTGGCTGTCTAGGGTCTTCTGCCTGGATGGGAAGCCTGCCCACATCTTGGGTGCACACTAGGTGAAGTGTGAGAGCTACAAGAAAATTCTCCCAGAATGGTCTGTACCCTAGAGCTCCTCACCCAGAAATAAGATGCTTGTTTGCCATTATTCCAAAGCAAATAACTCAGATAGTACAGTGACTCTCCATCCAATCCCATGCCAGCCCTGACTGGTGTCCCTTTAATCTTTAAAAGGAATAATAGGGCTGGAGAGATGACTCCATGGTTAAAGGTACTGGCTTACAAAGCCTGACAGTCCAAGTTTAATTCCCCAGTACCCACGTAAAGCCAGGAATACACAAAGTGGAGCATGTGTCTGGCATTGGTTTGCAAAAGCAAAAGGCTCTGGTACACCCATACTCACTCTCGCTCTCCCTCTCAAATAATTAAATAAATAAACTTTTGAAAAGGAATAATAACTATTTGATACCTTAGTGGAAATGATTTCCTTTTGGACAAGATGACCTTTCCTGAATTTTGAAATTGCCGAGACAAAGCATTAGTAACCCTCTCAGCATTGTGAGGAGGGGAGTCACTGAGAATGAAGGTGAAAAGGAATGACGTCTTTCCTTTCGAAACCTGCCTGTTTCGAGGAGAAACAGAGGCCCTCATTCATGCGTAGTTCAGCTTCACAAGCCTTGGGCAGGCGCTCTGCTAGGCGAGCTCCATGTCTATGGTGGGTTTGCTTCACATCCAGATGAAGGGAAGCACAGTTACAATGGCCAGATCCTTTCTCAGCGGATCCATGAACCTGGGCCATCAAACCATGTAGCCCTGCGGCCACAAAATCTTTCTGAACTTGAATTTTCAAGGTTATTAAGTACCACATATTTCTGTACAATGACCCATTACAAATTCAGGCTTGAAAAACAATACACGAAGAACCCTTTTGCTTTCCCAGCTGCTTTTGGCAGAGAGTACTGATAGATTCACAGGCCTTGTGCAATACGATGTGTGCTTCTTCGGAGAGAGAGCACCATAAAATACTGTAAAAGTTATAAATAGTTCTAAGCTTATCATATCCAAATTAGTACATATAGATGGACTGAATCCTTGGTTCCCACTCCTTGGCAAGATTGATATTATTTTATTACTTACAGTAAATTATTGTCTACTTTGTTCAGAATCTTCATCTATTAAAGGCCAGAACAAAACTCAAAAGTTTGACAATCGTTTTATCTATTATTTTTCCTTTTCCCTCTCCCTCTCCCTCTCAAATGAATCATGGAAGTCAACTTCTGGCTTACAAGCTTGTAGAAGAATTTTTAAGTGAAAAGAGAGTAATATTTCATGAAGGTTAAGGAGCACCATTTCTGCCTTCTGGACAACAGGCCACCAGAGGGTAAGGACACTCTCCTGGCTGTCACTGGATCTCCTGCAGGTTCTCAAAACCATCACCTATTTCTACACAAAGCACTACAGAAATATTTATTGAGAGTGTTTAATATCTTAAAACGATCTACCCCCGTGCTTGATGGAACAATTATATTCTGGAAAGACTTGACTACTTGCAGAATATTGAGGCCAGATACTTAAAACAATTTTTTTTTTTTTTTTTTTTGAGGTAGAGTTTCACTCTGGTCCAGGCTGACCTGGAATTCACTATGTAGTCTCAGGGTGGCCTCGAACTCATGGCGATCCTCCTACCTCTGCCTCCCAAGTGCTGGGATTCAAGGCGTGCGCCACCACGCCCGGCTCTTAAAACAATTTTTTAAAACAAAAATGAGGCTTCAGGTAAGTATTTTGTTTTGGCTATTTAGAAATGGTTTTGCCTTCCTTTGAGAGTCTCTGCAAGCATTGTGATGTAGACCCACAGGCTTGCTAGCCTTTGGAGATCCGCTGTAGCTCGGTCTCTGGGGGTTGGGTGGTGATTCTCTTAGTTACGCATATCAGATGTGTGCAGTGGTTCCTGCTGGTGTGAATGTGCGGAAGAACCGACAGTCAGATGTGCAGTCAATGTAGTTCCGACTCCTCTTAGGAGAATGTATTCATAGAGCTTTAAACCACATGGGGCTGGCATGATGGAAAGTCTTGTCAACTTGCAGGGTTTAGAGTCAGAATGGGAACAGACTTTGGGCTCCTCCGTGAGGGAGTTAAGTTAGGTTCTTCCCAGTGAAAACCCATCATAACTGTGGGAGGTGTCATTCCTCTGCTGGGGTCCTGGCAGAAAGAGACTTGAGCACCGACATTTATTACCCTCTGTTTCCTGACTGTGGGTGCAGTGCCAGCTGCTGCCACGCCTTCCCCATCACACTGGACTGGAACCAGAGCTCTGAGGTGAAACAAACCATTCCTTCCTTGCGGTCCTTTTGTGGGGTAGGTAACTAATCCAGCTGGTCAGTAAAGTAACGCAGATAAAAGGAACTGTTCCTCTGTTTCTTGTAGGCCTTATGTCCCTTCTTTCCCATCAGACACCCTAGAAGGCAGGGTGGGATGATTCAGGGATCCAGCAAGGGCAGAAATGAAAGTGAAGGGTAAGAAAGTTCATTGCCAGCTTCACCTTGCCAACAACTCCCCCCTCCCCGCCCCGCCTGCTTCAACCATGAGCACACTTCAAATTCTGTTTAAACGTGGAAGGTCAGGAGGTGAGTTCAAACGCTTTTTATACCCACTGTGTGCATCTTTGCATGTTTAAACACGGGATGTACTTGGTTTCAAGCCTTTAAACAGTGAGCCTCCGAGCTGCCAAGTTATTTTTAGGGAACTGATGGTCTCCAGATGTATTGAATGACCTCTCTTGATGACAGCTTCATCCTAATGATGACCGTGTGTGCTGGGCAAAGGGCACAGAGCGGTGGAAATAGCCCTGGAGCCTATAACGGGAGACTTTGGGCCCCGTCCAGACCAGCATTCACCACTCCCAGAATGGGGCTGGGGAGACTGCTCCGTAACAAGCATGAGGACCTGAGATTGGATTCCCGGTGCCACATAAAACGCCAAGAGTGCTGGTGTGTGCCTGTAATCGCCATGCTAGGGAGGTGGAAATAGGAGGATCCCTGGGACGTGCTGGCTAACTTGTCTGGCCAAATCAGTCAGTTCTGGCTTAAGCCAGAGAGACCCTCTCTCATAAAAATTATGACGGAGAAGTGCTAGAGAAAGACCCCCAGTGTTGACCTCCCTGGCCTCCATACTTGTGCACACACATGCTTCATGCATGCCAGGCATGCACTCTTTCAAATGAACTACATCCTATTGGTTTTACTTCTCTGAAGACCCATATACATGTGGCCAGGCAGACCACCAAATCTTAAAAGTGGAAGACCAGAAAAACCAGAAAAAGGCTGAAGGAGATAAACACAGAGAACATCCAACTCCAACTAAGCCAGATATCCAGAGACACAGAGGCTCCCAAAACCTCATCAAGGAAGCAGAACTAAAATGACCCCAATGTGGCTCAGGGAAACTCGCGGAAGAGGGGGCGGAAAGATTGTTAGAGTCACAAGTTGGGGCATTATGCACAGAGACTGGGGCCTATCCACCAGAACTCTTGAGCAAACCCACAATGCACGATCCACATTCCCCATTGATGAGGGCCCCTTTGAAAGTGGGAGGACGGGGAGGAGGACAATGGAACCAATACTATGAATGTAAAATCAGAATAATATAAATAAAAAAATATATATTTATTTAAAAAAAAAAGTGAAAGACCAGCTGAGGGAGAGAGGAATCCAAAACGGATAGAGAGGGAGGTGAAGATGAATGTTAGGTGTAGCCTCCTGACCACCCGGGGGCCACAGTTCATTCCACTGACCATCCCCCTTCTCAGTTCTTTCGGGGCAAGGAATATGAGAATCCTGGAGGGCTGCCAATAGCTGATACGAAGTAAATCTGAGAGGCAAAGGGGCATAGGGCATCATGGACAGTGATGGGCTTCCCAGACTCTCCCTCGAGGACAGAAGACTTCTGCTGTTAGCCCCTCTGGGGAATACAATCCCTCTTCATTCACCTTCTGGCCTCCAGGGAGGAGACAGGGCTGGAGATTGTGACCAATCACCAGTGGCCTGTACTTTCACCAATGTCATGTCATGAGATCTCCCTAAGACCCCTAAACAAAGTCCATGGGGCTTCAGGTTCTGTTGCATAAAACTTTTTCCCCAGGAAAAAAAAAGTGAATACAGGTCTAACCCCAAATAGGGCTCCGAGTGCAGCTGGGGGTGGGGGAGCAGGAAGGGACAACAGCAGCGACCCCAGGTGAGGGTCTGGTGACCTTCCCCTCCTTCATCTACTAGGGAGTGTCCATAGATCCATTAGCCTGGCTATTGACCTGGCTATCACTGCATTATTCTGCTCCAAAGTTACCATGGCTACCAGGCCAACGCATTGTCCACTACAAGATGGTGTTATGCTATAGCCAGAGGTAAAAGGCCATACGTCAGTCAATGAACTGTTGATGGACTAAGAAGAGTGGCTTGCCTGGAGAGAGTGGAGAAGCCCTTACCAACTCCACCCCTCCATACTTTCCCTTGCATATACTTTATTTGGCTGTTTTTGAGTTGTATATTTTACAATAAGATAGAAATACTAAGTAAATCATTTCCCAAAATTCTATGAGTCATTCTGGTGAACCTGAGAATTTGCCCACCCAGGGTCCCCTCTTGGGGCTGGTGTCTAAAAGGGGGATGGAGTTGTGAGACTGAACCCTTTACCTGTGGGGTCTGCCCTAACCCTGAGTAGTTAGTATCAGAATTGAATCTAATTGTTGGATATCCAGTTAGTGCGAGAAAGTTGGAGAACAGCTCCTTGGTATTAGAAAAGACACCATACATTTGTGCCAGGAAATACCACTGAGGGACAAGTCACTATTTAAAGCCATATATTGGGGCCTGGAGTCCTCAGGATTGTGAGATACCATCTCTCAGTCTTTTAGACGTGCTTGCATCACAGTCTATCTTCCCATTGCCAACAGGTTCTGGTGGGGATATGCGATATATGTGATACGACGGTTGGATTCCATGGTCATGTGCTCAACTTTATATCTCCTTTATAGTAGAGTGGATTCTTTGTTCTATCAAAAGTTTATTTGTGCTGCTATACCAAATATTCTCCTCTGTACACAAACTCATTCCCCAAATACACATTTATAACTGTCAAACTCTCCCATCTGAATGGAAGAGGTCCAATGTAGTCAGCTTGTCAACAAGAAACCTGCTGGTCTCACTGACCGGGTGGGGATGGTCTCATTGTGGAACCAGCCCTGGTCTCTGCTGCCCACCCATCAGTCAGGCGACCATTCTTCGTGAGAGCTTTAGGGCCTCCAGCCCTGCCAACACTGCGGCTTGGATCATGGTCAAATGTGCTAGTTCTGGGTTCACTGAAGACGGACTCTGGCTGACATCAACTGTTCAGGCCATTTTGTCTGTCTGATGGTAGATACATCCTGTGGAGGTGACATCCTGACGGCCATTAACAAAGGCTACAGAGAGCTTCACTCTGCGGCTCACGTCCACACAGCTATTCTCACGCCTCAGTTCTTCCTCATGTCTTATCTCCCAGACATTCTGTCAGGTTTCTCACAGGATGACCAAACAACTGCTGCCACCCATGCATATTTATTCTAACGATGGATGATGGATGACTTCTTCACACAATAGGAATTCCGAGTCACCCTCACTACTGTTTTCAAGGCCACCTATATAAATGGGCTTCAGTAGACCTACCGTCCACTTCCGGTTTCCCTACGCAGCAGGCTGTTCATCTATGAAACAGGTGTTGTGTAGCTATCTCCTCCGAGTTGAAGCATTCTCTCCCTCTTACAGGAAGGTGGGAGGTTCCCAAGACTCAGGAAGCGAACAAAACTTCCAAGTCTTAAAACACTCAGGAAACTTAAGAGATTCCTAAGGTCCTTCCCAAGTATAAAAACAATAACCGGGCTGTGGACACTGACTGCTCAGTGGTTAAAAGCACTTGCTGCCCAAGCCTGCCAGCTGCAGTTTGGCTCTTCAGCACCCATGTAAAGTCAGGCGCAAGGTGGCATATGTGCCTGAAATCCCCATGCGTCTAAGGCAGTGGGAGGTGGAGTCAAAAGCATCCCCAAAACTCAAAAGCTTGCAGGCCAGTTGTCTGGACTTTCCAGCACAAAACACATAACCCTGTTTCAAACACACTGAGGTTGTCCTCTGATCTCTACAGCATGGCATGCCGCTGCGCGCACACACACACACAATTTTTGGTGACAGAAGACTCTCTGGTAGAGCTGCCTGCATGTTGAACAGGGAACTCCAGGGATACAGCTTTCTTGAATCATCACCCATGCTGCTGGGCTTTTTAGTGACATAGCTGCCTTTGAATCGCCCATGCTCCTGCAAGCAACCTAAATATATTCATTGGTTCACCAAGCTAGACCTGGGTGGAATCATTTCTGTGGGCTGTCATGGTGTCCTATCAAGGTGGATAGATGTTGTTTCTCAAAGGTCCTGAATTCAGTCTCAAATGTTCGGTCACCTCTCCCCCAGGAAAGTCACACATTAGGTTGCAGACTTTTCCTTTTCCTTCTGCTGATTCTAAAGGACTATCCTAGGAGTGTGCTAAGGGACAGTGCCAGGTGAACAATGGTGCGTGTGGTAGTTTGAATGGATGTCCCCAGGCGATTCAGGAGCTTTATTAAAGCTTGTAACTTGGTGTCACTGTGGTTGGATCCTAGGGACCAGCCCTAAAGTTGGGGAGGCAGGGAGGGTGGTCCTGGAATTCTAATCTCAAGATATGCAAAGTGCTGGAGCTTTGTCTGGGATTCCTGAAGTGTGCTTGCTTGTGCTGGTGGTGGTGGTATTTTTCTCTGTGTGTACCTGACAAAGTGGGCCAGCTTCTGCCATTATGGAACTTCCCCTCTATCTGTAAGCTTCAATAAATCCCTTCCTTCCATACTGTGTCTGGTCTGGAGGTTCATCCCAGCGACATGAGGCTATCTACTACAGTGGGTGACATGGAGTCCTCACCATCTGTTTGTGCGGCACTGTCCTCTGGTCCTTCTGCCACTTCTGGGTATTACACACCTCGTCTTCTCATGGGCTGGTGTTGGTTTGGCTTGCTCAGTGTAAGAACTTGGTGTTTCCGATAAAACTAAGCTGTAGAGGAGTTAGGACTGTGTTATACATGGTCACTTAATGCCGTGATCAGGCACTCCGCCTCTTAATGGGGGCCCAATAGCATGATGAGCTGTTTTTCAAAAGGTATATTGATTGCCTATTGCAATTGGCATGCCCTTATCTTTGGACCCTAGGGATCTATACTGTAATTGATTTAGGAGGATGTTCCATAAATTTCATATATCTTTCCCCATCACTGTTACTTCTAATAACATAATATTGGAATGTCTGGCCCAAGTGACAAAATTCTGAATCACAGCCTGGACTTGATGCGGTGCTCTTTCTATCTTTGGATTCCACTGAAAACCTATTTTATTGTATGGCCAGGAGACATATCCCTAGGCATACGTGACTGTTTGCCTCTGTGACGGTCAGAAGCTGTACCAGGACACGGTAAAGGAGTGTATTTACCTTTACCGTGGAGGGGATAACTGAAAACTTTCCTGATGTTGCTGGTCCCTGGATAGTCACAGGATTCATCTCTTTACCTCAGAAGCACTTTTACTTCTTCCCTATCTGCTCCTAGCATGATGCTATTCCTACAGTGATTAATGATGTTAGATAGTCCATCACTGTGTCCATTGCAGCATCAACAAAGTGCAGACAAGTTATTTTGCAGAATGTCACCTACCTGGTCTCTAGTCTGATTCCCAATAGAGACTTTGTTCCTCTCTGAAACTTAATGAGCACTAGCTTTATTCTTTGCGTTAACATTACCATTCTGGTCTCCTTACATTCCACAGAGATCATGCGTGAGTCTCTGCTTATAGAATTCTAGGGCTGTGGTAGTTTGAATATATGTCCCCCAATATATTTAGTGTTTTAGTAGTTATAGTTTGCATCTTCAATCACCTTGCTAGAGGCAATGTCACTGGGAGCAGGTCTTAAGGTGTTGGGGGTGGGTTTGAGATTCCATTGTAAAGATATGCAAATGTGCCTAGCAGGAGTTCCTGAAATGTGCTGTGTGACCTTTTGGCTGTAATTTTGCTCTGTGTGCTGTGGTGGCTGGTTGGCTTTTGCTCTCTCTTGCCTGGTCCTGTGAAGAGCAGGCTGCTTCTCCTGCCTTTATGGAACTTCCCTTGGATCTGTGAGCTTCAATAAATAATATCCCTTCCTCCATAACTGTGCCTGGTCTGGAAGTTCATCTCAGCGAACCTGAAGCTGTCTGCAACAAGGGCTTCCCTAGCCAACCACTCCAAACTTCCCCAAATTCCTCCCACAAGCCAGTTTCAAGTATTTTGAACCACGTGATCATCTGGTCCCAGGAATAGCCCTACCTCTCTGCCACCAGGGTTCTATATTCAAATTTTCACTGTTTGACAAATACCTCAGGAAAACAACTAAATGGGGCTGGAGAGATGGTTTTGTGGTTAAGGCACTTGCCCACAAAGCCGAAGGATGCAGGTTCGATTCCCCAGGACCCATGTAAGCCACATGTACAAGGTGGCACATCTAGAGTTCATTTGCAGTGGCTAGAGGCCCTGGCGCACACATTTTCTCTCTCTCTATCTGCCTCTCTCTCTCCAATACATAAATAAATAAATAAATAAATAAATAAATAAATAAATAAATAAATAAATAATTTTGAAAAAAGAAAAACAACTAAAGGATTTATGTTGGCTCATGGTTTCAGAGGTTTTAACCCATGATCATTTGCATCCATTGCTTTGACCTGAGGTGAGACAGACTGTCATGGCAACAGGGCAGCCAGAAAGTACAACGAGAAACAGGAAGAGTTGAGAGACAAGGTGTATCTTTTCCAGGGCATGACTCGTGACCTACCCCCTCTATTAGGCCCCACGTTCTAACTTTTTCCACCTCCAACAATGCCACTCATGAATCCGTCAAGGGATCAGTCCATTCATTAGGCCATACCCCTTGGGATGCAGTCACCTCAAAGCCCACCAGCTGGTAATGAAGCCCCCATGAATGAGGTTATTGGGGATTTTTTTTTCATATCAAACAAAAACATATCTAACCATTTAATGTGCTTATTCTTCTTATTCCTTTTTGATTAAGTAAAAACTTTGTATGGACACATCATGTGTTGGTGCTATCATTTACCTCTTCCCTGCCACCATTCCACTGCGGGCCCTTCTCAGATTGGGATTTGCCATGGGGTTGGGGTTAGTCATTGTGAAAACAGCAGTCAGTCATCATGTGTGGGGGTAATGCCTCTGGTTATTCCCTCCCACCCTGTGGCTCTTATAATCTTTCTGCCCCTTCTTCTGCAAAATTCTCTGCACTGTGGTGGGTGTGTTTTAAGTCTACTTTAGTGTTGAGCTGTCAGCAGCTTTTCAATTTCTGCTTTGGTTGAGCATCCTCAGCGTCTTTCACCCTGACGCAGGTTCTCAGGCTCACCATGGCAGCAGCACTCTTGCCCATCTCGCCAGTTCCTCTGGTTTCACCTGAACCCTGGCTGATGTGCAAGGGGTGGTTCA
Organism: Orientallactaga sibirica; assembly: GCA_036365145.1. Lineage (NCBI taxonomy): Eukaryota > Metazoa > Chordata > Mammalia > Rodentia > Dipodidae > Orientallactaga > Orientallactaga sibirica. The sequence goes on from JAEOAD010001031.1 coordinate 923,882, forward strand.
TCTCCTGCCAGGAAGTCAGCTGTCTTTTCTTGTCTTGTTCATAGATTTTGGTTGTCCTTAGTTCTCACTGGCCTGCAGAAAAAGAGAAACAGATTGTCCAACGGAGAGTGAGATCAGCATAGGTTAAAGGGGATAAGCATGTTAATTTAGAGGTTTTGATGGATGTAGCCTCTCTTTTGGCCCCAAACTAGTGAGAGCTTCTTGTTGGAGCCCATGATCTTGGTCTCCATAGGATTCTGACTGGGTTTTCAGTTCCAGCTATGGGTTCCTTTCCACTGAGCAGATTTCTCAATCAGAGAATCATTGGTTACCCACCAAAGCTGGGTGCCACCATTGCACAGATGTGTGAGGGTGATTGCTTTCATATAGCAGTGTCCCTTGCTTGCTCACGACATTATTGGCCATTCCACCCTCCTCGCCCAGCAGCTCGTGTAGTGCAATCCAGCACGAGATGGGCTAACCATCTGGGAACTTGCTTCCTTCCAGATTCCAGCCACATCTCTCAGTGTTGTGTGTCGGCAGCATGTATTGTCTTGAACAATTGGGTCTTACCTTTTACCTCAAGCAGATAATCAAGTGCTTTGACAGAAGCCTGTCTTGTTTTGGGGACCTTGAAGGTCTCTCTGATCAACAGCTCAATGTGGTTTATAATTGATATCTGGTACTGGGTAAGCCAGAGCCAAATGTTTTAGGGTTAGGCTTCAACCCACCTTCTCCAGGGCACTTCTCGGGGTAAACGTATTATTTTATTAAGGAGGAAGCAAGTATTTGCCCTTGTAGGATCTTCAGTGAGTGTTCTGTTTTGGGTTTAAACCAGCTTGGAGGAGGATGGCGTTGGATCCACAGATGCACAGGTTGTGGAGGTTGCAAGTGCAATCAGCCCCAAGAGTGTGTGGGCACTAGGGCTGCAGCCTCAGGCTGGGTAGTTTGGATATCCAGTCTAATGTGTTGTCTCCTAGCTTGGAGAAGTTGTTGGAACCTCCTATATGGGGTCCCAAGCACACCTGTAATCAGCACTTTCTAACCCACCCTGGGCCAGGCCCAAGACACGCTGGCAGTGCTCCCCCAGTCTGCATTCACAGGCCCCAAATAAGCCTGCACCACACCCACAAGCCAGCCTTAGCACACAGGCCCAATCACATGTGCACCTCACCCACCCTGAGTGCACAGGCCCCAAGCACATGGGCGCCTTGCCCCTCACTGGGTGTGAACCACAGGCCCCAAACACAGGGCACCTCCTCATGTGCTCTTATGTTATGTAAAGTTTTTTGGTCCTATTCTCATTTCATTCCCCTTGCAGAAATTCAGTTATAGTCTGTTATACAATTTTAGTATTTTCCTGCAAGTGCCCGAGGGTATGCTCCTTTTTATATTCTTGAATTTTCCATTTGGGGAGTGCATGTGCGTGGGTAGTGTGTGTGGTGTGTGTTTAGTATATGCAAATGTGCATGACTTGTGTGCATGTGTGTAGAAGAGGCCAGAGGAGAAAGTTGGAGGGTCTTCTCGGTCATTCGTGCTTCAAGAATGCCATTTTTTCAAACAGAGCTGTTGTGTTGTCATGTTCTCACATCCTTTTTTTCAATCTGTTGTTTACTGTTAGAAAGAACCTCAAGGGAACTTGTGGAACAGGATGTAGGGCCATCTGGTGTCAATTTGACCCCCTCCCCTTCCACAGGACATGGAGAATGCCAGCTGACTCTCTGTCTTAGGTTGATAAACATCCCCAGGTGCTTGTCATTGGATTTATCTTGAACCTCAGGCAGTGGGGTTATCTTAGAGACATCAAGACCTGTTTGGTCTGGCAGGCTTGAGTTTTTGTACGGCAGAGACAGACCAAGGTAGCAAATGACCCACTCCATTGTCAATTGCTGAGCCAGGTCATATGGGTTTCCCAAAGTAAGTCTATTTGCTCTTCTGTCTGTTGAGTTAAATTTAGTATCTGTGTTTTAGTGTTTTAACACTGAGAGCAAGTTTTTAACAGCAGAAAAATTATTTTTATTTATGTATTTGAGAGAGAGAGACAGACAGACAGACAGAGAAAGAGACAGAGAAAGAATGTGAGCTAAGGGATTAATGGGTCCCAGCTGTAAATATACACAGAAGAGCTGGGTCCTTGATGATTTTAAGGCATCCAGTAGAATCATCAAAGAACAATTTAACTGAAAAATCATGAAATTTTTGAATAAGATTTAAATAAGGCACATCAGGGCCTCCAGTCTTCACAGTCCTGTGAAGAACAATTGAGGAACTCCAGATACAAAGGCAACATCACACATGCCACCTTTGTGCATCTGGCTTAATGATTAGGGACCCCTACACAGAACAATTGGTGGAATTCCCCCCATGGGGATAGCATCCAGTAGAATCATCAAAGGAATTGGAAGAGTTAACCTTGAGACAAAGCACATGAAATTTTTAAGGGAATAGATAGGTTACACTCTAGATCAAGCTGGAGTGAACAAGTTTCTCAATCCAAAACAAGCTGAAATCAAAAATCAAGAGGTTTTACTTGTTCCCAATCCAAAACATTGAGGGCCAGCTTGCCTTTGCAAAATCTTAATAAATTGGCTTTCTCTGGATTACTTGTTCCCAATCCAAAACATTAAGGGCCCCCAAAAAAAACCTCAGGCTTGCCTTTTGTAAAATCTTAATAAATGGCTTTCTCTGGATTGCTTGTTCCCAATCCAAAACATTAGGGTCCAAAACAAAACCAAGGGCAGGAGGATGTCCAAAACATTAAGAGAAAAACAAAACCAAGGAGCTTAATAAAGTTGCTTGGCAAACTTTAAGGCCCCAAAAACAAAACCAAGGGCTTGCCTTTTGTAAAATCTTAATAAATTGGCTTTCTCTCAAGTAAAAATATGTTACAATTTCAAGGGGCTTGTCTTGCAAACTGTTCCTTGTTAATGCCTCCAGATGGTGAGGCACTTTCAGGGACCAGAGTTGTTTATTAACCTTAGTTCCTGGAACTGGGGCTCTGTTTCAGCCCCAAGGTCATAAGATGTTTCAACAGGATAAGGCCCCAGCTGCAAAACCATAAGATAACAACTTCTTCATTATCTGGGTTACATTGTTCTTTCTCTGTGCATGGGTAAACAACTGCAAACTTTGTAACTTTTCAGAACAAACAACTTATGTTTTGTTCAGAAAGTCACGTCCTCATGGGTGCATTTGTTACAGACTGTTTGTCTTTAGGTAAAATGGCTGTCTTTCTTTTGTGCGAGCAAGCAAGCAATTGTACAGAAGCTAATGAAGCAGATTAGTTATGTTCTTTTTAATCTTTCAGTGCATCTGGCTTACGTGGGTGCTGGGGAATCGAGCCTCGAACCTGGGTCCTTAGGCTTCACAAGCAAGCGCTTAACGCTAAGCCATCTCTCCAGCCCAATATTAACACTTTTTATTGACCTATCAAAGTTCACAAATTCTTTCTTCTGATACTTCTCATTTTCCATTAAACCAAATAAGTGATTTCAAAACCTCAGTTATTATGCTTTCTACTACAGAAAATTCATGTTTTAATCTTGTATTTCTTTGTTTATATCTCCTATCTGGTCCCTCACTAAGATTACACTTAAAAGCCAGGCGTGTTGGCACATGCCTTTAATCCCAGCACTGGGGTGAGTTTGAGGCTACCCTGAGACTACATAGTGAATTCCAGGTCAGCCTGGGCTAGAGTGAGACCCTACCTTGAAAAACCTATTTTCCATTAAACCAAATAAAAAAAAAAAAAAAAAAAAAAAAAAACATTTAAAAACTATTTTGAGGGCTGGAAGGATGGCTTTGCAGTAAAGGCACTTGCCTGCAAAGCCAAAGCACCCAAATCTGATTCCCCAGGACCCATGTAAACCAGATGTACAAGGTGGCACATGCTTCTGGAGTTCATTTGCAGTGGTTGAAGGCCCTGGCGCACCCATTCTCTGTCTCTTTCTCTCTCTCTCTCAAATAAATTTAAAAAATACTTTGAACATGTGTGCATACATATGTATTAGTGCTTTAAGATGCTGTCTGCTAAATAAATATATAAATATATTAATATATGGATCATCTCAGAATTGTTTCTTTCTTTTTAAAAAATTATTTATTTGAGAGTGATAGAGAAAGAAAGAGGGAGAAAGAGAGAGAATGGGCATGCCAGGGCCTCTAGTCACTGCAGACGAACTCCAGATGCATGTGCCACCTTGTGCATCTGGCTTACGTGGGTACTGGGGAATCGAGCCTTGAACCGGGTTCCTTAGGCTTCACAAGCAAGCGCTTAACCACTAAGCCCTCTCTCTCCAGCCCTCAGAATTGTTTCTTTACATGTGTGGTGTGTGTATGTGTATGCATGTGTCCATGTACCCATGGAGGCCAGGAGCAACCCCGGAAATCATTCCTCAGTGTTCCATCCACCCCTATTTGAGACAGGATCTCTCACTGACCTGCAGTGAGCTCCAGGGATCCCTTTGTTTCCATCTCCTCAGTGCTGGGATTACAGGTGTGTGCTGGCGTGTCTAAGTTTATGTAGACACTGGGGATCAGACTCAGGTCTTCATGCTTGCAGGACAAGCACTTTACCAACTGAACTCTCTCCCCAGCCCCACAACTGGTTTTTGTTTTGACTGCCTTTTCTGACTATAGATTACAATTCTCAATTTCTTAGCATATCTAGTATATTTTAATTATTGAAAAGGGTCTTGGGTGGCTGGAGAGATGGCTTAGTGGTTAAGGCGTTTGCCTGCAAAGCCAAAGGATCTCGGTTCGATTCTCTAGGATCCACGTAAACCAGATGCACAAGGGGGTGCATGCATCTGGTGTTTGTTTACAGTGGCTGGAAGCCCTGGTGCACCCATTCTCTCCCTTTCTCCCTCCCTCTTTCTCTCTCTCTGCCTCTTTCTCTCTCTCAAATAAATAAATAAATAAGTAAGTAAATAAATAAATAAATAAATATATTTTAAAACAAGAAAGAAAAGGGTCTTGGGCAATATGTTAGAGTTATGATCACTGTTAAGCTTTTCTAAAGAGTGTTAAATTTTGGGTTACATGGCAATTGCTACCTAAGTATGTGCAGATTTTGCACTATGCTACATTAAAGCCAAACTATACAAGCCCCACTGACTTGGCAAGAATCAACATACAAACTCTGTCCCTCAAGATTTTTTTCTAGACATGATTTTGGTCTACAGCAGACCTTAATTGAGAGGGTAGTTCTTAATTCTCAATTGCAATCTTTGGGGCATCTCAATTGGATGCTGTGATATTGATGGAGTATTCATGAGTTATAGGCAAGGTTAAAATTTTAACAACCGTCAACAGTTGCTTAATGCTTCATTCTAAGTTAGTCACTCTCAGGTAAGCCTATCTCACAGTGTGGTCCAATATAGATACAGCCTATCTCACAGACAAAGACTGTATTAGATACGTTCTTGTTGCTGGGACAATATGCCTGACAAAAATTAGTTTAAGGGAAGGAAAGGTTTATTTTAGTTCACAGTTCCAGGTCATAATCCATCATGACAGGGAAGGCGTAGTGGCAGGAGCTTGAGGCAGCTGGTCATATTGAGTCCACAGTGAGGACACAGAGATAAATGAATCCTGGTGTTCACACAGCTCCCTCCTTCTTACACAGTCTAGGACCCCAGCCCATGGAAGGATGCCCCTCATAGTTAAGGTGGGTCTTTCCACCTCAATTATCTTAATCAAGATAATCCCTCTTAGGAATGCCCAGATGGTAACTAGAGGTAGAGTCTCACTCCAGCCCAGGCTGACTTGGTATTCATTATGTGGTCTCAGGGTGGCCTGGAACTCACGTTGATCCTCCTACCTCTGCCTCCTTAGTGCTAGGATTAAAGGCGTGTGTCACCACGCCCAGGCGATATAATGCTCAAGAGTGGAAATATGCCAGATGAGTCTCCTGTTTGCTGGTTTCTTTTTGAAGTTATTTTTTGAGCTTAGCACAGAGGAATCAAGTCCGAGCACAGAGTCAGTTTCATCCCGTGATGGAAGGAGAGAGAAAAGTTTAGTACGAAGAATGCTGGGATTTGGCAGGTAGGTTCCAGACAAAGAAGAACTAAAATGAAGGGCTCAAATAATCTATATAGCAATTACTTTTGGGTTTAAAGTTCAGTGAGACAAACTCACAAACAAGGGACATATATTAACAAATGCTCTTTTACACACACATGGTTTTGGAAGTTAAAGATGAGGAAAGATTTCAGATTTGGCAAAATGCTGAGAAGTCTAAACTGCTAGGTCTCCCTGAATAATGAGCATTCTGCTTAATCAGTTGAGATTCCAAAAAGTTCATGCATCTACTAAGAGTGATAACTGCTTTCTAAGAGGAGGATACGGATAAAAATCATTTGCTCTAAAACAAACAAACAAACAAACAAAAACCCTCTAAATCCAAATTTTAACACAATTTAAATGGGCTGCCAACTGCTTAAATGTCTACGATACAACTTCAACATACTTCAGAGGTGATTACTAGCTCTACAAAGAAGCAAGGAAAGAGTGAAGAAAATCAAGAGAAAACAAAAAAAGCAAACACAGAAAATATCCAAATATTGGAGTCAAACTCCAAGGACTTCAAAATAATTTGTAAATGTTACGGCAGGGAAACTGTAAGAAAATGTAGACAAGATCGAGAATTTAACTTTGTAGAAGTGTTAAGTGAACATTCTAAATCTAGAGGATACCATGTCCAAAAATAGAAGTGACGTGCTGGATATGACAGAAAGGAGCAGAATGCACAGGCTTGGTTAGCACGGGGACAGGTTGATAGAAACAATCACGTTACAGCATAGAGTGAAAATAAAAATGCAAAAGTAAGATCGGAAACATGACCAAAGGGCATAGCATAGATGCCATGAATAGGAAGTGAAGAATTTCCTCTTAATTGAAAAGAGAAGGAAGTAGAAAAACTATGTAAGGAAATAATACTTGTAAAATAAAAAGAAGAAATAATATCCATGTTCTTTTAAAAATATTCATTTATTTATTTAGAGAGAGAGAGAGACAAAGAGTGAGTATAGGTGCACCAGGGCCTCCTGCCATTGCAAATAAACCCCAGTCCTATGTTCCACTTTGTACGTCTGCCTTTATGTACGTGCTGGGGAATCAAACCCAAGCAATCAGGCTTTGCAAGCAAGTGCTTTTTAACTGAGCCAAATCTCCAGCCCCATATTCTTTTCTTTTTTAGTTTTTTCGAGGTAGGATGTCACTTTAGCCCAGGCTGACCTGGAATTCACTATGTAGTCTCAGGCTATCCTGAAACTCACAGTGATCCTCCTACCTCTGCCTCACAAGTGCTGGGTTTAAAGGCATGCACCACCATGCCCCGCCATATTCTTTTCTTTTATTTACTCATTTGAGAGAGAGGGTGGGGGAGAGAAGGAGGGAGAGAATGGGCACACCAAGGCCTCTAGCTATTGCAAATAACTCCAGACACATGCACCACTATGTGCATTTGGCTTGTGTGGGTACTGAGGAACTGAACCTGGGACTTTAGGCTTTGTAGGCAAGTGCCTTAACCGCTAAACCATCACTCCAGCCCCATACTCTTTCCTTAATATGATGAAAGACCTAAATTCCAGAAGTTCGACAAAACCTGAATAGAAGAAAGACAAAATCACATTTATGTCCTTCATTGTTAAAGTGCTGAAATGTATGTAATCGCTATGTAATTTATGAACACATACAACATATGAAAAAATATCTAATGAACCTTTTTTTTTCTTTATTTTTGAGAAGAGTCTCACTCTAACCCAGGCTGACTTGGAGCTCTCTCTGTAGTCCAGGCTGGCCTCTGAAAGATTAAAAAGAACATAACTAATCTGCTTCATTAGCTTCTGTACAATTGCTTGCTTGCTCGCACAAAAGAAAGACAGCCATTTTCCTAAAGACAAACAGTCTGTAACAAATGCACCCATGAGGACGTGACTTTCTGAACAAAACATAAGTTGTTTGTTCTGAAAAGTTACAAAGTTTGCAGTTGTTTACCCATGCACAGAGAAAGAACAATGTAACCCAGATGATGAAGAAGTCGTTATCTTATGGTTTTGCAGCTGGGGCCTTATCCTGTTGAAACATCTTATGACCTTGGGGCTGAAACAGGGCCCCAGTTCCAGGAACTAAGGTTAATAAACAACTCTGGTCCCTGAAAGTGCCTCACCATCTGGAGGCATTAACCGTGTTTGGAAAGCCCCCAAATTGTAACATATTTATGGTATTTCCTCATACTTGTGGTTTTCTCCTATAAAAGCTCTGCCTAACTGCTCCTCGGGGCTCTTCACTCCTCCTGCGTGAGGACCCTGTGTCGAGCCCCGATGCATCGGTCTAAATAAAACCTCTTGCGGCTTGCATTGAGAGTTCTCCGAGTGAGTGTCCTTGGGTCTGGTTGACTATCCCCTTAGGGGGGGCCGACTGGGGGTCCCTACATTTGGGGGCTCGTCCGGGATTCTCAACAAGACCCCAGACCTCATTTCGGACTCCTCAGAGGTAAGAGGCGCCTCCTGTCGTGTCTGTCAATGTCTGTTTACTGTGTCTGTCTAACTTTGTCTGGTACTGAGAATTCTCAATCTGGGTGCCTTGTCTGAGGGTGTGGCAGGTCGGGGCTGACGGGCCTGAGGACCACCACCCAAGCAATCTGGAGGACGCTCTTGATTGCCCCGAGGAGACAGATCCATTTTCTGTCTCCTATCTGAAGAACTCCGACCGAGTTCTTATCTGTCGCAAGGCACCATCTGGGTCTCGCCCTCCGCCATCTGAATCGCTTTTGTTTTTGCCCGGGCGGCGAGCAGGCCAACTCAGTCTTTTTGTTTTCTGTGTTTTCCTGTTTGTTTTGTTCTTCTATTTTTCTTATTCCCCTCCCAATATGGGACAGACTGTTTCTACCCCTCTGGACTTGACTTTAGCACATTGGACTGACGTTAAGACAAGAGCTCATAATTTATCAGTAGAAATTAAGAAAGGAAAGTGGCAGACTTTATGCCAGAGAGAATGAAATTCATTTGATGTAGGATGGCCTCAGGAGGGAACTTTTGACCTAGGCATCATTCAAGCTGTTAAGAAACTTATTTTGCAGGAACCCGGAGGCCACCCTGATCAGTTGCCCAACATCTTCACGTGGCAGGACTTAATCCAGGACCCTCCCTCCTGGCTAAAACCATGGATCCCTCCTAAACTCACTAACAAGGATTCCTTGGGATCCACCTCCATTCTCGTTGCAGGACCAAAAGAAAAGAAGATTTATCCAGACATCCAGACGGACCTCCTTCTGTCAGATACCCCACCGCCCTACCCACCATCCCTTGCCCCCACAGCTCCGCCTAACCCCTTACCCGGGGGAATGCAGGGGGGGGCTGGCGGCGGGGACTAGAAGTAGGCGGGCTCAGACTCCAGATACTACTATCTCCTTACCCCTCAGGGCTATAGGTCCTCCCCCTCCCCCAGGACCAGGAGATGACCCAAACCAAAGACCCCTACCACCACTTCAGTATTGGCCTTTCTCTTCCACAGACCTATATAATTGGAAGGCTAATCACCCCCCTTTCTCAGAGGACCCCTCTAAACTAACTGCTCTCATGGAATCTCTAGTTTTCTCTCATCAGCCCACTTGGGATGATTGTCAGCAGTTGCTCCAAACCCTCTTTACAACAGAGGAGAGAGAACGCATCCTGTTAGAAGCCAGGAAAAACGTTCCTGGGGATGACGGACGTCCCACACAGCTCCAGAACGTGATAGATGACGGGTTTCCCTTGACTCGACCCAACTGGGATTTCAACACTCCTGAAGGTAGGGAGCATCTCCGTGTCTACCGCCAGGCTCTAGTGGCTGGTCTCCGGGGAGCTGCAAGGCGTCCCACTAATTTGGCCAAGGTAAGAGAGATTATTCAGGGACCTGACAAACTACCCTCTGTTTTCCTGGAGCGCCTCATGGAGGCCTACCGTAGATATACACCATTTGATCCAACCGCAGAGGAACAAAGGGTGTCAGTTCTGATGAGTTTTGTAGATCAGTCAGCACCAGATATCAGGAAGAAATTACAGAGATTAAATGGCCTAAGTAGGTATACGCTGTCGGACTTAGTTAAGGAAGCTGAAAAAGTCTATAATAAGAGAGAAACAGAGGAAGAAAGGGAGCAAAGAAGAGCGATAGAGCAGGAGGAAAGGGACCACAGACGAGATAAGAGACATGAGAAAAATATGACTAAAATTCTGGCCGCTGTAATTCAGGACAGGAAGAACCTAGACAAAGAAAAGCGTAGAGATCCTAGGCAGAGACAAAACCAGGGCAACAGACGGCAATTAGATAAGGACCAATGTGCCTATTGCAAGGAGAAGGGACACTGGATAAAAGACTGCCCTAAAAAGAAACCAAAAGAAGTCTTGACTTTGGAGGAAGATGACGAATAGGAGGTACTCACTCAGAAATTAGGACCTTGGAGAAAGCCAGTAGCCTATTTGTCCAAGAAGTTGGATCCTGTGGCTGCTGGCTGGCCCCCATGCCTCAAAATCATCGCAGAAGTGGCATTACTCTTAAAGGATGCAGACAAATTGACTTTGGGACAGACTGTCACTATCATTGCTTCACATGCACTGGAGAGCGTCATCCGCCAACCTCCAGACCGCTGGCTCTCAAACGCCAGGATCACCCACTATCAGAGTCTCCTCCTTAACTCAGACCGGGTTAAGTTTGCTCCCCCCACCCAACTGAATCCCGCTACCCTCTGGCCGGACACGGATCCCACCGTGTTACACAACTGTGGGGAAGTCCTAGCTGAGGTCACCGGAATCAGACCCGACCTCATGGACCAGCCCCAGATGCTCAGATGACCTGGTTTACGGACGGCAGCAGCTATCTACTTGAAGGTAAGAGGATGGCGGGAGCAGCTATTGTAGATGGGAGCAGGGTGATCTGGGCTAACAAACTGCCAGAAGAACGTCCGCCCAAAAAGCTGAGCTAATTGCCTTGACCCAAGCTTTAACCATGGCAGAAGGGAAAAGGGCTACAATATACAGACAGCCGGTATGCTTTTGCCACCGCACATATACATGGTGCCATCTACCGGCAGAGGATTACTAACCTCCGCAGGAAAAGAGATTAAAAACAAACAAGAAATTTTGGATTTACTCGATGCTCTGCATCAGCCGCCAAACTAGCTATAGTCCATTGCCCAGGACACCAGAAAGGAGATTCCCCCCATAGCGGGAAACAGAATGGCAATGAGGAAGCCAAAAAGGCAGCTCAGGAAGCTTACCTGTTCCCTTTAATTGAAAAAGAAACTATTCTCGCTGAGCCATTGCCCTCAAGCTACACAGAACAGGACCTAAAAGATATGGCAAGGCTGCAAAAACATTTTAATGCCAAATCACAGAAATGGGAAACTGAAACAGTGAGACAAACTCACAAACAAGGGACAAATTAACTCTTGTCACTTATACACAGATTGTCATTTTGGACCTAAAGAAAAGGAAAACTTTCAAAAATTTGATTAAAATAATTGGACTTAAGATATGGCTGAGGAACTAAAACAATGTCTACCCTGCCAAAAGGTAAATGCACAAACTATTCAAGCTTAATCAGTTGAGATCATCCAAAAAGTTCATGCATCTACTAAGACTGAAACCAGCCCGATAAGAAATAAATATCTTTTAGTCTTTATAGATACTTTAAAAATCATTTGCTCTAAAACAAACAAACAAACAAACAAAAACCCTCTAAACTTCCAAATTTTAACACAATTTAAATGGGCTGCCAACTGCTTAAATGTCCACGATACAACTTCAACATACTTCAGAATTGGTGATTACTAGCTCTACAAAGAAGCAAGGAAAGAGTGAAAAAAATAAACAGAAAACAAAAAAGACCAAACACAGAAAATATCCAAATATTGAGTCAAACCCCAAGGACTTCAAAATAATTTGTAAATGTTACGGCTTTGGGAAACTGAGTCCCAAGAAAATGCTGACAAGATCGGTCCAGATAATTTAACTCTGATTTAAGTGTTAGGCTGAACATTCTAAATCCAGAGGATACCATGTCCAAAAATAGAAGTGAGCCTGCTGGATATGACAGAAAGGAGCAGAATGCACAGGCTTGGACTTAGCACGTGGGGACAGGTTGATAGAAACAATCACGTTAGGGACCCATAGAGTGAAAATAAAAATGCAAAAGTAAGATCGGAAAACATGACCAAAGGGCATAAACCAGCCCCCCATGAATAGCAACTGAAGAAGAATAACCCCTCTTAATTGAAAAGAGAAGGAAGTAGAAAATCTATGTAAGGAAATAATACTTTTAAAATAAAAAGAAGAAATAATATCCATGTTCTTTTAAAAATATTCATTTATTTATTTGGCAGATCATTAAGAGAGAGAGACAAAGTTCCAGTATAGGTGCACCAGGGCCTCTCTGCCATTGCAAATAAACCCCAGTCCTATGTTCCACTCTTTGTACGTCTGACCATTTCTTGTACGTGCTGTTAAATCAAACCGCCTCAATCCTGGCTTTGCAAGCAAGCCCTTTTAACTGAGCCAAATGTTTCCAGACCCATATTGGGGCTTTCTTTTTAGATTATTTCTGAGGAAAGGATGTCACTTGAGCCCAGGCTCCTCAAATTCACTTATAGTCTCAGGCAAAATCCTGAAACTCACAGTGATCCTCCTACCTCTGCCTCACAAGTGCTGTTGTTTCAGGCATGCGCCACCATGCCGTAATTCCATATTCTTTTCTTTTATTTACTCATTTGAAGAGGGGGAAATGGGGATTAAAGGAGGGAGAGAATGCTTCATTAGCACTGTACAATTGGCCAAAAGAAAGCAGCCATTTGCTAAAGACAAACAGTCAGTAACAAATGCACCCATATGTGCATTTGAACAAAACATGTTGTGGGTACTGAGGAACTGAACCTGGGACTTTAGGCTTTGTAGGAAAGAACAATGTAACCCAGATGATGAAACCATCACTCCAGCCCCATACCTTTCCTTAATATGATGAAAGACCTAAATTCCAGAAGTTAATAAACAAAACCTGAATAGAAGAAAGACAAAATCACATTTATGTGGTTTTCATTGTTAAAGTGCTGAAATGTATGTAATCGCTCTTGTAATTTATGAACACATACAACATATGAAAAAATATCTAATGAACCTTTTTTTTTCTTTATTTTTGAGAAGAGTCTCACTCTAACCCAGGCTGACTTGGAGCTCTCTCTGTAGTCCAGGCTGGCCTCGAACTCAGTGATCCTCCTACCTCAACCTTCTGAGTGTTAAGACTAAAGGCGTGCCCAACTTCACATAAATCTTAAAAGTGATTTTAAATATGTATTACCTAAGCTTAAGGAAAAACTAGAAGAATACCAGATGCCTTCTCAGCATGAAGCGTTGAAGCCAGAAACATGGTTCTAGCAGTGCCACACGAAGAAGACTATGGATGTGCCTCAGTGAAGAGCGCCGGCCTAGCGTGGGAATGGCCCTGGGTTTTACCCCCAGCATGCAGAGGATGAATCTGGTGGAGGACTTTGGTCTTTCATCATATTAAGAAAAGCATATGTGCCTTATGGGTAAAGAGGGAGGGAGAGAGGAAGGGAGGGACACTGTCCACCCTGAATTCCAGGTTATTCCTGGAAAAATATTTCTAGCAAATGTAAATAATATAAGGACTTCCAGTAAAATGACATTTAATAATAAACTGAATCAAGGGAAGACTAGTCTTAAATGTTTAAGGAAGTTCAAGATGAAGGAAAATCACTGAATGCACAGGAATGCAATGCAACAAAACACTTGATATATGGCCTGGGGAGATGGCTCAGCCCCTAAAGGCACAGCCTGCCAATCTGGGTTTTATGCCCCAGGACCCATGTAAAGCCAGATGCACAAAGTGATAACGTGATGCATGCATCTGGAGTTCGTTTGCAGTGGCAAGAGACCTTGGCACACACATCCATACTCACACTCTCTCTAGCAAATAAACATCTCAAAAAAAAAAAAAAAAAAAAAAGAAAGAACAAAGAAAAAGAAAAACACTTGAACTGTAAAGGCATGGGTAAGCATAAAAGACTGACGATTAAAGCAACACTAAGTTTTGTGTGATATAAAATGCATGTCAAGAGCTGGAGAGATGGCTTAGTGGTTAAGCACTTGCTTATAAAGCCTAAGGAGCCCAGTTCAAGGTTCAATTCCCCAGTACCCATGTAAGCCAGAAGCACAAGATGGTGCATGTATCTGGAGTTCATTTGCAGTAGTTGGAGGCCCTGGTGCTCCTATTTTCTCTCTCTCTCTCTGCCTCTTTATGTCTATCTCTCTCTAATTAATTAATTAAAATTTAAAAAATGTATGTCAAAATAAATATGCACACATTGAAATGGCACAACATGGGCTGGTGAAATGTCTCAGGACTTAAGAGATGAAGAGAATTAAGTGAGCTGAGGTCAACAAAATAGACAAAATAGTGCGAATATGTCTTTTAACTTGTCCACTGGCATGAAGTGGAAATCGTCATAGCCTCAGAATTATGGACAATGTAAGTTTGTTCCCTACAGACATAATTCTTGGGCTCCCAGGGATGGGGAGTTTTAAAAAAATATATTTTTTTATTTGAGACAGAGGGAGAAAGAGAAGGAGAAAGAAAAAGAGAGGGAGAATGGGCATGCTAGGGCCTCCAGCCACTGCAAACAAACTCCACACATATGAGCCACCTTGGGCATCTGGCCTATGTGGGACTGGAGAATCAAACCTGAGTCCTTAGGCTTGGCAGGCATTCGCCTTAACAGCTAAGCCATCTCTCCAGCCTTTTGAAAAAAATTATTATTTATTTTTTTACTTGAGAACAGAGGGAGAGAGAGAAGGCTGGAGATTTTATATTATAGTGTGCACACTTCCAAATATTATTTGCATATATATCATGGAAAACCTTTCCCCTGGTAACAGGCCAAAACATGTCTTCTCCCCAGATAGGGCAAAGATGACAGATAAAAGGACAATTATACCAAAACCAGTTTTAGTGAACCAATGAGTTAATTTACTTACAGGGTGGGGGGGGGTTGCTTACAGGATGACTTAAGGGCAGTCGCATCACTGAAAATCCCACCCTAGCATAGGTGACCACTCACTCCACCACCTGCAGAGTCTTGAGCACATTGTCCACTTATAGACAGCTCAATATGAGAGTCTCTTGTCTACCCAGTTGTTTCTCCTTTATATACCTTTTGGGTGGGGTCGTCAACTCTTTCCCGGACTTGTTGACATCCTGAGTCTCTGGAACTTCCTTCCTCCCCCTCAGGAAGAAATGCTTCAGGTTCCAATTAGCATAACCTTGGTAGGGGGCAAGGCTGGATGACCTTTACATTTCAGGTCTCCCAGACTTGACTTTCTGAATCTGAGCTTCCTTCCTCTTCTCAGTTCAGAAGAATCTGATACCATATATGGGATTTGTTAAGGGAAGACAGGAAGGAGAAACCATGGGAATTTGGTAAGGTTGGGTATATCCTTTCACCAAGACTGACTGAGATATGGCATGGAAGGTAGAAAAACATTTTCTAAATGTGTGGCTTCACAACGTCTTGGCTTCTTATGTCTGGGACAATGTTTTCCTATTTATTTATTTATTTATTTATTTATTTATTTATTTATTTATTTGCAAGCAGAGAGAGAGAGAGAGAGAGAGAGAGAGAGAGGAGAGGTAGACAGAGAATAGGCATGCCAGGGCCTCTAGCCACTGCAAACGAACTCCAGATGCATGCATTTGTGTTGTGCATCTGGCTTATATGGGTCCTGGAGAATCGAACTGGGATACTTTGGCTTTGCAGGCAAACACCTTAACTGCTAAGCCATTTCTCCAGCCCTGGGACAATGTTTTCTATGCCTAAAAACATCCCAGATGGCTTCCACTGCTGTCTAAACCTTTCCATTTCCTGACCCAGCTATACTCCTGTATAATCATATCTTGCTGG
This sequence comes from Orientallactaga sibirica, assembly GCA_036365145.1. Taxonomy (NCBI): domain Eukaryota; kingdom Metazoa; phylum Chordata; class Mammalia; order Rodentia; family Dipodidae; genus Orientallactaga; species Orientallactaga sibirica. The sequence continues at coordinate 939,810 of JAEOAD010001031.1, forward strand.
GAAAGGCACTCCAGAAATTTGGAACATAGGAGAAACAAGAGACAGAATAGTGACCAGTTGAGGGAGTACAGAAATGTCAAATAAAGCAATTTAGCACACTCTGCCAAAGAGACAAGTGCCAATGAATTAGCTAAAAAGCCTAACATGGAGTCAAAACACAGACTTTCTGTCACTCTTGCAGAGATTCTGATGGGAATTGTACAAATCAAGAAACCTTTCTGCACTGAGTTTTAAATGACTTAACTACTGAACACGTTATAAACTAGTTTGGTGGTTTGAATGTGAACTATCCCTATAGTTTCAGGGATTGTTTGGGAGGTAGAGCCTTGCTGGAGGAGGTGTGTCAGCGGGATGGGGGAGGTGAGTCTCAGGGTGTTACAGCTCAGCCCTGCTTGCTGCATTCCATTGACTCTACAGCTTACTCTACTTCACTGCTGAGCCGGGGATGTGACACCCTGGCGTCTGCTCCTGCCTTGCTTTCCCCACTATGATGAAATGTCTTCTCAAAACTCTAAACCATAAATAAACCTGCTTTTCCATAAGGTGCTTCTGTTGGGTATTGTGTCCCAGCAACAAGAAGATCACTGCTGCAGTTAGTTTACAGGCATGTTTATGATTAAGAATAATATTACTTCTATTTTACAGGTAAAAGATCAGTAATTCATCTGCTCTGTGTCTATCTGTACTACACTTCATTGAAGTACTTGCCTTCCTTGGCATATGGATCTTGGCATATTTGTATCTGCATTAAATTAATCTCAGCACAGAGTACATCAAGTTAAAGAAGCATTTCTTCTAACATATATGTTAGTATATATTAGTTATTTTCTCATTGCTGTGACCAAATACCTGACAAGAAGTCACATAAGAGAGGAGGGGCTTATTCTGGCTTACATTTTGAGGGCGTGGTGACAGGATGCTGCTCACACTGACTCAGCAGCCAGGAATTGAAGCATGGACAGGAAGTGGGGCTGGGCTAAACCTCAAGGCCCATGGCCCAGTGACTCACTTTCTCCAGCAAGGCTCCATGTGCTAAAACTTCTACAACTTCCCAAAACAGTGCTACCAGCTGGGAACCCGACTTTCAAACATATGCACCAACATGGGACATTTCTCATTCAAACCACAACACAGTGTCATAAATATTATTAAGGCCTGGAGAGATGGCTTAGCAATTAAGGATCTTTCCTGTGAAGCCTAAGGACCTAGGTTCAGTTCCCCAGTACCCACATAAGCCAGATGCACAAGGTGGTGCATGTGTCTGGAGTTTGTCTGCAGTGCCTAGAGACCCTGGAACACCCATTTTCTCCCTATATATGCCTCTTTCTCTCTCTCTCAAATAAATAAATAAATAAATATTTTTAAAAGCTGTTGTTTAATATTTTATTTTGGAGCTGGAGAGATGGCTTAGCAGTTAAGGCACTTGCCTGCAAAGCCTAAGGACCCAGGTTTGATTTACCAGTACCCACGTAAGTCAGATGTACAAGGTGGCACATGTGTCTGGAGTTTGTTTACAATGGCTGGAGACCTTGGAGCACCAATTCTCATTCTCACTGTCTGTCTCTCTTCTGTCTCTGTTTACAAATAAGTTCGTTTGCAGTGGCTGGAGGCCTGGCGTGCCCATTCTCTCTTCTCTCTCTAACTGAAAGAAATATTTAAAAAACATTTTATTTTTATTTGTTTATGAGAGACAGAGAAAATGGGTGCACCAGGACCTCTAGCCACTGCAAACAAACTCCCAGCATATGTGCCACCATGTGTACCTGGCCTATGTGGGATTTGGGGAATTGAACCTGGGTCCTTAGGCTTCACAAGCAAGCGCCTTAACTGCTAAGCCATTTCTCCAGCCCCCCAAAGTTATTTAAGTTAATAAATAACTGTTCTATTTGGATGATTTTTTTATCTGGGATATTTATTAAGATATTTTTCCTTTTAGCTTTAAGAAACTTTTGAAGCATATTTTTTTTTCTTCCAATTATTACTTTCCTTTCCTTTGTTTTGCACTCTTATGGGTGAAAATTGTCCTTAATATTTTTATACACATGTACCTGCTTAATAAGTAATTTCTCATGGTAAATCAAATAAACATTTTCCCAGGCTGCTTTGTGTTTTTCAAGGAGTCTCCAGGTATGATGGTCTGCAATAAATAAGTCCAGCAGCAAACATTTTAATATAGGCATGGATTCCATTTTCCTAAAATCATATTTCATGTGTATGTACCATATCATATGTTATATATTTTACTTGTTGATGTTGACATGTCATTAACTTAGCTAACTTGGTAAGTTTGAAAGAACTACAATATTTCTAATTAGTGCGATATCATGGGTTTGCAGAATTTTTAAAAGGTTAGAAAATTCAAATATACATCTTCATTTTCCTAGAACCATGTTGTATACCTAAATCCCTAAGGATGGACTTCAACAATATCCTAAAACCATATTCACCTACAGACCTGGAAGGTTTTGTTTTATTTTATTTTATTATTTATTTTTAAAAACTTTTATTGACAAATTCCAGAAATATAAACAATATAACATCCCTTCCCATCCCCTCCCAAACCCCCTCCTCCATGGAATCCTTTCTTCCTGGTGTATTTTAATTACACAGCCTTACTCTATGTCATATTTGTTTAAGGAAAAGAGAAGTTTTTTGAAAAGTCATAGGTGTGGTATAATATATTCTGATTTCTCTGCCACCCTTATTAGTTACTACACTTGTATCCTTTTATATTTTAGCTCCACAAACATCTATTTTGCTATTACAACCAGAAGAAAAGGGTGGAACATTAAAAATGTTTAGCAGTCAGCTAAAATGTAGGAAGAAAGGGATGCTTTCTACTCATAAGTTGCTCAGTGTATTCATTTACACTTGTCAAAACCAAAGCCCGGGAACCACATAAAAGCTTCATTTGAGAATTTGTCTGTCATAATGTGCACTGTATTGAAAGAAATGGGGGAAACTTCTAGCATATGAATAATCTTTATTAGACCTAAAGAGCTATATACCCAGTTGAAGAACATTCTGGAAGAGAAGCCCTTTGGGAATGGTGGAGTCAAGACCTTGAAATCTTTTCTTCCATAAATGCAGTAATAACGTTGACAAAAAAACATTGAAATCAACTGTTTCTCAACTCTGGACATTAATCAAAGGCTAGAGTGATCAAGGAATGTAAAGCAGTTGACTTCTAGGAGTCATGTGGTGTTTTATCCTACCTGATTTTCATCTCTTCAGCTGTATGGTGGCCTTGCAAGCTCACAGCCTCACAATTGTGATAGGTGTGAGGTTAAGTAGCGGAGTAGCACTGTAGGAGGCAAAATGGTGTCAGATCATCCCCACAGCACCATTTTCAAAGGACTGTCCTTTTATGACCTGTCTGCCACCTTCCTGAATCCTTCCACTTACAGAGCTTGTCTTTCTTTATTTGACCCCAGGCAACTCCCACAGTGCAGACAGCTTTCTTCCCCGGGGGCACTTGTCAACCGTTTCCAGCAGCAGTTGTTTGACATGGTAGCAGCCAGAGGTGGTTTCATCTTGTGTTCAGGTTGCTATAACAAAATACCCAGACAGGGGCTGGAGAGTTGGCTTAGCGGTTAAGGCGCCTGTCTCCTAAGCCTAAGAACACTGGTTCCAATCTCCAGCGGTTCCAATCTCCAGGTCCCACGTTTAGCCAGATGCAGTGACGCAAGGGTGCAATGCCCAACTTGACCACAAGGGGGAGCATGCATCTGGATTTCGTTTGCAGCAGTTGAGAGGCTGCTGGCGTGCCCATCTCTGTCTTCCTCTACCTCTCTCTCTGTCTCTCCCCCCCCGCCCCAAAAATACCCAGACAGGTGGCTTGTAACCAACAGAAACTTCTCATAGCTCCGGAGACTGGAAGTCCAACATTGGTGTCACAGTGGATTCCGTGTCTGGGCAAGGCCTGCTCCCAGATCACATACATGTAGCCACTTTCCTGCATATCCTTGTCCTACAGATGGGGGAGAGAGCTCTTGGTTTTTCTCTCTTTTTTTGAATGCTTGATTTTTGTTATGATTATAGTTCCATGATATTTTTTGGCATGAATGTGTGGTGTGTGGGCATGTGTGCTTGTTGTATATATGTGGACACATGTGTGGGTATGCACATATATGTATATGTGCATGTGGAGGCCACAGGTCAGCTTTGTGTGTCTTACTTGGTCATTCTATGCAGGGTCTCATAGAACCTGGAGCTCAACCGTTGGGCTAGACTAGCAAGCCAGCAAGCCCTAGAGATTCCCTGTCTCTTCCTTCCTGGCACTGGGATCTCAGGTGCACCTTAGTATGCCTAGCATTTTACACGGGTTCTGAGGATCCAAGGCTGAACCTGAGTTTTCGTACAGGCAAGAAGTAAGGGGGAAGCAGAGTTTCAGATTGTCTGAACATTGAATATGTGCCCTGGCATGCATTAATGTTAGGTAGTGTGAGGGCCAATTTTGATTGTCAACTTGATTGGATTGAAAAACTCCTAAGGGATTAATAAAACACACATCTGAGTGTGTCGGTGAGGGCATTTCTAGGGACAGTTATATCATGAAAGCTCTGACCCGAGGAATGGCTTAATCCATTGATGGATTCAAACTGTGAGTGGAGTATTGGGAGGAGGAGGAACTGTGGAAGGCAGAGTGTAGTTGAAGGAAGTGTTACCAGATGTCTCTCTTTGGATGCTCCCATGTTCTTGGTATCTTGTCCAAAGAACTAAAGAAGCAAGTACAGATAGCAAAGCAGCAAAACATTTTCTTAAAGGATAAAGCAAGAGTCCAAAAGGGAAGGACTATGCTGCAAGAGAGCCGTGGGCTCCAAGAGTTAGAGGCCCTAGAGCAGCAGGTTACTGCTTGGAGCATCTCTTCATGGAGTCGAGTAGGAGTAGCTGATGGGCCCGACAGGCTTGGGTTATGTAAACTTTTCTGAACCACACATATCCTTTTCTTTCCATGATGCATCTGATTTTAATCACATACATGTTCAATTATGTACAGGCATAACATGATAAGTAGGGGGCTCTCCCTGAAAGTTCATTCAGAAGACAGAGGTTGCCTTACTGCAGAAGCACACTATGCTTGTCTAGGCTGCACAGGCCTCCTGTCTTCTGAGCCTAGAAACATTTCAAGCCTATTTGAACAGATACCAAGGGGTTGCTAAGAGCAGTAACTTCTATTGTTTAAATTAGGATGCAGTTACAGCTCAGTGGAGGTAGGGGACAGCTTGTCCAAATATTGCTAGGTGTATTATTGGGAAAGGGATATGTTTACTGCCCAAGCCAAGCACTGTCTTGAATCACTGAACTATTCCCTATGCTCTCCTGACTCACAAGGATGTTTCTACAGGGGTGTGTCCTTGGGGGCTACATCTTACCCTGGCCACTTCTATGTGGCTGCACTATGTTCCTATCTACCATGATGTGAGCTGCCTGCCCTCTGCTGCCCAGAGCTCTGAGGCAAACAGTTCTTGCCCCATACTGCTGCCTCACTGTAGGCTGGGAAACATGGAGCCTAGTGGCCATGGATAGAGCCCTCTAAAGCTATGGGCCAAATCACACCAATGCAAAAGTAACTAACAGAGACAACAACTAAGCCAGCTGCAGATCCTTCAGTGATCTTATACATAATAGATCTCGTTCAGCAACATGCTAAATGAAAAGCAAGCAAGAGCAGTAACAAATGGCTACATTCACCTAGGGAGAGGTGAATCTGATGTCCAATGCTGCCACATTATGTGAATTCTGAAAGTCATGTTTTGACAAATTTATAATAAACAATATGAGTCATGCCAATGAGCAGTAAAGTTTGGACACAAGAGAAAAAGCCATCAACTCACTGAGAAAGCTCCCACGTGGGACTTAGAAGATGCAGTCTTTAAACCAGCATGTGTTCAAAGAACCAAGAGAAAACATATCCAAGCAAAACAAAATGCAGAAAAGTACTACAATGAAGTCTTATAAAACGGATGATCCATAAGGAGAAATTTAAAGAGAATCAAAGAAATGATGGAGATGAAAAGTAGAATAACTGAAATGGAAAGTTCACTGAAGGGCTCACCAGCACTTTGGAGTGGAGAAGAAGATCATGCGAGGGAAGTTTGAGATCATCCAATCTGAGAAACAGTGGGAGAAAAGCTAACAGACACTTAAACCTGTAGGAACCAACAACTGTGCCTACCCACACATAGTAGGAGATTTAGAAGGAGGTAAAGAGCAGATCAGAAAAGTTACTGCAAAAAATTATGGCTGAAGACCTCTGAAGTTTTAGGAAAACATGAACCTATTCATTAATGTAGCCTGATGTATCCTAAGAATAAACTCTTTGGAACCTACAACCACACACATTTTATAGTCAGGCAGTCAAAAGCCAAAGCCAATTGTAACACAGGAATATAATACAAAGGTTAATTATAATTGTATGTATAGAAAATGAATAAATATAAAATTAAGAAAGCAATTACAGGCTGGAGAGATGGCTCAGCAGTAAAGGTGATTGCCTGTAAAGCCTAAGGATCTAAGTTCAAATCCCAAGTAGCCACATAAAGCCAGATGCATAAAGTGGTGCATGTGTCTGGAGTTGTTTGCAGCAGCTAAAGGCCATGGTATACCCCTCCTCTCTCTCTTTCTCTCTCTTGCTTTGTGTCTCTTTATCTTTCTCACTCTCAAATAACAAACTAAGTAAAATACTACAAAAAAGAACAATTCCATTTATGATAGTATAAAATACCTAGAAATAAATGCAAAACTTGGACATTAAAAACTGTAAAACCGGACTGGAGGGATGGCTCAGCAGTTCAAGGCACTTACTTGCAAAGTCTGACAGCCTGGGTTCAATTCCCCAGTACCCACATAAAACCAGATGCACAAAGTAGTACATATGTCTGGAGTTTGTCTGCAGCAGCACTAGGCTATGACATGCCCATTCTGCCTCTTTTTCTCTGCTTGAAAATAAATAAATATATCAAAAAACTGTAAAACAGGGCTAGAGAGATGGCACCCACATAAAACCAGATGCACAAGGTGGCGCATGTGCCTGAGGTTTGTTTGTAGTGGCTCAAGGCCCTGGTGAGCCCATTCTCTATCTGCCTCTCTCTCCCAAATAAATAAATAAATAAATAAATAAATAAAACTATAAAACATCATTAAAGGAAGTTTAAGAAAGACCTACATAAATAAAAAGACATCCCGTGTCTATAAATTGTAAGGCTTAATGATAAGGTGACAATGTTTTCCAAACTTCAAATTCAGACTTAATCTAGTCACCTTCAAAGTCTAGCTCAGTTTATTTTGTAGGAGATGGCAAGCTAACTCTCAAGTTCATATGGAGTTGCCAGAGATCTGGAATAGCCAAAATAATTCAGAAAAATAAAAATGAAGTAGAAAAAGTTCATATTCTCTAGCTTCAAAAATTTCTGCCACTCCGAGATTTGGAGTAACATCAGGAAGATGGCAGAATTGGAGGTCTCCTGCCCTTGTTACCCCATAGAAACAAATATTTTGTGCCATCCTTATACACAAGTACAATTAAGGGAGCTCTGGGATCCTAGGGTATGAAAGCAACGTAAGGGTCTAAGTGTTTATCGGTGGATGAATGAGTAAAGGAAATTTGCACAGAGCAAAATGATAATCAGCTTTCACAAATAAGGAAATGCTGTCATTTTTGTTTGAGGCAAGCCCAGTGGACTGCCTTTTTTATGCAAGAGAGAGGGGGAGAGAGAATTGGCACTCCAGGGCCTCCAGCTACTGAAATCAAACTCCCAGACATGTGTGCCCCTTGTGCACATGGGCAACCTCACACTTGTGCCATGGTGCATCTAGCTTATGTGGGATCTGGAGAATCAAACATAAGTCCTTAGGCTTTGCAGGCAAGTGCCTTAACCACTAAGCAATCTCTCCAGCCCAAAGCACTTTGTGCTAAGAAGAGGAAGCTAACTATGGCTTGAATCCACTTAACTGTGCAATCTAAAATTATTGAATTCACAGAAGTAGAAACAGACAGAATGGAGGTTGTTAGGGACTGGGGTTGTGAAAATGAGGTAGTATTGGTTCAGTGGTATTGTTTTGGTTACCTTCACGTTGCTGGTAAAACACCCAACCAGAAGCAATTTATGGGAGGAAAGGGTTTATTTCAGTCGTACAGAATCCAGGGGAAAGACCATCATGGCAGAAGAAGCTGGCTCACTTCCATAGATCCATAGCAGAGAAACAATGGCATCAAGCAGCAGGTGCCAACAGCCAGCACACATGAACACAGAGCTCTAGCCACTTTGAACACACCTTAGGGTTGGACTTAACACCTGGCCACAGTGACACACCCTCCCACAGGCTTCTAGACACTAAAGTTGCAAGCTTAATCAAAAATACTTCAGGCAGGCTGGAGAGATGGCTTAGTGATCAAGGTGTTTGCCCGCAAAGCCTAAGGACCCAGGTTTGACTCCCCAGAACCCACATAAGCCAGGCATACAAGGTGGTGCACACTTCTGGAGTTTGATTTCAGTGGCTAGAGGCCCTGGCATACCAACTCACTCATTCTCTCTCTCTCTCCTTTGCTCTCTCTCTCTCACACACACAAAAAGAAAGAAAAAAGGACTGGAGAGATGGCTTAGCGGTTAAGTGCTTGCCTGTGAAGCCTAAGGACCCTGGTTTGAGGCTCAATTCCCCAGGACCCACATAAGCCAAGTACACAAAGTGGCACATGCATCTGGAGTTCGTTTGCAGTGGCTGGAGGCCCTGGTGAAGCAATTCTCTCTCTAACTCTCACATTAAAAAAAAAAAAAAGCCAGCCTGTTGGGCGTGCCTCAAAAGAAAATATAAGATTAAAAAAAGGCATGGCTGCACATGCCTGGAACCCCACACTCCCACACTGAGTGGGGCAGAGACAGGAGGATTTCTGGGGCTTACAGGTCAGCCAGTGTAACTGCAAATTTAATAAGAACGGTGTTCTCCTCGAAGGTCCTGGGACCACTGATTGTCAGTCATCTAGGAGACACACTTTGGGGCATGTTTATAGGTCATGTGCACAGAGGATTAACTGAAGGGGAAAGACCCACCTTTCAAATGGTAGCACATGCTAACAGGAGGCCCAGGTATAAAGAACTGGGAGGGAGCTCAGCTTCTCTTTCACAGTGCACTTCTTCCTGAGCGAGTGCATCTATTGGTGCTGCCATCCTCCGCTCTCATGGGATTCCCGCTGCCTCAGCCTTCCCCCCTAAACTGAATCCCAGGGATTCTCCAGGGACTGCTAAAGTCCTCAGGATCGAAAATGTAGAGGCATCCAGCATTGTGAACTGAACAGCTACCAGATTCTCCCCTAACCAACCCCCACTCTCCAACCAGAGGGTACACAGCCAATGTAGAATTATCCAAGCCCAATCATGTAAGCCAATCGTATACGTCTTCTTTTATATCTCATATGTATCCTCTTGGTTCTGCTTCTCTATGGAGCTCTGCATAGCACAGGATCCACATGCCGGCACATTAAGTTGCACTCTTACAGGGTATGAAAAAGTCACTCAAAATGGATTGGAATCCCAAGAGACAAATGTATAAAACTCTTAGCAAAAAAAGCATAGGGAAGTCTTCATCAATTTAGATTAGCAAGTGCTTTCTTAGAGTACCAAGAGGAAGTAAAGATGAATCCGATAGATTACCAAGGTAGGTCAAGCCACAGGAACAGAAAATAGATTTGTAGTTAGGAAGGGCTGGTAATAGGAGAAATCAGAAATGACTGCCAATGTATTTAGGGGTTCTTTTAGATAAAAAAGTCACCCTGAAATTTGGGAGTAGTAATAGCTAACAGTGAATATATAAGAAACAATTTAACTGTATACCTTAGCAAAGCAAGCTGTACAGAAAGTTATATCTCAATTTGTTATTGCAATAATATATCAAAATGCGATGTTCTTGGGAGGACTGTTTGGAAGGGGTCCACCTGTAGTCGTGATTTTTTTTTTTATAGCAATCAGCATGGTAACTACTAAATAAGGTGATTCTTAAATGAACAAGTGAGCATATTTACATAAGAGTGTGCTATCCCGTGAGTGTCATTTGGATAGTAAACTATATTCTTATTTGAATGATGAGGAACACTCCTGGCAATGTTTTTTGACTTTCTTTTTTAGGGATTGCCTAATCAGCCAGTTGAACATTCTCTTAATCTGTCTAAACATTTAATTGAAGGGAGGTCAAATTGTTTTTCTGCAACCAGTTAAAATTATTCATACCCAAGTTTAATGACTATTGTGGGAGATCACCTTGAGTCAACTTGAGTAATACAATTTTGTGTTAAAAACAAAACATAATGGCTATTTAAAAACATGGTTTATGTGCTTGCTTCGGCAGCACATATATTAAAATTGGAATGATACAGAGAAGATTAGCATGGCCCCTGCGCAAGGACAACACGCAAATTTGTGAAGCGTTCCATATTTTTATATCCAAGACCTTGCAGTGCCTAGCAATACCTTCTCAAGACCCTCATAATAGAAGAAAAAAGATGATGACATCAAATTAAAAGAGAGACTAATGGAGAGAGGGAGGGGATATGATGGAGAATGAAGTTCTGAAGGGGAATGGGGGAGGGGAGGGAAATATCATGGTTTTTTCATATGTAAGTATAGAAATTGTCAATAAAAAATTTAAAAAACATGGTTTATAATCCATATATACAAACTCTTTTATACTGAGAATGTGGCTTTCCTTATATATAGCATAGAAAACGTTTAGCTCACAGATATGCTGTCAGACTGGCTGGTTCAAGCCCTACCTCTGATGGTGACTTCTGGGGTAACAACATCTGTTGCTAGTTTTGTTTTCGTGTGTGTGTGGTAGGGGAGTGTTGTGTGTGCCCACGTATGCATGCACATGTCCACATGAGCATGCGTGCTGAGAAACAACCTCAGCTGTTTTCCTCAGGAATGCCTTTTTCTGAGACAGGATTTCTCTTTGGCTAGCATCTTGTGAATTAGAGTAGATTGGTTGGCTGAGCCCTGGGGAGCCTCTTTTCTCTGCCTCCTCAACACTGACATAGTTTTTAGAAAAACACTTACTATCAGGCATGGTAGTGCAGGCCTATAATCCCTATAATTCACTTGGAAGGCTGAAATAGAAGGATCACCTTGAGCTTGAGGCCAGCCTGGGCTACAGAGTATGTTACAGGTCAGCCTGGGTTAAAGTGAGACCCTGCTAAAAAAAAAAAAAAAAAAAAAAAAAACTTACTGTGACAATACAAAATTTCTCTTTTAGGAGTATCTATACTTAGAAAACCCTCCAAGTGCAAATTAATTCTTATTTGAACAATTAGGCTGTACAGACTTTTTTCTTGTAATATTAGGCACTGTTCGCAGGGTTGCCAGGTTAGACAAAAATGAATGAATGAATCCCTCCAAAGTAAACTTCCCACTAAAATAAAATAAATAAATAAAAAAAAAATAAAAATAAAAAGTACTTACATTGTTTTTCTGAAATTCAAACTTTACAAGGTACATGTTAGCTCATCTGGCGATTGTAATCAAGACGCTTAGGACTCATTACTGAACGGGTTTGCACACTTTCACAAAGTTTATGTTCTAGTGGGGAAAGCTGGAAAGGCACTGAACATGACTAATAAGCGAACTACATGCTATAGTAGAGGAGAGGTGCTTTAGTTTGGAATGAAGGCAGGAGTGGTACCCAGCCTGCATGCAGGGATGTGCGTGTGGCAGGTTCTCACTTTCAATGGGATGGTTGGTGAGATGAGCCTCGTTGGAAGGTGACAGTTGAGCAAAAACTTGAAACAGGGCTGGGGAGATGGCTCAGCACTTAAAGGCACTTGCTTAAAGAGCCTGTTGGTTCAAGTTTGATTCCCCAGTACCCGCCTAAAGCCAGACGCACAAAGTGATGCAAGCATTTACAATTGTTTGCAATGGCAAGAGGCCCTGGTGTACCCATTTTGTCTCTCTTTATCTCGCTCATAAACAAAGAAACAAGGAAATAATTTGTTTCCCAGCATCTCCACCAAAAAAAAAAAAAAAAAAAAATTAGAAAACAACTTGAAACATCCTGTGAAATCCAGTGGAAATTTATTCCAGGCTGAGGGAAGTGTCTAGAATATAATGAACAGAAAAGTGTCCAATTGGCTGGAGAAAAGTGAGACAGAGAGCCATGCAAGACCTTCAGATTTGTGGATGAGAAGCACCATGAGGAAGCAAGGGTTTATTCTGGCTTGTGCCTCAAGGAGGGACATAGCCCATCATGAAGAGGTGGGCATGGCAGGAAGAGTCTGAGGTGGCCAAAGTTAGGAAGCACAGAAAAGACAGGAAGTGGGGCTGAGCTATAAAATAAGTCCTGCCCCCAGTGACCCTCTCCTTCCAGCAAAGCTTCACCCCCTAAAGGTTCCACAACCTTCCAAACTAGCGCCACCAGCTGGGGAACAGGTGTTCAAACACAGGAACCTAGGGGGACTTTTCCCATTCAAATCCTAAGGGTAGGTAACACACTAGCTGTGTCAAACATCAGCTCATGATTAGTCTTGTCATAAAATGCCTGGTCCTCCAGGCGCCTTTAAGGAGGTGTGCACTGAAAGTTCTGAGGACTAACTGTCATTACCCTGAAGTGTCATTTAAATAATATATTAGCATACATCTATGGACACAAATTCGAGCATGACCTGGTGCTTCTTCTTGGGGAACTGAAACAACAAAAGACTCTCCTGTACTCTGAATGGATTTGTAGAGACATTTACTTTACTCCACAGGTTAGGATAAAGACAGGGGCACACTGCTTGCCAGCTTACCAAATGTTACCAGGCCTTGAATACTCTGAAGGCTTCCACGTAATTATATCCTTTTATTTATTGATAAACACCATATGCCTGTCATGTCAGCGATCAGAGAATGTCAAGGAGACACTCATTAGACTCCACTACAAAGCCGCCCCGGGAGGCTCCACTTCTCCCATTCTTGCTAAGGCTTCGTTCTGAGATCTCGCGCTCCATGGGCTCACACCGGGGGTGCTGCTCAAAGACTGTCCTTCCATAGCTGGGTCACAGGTGCTGGCGCTACCCTGCAGCTGCTTCTCTCAATTATTTGTAGGATGTTGGGTGCCACGACTCAGACAAGTTTTTAAAAGGGGAAAACAATAAAAAGTATTTATAATTTGCTCAGAAATATATACACTGGCCTTGAACCTCTTTCCTCCTTCTAATTATAGCCTGCACAGACTAAGCTTAGGGCTGATTTGCATCTTCTAAGTCTCCATAAGTGAGGGAGGTGGAAGCCATATTTAATATTACAGATGGCAGGGTGATGCTATTTGGAGATCACAAAGAAAACATGCTGTAACATTTCTGGTAAAGATAAAAAGAAAAAAGACCTTTTTTTAATAAGCCCATTCGGATATATAGGATGATTATTATAACAAAACAACAGTAACAAATAACACTAGCCTTTTTCAGTGTATGTACTTTGTGGTGTGTGTGTGTGTGTGTGTGTGTGTGTGTGTGTGTGTGTAGTATGCACATGTCGATGTTGATGTATGCACCTCATGGGTGCAGAGGCCAGAAGGTATCAGGTGCCCTGCTCTATTGCTCTTCCACCTTGTTTCTCAGAGACAGTCTCTCACTGATTCTGGAGCTCCCCATTTTGCAGCTAGGCTGGCTGGCAAAGGAACCCCAATGATTCCCCCTGTCTCCGCTCCACTGAGTGCTGGGATGACAGACACACATGCCATGTCTGGCTTTTTACTTTAGATATTTGAGATGAAACTCAGGTCCTTGTACTTGCCTGAGCCATCTCCTCAGCCCCTCACTGGAGTTTTATCATGTGCCTGTGGTACTCCAGCCCTCCGCCTATACTAAACCTCTTACTCCTCCTAGCACTGATATGTACTGAGTATTGTGCTTATTACTCTCATTTGTATCATGGAGATATATATATATATAAAATGATATATAATGAAACTGATGTTTAAAGAGGTGAAATATGCTCCTGGTCACACAGCCTGTTAGTGGCAGAGCTGAGACTTGACTCCAGACAATGTAATTGCAGAACTTTAACTTCCACATGATAACAAATGACACAGACAACTACAGTGACATATGGGGCAGTGGCCAGCCTTACAGAAAGAGTAGTGCACAGGAAGCGAGTCAGAAGATGACACTGAACTCCAGAGGCCATGAGATTGAAATACAAACTCAGAGCCAGGCAGGACTTTTCTGCCCACAGGGGAACGGGGTACATGAACCTGAGCTTAGGGAAGCTTGGAATGACATTTCTTATTGTAACAAGGAGTGTTGAAGTTCTGGCTTGTCTGTGAAAGAGACTGGAAAATATCTTTGCCAAGGGGAAAGTTATTTCTTGTTATAGCAATGGTAGACAAAGGTATTTGTAAATGTGTGAAAAAAATTCTAAATAAGAGAGGGAAAATATTCCAAACCTGTGTTACATATCCAGGGTTGAAGTCCACATCCCTATTGCCCATAGTATTAAGAAGCATGAAGCTTATTTTATTTTATTTTTTTGGTTTTTCGAGGTAGGGTCTCACTCTGTCCCAGGCTGACCTGTAATTCACTATGTAGTCTCAGGGTGGCCTCGAACTCTCAGCGATCTTCCTACCTCTGCCTCCCAAGTGCTGGGATTAAAGGCGTGCGCCACCACGCTTGGCTAAGAAGCATGAAGCTTATTAATAAGCAAAAAGCAATCTTGGTGATGGAAACATTAGAGGCACAGCAGGAGAAAATGCCAAGAGGACTATGTGGAGAGAGTTTAACTGCTGATATGTAATGGGTGCCCTTGATGAAACAGGAGAGATCAGGTATAAACCATCATTAAAATAGTTTCAGATGGGTGTGGTGGCACACACCTTTAATCCCAGCATTTAGGAGGTGGAGGTAGGAGGATTGCTGTGAGTTCAAGGGCAGCCTGAGACTACAGAGTGAATTCCAGGTCAGCCTGGGTACAGCAAGACCCTACCTCGAAACAAACAAACAAACAAACAAACAGTTCCAGACTACATTAAGAATGGAGTGATGGAAGACTGAGTCGTCAGCTGAAGCAAGCAAGCAGTAATGCTGGTACCGCACACAGAAGAACTGGGGAGATGTTATACGTGAACTGAAAATTATTAAAGAGGACTGGGGATGTACCTCAGGGGGACAGTGCTTGCCTAGCAGGAGCAAGGTCCAGGGTTAATCCTCAGCACCTAAAAAAGAAATAATAGTGTCAAAGAATAACAAGAACAATAAAAGAAAAGGAATGTATTAAAAGCTGGGATACCATGAATTAAAAAATGAATTTGAAAGGCTCAAATAAAGAGCTTACAGAGATGACTCTGGTAAAAGGCACTTGCTTGCAAACCTGCTGACCCAAGTTCAGTCCTCTTCGGCACTTAAGTATATCCAGATGCAAAGCTGCTCACACAACTATAATCCAAACATGCCAAAGCAATAAGAGGAGGAGCCAGGAGGATCTGGAAGTAGAATCTTATAAGTGGCAGAAGATACTTTCTCAGAAGAAGGTGGAAGGAGAAGAGAAACACTCCAAGAATGTGCCGTGGCTTGCGAACACACACACACACATGCACACACACACATCATATACTGTGTACAGACACATATACATACACTCAAATATGTAATACAAGAAAATATTTTTAAAGAATCAAACAGAACTTCAGGAAATTAAAAATTAACAGATAAGGAAATAGAAGTGTTTTTTTTTTGTTTGTTTGTTTGTTTGTTTGTTTTTTTGAGGCAGGGTTTTGGTCTAGCCCAGGCTGACCTGGAATTCACTCAGGGTGGTCCCGAACTCATGCCGATTCTCCTACTTCTGCTTCTTGACTGCTGGGAATTAAAGGCGTGAGCCACCACACCTGGCAGAAGTTTTAATACATATGAAGGAGAAACAATGTTCCAGAAAACAGAGCTGAGAAATCTACCCAGGAAGAACGAGATAGGGAGAGAATACCAGTGACAGAGGATGGAAAATGAGACAAATCAAGAGATGTAGAAGACTGAACCAGACGGTGTAATGTATGTCTAACAGGAGCTCCGGATAGATGAAGCATTTAAATAGAAGTGATTGTTAAGGACACAGTGGCTGGATATCTTCCAAATCACAGAAAGACGTACATGCAGATACATACTGACTTGGGAACTGAATAAAAATAAGTGTACTCGTAAATGTACCAGAGCCATACTGAAACACACCCGAAAGCTGCACACTTTTAAGAACAACGATGAAAGATATGCAACAAAAAACATCACGGTGGAATTCTTATTCTCTAGTCACAAGGGCAATAATGAGTACTAGGGACCAAGTAGCTCTTTATTATAAGACATGTACAGGGCCACCTCAATGGGAGGAGGACAGCAATGTTAAAATCCATGGCACAACTCAAACCAACTTCAAGAGCACAAAAGTATGAGTTGGAGAAGCCAGAAGAGCATGTTTTAGGGAAAGAACTATTTTCCATCCTGTCACATTTGTGTGTGGTGGATTGTGTGTGTCGGGGAGCCGTCTGTCCATTTTGAGTCTGATGAAAGAGCCCCCAGGAAGATCGCTTGGAGAATCTAACACTGTGCCCCAGGATTCAAGGAAACACGGTGACTCATTTTCCATGGAGTCAAGAGCCTCAAGTGAAAGGGTTTCATGTGATCACTTGTCCGGGCCAGGCAAGGGGAGAAGAGAGCTCGCGAGTTGCAGCACCTCTCGGTTTGGCTTGAAAGATGGATAATGTTTCCTGTGGCTGAACAGACACTGAATTCTTGAACTGACGCCATATTTAAAAGGAATTTGCACAAGAGGGAGAAGTACCTGTGTGAGGGGAACCCAGCAGTGAAAGTCAACAAGATCAGGCTGTGGGTGTGGGCAGATTATGCAGGTTAACTAGTGGGTAGCCTCTGTGTAATCTGCAACATGAAGTTTCACTGGAGGACTGAAAAATCCACATTCTTCCCAGGTGAGAGAAAGGTCAGCCCTATCAATCCTAGGCAGTGTAGGAAGCCAACCATGATGCTATCAAAAAAGGAAGACATTTCCTGTCAGATATTTCTCCTTTTTCCAGAAAACCATTTCCAGCCATCCCTACCCAGGACCTAGGAATCAACTTAGTCAAGAAGGAGGGATAAACCTTAGACAAGCAGGAGGGCAAACAGTAAAGTACTCACTTCTGCCTTCCCTTCTGCAAACACCTAGTGTGAATCAGGCTTGTTGGAGGACTTTGATTTTAAATCAACTTCCTGGCTGGGGTGATGACTCAATGGTTAAAGGTGCTTGCTTGGAAAGCCTGCTGACCCAGTTCAAATCCCCAGTACTCATGTAAAGCCAGATGCACATGGTGGCGCATGCTTCTGGATTTCATCTGCAACAGCAAGAGATCCTGGCATGCTCATACACATGCTTTCTATCTCTCTCTCCTTTAAAAGATTTATTTTTATTTATTTATTTATTAGAGACGGGAGGGAGAGAGAATGGGCCTCTAGCCACTGTAAATGAACTCCAGATGCATGCGCCACCATGTGCATCTGGCTGACGTGGGACCTGGAGAATTGAAGTTGGGTCCTTAGGCTTCACAGGCATGCACCTTAACCACTAAGCCATCTCTCCAGCCCCCACATCCTTTCTTTCCTTCCCTTTCTCTCCCTCCTCCTCCCTCCCTTCCTCCCTCTCTCTCTCTCTCTCTCTCTCACACACACACACACACACACAAATAAATAAAAAATATCTTAAAATAAACATTTTTGGTTTACTAGGGCACAAGAAATTTATTTATTTATTTATTGAAATTTATTTATTGAAATGAAACGTTCTATCTCACCCATTAAAAAGAAGCAGTCTGGGGCTGGAGAGGTAGGTGGCTTAACGGTTAAGGTGCTTGCCTGCAAAGCCTAAGGGCACAGGTTTGATTATGCAGAACCCACTTAAGTCAGATACACATGTGTCTGGAGTTCATTTGCAGTGGCTAGAAGCCCTGGTGTGCCCCTTCTCTTTCAATAAATAAATAGAAAGAAAGCAAGAAAGCAAGAAAGCAAGAAAGCAAGAAAGCAAGAAAGCAAGAAAGCAAGAAAGAAAGAAAGAAAGAAAGAGAGAGAAAGAAGCAATCTGTTTTCAGCATTATACAGGAAATCCTACCTGATAAAATAAAGGAGAGAAATAAGAGAGAATAGAAAGAACTTAATCACTTTTACTCAGTTGTCACAATTGTTATTTGAAAATGTGAAAGAACTTCCCCAAATCACTATGAACTAGACTGAAACAGTGTTATAAGATACAAGCTTAACACACAAGTTGATCAACTATCTTACATAGCACACAATTAACACATAAGAGTTTGGAAATAAAAACACAGCATTGTTTATACTAGTTTCCTCCTAACTTGATAACTTAATTATATTTCTAGCGAAACTTATGAAGAATTTGAGAAAATTACAAAACTGATGAAAGATATCAAAGAACTAACTAAAGGTAGAGGTGTTCTGTGTTTGTGGATAAAGGACAGTATTTCCAAGAGAGTCAACTTCTTGTTGACAGAGGAGCAAAGACTTCAATGTAGTAAAGACGGTGTTTTCAACAACTGAACACCCACCTGTAAATAAGACAAGATGTAAATACAGAACACAGACCTACAGGAAAAATGCAAAGCCAAGGGCCCTGGGAAGATGGCTCAGTGGGTAAAGGCATTGCTTGCACAGCCTGACAGCGATCATGTGCCCATACACATACACATTAAGTAATTAAATAAAATTTTGAAAAATGCAAAGCTATAAAACCCCTTAAAGATAACATAGCAGAAAACCTTGGCTTTCAGTGTAGAATGACTTTTTATACACACATGCTGGAATTCATTAAAATTAAAATTAAAACTGCTCTATGAAAGATAATGGCAAGAGGATGGGAAGACAAGCCACAGGCCATAAGGAAATACCTGTAAAAGATACACCTAGTGAAAGGCTATGTGGTAGTTTGAATATATGTCCCCCAATATATTCAGTGGTTTGTTACTTACAGTTTGCATCTGCAATCACCTTGCTAGAGGCAAGGTCACTGGGGGCCTGGTCTTAAGGTGTGGTGATGGTTTGAGATTCCATTGTAAAGATATGCAAATGTGCCTAGCAGGAGTTCCTGAAGTGTGCTGGGCTTTTGGCTGTAGTTTTGCTCTGTGTGCTGTGGTGGCTGGTTGGCTTTCTCTCTCTCTGCTTGGCCCTAAGAAAGCAGGCTGCTTTTCCTGCCTTTATGGAACTTCCCCTGGATCTGTAAGCTTCAATAAATAATATCCCTTCTTCCATAACTGTGCCTGGTCTGGAAGTTCATCTCAGCGAACCCGAAGCTGTCTGCAACAGGCTATATCCAAAATATGTAAAGAATTCTTCAAACTTAACAACAAGAAAATGACCCAATTAAAAAAAATTGACCAAAGATATGTTTAGACACCTCAACAAAGAAGGTAATAGAGATTTCAGTAAGCCTGTGACACGATGATTGTAGCAGTCACTTTCTCATTGCTGAGATTAAATGTCCGACCAGAAGGGAGGAAAGAGTTAATTTCAGTTTATAGTTTCAAGAGGAACTTTCTTTGTGGCAGAGAGACCATGACAGGCCTCAGAAGAAAGCCTGGGTCATATTTTCAAAGCTGCGGGAAGTAGTCTGAGACTGGGCCTGGAGCTGGGCTATATTACCCCAGATCCTGCCCCCAGCAACACACCTCGTCCAGCAAGGCTCCACTTCCCAAAGGCCCAACAATTGTCCCAAATTGCCACCAGCTGGGGACCAAGTATTCAAAACACATGATGAGCCTCTTGGGGACACTTCATTCAAATCACCACAATGATTCACATAGTATCTCCTCAGGGAAGTTCAGGCTGTGGCAGAAATGGCCCAAATCAGAGTGGTGCCATTACCCTGTGCTTGTGGGGCTATGGAACTATCGAGTGCTTGTGCATGGCTCGTGAGAAGGCAGAATGAATGGCACTTCCACAGTTTCTTATGAAGCTAAGTATACTCCCACCAGATGCCCCAGTAACCATGATCCCTGTTATTTACCCAGAGAAACTACAATTTGGAAAGACCCAACATGTGCTTCAGTAGATGATGGATAAGCTGTGGTTCATATAGACAATGCAGTATCATTTCGTCTTACAGAGAAAGGAGCTGTGAACTCAGGGAAAGGCGTGGAAAGAACTTAGATGCATCTCAGTGAGTGAAGCAAATCAATTTGAAAAGGATGCATCCTCTAAGATTCCAACTATACGATATCCTTGATAAGGATATATTTAAAAACATTGGATAGGATGGAGGGTATAAATACACTGAACACAAAAGATTTTTACATCAGTGAACTCAGGAGCCTGAGGCAGGAGGATTGCCATTAGTTGTAAGCCAGCCCGGGCTACATAGCTAAAATAACAACACAGGCATAATATAGTAAATGCATAGCCAGGGTTGTACAGCAAGACCCTTTCCCAAAACAAATAAACAAACAAAGAAAAACATCATGTATAATGTCATCATGAACACATGCCATTAAGCCCAAGACTGAACCCACATGTAAGCGAGGGACTGTAAGTGTGCTGATATGTCAACATAAGTTCATCAGTTATGAATGTGCCACTGCGGTGGGGGATGATATGTGTGGTGATATGAGGATGTGGGGGGGGGGAGAGGGGAGTAGGAAGTACATGGGAAATGTTTGTACTTTTGCTTAATTTTGCTATGAACAGAAAGCTGTTCTAAGAAATAAAGTCTAGGGGGATAGGCCAAGTCTCTGTGCATAATGACCCAATTTGTGGCTCTAACACTCTTTCTGCCCCCTCTTCCGTGAATTTCCCTGAGCCACGTTGGGAGCATTTTAGTTCTACGTCAGTGATGAGGTCTTGGGAACCTCTGTGTCTCTGGATATCTGGCTTAGTAGGAGTTGGATGTTCTTTGTGTTTATCTCCTTCAGCCTTTTTCTTGTGTCCTGATCCCCCAAAACGCTGTACTCTTGCCCTTTCCCCTGTTACTCTATGGTTTCGGCTGGGGCCCTGGTGAGGTGTGATAGGCTGATCCTCCCTTCAGGTCTGTTGTCCATTCCCCAATGATGAGGGTCCCTTTGGAGGGGGGAGGACAGAGAGGAGGCTGCCAGAGTCACCAACATGAATGTAAAATTAGAATAATATAAATAAAATAAAATAAAATAAAATAAAAGGTGAACTATAGAAGGTAAAATTCACCTAAAAAGTAATTTAAAGAAGTAACTCCCAATTTTTATTTTTGGGAGACATGGTCTAACCTTGTTGTCCATGTTGGCCCCAATTCTCAATTCTCCTTGCCTTAGCCTCTTTCAGGATTATAGATATGTGCCACTATGTCCAAATTCCCAAGTTTTTATATACTCAGATATATCCTGGGGTGTAATTTTCATGATATTGTATGATATTATATCCTTGGTTACTTTTACCTATTAAAATATCTCAGATGCTTGAAATAAAAAAAAAAAAAAAAAAAGAAATATAGTCTAGGGTCTGGGAATGTAAGTCGTGGTAGGGTGCTGGCCTAGAATGTACAAAGCCCTGGGTTTGATCCCCAGCATTACATAAACTGGGTATGCTTATACAACCAGTAGTAGTAGGGAGGAAAATGTAGGAGGGTCAAAAGTTTAAGGTCAGCTGGATGTGGTGGTGCACGCCTCTAACCCCAGTACTTGGGAGGCAGAGGTAGGAGGATCGCTGTGAGTTTGAGGCCAGCCTGAGACTCCATAGTGAATTCCAGGTCAGTCTTGGCCAGAGTGAGACTGTACCTCAAAAAACAAACAAAAAATAGTTTAAAGTCCTCCCCAGTGCTACATAACAAGTTCCAGGCTAGCCTGGGATACATGAGACCCTGTCACAAACACAGAAAACTAGTTTTAAAGGTCCAAGACAATTATATTAGTTTAGAATGATGAAAAAAGTCATCGCATATTCACTAGAAAAACTAGCTCTCCAGAATAAGTCTGAATGAACAACGTTTTTATTTGTACCAGTCACTCAGTTCTTTCAATGTATGGGGTTATTTTCTATTAATTGTTACAGAGTTAACCTCTGTGAAGTGTTATGGAGTTAAGTCTCTATGAAGTGCTATGGAGCTAGTATCTATCTATAAAGTGTTACAGAGTTAGTGTCTGTAAAGTGCTATAGAGTTAGCCTCTGTGAAGTGTTATGGAGGTATTGTTTATGACAATTAGAGTAATAAACATTTTATCCACAAAAATTGAATTTAAAAGACTGGAAGAAATGATACAATTAAATTCTTACTAAACCTAAATTAAATCATTCCTAAATAACTTCCTTACAGACTAAAGCTGAACTGGAGGCATGTTCAGGTACACACATAAAAAGACTAATTATTTACTCACAGAGTGTTTAATTACCAAAGGTGTATTCAAGAGAGAGAAAAAACTGAAAGCCCAAGAAAGAGATCCAAGGAGAAATGATAAGCAGAGAAATTGGTAACACGCTGGTAACTGTGAATAAGCATTGATCCATAGAGGATTTGTTACAGGAAGATGAAAACAACACACTGTGTAGTAGTGTAAGAATGGGAATATACATGTCATTAATGCAGTGTCTATACTAGAAGTGCACAAACACGTGAGGCGTGCACTTCACTATGACATTAGGATGTCACCAGGTAATGCATTCCTCAGCTTCATTATTATCAGCACCATGGTGTGTATGACCTGTCCTTAACTAAAACAAACTTTTGCAACAAATGGCTGAAATTAACTCATTGTTAAATGCTTTCATATCTGCTGTGGTTTAAATGTAAATGACCCCATAGATTCAGGAATTTAAAAAAATATTTTTATTTATTTGAAAACAGAGAGAGGAGGAAGAAGGAGAGAGTTAAGGAGAAAGAATGAGAGCTTAAGGGCCTCCTGTCACTGCAAACTCCAGATATATGTGCACTCCAGAAGCATGTGCCACTTGGTGCATTTGGCTTTACTTGGGTACTGGGGAATTGAACCCAGGTCAGTCAATTTTGCAAGCAAGCATCTTTAGCCACTGAGCCATTTCTCCAGCCCCAGACATGGGTACTTTTGATTAATCTTCCTACTGGAGTCTCCAGCAGGTAGAGCCCGGCTAGAAGAGGTGTGTCACCCGAAGTGGACCTTGGGGTTGAGTCTAACCCTAAGGTTTGTATTCAGAGTCAGCTTGTGCTTGCTGGTGCTCGCTTTTGTCCCTCTGGTGTGGGTTGATGACGAAGTGAGCCAGCTCTTTCTGCCATGATGAAGCTTCTGGAATCTGGAATAAACACTTTCCTCCCATAAGCTGCTCCTAGTCAGCTGTGTTTCCCAGCAACAAGAAGGTAAGTGCAGCCCTGTCCTATTTCACTCAATTCTCACATGGTGGTTTATCTTCTATTCACCTTGTGCTTACTCCCCTAATTTGTTCCTATTTTTTTGTTATGTTGAACACCCATGCTATTAAATTTCATCATTTTTTTCTATTAAGTGCATCTAAGATTGAAAACTTCCCTCTAAGCTACATCCTAGACTAAAACTAGAAATTCATTTATGTATGTGCATCTGACTATATGCGAGTTTAAAACATTTTGAAAAACCTATATCTAAGTTGTTCTTTAGCTGATGGATTACTTGTTACTTTTATTATAAACATAGAGTAGGCATGGAAGGTGGTTGGCTGTCTTTTTGTTCTTGGATTGTATTCTTTTGATATGTGTGTGCATACATGTGTGTGTGTGTGTGTGTGTGCGCGCGCGTGCACGCGCAGGTGTGCCACCCTGTGCACATGTGGAGAGGCCAGAGGAGAATGTGGGTGTCCTCTGTCTTTCTTCTTGTTCCCTTGAGGCAGAGTCTTTCACTGAACCTGGAGCAAGCTCCAGTGATTTCTCTGTCTTCACTCACCTCAGGACTGGGGTTACAGGTATTCTTGGCCATGCCTGGCTTTTCCCATGGGTGGATGGCAAGGATTGAACCCAGGTCATCATGTTTGCATAGTAAGTGCTCTAACCTACTAAGCCTTCTCCCTAGGCTCTGAATTATATTGTATTCTATTTTAACATTTTATTTATTTATTTGAGAGGGAGTGAGAAAGAGGTAGAGAGAGAAAGAGAGAGAGAGAGAGAGAATGGGTGCACCAGGGCCTCTAGCCACTGCCAACAAACTCTATATGCATGTGCTATCTTGTGCATCTGACTTATGTGGGTACCGGGGAATCAAACCTGGGTCCTTAGGCTTTCCAGGCAAATGCCTTAGTAGCTAAGCCATCACTCCAGTCCTTATTTATTTATTAAAACATTTAATTTTAATTATATTTTAAGACACTGTGATCAGATGCTTTGTTTTGTATTAATATTTAGTATTTGGTGAGATATTTTAATAGTTTGACATGTTTTGAATTATTTTTTAATGTATGTTTGAATAGGATATTTATTGTCTCTTTTTCTGTTTTCTGACATCAGGAATTTGATTTTGTAAATGCACATCCAATGGGTAAAAGTGCACTTACTTGGAGGCAGCAATTAACGACACCCCCTCTAGCAGTACGTGAGGCTTCCGGTAGTTCCCTATCTTCACTTGCCTTGATGCTGTTAATATTACTGTATTATCCATGCTGCTGAGTGGACAGTGTTTCCTCTTAGGTCTATAAACCAACTTCCTCATGACTAATGTAGTGAGGATTGTCCTTTATTTGCAGCCACTGCGCATTCTCTTTTGTAAGGGTTTCCTCCATCATTGCTCATTTTTCTATTGGCTTGGCTTTGCGTTATCTCTTTGTAGGAGCGTTTCAGTTATATATTGCTACACATTAAATTTCACCCCAATGTACTAGCCTAAGACAACACTTATTATTCCACAGTTTATGTGGGTCAAGAATCTCAGTGCAGATTAGCTACTCTGGCTCATGGCCTCCTGTGAAGTCATCAGCAAACTGTTGGCCAGACCTGTCTGGATCCTGGAGACTGACTAGTGTTGGAAAACTGGCTTCAGTGCTCATTCGTGTGACAGATTTCAGTTCTTCATGGGCTGACGTACTCAGAGCCTTAGTTCCTCCTCATACCATGGGCCTCTCCATAGAGCTACTCTGTGCTACCTGACTTCTGAAAGAGAGTGAGAACAATTGAGATGGAGGCCAGATATATATATATATATTTTGTTTGTTTGTTTGTTTGTTTGTTTGTTTTTGGAGGTAGGGTCTCAATCTGGCTCAGGCTGACCTGGAATTCACTCTGCATTCTCAGGGTGGCCTAGAACTCACAGCGATCCTCCTACCTCTGCCTCCCGAGTGCTGGGATTAAAGGCGTGCGCCACCACACCCGGCTTAATATTTTTTTTATTTATTTGAGAAAGAAAAAAAGAAAGGAAGGAAGGAAGACCGACAGAAAGAAAGAAAGAAAGAAAGAAAGAAAGAAAGAAAGAAAGAAAGAAAGAAAGAAGGAAGGAAGGAAGGAAAGAAAGAAAGAAAGAAAGAAAGAAAGAAAGAAAGAAAGGGAGGGAGAGAGAAAATAAAGGGCATACTAAGGCCTCTTGCTGCTGCAAATGAACTTCAGATGTATGTACCATGTATATCTGGCTTTATGTGGGTGTGAAGGCAATTGATCTATAATTTTCTGTTTTTTGTTGTCCTGTCTTTGTCTGGTTTTGGTATCAAAGTGATGCTGGCTTCATAGAAGAAGTTTGATATTATTCCTTCCTTTTCTATTTTATGGAAAAGTTTGAGAAGCATTGGTGTTAGGTCTTCCACAAAGGTCTGGTAAAATTCACCTATGAATCCATCTGGGCCTGGACTTTGTAGTTGGGAGATTTTTTTTTTTAATAACTGTTTTGATCTCTGTGCTTGCTATAGGTCTGTTTAAATGGTTTATCTCATCTTGAGTTAATTTTGGTAAGTCATATAAGTCAAGGAAATCATCCATTTCTTTCAGATTTTTTTTTTTTTTTTTTTTTTTCTTTCTTTTTTGGTTTTTTTTTTTTTAATTTTTTTATTGACTTTTAATCTTACATACCAAAAAAACCCCACCTGATATTTCCCTCCCCTCCCCCATTCCACTTTAGAACTCCGGTCTCCATCATATCCCCTCCCTTTCTCCATTAGTCTCTCTCCTAATTTGATGACATCATCTTTCTCTTCTATTTTGAGGGTCTTGCAAAGGTATTGCTAGGCACTGCAAGATCATGGATATCGAGGCCAATTTCTGTCTGGGCAGCTGCATAGTAAGAGGTCATATCCTTCCTTTGGCTCTTCCATTCTATCCGCCCCCTCTTCCGCAATGGTCCCTGAGTCACTGGAGGATGTGACAGAGGTGTTTCAGTGCTAGGCACTCCTCCATCCCTTCTTCTCAGCACTATGTTGCCTTTTGGGTCATCCCAGTGGTCATCACCATCTGAAAAGAGAAGCTTCTCTAGCCAGAAGTGAGAATAGCGTTAGTATGTGGACATGAACATTTAGTGTAGTGTCCCCAGGGCAGCTTGGTGGGAATAATATATACATTTAGTCAGACATGAGCAGGCTTATACCCCCAAGGCTCATGACCTCACCTACCATAGACTTTTACTTAGGTTTTTCAGTACCGGGTATGTATTCCCTCCCGTAGAGAGGGCCTTCAGTCCAATTATGGAGCACTTGGTTACCCCAAGAGTAGACACACCACTATTGCACCCGTTCAGTCATTGGGCCTGTCTGGCCAAAGCTTGAATATTCAGCATCCACTATTTTCACTGTTGATGGCTTCTGTCTCCCATACGCTGCGTGCAGTGCAGCTTTTTCCAGCTTTCAGTTGGCTGGTCTAGAGGGAGAAGGTTTTCTGCTCAGCACCAGCTTGCTTTCTCAGTGTCCTTGCCTCTCAGGCATGAGATGTCTTCAGCAATAGGGTCTTACTATCTATTTCTCTAGGGAAACCAAGGGCTTTGGCAAAAGCCTTAATGTTTTGGAGGCTACCGGGACCTCCTTGGCCAACATCTCACTGGAAGGAGTTCCATCCCAGGTACTGAAAATTTTCTAGTAACAGTCTACATCTTCTAGACGTGACCTTATTCAAAAAAGTAGTTTTACATATGTCTTATTGATAATATCTTGAGTTTAGATTGTCCCTCCCCCTGCCCTTTTTGTATGCATTCTCTTCCCATGGCCTCGCTTAGGCCATTCCCCTCCCTGTACTCAGTTCTTCTACTTATATATGTGTATTACCATACACTTAAGTCCTTCCCTTTCTTCCCTCCCTTATAGCCTTTTACCCACTTACTGGTTTCTGGTACCTATTTTTGGATCCAGTTCATACACAAGTCTATACATTGGTAGCTAGGATCCACATATGAGAGAGAACATGTGACGACTGGCTTTCTGAGCCTGGGTTACCTCACTAAGTATAATCCTTTCCAGATCCATCCATTTCCCTGCAAATTTCATAATTTCATTTTTCTTTACTGCTGAATAGAACTCCATTGTGTAAATGTACCACAACTTTATTATCCACTCATCTGTGGACGGACATCTAGGCTGCTTCCATTTCCTAGCTATTGTGAATAGAGCAGCAATAAACATGGTTTTGCAAGTATCTCTAAGGAAGTGAGAAGAGTCCTCTGGATATATGCCTAGGAGTGCTATAGCTGGATCATATGGTAAATCTATTTCTAGCTGTCTCAAGAACCTCCACACTGATTTCCACAGTGGCTGGACCAGCTTACATTCCCACCAACAGTGTAGAAGTGTTCCTGTTTTTCCGCATCCACGCCAACACTTATTGTCATTTGTTTTCTTGATGGCAGCCATTCTGACAGGAGTGATATGGAATCTCAAAGTGGTTTTAATTTGCATTTCCCTGATGGCTAAGGATGTAGAACATTTTTTTAGATGTTTATATGCCATCTGTATTTCATCTTCCGTGAATTCTCTATTTAGTTCCGTAGCCCATTTTTTAACTGGGTTGTTTGAATTCTTGTTATTCTGCTTTTTGAGTTCTTTGTATATTCTGGATATTAATCCTCTGTCAGATGAATAACTGGCAAAAGATTTTCTCCCATTCTGTAGGTTGTCTTTTGCTCTATTCACAGTGTCCTTTGCTGTACAAAAGCTTTGTAATTTTTATAAGGTCCCAGTGGTTGATTAGTGCTTTTATTCTCTGAGCAATTGGAGTTATATTCAGAAAGTCCTTGACTATTCCAATATGTTGAAGAGTTTCCCCTACTTTTTCCTCTAGCATTTTCAGAGTTTCAGGTCTGATATTAAGGTCCCTGATCCATTTGGACTTGATTCTTGTGCAAGGAGAGAGACAAGGATCTATGTTTATCCTTTTACAAACAGATGTCCAATTTTCCCAGCACCACTTGTTAAAGAGGCTATCTTTTCTCCAATGAGTATTTTTGGTGTTTTTGTCAAAAATCAGGTAGCTGTAGCTGTCTGGATTAATATTTGGGTCTTCTATTCTGTTCCATTGATCTACCTGTTTGTCCTTGTGCCAGTACCATGCTGTTTTTGTTACTATGGCTTTGTAGTATAACTTAAAATCGGGTATGGTTATACCACCTGCCTGATTTTTGTTATGCAAAAATTGTTTTGGCTATTCGAGGTTTTTTGTGTTTCCAGATGAATTTTAGTATTGTTTTTCTATTTCTGTGAAGAATGCTATTGGGATTTTAATGGGGATCGCATTAAATGTGTAGATTGCTTTTGGTAAGATTGACATTTTCACTATATTGATTCTTCCAATCCAGGAGCATGGAATGTCTTTCCATTTCCTTGTGTCTTCTGCAATTTGTCGCTCGAGTTTTTATAGTTCTCATTGTAGAGATCCTTCACTTCCTTGGTTAAGTTTATTCCAAGGTATTTTATTTTTTTGAGGCAATTGTGAATGGGAGAGATTCCCTGATTTCATCCTCTGCATGTTTGTTGTTAGTGTATAGAAAAGCTACTGATTTCTGTGTGTTTATTTTGTATCCTGCTACATTGCTAAAAGTGTTTATCAGCTCTAATAATTTGCTGGTAGAGTCCTTAGGATCTGTTATGTATAGAATCATATCATCTGCAAATAATGATAATTTGACCTCTTCCTTTCCGATTTGTATCCCCTTTATGAGTGCCTCTTGCCTTATTGCTATGGCTAAGACTTCCAATACTATATTAAATAATAGTGGAGAAAGTGGAAACCCTTGTCTTGTTCCTGAATTTAGAGGAAAAGCTTCAAGTTTTTCCCCATTAAGTATTATGTTGGCTGTAGGTTTGTCATAAATAGCTTTTATTATGTTGAGATATGTTCCTTCTATTCCAAGTTTCTGTAGTACTTTCACCATGAAGGGGTGTTGGATTTTGTCAAATGCCTTTTCTGCATCAATTGAGATGACCATGTGATTTTTGTCCTTCAGACCATTTATATGGTGTATTACATTTATGGATTTGCGTATGTTGAACCATCCCTGCATCTCTGGGATAAAGCCTACTTGGTCAGGGTGAATAATCTTTCTGATATATTCTTGTATTCTGTTTGCCAGTATTTTGTTGAGAATTTTTGCATCTATGTTCATGAGGGAGATTGGTCTATAGTTTTCTTTTTTGATCTGTCTTTGTCCGGTTTGGGTATCAGGGTGATGCTGGCTTCATAGAAGGATTTTGGTAGAATTCCTTCCTCTTCTATTTTATGGAAAAGTTTGAGAAGCATTGGTGTTAGATCTTCCAGGAATGTCTGGTAAAATTCAGTAGTGAATCCATCTGGGCCTGGGCTTTTTAATTGGGAGACTTTTATGACTGCTTGGATCTCTGTGGTTGTTATAGGTCTATTTAAATGGTTTATCTCATCTTGATTTAATTTTGGTAGGTCATATAAATCAAGGAAATCATCCATTTCTTTCAGGTTTTCAAACTTAGAGGCATATATATTCTTAAAGTATGTCCGTATGATTTTCTGAATTTCTTTGGTATCTGTTGTGATGTTGCCTTTTTCATCTCTAATTTTATCAATTTTTGTCTCTTCTCTCTTTCTTTTGGTCAGATTTGCTAAGGGTTTGTCAATCTTGTTAATCCTTTCAAAGAACCAACTCTTTGTTTCATTGATTTTTTGATTGTTTTTTTGGTTTCCATTTCATTAATTTCTGCCCTAACCTTTATTATTTCTTCCCATCTACTGATTTTTGGTTTGCCTTGTTCTTCTCTTTCCAAGGCCTTAAGGTGAAGCATTAAATTGTTTAGTTGTGAACTCTCTAGTTTCTTAATATAGGCACTTAGAGCTATAAATTTCCCTCGTAGGACTGCCTTCATTGTGTCCCACAGGTTTTGGTATGTTGTATTCTCATCATCATTTGATTCTATGAATTTCTTGATTTCCTTCTTAATTTCTTCAATGACCCATGCGTCATTCAATAATGTACTGTTTAGTCTCCATGAATTTCTGTATGCTCTGTAGTTTTTCTTGTTGTTGATTTGCAGTTTAATCCCATTGTGGTCAGATAGCATACAAGGGATTATTTCAATTTTCCTGTATTTGTTGAGATTTGATTTGTGTCCTATCATATGGTCTATTTTAGAGAATGACCCATGTGCCGCTGAGAAGAATGTATATTCTGCAGTATTTGGATGGAATATTCTGTATATATCTGTTAGGTCCATTTGTTCCATGATATCATTTAATGCAGTTGTTTCTCTGTTTATTTTTGTTGGGTAGACCTGTCAAGTGATGAGAGCAGGGTATTGAAGTCACCCACTACTATTGTGTTAGGTGTTATCTCTGACCTTAAGTCCGATAGTGTTTGTTTGATGTAATTGGGGGCCCCCGTGTTGGGAGCATAAATGTTTAGGATTGTGATATCCTCCTGTTGGAGTGTTCCTTTAATCAGTATAAAGTGACCTGCTTTATCTCTCCTCACTAATGTTGGTTTGAAGTCTATCCTGTCGGAAATTAGAATGGCAACCCCTGCTTGTTTTCTAGGTCCATTTGCTTGATATATCTTTTTCCAGCCTTTCACCCTAAGAATATTTCTATCTTTTAATCGGATGTGAGTTTCCTGAAGGCAACAGATGGTAGGATCCTGCTTTTTAATCCAGTCTGCAAGTCTATGTCTTTTGATTGGGGCATTGAGGCCATTGATATTAAGAGTTATTATTGAAAGATATGTATTTGATCTGTCCATTTTTCTTGTTTTGTAGTTCTTCCTGGTTTTCTTTTTACTCACTTGTTCTAACTGTTGAATATGATTTCTTTTTTCCTATTTCCTGCTGTGTGTGTTTTGCTTTTTCTTCAGCATGAATGATTCCTGCAAGTATTTTCTTAGAGCTGGCTTAGTTGTCATAAATTCCTTTAGCCTGTCTTTGTTGTGGAATGTCCTTATTTCTCCATCAATTTGGATAGAAAGCTTTGCAGGATAAAGTAATCTTGGTTGACAGTTTTTATCTTTCAGAACTTGGAATACATCACTCTAGGCCCTCCTGTCTTTTAGGGTTTGTGTTGAGTAATCTGCTGTGACCCTGATGGGTTTCCCTTTAAATGTCATTTGCTTTTTCTCTCTAACTGCTTTCAGTATACTTTCTTTGGTTTGTGTATTTAGTAGTTTAATTATAACATGGCGAGAAGAGGTTCTTTCTAGGTTTTGTCTGTTTGGTGTTCTAAATGCTTCTTGTATCTGCATTGGCATTTCTTTCCCAATTTGGGGAAAATTTTCTTCTATGATTTTATGGAAAACACCTACTAAGCCTCTGGATTGAAATTCTTCCCCTTCTGGTATACCTTGAATTCTTATGTTTGATCTTTTCATAGTGTCCCTCATGTCTTGGAATTCCCATTCATACCTTTCTATTAGCTTGTCTTTCTCTTTGTTGGACTGTGATAGATCTGCCACCTCGTCTTCTAGCTTAGATATTCTGTCCTCTCCTTCATCCATTCTACTAGTGAGACTTTCCACAGAGTTTTTTATTTCACTGATTGTGTTCTTCAGGGTTAAGATTTCAGCCTGGTTTTTCTTTAGTAGTTCTATTTCCTCGTTCATGTCCTCTAATGACCTTTTTATTTCATTAAACTGTTTCTCTGTAATCTCCTTCAACAGTTTGTTTTCTTCTCTAATTCCTTTGTTTTCTTCTCGGATTGCTTTCATTTCTTCTTTCATTTCTTTGAGCATAGATATCATCATTCCCTTGAAATCTTTGTCAGGAATTTCATCTAAAACAGTCTCATTGTTGGACCTATCTGATGGATTTGCAATTTTTGGTGGGATTGCATTGTCTTGATTCTTTGTGTTTCTTGTATTATAATGTAGTGACTTTTGCATCCTGGATTGCTTTGATGCTTAGGTTTCCTATTTATCTTCAGTGTTCTTAGGTGTTGTGATCCACCTTTATATTATTTTAGGATATGAGTTTAAGGTGCCAAGTGTAGCACTTGTACTTAAGTAGAAGTACTCTAGCTGTTGAGTTTGCTTGTTAAGCAATTATTGTAGTGGACTGGTGGAACAATTTGAGGCAAGATCTAAACTTCAACAGAGCAAAATACACATTCAATTGACATGAACACAGAGTATACAAGTGTGAGAATTGAGACAACCAGTCCTATAGGGTTAAAATCCCTAAGGGCATGTGATGGTCCACTCCCTTAGTCCTGTCAGCTTGGGAATCAGACCCTGTCCTCAATAATAACTGAAGCAAAAGATAAAGGCCCTTTAAATCTATAAGTAGTACAGATAGCAATATTCAACCCCTCACATTCAGCTTATTTGAAAATGGTAAAGCCACCCACAAATATGTAATACAAACCCTGCCTTGACCTGGAAAGAGTGGTTAGCACTTCCAATGCAGGCCTTTGTTATCTTTTGGTGTGGCTTTTAAACTCACCAATGTTGGGTGCCCACCTCATTACCTGGGCTGTGGAGCTTGGGTCAGGTCAGCTGGGGCCTGTGTTGACGATGTGGTTCAAATTTGCCACTGGTTATTGTTCGATTCTACCAATTCCCTGGGGAACTGATGATTGGGGATGGGCGAGTTCAGGAAGCCTGCAGCAACTCACGGTGTGTGTCTCTTTCAGTAGCTCCGCAGATTTTTCTTTGATTTCTGGGCTCTGTGAGGAGACTGATGAGGTTGAAAAGTCCCCCTTTTTTTTTGTTTGTTTGTTCGGGCGGTGTTTGCAGTGGAAGCTCAGCGGGGCTTAGCTGACCTGGTTGGCAGCTTTGGATTGAGGGATGGAGTCTTGGCGCCGATCCGTTCCGGAGCCGGCTGAGTGAAGTGAAGTTGCTGGGGTGCTCTTGGGGTGGAGCGAAGCCGCTGGGAGCCCACGGATGGGGAGCCCGCGGCTGGGGAGCCCGCGGCTGGGGAGTCCGCGGCTGGGGAGCCCGCGGCAGTGTTGGGGAGCGAGCTGCCGGGGGCCGCACTCTCCACAGTGGGTTTCTGGCTGTCTTTTGCTTTTCCGCTATTTCCTGGAGAAAATATTCTGCTCTCTTCCTCAGATGAGTGTAGTTTTTCTTGATTCTCTGCCTGATCCG
Source organism: Orientallactaga sibirica (assembly GCA_036365145.1). NCBI lineage: Eukaryota > Metazoa > Chordata > Mammalia > Rodentia > Dipodidae > Orientallactaga > Orientallactaga sibirica. Next base: position 973,215 of record JAEOAD010001031.1, read on the forward strand.
GTTTGGCGTGGCTCCTATGCCGCCATCTTACCCGGAACTCTTTCTCTGTTTTGGTTTTTTGAGGTAGGGTCTCACTCTGGTCCAGGCTGACCTGGAATTAACTATGCAGTCTCAGGGTGGCCTTGAACTCACAGTGATCCTCTACCTCTGCCTCCCAAGTGCTGGGATTAAAGGCATGCGCCACCACGCCAGGCTCTCTTTCAGATTTTCAACATTAGTTGAGTATATGTTCTTAAACTATATCCACATGATTTTCTGAATTTCATTCGTAACTGTTGTAATGGTGCCTTTTACATATCTACTTTTTAAAATTTGTGTCTCTTCTCTCTTTTGATCAGATTCGCTAAAGGTTATCAATCTTGTTTATCCTTTCAAAGAATCTATTTATTTATTTATTTTAGAGAGAGAGAGAGAGAGAGAGAGCCAGCGAGAGACAGAGAGAGAGAGAGAGAATTGGCACACAGGGCCTCAGCTACTGAAATAAAACTCCAGACGTTTGTGCCACCTAGTGGGCATATGCAACCTTGCCCTTGCCTCACCTTTGTGTGTCTGGCTTACACGGGATTTAGAGAGTCAAACATGGGTCCTTAGGCTTCACAGGAAAATGCCTTAACTGCTAAGCCATCTCTCCAGCCCAGGAACCAACTCTTTGTTTCATTGATTCTTTGGATTTTTTTGATTTCTATTTTATTAATTTATGCCCTAATCTTTATCATTTCTTCCCATCTACTGGTTTTTGGTTTGCCTTGTTCTTCTTTTTCCAAGGCCTTAAGGTAAAGCATTAAGTTGTTTACTTGTGTCCTTTCTAATTTTTTTTTTTTTTTTTTTGGTTTTTGCAAGGTAGGGTCTCACTCTGGTCCAGGCTGACCTGGAATTAACTATATAGTCTCAGGGTGGCCTCGAACTCTCGGCGATCCTCCTACCTCTGCCTCCAGAGTGCTGGGATTAAAGGCGTGCGCCACCACGCCCGGCTCTTTCTAATTTCTTAATATAGGCACTTGGAGCTATAAAGTTCCCTTTTAGGTCTGCCTTCATTGTGTCCCAAAAGTTTTGGTATGTTGTGTTCTCATTATCATTTGATTCTATAGATTTTTTAAAATTGCCTTCTTTATTTCTTCATTGACCCATTCATAATTTAGTAGTTGTACTGTTTAGTTTCCATGATTTTGTGTATGCTCTATAGCTTTTCTTGCTGTTGATTTGTAGTTTAATCCCATTGCTATCAGATAGAGTACAAGGAATTATTTCAGTTTTCCTGTATTTGTTAAGATTTGCTTTGTGTCCTAATATATGGTCTGTTTTAGAGAATGTTCTATGTGCTGCTGAAAAAAATGTGTATCCTGTAGCATTTGGATTGAATGTTCTGCAGATATCTGTTAGGTCCATTTGTTCTATGATCTCATTCAATCCAGCTGTCTCTCTGTTTTGTTTTTTTTTTCCCCCCAGGATGACCTGTCAATTGATGAGAATGGGATATTGAAGTCACCCACTACAATTGTCTTTGGTGTTATCTGTGGCCTTAAATCTAATAGTGTTTGTTTGATGAAATTGGGAGCATCCATTTTAGGTGCATATATGTTTAGAATTTTAATGTCCTCTTGTAGGAATGTTCCTTTAATCAATATAAAGTGACCTTCTTTATCTTTCCTTACTAGTTGGCTTGAAGTCTATCCTGTCAGATATTAGAATAACAACACCTACCTGTTTTCAAGGCCCATTTGCTTGAAATACCATTTTCCATCCTTTCATCCTAAGATACTAACTGTATTTTATGGAAAGGTGAGTTTCTTGGAGTCAACAAATAGAAGAATCCTGCCTTTTAACACAGTCTTCACACCTGTGTCTTTTGGTTATGGCATTGAGGCCATTAAGTTATTATTGAAAGGTGTGGATTTATTCTTGCCATTCTTCTTGTTTTGTAGTTCTTCCTGTTTTTCCTTATTCTCTTGTATTAACTATTATTGGGCATGGTTTATTTTTTTCCCTGTTTCCTTATGTGTGTGCTTTTCTTTCTCTTCAACTTGAAGGATACCTTCAAGTATTTTCTGTAGAACTGGTTTAGTGGTTATATATTCCTTTAGCCTGTTTTTGTTGTGGAATGTCCTTATTTCTTTATCAAATTGGATGGATAGCATTGTTGGATAAAGTAATTTTGGTTGACAGTTGTTATCTTTCAGAAATTGGAATACATCATTCCAAGCTCTTCTGGCTTTTAATGTTTGTGTTGAGTAATTTGTTTTTATCTTGATGGGCTTGCCTTTGTGTGTGACTTGATTTTTCTCTCTGCTTTCCATATATATATATATATATATATATATATATATATATATATATATATATATATGTTTGTGTGTTCAATAGTTTAATTATAACATGGCAGTGAGAGGTTTTTTCTTGATTTTTTTCCTGTTTGATGTTCTAAAGCCTTTCTGTATCTGTATTGGCATTTTGTTCCTTATTTGGGAGAAGTTTTATTCTATGATTTTGTTGAAAATACCTACTATGCCTTTGGAATGAAATTCTTCTCCTTCTACTATATCCTGAATTCCTATGTTTGGTCTATTCATAGTGTTCTGAATGTCTTGAAATTCCCATTCATACCTTCCTATTAGTTTATCTTTCTCTTTGTTGGACTGTACTAGGTCTGCCAACATGTCTTCTGGTTTAGATATTCTGTCCTCTCCTTGAACTATTCCACTGGTGAGACTATCTACAGAGTTTTCTATTAGTCTTAATTCTGTTTTGTATTTCTAATATTTCTGATTGGTCCTTTTTCATTATTTCTATATCCTTACTCATGTCTTATATTGACCCCCTTCTTTCTTTTTTTTTTTTTTTTTGACCCCCTTATTTTCTTAAGTTGGTTTCCTGTGTTTTCTTGGGATTCCTCCAGGTTTTTTTTCTTCTTTGATTCCTTTGATTTATTCTTTAATTTCTTTCAAATTATTTGTTTTGAAATCTTTGTAAGGCATTTCATCTAAATCAGTCTCACTGGAGGGCATTATTGATGGATTTACAATTTCTGCTGGAATTGTATTGTCTTGAGTTTTTGTGTTTCTTGTATTATGTAGAAATTTTTGTGTCTTGAGTTAATTTGATGCTTGGGTTTTCTAATTATCTGCATGCAGTATTCTTAGATGTGTAAATCTGACTTTATATATCTTCAGTGTAGAAGCTTAAGGTGCCAGCTCTCATATTACTCCCAGAGTAATAGCAGAAGTGACCCTAGGTGTTGAGTTTGCCTGCTATGCAAGTATTTTATTAGGTTGGGTGGAGCAAATTACTGACAAATTCTAAAATTCAACTGAGCAATATACACATTCAATCAAAAGCACAGAATGTTTATGTGAGAGTGGGAATTAAAGCAAACAGATAATCTAATAAACTCAAAGTCCCTTAGGTTTACCCACACCCTTAATTCTTTCAACTGGGAGGCTGATATTTTTGGTTTGAAATTGGTTGCAGGTCAGCCTAGGGCCAAGTAAGACCCTACCCCTAATAATGATAGCAGAAAAAGACAAAGACCCTATGAATCAGAAAACATCAAAGGCAACAGTAATAAACACCAAAATACAGCTCATTTGAGAATGTTAAAGCCGAACAAGAAAACATCAATCAAATCTAACACATAACCTGCCCTTACATGGAAGGTGAGATTAACACTTCCAGTGCAGGCCTATGTATGTAGCTTTTTGTAAGTAGACTTTGTTACTTTTTTAAAAAAATAATTAATTTTTAATTTATTTTATTCTAATTTTGCATTCATAATGGTGACTCCATTATCCTCCTCCCTGTCCTCCCTCTTCCAAAGGGACCCTCATCAATGGGGAATGTGGGTCATTTGAGATGGCTTCCAATCTCACCTATGCTGAGTGCCCACTTCAGTCCTTCTCTTTTGCTTGGTTGGGCTGCTTGGGTCGCTGGATCTGGCATTCTGATTGGCTGTGCTGGATGCTGTGTGACTGGGCAGTGGTTCTCCAGTGTTTCCTGGCACTGGCAGTTGGGGGAAGAATGTCTGTGCAGGGTGCCTAGAATTGTACCTGACCTGCTCTCCTTCAGCAGCTGCTCAGCTGCTCCCTGCTATGTTCCCCTTCAGGCTTTTTGACTTTGTGAGGAGGCTGGTATGAGTGGAAAATCCTTTCACCTGGCTTTTGCTTCTCCAGCTCAGGCAGAGAAGGGTGGCCACGTGGACCACAGGAGTGGTGGTAGCTGATTCTGCCTGGTTGCCTGCTTGCTAGAAGCTCTGGGTCTCTCCTGCTTCAGTGCTGAGGTTGCTAATTCCTTATACACCTTCACTTTTTGGCGGAAGAGTGTATTTTGCTGTTTTTCTGCTCCCTCCCCCAGGCTGCTTTGGTGTGGATGTTGCACCACCATCTTACTCGTAAGTCTCTGGGAATTTTTTTTAAAAAAAATAAGCTCTAAAATATATCAAGCCACACATGTGAGAAACACTAAAACCCAGTAAAGCGAAACAAGGAAAGCCATGTCTAAGCACATGATAGTGAAGCAAGCTGAGAAAACTCATACACGCAGCCAGAGGAAACAAGAATAACACTTGAGCTTTCTTTATCTCTTCCTCATGAGTGTGTGTGCATGTGCATGCACACACACCATGTGTTATGACACTGTCTCACATAGTCAAGGTGAAACTTGAGCTCACTATATAGTAGAGCAATGACCTTGAACTCCTGATCTCCTGCTTTCAACTTCAGGGGCTAGTATGACAGGCCTATATCACCATCCCTAGCTAACAGTTGAGTTTTCACTAGTAGAATGATAACACATATGGTCTCAAGTGAAAGAACTGGTTTTGGCAGGATTAACCCAGCTATCTTGAGGGATGGTTCTGTTCTCTCTGCCTCTCCTCCTCCTTCTGGGTCTAGGAGGCTCATGAGACTCTCATTCTTCTCATGGAAGTGGCAGAGACCCAAGAGGGCAAGCAGATGCACGCAAGCATGTTTGAACCTTCTTCTCAGGCCACATCCATCAAGGTTCCATAGCCAAAGCAAGTCCAGGACCAAGACACAGGAACGCATGCTCTGCTACTTGATGGGAAAGATGGGAGACCGGAAGACAAGTGCATGGCTCCAGGGAGCTGTGGAGAATGTGAGCCCCTGACGTGGTGCATTCAAGGTAACTCATGATAAAGAATGGCACAGTGTTAGCCTGCACAAAAATGCATCACAAATATCTACCTACTGAATTCAACAAAATTTGGAAAAGGGTATTATTGCAGCCAGCTCCTGTTGCTGTGGCAACCACCTGACCAAAATCAGCTGAAAAGAGGAAAGGGTTTATTTCAGGCTTACAAATTCCAGGGGAACACCATCAATGGTGGAAGAAGCTGGCTCACTTTCATAGACACAAGCAGAGAGACACCATCAACAGCCAGAACTCCAGCTGCTGTCCACTCACCTTAGGGCTCAAGATCCACCTCTAGTGACATACCTCTTCCCAATAGGGCTTCACCCACTTGGGGACTTAAGATTCAAACCTGAGTCTATGGGGCCATACATTTAAACCACTACAGGCATGAAAAGTGAAATCATTATTGTATTGACCAAATCTAACAAAATTTGGTAAAGGGCACGAAAAGTGTAGGAATACTGTCAACTTACCCTTTCAGAAGCCCTTGCTTCACACACAGATGCTTTAATGAAACTCTGAGTGGAACTCTATGCAAGGTAGGAGGGAAATTGAGAGAAAGAACTTAAAAAACAAACAAACAAACAAACCTGTGCTTACTCTTTAAAATATGGGCGTGATAGTGAACTGAGGTGAAAAATAATTAACTATGGATCTGAGTAACATCTTTGTTATGTATAGCACCAGAAAGGCATTGTATAGAATTAAATGTGGGGTGTGTGTGTGTATGTGTGTGTCATGTGTGTGGTATATGCCCATGCATGCAGATGCACAGGTTCCATGTGCACTTGTGGAGGCCAGAAGAGAACATCTGGTGCCTTCCTCTGTTACTTTTCCACTTTTGTTTCCTGGAGACAGTTTCTCATTGAACCTGGAACTGCCATTGTTTTGTTCAGACTGGTTGACCAGAGAGCCCCAGTGTCTCTGTCTCCCCTCCAGTTTTGGGGTAACAGACATGTATGGTCATGCCCATCTATTTATGAGGGTTCTGGGGGAGGGAATTGAACATAGGGTGAATCAGGTCCTCTCAGGGCCTCATGTTTCCATGGCAAGTGCTCCAAGAAATTGCTTTTAATATATCCAAACAATTCTTTCCCAGATTTCAAACTGATGTATTGGAAAAATTAGTTTCCTAAGTCAGGCCTACAATCACAAAAGAACATGGCAGATCGTTATGGCAGAAGAATGATTTAAAGCTGAACATGGAGGTGTGTACCTGTAGTTCCAGCTACTCCGGAAGCTAAGGTAAGAGAAAGTACTTGAGCCCAGGAGTTTTTTTTTTTTTTGTTTTTTTTTTTGGGTTTTGTTTGTTTGTTTGTTTTTCAAGGTAGGGTTTCACTCTGGCCCAGGCTGACCTGGAATTAACTATGTAGTCTCAGGGTGGCCCTGAACTCACAATGATCCTCCTACCTCTGCCTCCCAAGTGCTGGGATTAAAGGTGTGCGCCACCATGCCAGGCCGAGCCCAGGAGTTTGACGTCAGCTTGGGCCACATAGAAAGACCTTGGCTTATTCAAAAGCTGCAGAGATGGCTTTGTTGGTAAAGTGCTTGTGGTGTAAGCGTGGGGACCTGAGCTCGGATCCCAGCACCCAGATAAAAGCCAGCTGTGGTGGTGTATGCTGTAGTCACAATGCTGGGGAGGTAGAGACGGGGGATCCCCAGGGGCAAGCTGGCTCAGTAGACAACCAAATCTGTGAGCTCTGGGTTCAGGGAGAGACCTTGTTTCAATAAATACTGAGTGATTGAGGAAGTCACCTGGTATACACACGTGCACACATACACATGTTCCCAAACATATGAACACGTGTACACGCACACGCACACGCGCACACACACACACACACACACACAGGTGGGGGATGGAGAGAAATTTAAAATTTCAGCATGTGAAGGCATTGAGGCCAGATAGTTCCTCTGTATCTGAGAGGAAGAAAGCCTGTAGGTTGTGGCACACATGGGCTTCAACCCTTTGTACTTGAATATATAGAAGTAGACAAGAAAAATTATGAGGGCAAAAGGGAAGTAGCTCAAGTGGTCTCAGAGGGAATTCTGAGGCACTAGAGTCAGGATGGGGTCCTGTTAGTCAAACGATAGTGTGCCCAGAGCAGTAAGGAACAGTAATGCACACTTCCGGACAGGCTAAGTATGATACACTTTCTTTGACATTTGTGCTCTTTAAACAGCCATGTGAATTTTGTTTCTCTTGCATAATACAAAATTTTAATTTTATTTTATATATATTATAACAAGTTATACACTTTTATCCCTTTGATCCAATGCCTGTTACCCTGGGGGCCCTCCTCAGTGGGGCTATAGTAATCCCTATGGGGTTATGAAGGCCTAATAGAATGTTATTTAACTCGACCTGAGTCGGCACGTTTAATTATCAGACCTCTCTTAAAAAGCCAGAAGCTGGGCTGGAGAGATGGCTTAGTGCTTAAGATGTTTGCCTGCAAAGCCTAATGACCTGGTTTTGATTCCCTAGGACCCACATAAGGCAGATGCACAAAGTGGCACATGCATCTGAAGTTTGTTTACAATGGCTTTGGCGTGTGTCTAGTCACTTTCTCTGCTTGCAAATAAGTAAATGAAATATATGTGTGTGTGTGTGTGTGTGTGTGTGTGTGTGTGTGTATATATATATATATACATACATATATATGTATATGTATGCATATAATTTTTTTTTGAGGTAGGGTTTCACTCTAGCTCAGGCTGACCTGGAATTCACTCTGTATTCTCAGGGTGGCCTCAAACTCATGGTGATCCTCCTACCTCTGCCTCCCGAGTGCTGGGATTAAAGGTGTGCGCCACCACGTCCAGCTGAAATATTTTTTTTTAAGTCAGAAGGTGGGCTGGAGAGATAGCTTAGTGGTTAAGGCTCTTGCCTGCAAAGCCTAAGGACCTCCAGGTCCCATGTAAACCAGATGCATAAGGTGACACAAGTGCTAAAGGTCACACACGCGCATAAGGTGGCGCATGTGTCTGGAGTTCGAATGCAGTGGCTGGAGGCCCTAGTGTGCCCAATTTCTGTCTCTCTCTGCTTTTTCCCTCTCTCATAAAAAGTCAGAAGTTTAGGCAGGTTTCTGTAATCCCAGAATACTGACCATGGACTAGGAGGTGGGGGCAGGAGAATGTCCCAGAAGCTCTTGACGAGTGCAGCTCAAAGAACAGTAGCAGAGTGAGAGCCAGGGAAGCCTGACTCAAGTGAGGACAGACTTGAAAGTTGTCCTCTGACCTCCAAACATATGCTGTGGCATGCACATACCCTTATACAGAAGTTAATTATTTAATAAGATATTTAAAACAATTTATTGGAGCCTGAGGAGCTATGGCTCTGTGGTTAAAAGTGCTTGCTTACAGGCTGGAGAGATGGCTTAGCGGTTAAGCGCTTGCCTGTGAAGCCTAAGGACCCCGGTTCAAGGCTCGATTCTCCAGGACCCACGTAAGCCAGATGGACAAGGGGGCGCATGCATCTGGAGTTTGTTTGCAGTGGCTGGAGGCCCTGGCACGCCTATTCTCTCTCTCTCTTTACCTGCCTATTTCTGTATCTCTCTCTCTCTCTCAAATAAATAAATAAAATATTTAAAAAAGTGCTTGCTTACAAAACCTGCTGACCTGGCTTCAGTTTTCCAGCCACTCATGTAAAGCCAGACTGGCACTCATTTACAGTGGCAAGACACTGTGCCCCACCCACCCAGTGTGCATACGTGCTTGCACACACATGTGCACGTACACACACATGCAAATAAATAAACAGTATTTGAGACTAGGAAGACAGACACATGTACGCTATTATGTGGATTCATATCTCCTTCCATTAGGAGTTCTCAGAACGTCACGTTGCAGAGTGCTGGCCGGGGTGGAGAGACCGGGCATTACCCTTGTGTTTGCCTCAGTTTCTACTAGTGCTGGAGAAGTTACTTGAATTGCCCATACCTGTTTCTTTGTGTGCAGGGAAGAAACTGGATCTGACCGTTTCTATTTAGTTATTTATTCATTTATTTGTAAGCAGAGAGAATGAGACAGAGAGAAAGGGAGAGAGAGAGAGAGAATGGGTGCACCAGGGCCTGTAGCCACTGCAAATGAACTCCAGTTACACATGCCACTTTGTGCATCTGGGTTTATGTGGGTACTGGGGACCTGAACCCAGGTAGTTAGGCTTTTCAGGCAAATGCCTTAACCACTGAGCCATCTCTTCAGACCCAGCATTGACCATTCCTAAGAGTCCTTCCACTTCTGAGCCTTTACGGTCTCTTCCAGCCCCTGAGCTAAGTTCAACCTTGCCTTACATACAGGTTCTCCTGGAGTCCTTTTCCATCACTCAGCTGGTCTGGGGCTGATTTTAACAATCTATCCCAGAGAATAAGAGCTAATTTTTGTTTATAAGCTGATAATACAGATTAGCTGAATCTCCATCACATACAAGCAGTTTCTTTTAAGACAATATGGAAACAACAGGCAGTCAGATTGGAGAGGCAGGTGTGTGCCCCAAATAATCAAATTGGAGACAATACTAATAGATTTTTCCCATCAATGTATTGAATTAACAAACTATTTACAAGGAGATTGGTGGACTTTGGCTGTTAACAGATGCAGTATGTTTTGTTATTTTGTTTTGTTTTGTTTTTTCCCATTCCGTCAGCTTTGAAACTGAGAATGGCAATGAGACACCTGCATTAATAAAACAAGATGGTATTTGGACACTTAAGCTAAACAAAAGAAATTGGACCTGGGAGCGCATTACTTATTTACAGCGTCTCCTTGTGGAGCTGCCCTCCTTTTATGAGGCCTGAGATGCTCTTTGTACTGGTGGGGAGGATGCTGATGGTTTGCTGTTTAGGCCAATGGTGAGTGGGTTATAGGCGAGCGTCATTTGGTCCATAGCTTCTTTACCAGGGAATGTGCCCACTTTGTTTTCTTGAAGTCATTTTGAAATCCAGCTAATGGAAAGTAGGAGATGTGCACAAATTTCATAAGTGACAGAGCCACAAAGCAGGGATAAAATCCAATCAGAAGGCAACAAGGCTAAAAGACTCCTGAGGAGCAGGCAACAGGCTGCCTGCTTTCTTGTGTTTGTTAAAACTGACCTGGGCAAAGGAAATGAGCATGGAGCTTTGGACAGCGCTTCTCTGCCAAGGAACTGAGTACTGAATGACCTAAATGGCCTCATTCATCTCCAGTTTCCACTCTCGTCCCCAAAACGACCACAGATGCTCTCACGTTTCCTCATTTCACATCACTCAAATGCAGATCACCTTGAGTCTTGCGTGATCCCATCGGTCACAAGTATTTCACCATGCCATGAGTTCGAGGCCACCCTGAGAATACAGAGTGAATTCCAGGTCAGCCTGGGCTAGAGTGAGAACCCTAACTCAAAAATAAAAAATACAAATAAAAAAATAAAGAACGAAATTAGAATAAAGGTGCTGGTTTTGAGAGACGAGAGGAAATCCTATAGAAGCAGGGCTAATCTCCCAGCAACCTGACGCCACAGGAGCCTTTCTTTCCTCTTAGGTCCACAAACGGGTGATGGGCAGTCCTCTCATGGTTCCCACAAAAGAGGTGGGGACTCAATATTCATGAAAGATCAAAGGGTCACTGAAGTAAGAGGGTGCTAGGGAATGCTTGTGTGCCTGGGCAGGAGTGCCAATGTATTAGTTACTCTTCATGTTGCTGTGACAAAATACCTGTCAGAAAGAAGCAACTGAAGGGAGGGAATGAGGGAGGGAGGGAGGGTTTTTTTTTTTTTTTTTTTTTTTTTTGGATCACAATTTGAGTGTACCATCTGTCATGGTGGGAAGGTATGGTGGCAGGGGCATGTGGCAGCTGGTCACATTGCATCTGCAGCCATGAAGCACACAGAGAAAATGCAGGTGCTCAGCTTCCCTTCTCCTTTTGACCTGGGACCCCAGCCCAGGAGATGATGCCACCCACATTCAGGGTGGGTCTTCCCTCTTCAGTTAGTCCTCCTGGAAGCACCCTCAATGACATGCCCAGAGGACGATCTCCTAGGTGATTCTAAATTCCAGCAAGCTGACAAAATTGAGCTCGCAAGAGCAGAAAGATTTGAACCCCAGGGTCACTGCCGGTTGACAAGGCCTAAGGTAGGACTTTTTCTAGGAGGAGGATGTACCTTCTTCTCCCTTCTGTGGCCACCCTACCAAAGTTCCCTCTTTTACTTTCACAAAATCGGTCCTTTTGCCCAGGTGTGATGACATTCACCTATAATCCCAGCACTTGGGAGGCAGGCAGATCAGGAAGGAGGTCAAGGCCAGCCTCAGCTAACTAGTTAGTCTGAGGCCAGGCTGGGCTACATTCGACCCTATCTTAAAAAGCTAAAACCAAACCAAAACAAAAACCCTCTCCTTTTCTTGGTCCCTTCTGGTTACCAGTTTGACCAGTCCCACTCCTGGCTGGACTTTCTTCCACAGCTGTCCTTATGACTCCAGGAAAGCTCTCGTGAGTGCACAGAGTTTTCTCATCCATGTAATGTCACCATCCCAGCCAAACTAGGCAATCCCTCACTGCAGATCGGGACAAGCTTCCACTTCTTCCGTTCATCCCCTGAGGTGGGGTATGCTGGGGATGTGGCAAACCAAAAGCAAAACCACCAAAAGCCGTGCCCAGCCTGGAGCCATGGCCATCTTCTGATTCCCTAGCTTCTTCTCATTTTTTTTTCCTTCCCAGCAAATGTCCCCATTTCCTGAGGCAACAATTTCAGAACACCATTTCTTTTATTTTCCTTTCTTTCGTTAAGTTAATGATCGTTTCATCATGACATGTTCATAAACACATGTCAATATATTTTGTTTACATTCCCACTCCATTACCCTTTTTGTGCCCTGTCCTGCAGGTCCCCTTCCACTTCCCTCACTGTCTTCCTTCTGTGTTCATGTCTACATTTCAATCTAGATCCCACTTAGGAAAAATGCAATATTTTATTTGTTTTACTTATTTATCCCCCTTACCTCCTCTTGTTCCTTTCTCTCCCTTTGTGCTCCTTCTACTTTCATGACAAAAATACATATGTATATATTTAAAAATCTAGATTCCAGGTCTGGAGGTATGGTTTAGAGGTTAAGGCACTTGCCTGCAAGGCCAAAGACCCATGTTCTACTCTCCTGATCCCACATTAGCCAGATGCACAAAGGTGAGGCAAGCACAAGGTCACACATGCCCAGTAGGTGGCGCAAGCATCTGATGATTGATTGCAGTGGCCGAGGCCCTGGTGCACCAGTTCTCTATCTCTCCTCTCTCTGTCTCTCTCTTTCTCTAAAATAAAAAACAATTAAAAACAAATTTTAAAAACTCTAGATTCCATATATGAAAGTGTGGCTTTGTCTCGCTCTTGCTTATTTCACTTGGCATAGTAATCTCCAGTTCCATCCATTTTTCTACAAACTGCATCATTTCTTTTAAATTTTTTATCGATAATCTTCATATAGATAAATGATGTACCCTGATCATAACCCCATCCCACTACCCTCCTCTGTCCTCTTCTTCATCCATTGCATTGAACCTCTTGTTTCCAACAAATCCCTCTTCTGTTTTGATATCATTTTGTTCACCCTCATATGATGCAAGTCTTGTGCAGGTAACAACAGCCACTGGGAGGTCACAAATGTAACAACCACTTTGTGTCTGAAGACAGTGTTCCAAAGAATTCCTCCCATTCCTTGACTCTTCCATTCTTTCTGTCACATCTCCCTCAGTGCTTCGGGAGGCTTGGAGGGTGTGATGCAGATGTCTCAGTGCTAAGCACTCAGCTGTCACTTCTCAGCACTTTGGCGAATCTGACTCTGGCTAGTAGTCACGGCCATCTGAAAGAGAAGCTTTTTAAGAGTGGCACTAATCTATGGGCATAACTATAAGCATTTAAATAATAAATCCATTTAGTCAAACGATAGTTACAGCTTCTTTCCTAGGACTTATGGCTTCCCTTCCCTGGCCATAGCTTTTTTCTCCTTCTTCTTCTCCCCCTCCCCCTCCTCCTCCTCCTCTTCTTCTTCTCCTCCTTCTTCTCCTTCTCCTCCTCCTCCTCCTTCTTCTTTTGTTTTTTTGAGGTAGAGTCTTATTCTAGCTTAGGCTGACCTGAAATTCACTATGTAGTCTCAGGGTGGCTTCGAACTCTCTTCAATCCTCCTACCTCTGCGTCCTGAGCGCTGGGATTAAAGGCATGCGCCACCACACCCAGTTTAGCTTTCTGACTAGGTGTTCAGTATCAGGTATAAATTCCCTCTGAGCCTTGAATCTGATCAGAATGCAGTTGGTTTCTCCCTATAACAGGTATTGCACTAGTGGGCCTACCTTGCCTAGCTGCCCATCTGGGTAGCTTGCAGGGTCACTGCTGCTTAAGACTGCTGACTTTTCTTCTCCAGTAGGATGCATAGCATTCTCCAGTATGTGATAGGTAGTCAGCAGGGAGGAGGCCCCAGCTCAGTTCTAGCTTGATTACTCAGTGCCCTGCAGCTGAAGCATGTGAAGATTTGTTTTTTTTTTGTTTTTTTAAATGAGGGCTGGTAAGAATTGGATCACCAGGGCCTCTAGCCACTGCAGTCGAACTCCAGATGTACGTGCCACCTTGTGTGCATATGTGACCTTGTGCACAGGCATCACCTTGTGATTCTGGTTTACGTGGGTTCTGGGGAGTCAAACCTGGGTCCATAGACTTTGCAGGCAAGCATCTTAACTGCTAAGCCATCGCTCCAACCCCCTGAAGCACTGTTTTTATATTATTTTTATTTATTTGACAGAGAAAGAGGGAGAGAAAGAGAGAATGGGCGCGCCAGGGCCTCCAGCCACTGCAAACGAACTCCAGATGCATGCGTCCCCTTGTGCATCTGGCTAACGTGAGTCCAGGGGAATCAAACCTGGGTCCTTTGGCCTTGCAGGCAAACACCTTAACCACTAAGCCATCCCTCCAGCCCTGCAGCACTGTTTTTAATGCACATACCTCATGATGGACATATGCGCAGATGTAAGAGTGTGATGTAAGATGTGAGGGTCTGTGCCCTGTGAGGGGGTGGGAGCAGTGATCTCCTAGCGAAACACCATTTGTTACATCAGATCCTGAATGTGCTTTAAGTCTGTCTCTCTGAGCAGAAGACCTCAACTCCTGCCTTACTGAGAGGAAATGCAGTCCACTGTATGGTGGCCACAGCTTTATTTCTGTGTGTTTCCTCCATCTACCTCTGCCCCCTCCTTTCCTGTCTCCCTTCAGAAAGTTGTGTCTCTGTCCTCCTAGAGCAAATCTCCATGTAAGTTCTCAATTCAAAACAGACTCTCTCTCTCTCTTTTTTTATTCTTATTTTGAAAATTACTGTTCTCATCTGTGTTTTCAGTAAGTTCCTTTAATCTTCATTCTGCTCTGTTCAAATTCCTGCTAGTTTTGTTTTAAATGAAAATCGCCATGTCTCTTCTTTCTTCTGTGACTGCTGCCAGCTTTTCTCCTGCTCTGTGCTGCGCCCCCCCACCACCCATAGCACAATTCACCTTTCCTACCTTCCCTTGCCAGCCCCTCATTTTCTTAGCTTCCTGTGGCCTGGCATGAAGCTCAAGATGATCATGGGAAGAAAGACCTGGGGAGATTGCTCAGTGGTTAAGGCTTTTGCCTGCAAAGCCTAATGATTTGAGTTTGATTCCCTAGTACCTATATAAAGCCAGCTGCCCAAGGTGGAAGATGCATCTGGAGTATTTTTGCAGTGGCAAGAGGCCCTGGCATGCCCACTCTCTCTCTCTTCTTGCAAATAAAATACTTAGAAAAACAATAATGGGAGGACATTGTCAGTGGTTGCATCTGACTTCATTCCAGTATCTACCCTCTATCCATGTCCTTGCCAGACAGGTCATAGTGGACACTGCTACCAGCACCAAGATGGCCCATCAGGACTGAGGTACTTCTTCACCAGCACTGTGAGTGCCGTTTGCTGAGTGCTTACACCTGAGTCCTCCCCTAAGCGTTACTTCAGGCAGAAGGGGGCCACGCTCCCAAAGCTGCTCTCCTCCCCAGAGCCAGGCTGTGTCTGCTCACTTGTTGGCCTGGGTTAAACTCAAGGCCTCTTGCCATCTCTGAAGAATCTGTCACCCAAGCTTCAAAGCCACCACATGAGGTTTCTACAGTTTTGTCCCAAGTTCCGTTTCTCTTTATGCGAAGTCTACCATTTGTGTCTTTCCCTACAGGCGCTGTTTCTGAAAGCACTTTCCAAAAACCTTGTTATAGGCAAATGTCTGTGTCTGAGTCGACTTTCTTGGGAGCTTAATATAAGACACAGATGAAGTTAAGTATTTCCCTAGGGTGGCGGGGAAATAAAAAATTCAGGTTGTGCATACCTAGTCCAAAATCCCAAATCCAAAATGCTCCAAAATCTGAAACATTTGAGCACAAACATGACAGCTCAAGTCTGATAGTTGGATGTACACAAACTTTACGATATTGTATGATATTTCCTTCCAGCTATGTGTACATAAGGTATAGGTGAAATATGAATGCACTTTGAGTTTAGACTTGGTTCCTCTCCCCAAGACATTTTATTATGTAGGTGCAGATATTCCAAATATCTAAAAACATCTGAAATATAAAACACTGCTGTTCCCAAGCATTTTTTTTTTTTTTTTTTTGTTCCCAAGCATTTTGGATGAGAGATATTCAACCAGTAACAGAGCCAGGAATCCTTAGTCTTATCCTGCCTCCCAGACTCTTGTGCTGGCCTACCCTGCTCTAGGGGGGTTTCATCACAATAAATCCAAATACAGTTTTTCAGAGGCACAAATGAAATCCAGCCCCAATTTCTAGGTCTTGTGTTCAATTTATTCATTTTCTTGAATTTTTTTACTTACAGCAATATGGGATCATCTTGCCCACAGCCAAATTTCTAAGAAATGAATTTGAATGTGACTTCTATCTATCCCAATGATGATGTCTCTTTTGGAAAAACTGTGCTTTCATTCTTTGTGTTCCTCTGGTTTTTGATTTTGTTTTTGGCTCCTGGGCTCTTAGCTTCTCAAAGAATCCTTCCCAATGAAAGGCACAGCTTGCCGTAAGTCTGCAAGTCACAGTGAAGTGGAGTTCTTGCTTCTGCTTTGATCTAGGTTTCAAGTTGAGGGATAGCTGGGCGTGGTGGTGCACACCTTTAATCCCAGCACTGGCGAGGTAGAGATAGGAAGATCTCTGTGAGTTCAAAGCCACCCTAAGACTACAAAGTTAATTCCAGGTCAGCCTGGTGCAGAGTGGTGAGACCCTACCTTGAAAAACAAAAAAAAAAAAAAAAAGAATTGAAGGATAAATAGTGACTAGCAATGTGCTGCCTATCAATACCATAGAATATATAATGCTTTCTAGATTCAAATCATGTTGATATATTCAATGATATGTACTTGAGGATGGATTGTGCTTATGATTGACAGATTTATGCCTTCTCCTATTGCAAGATATATTCCAGATCTAAACTCTTCTCTCCATCCCCTTTCTATAATATCACTTGTTTCACAAACACTCTACAAAGATGTAAACAACCAGTTCTTATGTCTATTCCTGTCCTTGGTGTATCTGGACGTTTCTGCCTATCTGGACTGGGCATACTTGGACTCGGTCATGCATCGACAGTCAACTTGAAAGATGGTCAGAGGCTGGTTGGTCTAGATCACCTCAGCCGAGATGCTCAGATCTGTTCCATGTGGTCTCTCCTCCTCTAGCAAGCAGCTAGGCTGGGTTTTCTGTATAGGGTAGCAGGGCTCCAAGATAAGCAAGACTAATTGTACAGGAGAGCAAACCCTGGTGGTTCTTTGAAAGCCTCTTCTTATATTACATTCATCAAAGTTCAAAGTCAGAATGGGATGGGACAAAAAACTTATACACTAAAGGGCTTGAGTTGGGGAATCCTTTAAATTGAGGCCATTCATGTAATCATTCTCTGCCCCACCCCAGGTCAAGCTTCTACTATGTCTTGACTGAATGATTCCATTAGCTTCAGTTAAACTCCTTCCTGACTTTCACTCTTGACTCCTATAGTCAATTGTCTAATTGCCAGGATCATCTGTTAAATGTTTCTATCGAACCATCCATTGCCTGCTCAGAATTCTCCAGTGGTTTCCTATTTAGGAAAAGAAAATAGACTATTTAGACCAAAATCCAAATTCCTTACCATGGCCACTATGTCATAAGTCATAAGTCATCTCTGGTCCATCTCTGTGACTTCATTTCATTACCACTCCCACCGCCCATGCTGCCTGAACCACTCTGTTCTTTCTGTCCTTACAGTATCCAAGGGCTCACACCTCTCTGCTTTGTGGTGAGCATGCTCCACCCTAGTCAGGTGTTTGGATAGCTGACTCCTTCTTATTTTTCAGCTCATAACCCTATCATCATAGAGTCCTATTATGGTCTTCAGAGGCAAAATAATTGGGCCACTTTATCTTACCACACTTTTTTTTTAGCAAGTTGGCATCTATATTATTAATCTTTACATTTCCCATCCTTTGTCTAGAATGTGAGCTCTCTGACAATTATGAAACTTGAACCTTGTGTGTTAGTGTTGTGATCTGAATGTATGTGAACATAGTCCCCCATTTGGTCCCCAGCTGATGGTGCTGGTTGGGAAGGTGGTGGAACCTTTAGGAGGTGATACCTTGCTGAAGTAAGTAGGCCACTGGGAGTGGGCCTTAAGGTTTTTTAAAAAAATTTTACTCATTTGTTTATTTTTTGGCCCAGCTCTGCTTTCTAATTGTTCTGTTTCCTGGCTGTGGCAGTCACCTGACCATCTAACCTTCTCCTGCTGCCAGGCTTTCCCTACCATGATGGATTGTATTCCCTGAAACTATAAGCCAAAATGAACTCTTCCTCCTTTAAAGTCGCTTCTGTTAGGTATTTGTTAAGCAACAAAAATGTAACTAATACAGTTAGCGTTCTATCATCATAACAAAATATGAGGAGGGAAGATTTGGTTTTGCTCACAGTTTCTGAGGTTTTGCTCATGACCATTGGCTCCACTGCTTGGGGCCTGTAACAAGGCTGCACATCACAGTGAGGCATAAGACAGAGTTAAACTGCTCATCTTCTGGCCAGGGAGTAAAAGAGACAGTGAGGTGAGATAGAGGTCACACTGTCCCCTCCAAGGGCATACCTCCAATGACCTAAAAGCCTCTCACTAAGCCATCTCTTCTTAAAGGTTCACCATTGCCCAGTCACCTCATCCTTTAACTGTGGACTTTTGATGACACACTCAAGATCCAAATTCTAGATGTCTCCCTTGTCTGTCTTGAAGACCATTTTCCTTGACAATAATGCTTTTAGACACACATGGACACTTATTGGCCCAACACATAAAACACATATATTCTATCTCATTGACTTAGGCTACAGATATAACCACGTATCTGTCAGTATTCAAAGTAACGTGACTCTTTCTCATTATAAGACCTTCCCAGCCATATGTTCTGCTTAATTTTTTCCTCTTTGTTGGGCTGACTCACGTATTTCTCCTCTACCCATTGTAACTAGGCCCTCCATAGCCAACCCTGTTTCTCCTCAGGCCTCTGTCTCATGACCCTCAGGAGACAAGGCCACTGTGCTCAGGTACTTTAGATGGTGATGGAGAGGGATCCGTGAGTAGAGCATGGGATGACTGTAAAAGAAAGTGTTCCCTCTGCTCTCTGTAACCCCTGTCTTGGCTTCTGAGCTTCAGAGAAGTCAAGAAGTTAATGGAAAATTCCAGTAGAATTTAAGTCCTGCAAAGACTGCTAGTCATAAATTTTGCCAGTGTTTGAATCCTCAGATGGTTCTCCAGTGGAATGGCATTAGGGCATGTCAACCAAATGGTCTGTAGTTCAGCTCTATAGACCACTCTAAATATGTCAGAGGACAAAGCTCCCAGTGCTGTCTGCTAGGCTTCTGTCGTATAGGGCTCTGCTCCCTGAGGAGAGCTGTATATTTTCTTTGGGCCTCTGCACATATGTAAGACTCAGAAGGCATCGTTCAAAGTCATTTTAACTTACTGTCATTTTGTCTGAAGATTTTCACCTCCTTCTCTTCTGTCTGCATCTCCATCATCATCCAAAGCTGGAGCTCACCACGCCTTGTTGACCAGGCTGTGCCCTCGGCTGTGAAGCTGCCCCAGAACCCGTCACTCTCTTTGCTTCTGTAGAGCTCTTGTTCCCATTCTTTCTAATGTACAGAATAAAGTCTGTTTGCTCAAAGCAGTGGGAACTGAAAGCATTTCCCTAAGTTAATGAAGCTCAGCCTCCAGACCTCTGCTGGTTCTTTCCCGGACTCCAGGAGGGGCACAAGTGATGTCTCCATGTGGTCATCGCAATATCAATAGCAAGATATTGAGCAAGTGGCCATGGGCATTTTGGGTACCCAGCTTTGGGCAAGCAAAATTGGGGAACTTAATTTATTTATTATTAATTTATTATATGTTTATTTATTTATTATTTAATTTTTATTTTAGTGGACTGTGTTTATGTGGTAGACAGTCACTCCATATTGTTATGATGTTTCTAAAATTCTAGTGTAGGATTTTTTTTTTTTTTTGTGTGTGTGTGTGTGTGAAATTAGCTTCTAAGGATCCTATTGCCAGCTCTGCTAACTTTCTGGGCAAGGTTGGAAGTTAAGTATGCAAGTCTTTAAAGTACCTGGGTTGCAAAGTCATCTACTCACCAAATGCAGAAGTGTAAACCAAGTATTTGATTCTCATAGATTTATAGTCAAAACAGAAGATACAACATATAAAATTATATATTCAGTCTATTTTTCCCTGTTGTATAGCAACTAAATGAAAGAGAGCTTACCAGAATTCCTGTGTTTGTAAGTCATAAGCCATAAGAGGCATGTATATCTGTATGTGAAGTCACATGACTTATCTATCCAATTTCAATAATAATAAAAGAAAATTCAGTGAGCTCTCCTAGAACAACCAAATGATCTTCTATTTGCTTGATAGAAAATGTTACAATATCCATGTCATTGGAGAAGCAATCAAGGCAGATACAACCAGAACTTGAAGAAAGAAATATTACAGAGGTCTGTTATGCAATTGCATACTAAAAAATAGGGAATATTTTTAGATTTTGCTAACTTAAGCTTTGGATGTGCAGTGTTTTTTATACCTGATTGTATATTTATAAGTTTTTATTATGTCTATATGGCAGAGCCAAAAATCATATCAGCCTCAGACCCTTCATAAAACCAAGGTTTTCTCCTCGCAAAAACAAAGCATAATTTATTATCTTAAAAAGTTGTCCCAGGGCTGGAGAGATGGCTTAGCGGTTAAGGCGCCTGCCTCCTAAGCCTAAGAATGCTGGTTCCAATCTCTAGCGGTTCCAATCTCCAGGTCCCATGCAAGGGCGCAATGCCGCACTTGACCACAAGGGGGCACACGCATCTGGATTTCGTTTGCAGCAGCTGAGAGGCTGCTGGCGCGCCCATCTACATCTGTCTTCCTCTCCCTCTTTCTCTGTCTCTCTCAAAAAAAAAAAGTTGTCCCAACACACAAATTATAGTTGTCATGAATTAAAAGCTTTGTATGGCTCTGAAGCTATCTTAAACTAAAACTCAAATTTAAATTATTTTAAATAATTCTCCTCTTCGTCCTCAAAACAACCCCATGAGCTAATACTGCTGTCATTTCAGTGAGTTACAAAAGAAAGGAAAGATGGAGAAAGGGAGGTAAGGAAGGCAGAAGATAGGAAGGGAGGGAGCGAGGAAGAAAGGAAGGAAGGAAGGGAAGGAGGGAGGGAGGGGGGGAAGAAGGGGCAAGGAAGGGGAAGGAAGGAAGGGAGGAGGGAGGGAGGGAAAGGGAGAGAGGGGGGGAGGGAGGGAGGGAGGGAGGGAGGGAGGGAGAAAGGGAGGGAGGAGGGAGGGAGGAAGGGGAGGGGGGGAGGGAGGAAGGAAGGAGGGGGGGAGGAGGGAGGAAGGAGGAAGGGAAGGAAGGAAGGGACATTAATTTACTCAAGGCCACAAACTCTCCCACCACCACTGCAGCCTGTGGCCCCCCAGCAGGCTCTGCTTCTATTACCCTGGACAGTGCAGAAATCCACACTTGGCTACATTTTGTTCACGTGCCTTGTCAGAACGGATGCCGCTGCTCTGAATTTCTGCTCCTGGATTCCAGCTATACGTTTCTTAAAGATAAGGAATGGAACCCAGATTTCTACCCTATCACACTCAACACATGGCAGCAGTGCAATCTTTTTAATTCTGGACAATCAAAATTGATTGTCTATCTGGAACATTTGCCCAAGAGAGGCATCAGGAGACACCGCAGGAGTAAATGAAAACAAAATTGATGTATTTTTCTGCCTCCCTCAATGCTATCACTTGGTGCTGGTAGGGAAATTGCTGGTATTCTGTTAAAAATGCAAAAGGGATAAACATGTAGTCAAAAGCCACAGGTAGGCTTTGGGTGTTTGTTCTGAGCCATCACCGTTGGCGAATACATGTGTGAAATGCTAGTTACCATGGCAACCAGCACAGCAAGATTTTTTTTTTCCATCCTCCTCTTGGGTTTATGAATCCAAATCAATAAATGTTTATAAATAACTATCCAATTGGCCCAAAGAAGTGAAAGCGTCAGCCAGAACAATCCTTCTGGCCTGTGAATATGAGTCATAAATATGTTGGCCATATTCTTAGGACAGAAAAAAGGCTATCCATGGAATAAACAATTGGCCTCGTCATTTTCATTGCAAGAACACTTAGAAAAAAGCCTGCTGAGTGAAAATCCATTTCACAGGCTTACTGACAACACAGAATACTAAGTATGTACATGGAAGGAGCCATTGGATAAAGCTACCTAGACTATGCTCCTAGTTCCACAGTTGCTCTAGAAAGATGGCTTGGGGGTGGCTGGCCCAAGGGGCTAACGTGGAAGCTCGGGAGGGGCAGGTGAGACCTGATTGCCTATGTGGGTTGATTCGATGTTCTCTGCAATATACAAGTGGGAACTCCTCATACAAATGTGGAATTTAGTCTCAAGAGTCCCAACAAAAATCAGATCAGGCCGTCACCAGCCAGAAAACTGATTCTTTCTATAGCACTTGCAAACAGATGGCCAAACCGCCTCTCTCAGGAGATTTTCAGGGAAAGAGAAAGTTTCTTTTCCTCCCATCTCTATCTAGTAGCTGTTAAGTTTATTTCCTGAGCCAAAATCTTCTCCCACTCCCATCCCTTAACATCTATCCTTTGGCTTGACTTTGGTCTTTGGCACAACAAAGACCTAGCCCAGCAGGATGGCTTCCTGGTGACAGCCGCTGACACCTTGGAAGCGGCCCTCAAGTCCTCGCCGGCCCTTGGTTTTCTCTATGTGGCTGGGCTTCTCGCCTCTCCTGCTTGTGCAGTTTCTTTTCTCAGAATGTTCTCGACTTGTCAGTGTTCTTCTTTAAGAAGTGGGCATCTGGAATGATCTGTGTGAATTCTCAGATGTGGGTTAAGATTTCAGAGCACAAAGAAACCAGCCACCCACCCTCTCTGTGTGTTTATGTTCAAGTTTCCCCTTTCTCCCTTCCTTCCTTCCTTCCTTCCTTCCTTCCTTCCTTCCTTCCTTCCTTCCTCCCTCCCTCCCTCCCTCCCTCCCTCCTTTCCTTCTTCCTTCCTTCTTTCCTTCCTTCCTTCCTTCCTTCCTTCCTTCCTTCCTTCCTTCCTTCCTTCTTCTCTTTTTCTTTCCACAGTGCACGGTTAGCACTTACTAAGCTTATAGTTTCAACCCCACAGTGCATCCCAGAATAGGAATGAATTATATAAACATTTTTCCCAGGAAGAACTCAACTTAGGGCAGGGATTCCCTACTAAGCCACCAGCTGGAGTAACAAAAAGGAACAGCTGTTCTGATCATTTTGGCATTTTAGCTGGCTGACGTCAGGAGAGAAGTAATTGTACAAAGATGTGGTGTGAAGGGTCTTAAGGAACAGTCTCTTCCCTCAAAGCATCTCATTCATTCAAATGACAAAATGGCTGGAATATCATCCCTTGGAAAAGCTAATCTGCTCTTGGTTATATTTTTCTCCTTGAAACAACTTATAAACTTACTTAGGATTTAGTGTGAATGAGATAACAGTACAACTTGGGATAGGAAGAAAACACTGACTTCTTGGATTTGGAGGAAAGAAAGTGGAAACTTCTTTATGACCAGGGAAGAGATCACAAACTAAAATGTGAGGCAATAAAGCTGTAGTAATTTACACCATATAATGCTACTCAGCAGTAAGAAAAGATGACACAATCAATCTGTAGAAAAATGGACGGACTTGGAACAGATGATACTCGGTGAACTCACACAATCACAGAAAGACAATTACCACATGGTTCACTCATCTGCAGATCCTAGCCTGGATCAGCTTGAGTTGCTGACATATCTGACAGGCACCTGGAGGCCCAGACAGTAGGGATGGAAGGGATTGGGGGAAGGGGAGAGTGGGGAAAATGAACCCTCAATAGAAGCATGTGGGGAGCACCTGAAAAGAAAGGCCCTGGAGAGGATGGGATGAAGCATAACCTTAAAAAATGTTTTGAGGGGCTGGAGAGATGGCTTAGCAGTTAAGGTGCTTGCCTGTGAAACCTAAGGACCCATGTTTGATCTCTCTCCAGGTCCCATGTAAGCCAGACACACAAAGGTGACACAAGCACAAGATCACACATGCACACTAGGTAGTACAAGTGTCTGGAGTTAGATTTCAGTGGCTGAGGCCCTGGTGCTCCAATTCTCTCTTTTCTCTCTCTTGCATTCTCTAAAAAAAAAATGTTTTGGCTCTGGCCTGTAATTCCCAGTACCAGAATTTGGTTTCTACCCACACTGAGCTGTTGATCTGAGAGACTATGAGGTCTCCCCAACAAGATGGGCTTCTGTCAAATCACTTGAATACTTGCCTGAGGTAAAAGCTAAGACCCTATTGCTGAAGACACCATATGCTGCTGACACAGAGCACAGGGAGACCTGGCTGGAGTCTGGAAGGGAGCCAGACCCCAGACAGTTTGCCCGTCTAGTGTTGGGACGTGCTACATGAGCTACTGGGGAAAAGTGTCCAAGAATGGTCTGAACGACCAGGAGGTCTAAGCTACTCAGAAGCAAACACCCTGACAAGGTGTACACACAAGGGCAGTAGAGTCACACAGCCTTGGTGGGTAACCAATAGCTTTCTGATTGGCTAAGAGATCCACTCAGTGTAAAGGAACCCATATCTGGAATTGGGGACCAGGTGAAAATCATATGGAAACAAAGATTTTGCTCCCCAGTGTCAAGCTCCCACTAGTCTTGGGCTAAAAGAGGGGTTACATCCATCAAATTCTCCCTAAATTAATAAGGCATATCCTATTTAACCTGTGCTGATTTCACTCTCCACTGGAGAATCTATTTCTCTTTTTCAGAAGGTAGCAAGATCCGAGGAGATAAACCACCCCTCATACTTCAGTCAAGTCCCAGCTAAAACCACAGAAGAACTGGGGAGATGAGCAAGAATTCAGCTTCCATGGTGAGCCTGACTATCAGTGCCAGGGTGAAGGAGACAGACACTTCAGATACTCAACACCTCCCAAAGCAGAGATCCAGAGGCTTCTAAGAGCTCATTGCTGAAGCAGACTTAAACACACCCACCATGGCTCAGGGAATTTTACAGAGAAGGGGGCAGAAAGATTGTAAGAGCCACAGATTGGGACAACATGCTCAGACGCATTGCTTCCCCCAACAACTGGCTGGTGCTCCCACAATGCACAACCCACAACCTCATGGGGAATACCTGCAACCCCACTGAAAAGTGTCCCCAGAGGAATGGGGGCAGGGATGAGGGAAAAGAGGGTACCAACATATGTAGCCATACTAAGCATGTCCATAATTAATAAAAAGAAAGAAAGAAAAAGAAAAGAAACAGGAGGGTAACCTGAGAGACAGGTTACTGGGGAACATGAACATGAGGGCCAACCTTGGTTCTGCGTTCCTCCCCCCAGATAATACAGAAGATGGCACACACTGTTCTGTGTGCATTTTAGATGTTCCAAATGTCTGGAGGCTTAGGTAAAATCTTGTCTGGAAATATTGACCCAAGCAGCAGAGCAGACTACCTCTGCTACGAGTTTTGGGCCTGTGAAATTCGGGTTTACATCCACAGTCTCTATCCAATGCTATTTTAATGGAGCAAGGAGCAGAGACTTCAGAAAGAATAGGTTAAACACAAAAGAAGCTTCTGCCTTCTAGTTCCTTAAACCAAAAATTCCTAGGGGTATACTGGGAGAGCTTGGAGTGGGCTTCCTGGAGTCTGGGTGACCCATAGATGAGGCATGCAATAGATGTGTAAGCAATCCCAGGGCAGGAAGCTGTAGCCACCTGCCTATAGTAGCAGAAGAGAGAGAGCTACATCAGAAGCAAACAACATTTTGTTCTGTGTGTGTACACATTCATATGATATCCAAGCATGTCTGAGAAATTTCTGGAATCTGTCTAAGATTTCATATAGGGACAAGAAAGAATTACATCATAGAGAAAAAAAAAAACCTCCTGGTTTTAGCTACTTCATTCAGTAAACAATTGTGTACACATATGCACACATACACACACAGATCACAAGTACACGTTTTTGTTAGCCAATATTTTGAACCTTTTTGGTGATTTATTTATTTATTTAGAGAGAGACACGGAGAGAGAGAGAGAGCGAGGGAGAGGAAGACAGATAGAGAATGGGCGTGCCAGCAGCCACTCAGCTGCTGTGAACGAACTCCAGATGCGTGCGCCCTTGTGTTGCTTTTGCATCTGGCTAAACGTGGGACCTGGAGATTGGAACTGGCATTCTTTGGCTTGGCAGGCAGGCTCTTTAACCATTAAGCCATCTCTCCAACCTGATTTACTTATTTATTATCGGTTACAAAGAAGTGCATTTAACTGTAACATTTTCATATATGTACATTGTTCTACTTTGTTCTTATTTGCCCCTCTCTTTCCTTTAGCCAGTCCCCTTTCTCCCCACAAATAGTCCACACTTCTGTTTTCATGACATGTCTTTCACTACCTTCTATTTAGACCTCTTCCTTTTTGCTCAGAAATCCCTCTCTACTTTCATGTCATGTGCACACACACACACACACACACACACACACACACGTGTACACACATGAAACATATGCTGTTTGTCTTTCTGAATCTGGATTACTTCACTTACTATAAATAATAATGTCCAGTTCCAAACATTTTCCTGTGAATATTATAATTTTATTCTTCTTTTGAACTGAATAAAATTTCATTGGATATATACACCATGCCATATAGACTGTTGAATCTTCTTTATAAAATTCAGATATCTTGGAGAAATTTCTAAAACAGTATCAGCCTTATTCCTTCTTCCATCAGCATATTCACTTATGTGCACAATACACTTACACAGCTTCTTGTTGAAGACTGTTTCCTTGGGTCCTAATGTTTTTGCCAATATGAATAGTGCTGCAATAAATGTCCTTGTTCTCATGTAATTTTTCACTATATCATGGAGTGGTGCAATAGAATGAAATCACTCACAAAGCTGCACACCTTTTATTTTGAAATATTTTAAATATTTTGTCAAATTGCCCACCAGAGATATAATATAAATATACCCAAGCAGTGCATGCTACAGGAAGTATTGGGGGGCCAGTAGCAAAAGCATTGTTAGAAATGCAAATTCTTACCTATTGGGCTGAAGAGATGGCTTAGCGGTTAAGGTGCCTGCCTGCTAAGCCTAAGAACGCCAGTTCCAATCTCCAGGTCCCACGTTTAGCACCACGCAAGGGTGCAATGCCACACTTTCCCACAAGGGGTTGCATGCATCTGGAGTTCGTTCACAGCAGCTGAGAGGCTGCTGGCGTGCCCATTCTCTATCTGTCTTCCTCTCCCTCTCTCTGTCCCTCTCTGTGTCTCTCTCCAAAAAAAAAAAAAAAAATTCTTACCTATTCACCACTCCCGGGGCTCAGAGAACATGGTGGGAGAGGGACAGAAAGCATGTGAGCCAGAGGACAGGAACACTGTCTTCTGGACATGACAAGCCCATTGGATTCTAACGCTCCCAGAGGCTGTCATTACCTGCACAAACCCTGCACAAGACTGGGCCTGTCCACATGTCATCATGCATGGGAAGGGGCGCACAAGGCCCCACCCCTCCCTGAGCAGTTACTGGCAGTGCATAGTTGCTGGAGTGGGGGAGATGTTGTCTTCAGTGCTGTAGTCACTGGTCAGTTGTCCATGCTCTGGTAAATAAACCCCTGCCCGTGCTCATGAAAGCCACCATAATTAAAGCCTGTGGGTCCCAAAAAAGAAAAATGAAGAGAAGATGTAGAAGGAGGAGGAAGGAAAGAAGAGGGGGGAGAAAGGTAGAAGAGGAAGAAGATGAGAAGGAGGAAGAGACATCAAAGTAGAAGTGGGACTAGCTGGGAAAAAGAAGGGGTTTAGCAGGAGGGAGAGAAAAGAGAAGGTTGTGGAAGGTGAATATGATCAAAATACATTATAGACATGCATAGAAGTTGTCAAAAGTAACATTTAAAAAAGAACTACAAATTCTCAGGCCCCACCATCAGTCTCCTCCATCAGAATCTGCATTGTAATGATAACCCTGAGGGTGGTGGTGGTGGTGGTTAGAGAAGACAGGTTTGAGAAATCTTAACCTCATCATGGACAGCTGCCAAGCCGTGCCACATTTTGGTTTTAGTTTGTCTTTTCTTTCATGTTGATATCACTGGATTTCAGAGGTGGTGAGCACTTCCCCAGGCGTTCCAGGTCAGGTGCTTGTGTTCTGGAACAAAGAGCTGGACAGAGACACGTGGACAGCAGCAGAATCAGAATATTTTATTAGAAAAAGAGGCATTTCCAAGGGGTAAAGCAGGCTAGAGCAAAAAGGGGAGTTTTGTAGCTTAAATTGTGCCTGCTTCACAAAGGATGGGGCATTCCAAGTCATGTACCTAGTGCAGGCTTTCATTGAATGCTCTTCTTGTTTCTTGTAGTTCCCCACACAGCCTCACGCATCATGAGCTCTTAAATCTCTACACAGGTTTGTGCATTTTAGTATTACAATGAGCACAGGTCAGCTCCAGGCACTCTGGGGGTGCCTCTGCCCCTGCGCCAGTGGCTCCAGCCAATTCTGCTCAGCCTTGCCAGGAGCTCCAGCCTTCTTCTTTTCCAACAAGTTTTGCTTACATGCTAGTTTTGCAGCTTTCACTTAAGGCCTCTTGGATCACACTCTTGTTCTATTCCTTTGCCTGCACTTGAGTGCAGACGAGCGCCATCTTACGTGCTTAGCGGCTATTTCTAAGAGAGATGTGGTGGTGTCTCATGAATAGAATCCCAGCCCTTGGGAGGCCAAGGTAGAAAGATAGCCATTGAGTTCAAGGACAGCCTGGGCTACAGAGTGAGTTACAGGTCATCATGGGCTAGAGAGAGACCCTGCCTCAAAAACAACAAAAGAAATGTTTCTAAGTCTTTATAGCAGCCACTTTTTAAATTTTATTTATTTTTTTTATTTTTGGAGAGAGACACAGAGAGAGACAGAGAGAGATGGAAAGGGAGACAGAGAATGGGCGCGCCAGCAGTCTCTCAGCTGCTGTGAATGAAATCCAGATGTGTGCACCCCCTTGTGGACAAGTGTGGCATTGCGCCCTTGCGTCACTTTGCATCTGGCTAAACGTGGGACCTGGAGATTGGAACCGGGTTCTTAGGCTTAGGAGGCAGGCACCTTAACTGTTAAGCCATCTCTCCAGCCCCCTATAGCAGCCACTTTTTATCCCTGGTTCCAATTATCTGTCATCTACCAAGTCAAATGCAGCCCAATAATATTATTCAAAAGAGACATTTTCATTGCTGCTATTATAGGATATAGTTACAATTGTTTCATTTTACTATTAGTTGTTGTTGATATATCACTTTGCATAATTTATAAATTAAAATGTATTCAGATGTAAAATGTATGCATAGAAAAACAAAACCAAACACAATGTAGGAGGATCACCCTGAGTTAGAGGCCACCCTGAGAATACAAAGTGAATTCCAGGAGAGCCTGAGCTAGAGCAAGACCCTACCTCAAAAAAACAACAAAAAAAAACACCCCACAGTGTATATATGATTTGCATACTCCAGTTTCAGGAATTCACAGGGGGTCTTGGAGTACATCCCCATGGGTAAAGATGCCTATTTACAAGTCCCCATTGTGCTGGAGAGATGGCTTAGTGGTTTAAGATGCCTGCCCGCTAAGCCTAAAAACGTCAGTTCCAATCTCCAGGTCCCACGTTTAGCCAGATGCAAAGTGACGCAAGGGCACAATGCCGCACTTGACCACAAGGGGGCACACGCATCTGGATTTCTTTCACAGCAGCTGAGAGGCTGCTGGCGTGCCCATCTCTATCTGTCTTCCTCTCCCTCTCTGTCTCTCTCCAAAAAAAAAAAAAATATATATATATATAAATTTTTTAAAGTCCCCATTGTTTTTACCAGTCCCTACACTGTTCAAATGTCTGAAGTTTCATCTGATATTCAAGCAACCTTTTCAAGGAGAGCCCTGTAAAATCAAAACATGGGTTATATACTTCCAAAATATAATGGCATAGAGTAAATGTTCCCATTCCGAAAGGAAGGGAGAGGAAGCAAGGGAAGATTGGACCAAAGCTAAACTGAAACCTAGCACAGAAGCTCCGTGTCTGGTACCCTCAATGCATGATGAAAGTCTTTGTCCTCTGAAAGGCTTGGTCAGATCCACCCTTCCAGATCTGCTCTCTGTAACCTCCTTTGTGGGCCAGCTCCACCCTAAGATGGCAGCCTTTTTTTTTTTTTTTTTTTTTTTTTTTTTTTTTTTGGTTTTTCGAGGTAGGGTCTCACTCTGGTCCAGGCTGACCTGGAATTAACTATGTAGTCTCAGGGTGGCCTCGAACTCTCAGCAATCCTTCTACCTCTGCCTCCCGAGTGCTGGGATTAAAGACGTGCGCCACCACGCCCGGCTGGCAGCCTTTTTTGACAGATGTTCCCTGGTCCTGACATCTGTAACATCCTGGGGTCTCCATTGCAATTTAGGGATCATCTTCACAGCTTTACACAGTGCCATCCCTGGGCCTCTTTGAAGGGACTTCACATTGTGTAGTCTCAGTGGCTCTCTGGAACCTTGGTGATATTCCATGACTCCATCCACCTTTCCTCTTTCAGTTTTCTAAAACCGGTATCATGTAGGTGATGTTGGCAAGTTCAACTGTCAGACTGGGATGAAGCCTGATGCCCATGGAGCACTGAAACAGCCTCTGTATGTGGGGCTTAGAGGCCTTCCTATCAAAAAAATTATATTCTGGGCTGGAGAGATGGCTTAGCAGTTAAGGCATTTGCCTGTGAAGCAAAAGGACCTAGGTTCGATTCCCCAGGACCCATGTAAGCCAGATGCACAAGAGGCACTTGTGTCTTAGAGGTCCTGGCATGCCCATTCTCTCTGTGTCTGTCTCTCTTCTCTCTTCTCTCTTTCTCTGCTTACAAATAAACAAATAAATTTTTTTTTTAAAAAAATGTGTGCTTTCTATCTTTAGCCTTCAATGAAGTGGCTCTTTCCCTCAGGCCATTATTCCTATTGTTCCAGTGCTATGCAGCTGGCTTATCTTTTTAAAAAGCTTTTTATTGACAATTTCCATAAACATAAACAACAAACCATAATAATTTCCTCCTAAATCCACCCTCCATTGAGTCATTATTCTTTTTTTTACGAAAGAGAGGAAGAATGAGAGATAGAATTGGCACTCCAGGGCCTCCAGCCACTGTAATCGAACTCCAGATGCATGTGCCACCTTGTGCACATGTGTGACCTTATGCACGTGTCATCTTGTGCATATGGCTTATGTAGGATCTAGGGAGCCAAACATGGGTCCTTAGGCTTTACAGGCAAGCACCTTAACTGCTAAGCCATCTCTCCAGCCCTGAATCCTTATTCTTTCCAATTAGTCTCTCTTCTATTTTGATGCCATCATTTTCTTTCTTGCTATTATGAAGGTGTTGTGTAGGTAGTGTCAGGCACTGTGAGGTTATAGCTATCGAGACCATTTTGTGTCTTGGAAACAGCATTGTAAACAGTACTATCCTGCAAATGAGTTCTTAAAGACCTAGGAGGTTAGGTTAGGTTTATCACAGCAACAGCCCACTCTTGGAACCAATTTTCTATATCCATTACTTTCTCATTGTTATGAACAAATACTTGACCAGAAGAAGCTTATGGAAGGAAAAGTGTTTAATTCAGCTTAAAGGTCCAGAAAGCAGAGTCCATCATGATAGTGAAAGCATGGTAGGAGCAAGAAGCCAGGGTTAGCTGGGTGTGGTGGTGCATGCTTTTAATCCCAGCACTTTGGAGACAGAGGAAGCAGGATTGCAGTAAATTCGAAGCCACCCTGAGAGTACACAGTAAATTTCAGGTCAGCCTGGTCTTGAGTAAGACCCTACCTGGAAAAAAAACAAGTGACACTGGATTATAAAACTTCAAGGTCTGCCCCCAGTGTCATACTTCCTTCAGCAAGTCTCCACTTCCTAAAGATTCCACAACCTTCCTGTTGCAGTCAGGTGGGTATTGCTGGCAGGGAAAGCCCTAGGGGAGCCACTGGCGGACAGTGGCCACCAACAGCATGAGTAAGTAGGGAACCCTGCAGACTATGAAGTCAACCACCCAGACAAGAAGCACACTCTTGTGCAATAGTGGCACACAGCCTCTGTGGATAACCAACTGTTCTCTGATTGGACATGAGGTCTTCTCAGTGTGGGAGAACTCATATCTGGTACTGGAAACCAAGTCAGAATCCCATTGTCAGGAAACGCATACTTTAGAGAGAAGTTCTTACTACACTCTGGAGAAGAGTGGATTTGTGCATCAAAAAGTCTCTCAAATAACCTTACATCCCTCCTTCAACAAAAGCAGCTCTCACTCTTGGTTGGAGAATGTGCTTTATGTTACAGATGGCAGAGAAAATGGAGGAGAACTAAGATTCATTGATAACAAGATAGCTGACTATCCTCCATGAGATGTGCCACCTCTACAACATCTGCCAGGGCCCAGGATAACCTGCAGAGGAAGTGGTGACATGAACACTGCTCTCACTGCTAGCCTGACAACCAGTTCCAGGGTGATGATGACAGACACAATGATCAATCAAAACACTTCAGAGTAAGATGGCTGCAGAGGAGTCACAATAATCAAGCCTAGGGAGGGATTTGAGCAAAACCATAGCAAAATACACTTTTCATCTGAAAAGTGAAGGTGTATAGGTTTTTATTCACCATAGCAGAGAAGCAGGAGACACTAAGATCTATAAGAAAGGAGGAAATCAGCCAGAATCCCACTGAGGAGCTTATGGACCCTGACCTGTGCTGACACGTGCAGATCTATGCACCTGTACAGTGCCAAGCTGCAGGAGCAGAGACCAAACAAGGGGATTTTCCAATCTCATCAGCCTCCTTGCAAAGTCAAGAAATCTGAAGGGGAGATAGCAGAACACAGGTGGAACAATGAGCTGAGCAGTTCCAGTACAACTCCAGGCTTCTTGTACTCTCCCATCCCCCAACTGACAGAACCAGGACCCTCCAAAGAACACATTCAGCTCCCAGCAGCGGGGCAGCCAGCACAGCTTATCAGAACACCAGATTCACAGCACAACACAGAGGGATCGAGGTGGGCACTCAGCATTGGTAAGATTTGAAGCCACCCCAAAAGGTAACGATGCTGGATGACAAAAAAGCAGGAACATAAGCCTGCACTGGAAGTGCTAATCTCTCTTTCTATGTCAGGGCAGGCTATAGGTTACATATTCTTGGTTGGATTTATATTCTCAATTAAGCTGTATTTGGGAGTTGACTACTGATGTCTTTAATGCTTTCAGATTCATAGGGCCTTTGTCTTTTTCTTCTGTCATGATTGGGGGCAGGGTCTAATTCAGACCCAGGCTCACCTGGAAACCATTTCAGAACAGAAATCTCAACCTCCCAGCTCACAGGATTAAAGGTGTACAACAACATACACCCTTAGGGTTTATGGCTTTATAAGGTTATCTGTTTGTTTCAATCCCCACACTTGCATACTCTGTGCTGGTTGTTATTGAATGTGTATATTGCTCAGTTGAATTTTAGAATTTGCCAGTTAATTGCTCCACCCAACCCACTAGAACATTTGAACAGCAGGCAAACTCAACACCTGTGATTACTTCTGTGCTTGGATTGGAGTACAAGAGCTACACTTGGCACCTTAAACTCCTTCTCTGAAGGTACATGAAGTTGGATTTCCAAATCTAAAAACACTGCAGATTATTAGCAAAGCATCAAATCAACCCAGGATGCAAAAACTGCAACATTAAAATATAAGAAACACAAAGTATCAAAACAATACAATCCCACCAAAAATTATAAATCCATCAGGAATGGTCCCCAATGAGACTGTTTTAGATGAAATGCCTGACAAAGATTTCAAAAAAATGATTTTATCTATATTCAAAGACAAAATCAAAGGAATCAAAGAAGAAAACAAAGGAATTAAAGAAGAAAACAAACTCCTGAAGGAATTCCAAGAGAACACAGGAAACCAGCTTAAAAATAAGGAGGTCATTACAAGACATGAGTAAGGAAATAGAAATACTGAAGAAAAACAAGGCAGAAATTCTAGCAACGAAAAACACAGTCAGTCAAATAAAAATCTCTGTGGAATGTCTCACCAGTAGAATGGATGAAGGAGAGAACAGAATATCTAAACTAAAAGACCAGGTGGCAGATCTAATATACTCCAACAAAGAGAAAGACGTGCTAATAGGAAGTTATGAATGGGAATTTCAAGATATCTGGGACACTATGAAAAGATCAAACATAAGAATCCAGGGTATAATTGAAGGAGAAGAATTTCAAACTAGAGGCTTAATGCAGATACAGGAATCTTTTAGAACACCAAAACCAGGAAAGAACCTCTCCTCACCATGTTATAATTAAATTACTAGACACACAAACCAAAGAAAATATGTTGAAAGCAATTAGAGAGAAGAAGCAAATTCCCTATAAAGGCAAGCCTATCAGGATCATAGCAGATTACTCAACACAAATTTTAAAATTCAGAAGGACTTGGAATGATAAATTCCAAGTTCTGAAAGATAACAACTATAAACCAAGAATACATTATCCTGAAAAGCTATCTATAAAAATTGCTGGAGAAATAAGAGCATTCCACAACAAAAACAGGCTAAAGGAATTTATGACAACTAAGCCAGCTCTACAGAAAATACTTGAAGGAATCCTTCATGCTGAAGACAAAGCAAAGCACACACATGAGGAAACAGGAAAAAGATAAACCAAACTCAAATAATAGTTAAAACAAGAGAGTAAAGGGAAACAGGAAGCACTACAAAACAAGAAGAATGTTGAGAATAAATACATACCTTTCAATAATAACTCTTAATATCAATGGCCTCAATGCCCCAACCAAAAGACACAGGCTTGCAGACTGTATTAACTGCTGTTTGTTGCCTGCAGGAAACTCATCTCTCAATAGAAGACAGACACTGTCTTAGGGTGAAAGGATGGAAAACAGTATTTCAACCAAATGGGCCTAGGAAACCAGCAGGGGTTGCTATCCTAATATCTGACAGGACAGACTTCAAACCAACATTAGTGAGGAAAGATAAAGAAGGTCACTTTATACTGATTAAAGGAACACTCCAACAGGAGGACGTTATAATCCTAAACGTATATGCACCTAACATGGGGGTTCTCAATTTCATCAATCAAACACTATTAGACTTAAGGTCACAGACAATACCAAACACAGTTGTACTGGGTGACTTCAATACCCCACTCTCATCACTTGGCAGTCATCCCAGCAAAAAACAAACAGAGAGACATCTGGATTAAATGACGTCATGGAATAAATGGACCTTACAGATATCTACAGAACATTGCATCCAAATTCTGCAGAATATACAGTTTTCTCAACATCACGTGGAACATTCTCCAAAATAGATCATATATTAGGACACAAAGCAAATCTTACCAAATACAGGAAAATTGAAATGCTCCCTTGTACTCTATCTGACCACAATGGGATTAAACTACAAATTAGCAACAAGAAAAACTACAGAGCATACAGAAATTCATGGAGACTAAACAGTACACTATTGAATGATGAATGGGTCATTGAAGAAATAAAAAAGGAAATCCATAAATTCATAGAATCAAATGATGATGAGAATACAACATACCAAAATCTTTGGGACACAATGAAGGCAGTCCCAAGAGGGAAATTTATAGCTTTAAGTGCCTATATTAAGAAATTAGAACATTCACAAGTAAACCACCTTAAGGCCTTGGAAAAAGAACAAGACAACCCAAAAATCAGTAGAAGGGAAGAAATAAAGATTAGAGCAGAAATTAATGAAATAGAAACAAAAAAATCAAAAGAATAAATGAAACAAAGAGTTGGTGCTTTGAAAGGATAAACAAGATTGATAAACCCTTCACAAATATGACCAGAAAAAAGAGAAAACAGACAAAAATTAATAAAATTAGAGATGAAAAAGGCACATTACAACAGATACCAAAGAAATTCAGAAAATCATAAAGACATACTTTAAGAATATATACACCTCTAAATTTTAAAATCTGAAAGAAATGGATGATTTCCTTGATTCATATGACCTACCAAAATTAAATCAAGATGAGATAAACCATTTAAATAGACCTGTAACAAGTACGGAGATCCAAGCAGTTATAAAAAGTCTCCCAACTAAAAATAGTCCAGGCCCAGATGGATTCACTGGTGAATTTTACCAGACCTTCATGGAAGAATGAACACCAATTCTTCTCAAACTTTTCCATAAAATAGAAAAGGAAGGAATTCTTCCAAACTCCTTCTAAGAATCCAGCAACACCCTGATACCAAAAACAGACTAAGACAGAACAAAAAAAGAAAATTACAGACCAATCTTCCTCACGAACATAGATGTAAAAATTCTCAACAAAATATTTGCAAATAGAATACAAGAATATATCAGAAAGATTATTCACCGTGAACAAGTAGGCTTTATCCCAGGGATACAGAGATGGTTCATCATACACAAATAGATAAATGTAATACACTATATAAGTGGACTGAAGGACAAAAATCACATGATCATCTCAATAGATGCTGAAAAGGCAATTGACAAAATCCAACATCCCTTCATGGTAAAAGGCCTACAGAAACTGGGAATAGAAGGAACATACTTCAACATAATAAAGGCTATTTTTGACAAACCTATAGCCAACATAATACTAAGTGGGGAAAAATTTGAAGCCTTTCCACTAAATTCAGGAACAAGACAAGGGTGTCCACTGTCCCCACTTCTATTTAATATAGTACTGAAGTCTTAGCTATAGCAATAAGGCAGAAGACACTCATAAAAGGGATACAAATTGGAAAGGAAAAGATCAAATTATCATTATTTGCAGATGATATAATTCTATACATAAAGGACCCTAAAGACTCTACCAGAAAACTGTTAGTGCTGATAAACACTTTTAGCAACATAGCAGCATACAAAATAAACACTCAGAAATCAGTAGTTTTCCTATATACAAACAACAAACATGCAGAGGACCAAATCAGGGAACCTCTCCCATTCACAATTGCCTCATAAAATAAAATAAAATAAAATAAAATAAATAAAAAAATAAAGTACCTTGGAATAAAACTAACCAAGGAAGTGAAGGAGGATCTCTATAATGAGAATTTTAAAACACTCAGTGAGAAATTGCAGAAGACACTAGGAAATGGCAAGACATCCCATGTTCTTGGTTGAAAGAATCTATATTGTGAAATGTCAAACTTACCAAAAGCAACCTCCACATTTAATGCAATCCCCATTAAAATTCCAATGGCATGCTTCACAGAAATAGAAAAAACAATCCTAAAATTCATTTGGAAGAACAAAAAACCTTGAATAGCCAAAACAATTTTGAGCAACAAAAATAAGACTGGTGGTATAACCATACCCAATTTTAAGCTATATTTCAAAGCCACAGTAACAAAAACAGCATGGTACTGGCACAAAGACATACACGTAGATCAATGGAACAGAACAGAGGACCCAGATGTTAATCCAGGCAGCTACAGCCACCTGATTTTTGACAAAAATGCCAAAAATATTCATTGGAGAAAAGACAGCCTCTTCAACAAATGGTAGTGGGAAAACTGGATATCTATATGCACAAGAATCAAGTCCAAATGGATCAGGGACCTTAATATCAGGCCTGAAATTCTGAAATTGTTAGAGGAAAAGGTAGGGGAAACCCTTCAACATACTGGCATAGGCAATGACTTTCTGAATATAACCCCAATTGCTCAGGAAATAAAACCACTACTCAGCCACTGGGATCTCATGAAATTACAAAGCTTTTGTACAGGAAAGGACACTGTGAATAGAGCAAAGAGACAACCTACAGAATGGGAGAAAATCTTTGCCAGCTATACATCTGACAGAGGGTTAATATCCAGAATATACAAAGAACTTAAAAAACAGAATAATAAGAATTCAAACATTAAAGGTTTTTTCCAAAGCCCTTGGTTTCCCTTGAGAAACAGATAGTAAGACCCTATTGCTGAAGACATCTCTTGTCTGAGAGGCAAGGTCACTGAGAAATCAAGCTGGTGCTAAGATGAAATCCTTCTCCCTGTAGACCAGCCAACTAAAAGCTGGAAAAAGCTGCACTGCATGTAGCCCTATGGGAGACGGAAGTCATCAGCAGTGAAAACAGTGGACACTGAAAGCCTCAAGTTTGGCCAGACAGGCCCAATGACTGAATGGGTGCAATAGTGGCATGTCTGCTCTGGGGGAAACCAACTGCACTCTAATTAGACTGGAGGCCCTCTCTATGGAAGGGAATACATGCCTGGTCCTGAAAACCTAATCAAAAGCCTATGGCAGGGGTAGTCATGACTCTTAGGGGTATAAAGCCTCTTCTTGTCTGGCTAAATGCATATGCTATTCTCACCAAACTACATTGAAAGCACTACACTCAATGTTCCTATTCATATATTAATGCCACTCTCACTTTTGGTTAGCGAAGCTTCTCTTTTCAGATGGCAGTGATCACTGGGATGACCCAAAAGGCAACATAGTGCTGAGAAGAAATGACAGAGGAGTGTCCAGCACTGAAACATCTCTATCACACCCTCCAAGGCTCAGGGTCCACGGCGGAAGAGGTGACAGAAAGAATGTAAGAAGGGTACGATTCCTTACAATGCAACTGTCCAGACAGAAATCACCCTCAATATCCATGACTTCACAGTGCCTAGCAATACCTTCACAAGACCCTCATAACAGGAGAAAAGGATGATGACATTAAAATAGAGACTAACAGAGAGAGGGAGGGGATATGATGGAGAGTAGAGTTGTGAAGGGGAAAGTGAGGGAGGGAATTATCATGGTTTATTGCCTGAAAGTATTGATGTTGTCAATAAAAAAAAATTTTTTTTAAGTCTCATAGTAGTCCAGAGGCTACAGAGAGCTTAACACTAAATCAGACTGCCAACAGGTCTGTCCTGACTCAGGGAACATGGTGGAAGAGAGGGTGGAAAGATTGTAAGAGACAGAGTAGGTAGGAATATTCTGAAGCATGATCCCCCTGATAACCCACAAGGACTGACTAAGGCCTCCATGACCTCACAGTGAATACCATAACCCCACTGAGGAGGGCCCCCAAGGTAATGGGAGTAGAGGCGAGGAGATAAAAGAGTATAGACTGTTATACCATATATAAAATAAATCAGATAAAGAGTGAAAAAATATTTAAGAAATATATCTTGTAATAATCCTTTTAGCATCTTTCTCTGTGTTTTAGCATCTTTCTCTATATTTTAAGGAAATTTGTGGGACACCCATGATCAAAATTAAAAAGAAAACTTAAAACTCAAGAATATCATTTAAAAATAGGAGTATCAGGCCGGGCGTGGTGGTGCACGCCTTTAATCCCAGCACGCGGAAGACAGAGGTAGGAGGATTGCCATGAGTTCGAGGCCACCCTGAGACTACATAGTTAATTCCAGGTCCGCCTGGACCAAAGTGAGACCCTACCTCAAAAAAAAAAAAAATAGGAGTATCAGTTTCAGTCAGACATCATAGTGCTATTTCTTGTCATTCTTTTTTATTTTTATTAAGGTATTCTTGAGACCTGGACTTGCTATATAAACTACAGTAGCCTGGAACTTTCTACATAGCTCTTAAAGTTACCCTCAAAATGGTGATCCTTCTGCCTCAGCCTCCAAATACAGGTGTGCGCCACCATACCTAGCTTAAAGGCTGGTTCTTGTGAATCTCGTGCTATTCTTCAAACACACTTGCATGGATGCTTACAGAAGACCTTGTATGAAACATAGGCAGTTTTCCACTAAGAAATAAAATACAAGGAACTAAACCGAGAATTAGGGACACCTAAACATTGTAAGAGCATTTCAGTTTTGAAGGAGCAAGTCCGGCTAAGTTGATAATAATAGGGATATGTTAAATTTCCTTGTCCCTCCTCATGATAATTTCCCTGTTGCCCATGTTGGAATTATAAGTGCCCTCCTCCTTTTGTGAGTTTCACTTAAATTTTGCAAACCTACAATTTGTGGACAGTTAGTTGTTACTCATGGTGTGAACAACAGCTACATGACAGCCTGACTTGCAGGATGTTTAAATCAGTTTCTGCCTTTGGGGTGATGTGCAATCATGTTATGGGCCTTGGCTAAGGAGCATAAAATGCCTAGATTAGATCGCTTTTGAAGCCATCCCTCCTGTCAGCTTGGAAAACTTGGAGGCCTTGAAAGCATGTGATCTACAGGGAAATGAGCCCAAAGAACAGGACTGGAAGGGCCCTGGGACTGTGAGAGAGAAAGAAGGAAGGATGCTACTGAACTGCTGTTTCCTCAGATAGTTTGCATGGATGTCTCCAATAGATACAGGAGTTTTATTCAAGCTTATAACTTAGATCTCCAGCCATCTGGCTGGAGGAGGTGTCATTGTGGGCGGATCCTAGGGTCCAGCCTCAAGGTGTGTTTGGAGGCAGCTCTGATTCCAGCAGAAAAGATATGCAGAATTCTTGAGCTCTGCCATTATGAAGTTCCTGAGAACGCTTGCTGATGGTGCTGGTGGCTGTTGCCAGCTTCTTCTGCCATTATGGGACTTCCCCTCTATTTGTAATCTATAATAAATCCCTTCCTCTGTAACGGTGTCTGGCTTGGAAGTTCATCTCGGCAACATGAGGCAGTCTGCCTCCCTTTCACTTTCTGTTCTTGGAGCTGACAGATCCTGAGTCTTTACTATGTATTTAGCACATGTTTAGGAGCATGCGTGACATGCCGAATAGTCACCCAAGAAGTTTACAAGCAGATACTCATTGAACTCAAGTAGAAATAGCTTTC
Organism: Orientallactaga sibirica; assembly: GCA_036365145.1. NCBI lineage: Eukaryota > Metazoa > Chordata > Mammalia > Rodentia > Dipodidae > Orientallactaga > Orientallactaga sibirica. Next base: position 1,013,721 of record JAEOAD010001031.1, read on the forward strand.
AGTCCCATTTTACAAATGAGAAAGTGGAGCATGAGAAGTGACATAGTTCACTTAAGGTGACTAGTAAGGAGGACTGAAGTGTGTGCTCCTACCCTTTCATCTGTTCCCTTCGCCTGCTCTGCTCTTCGTCAGCCACTAAAGCCCGACTCTCTGGTTCTTTAGTGCATTAGTCAGGCTTCTCTAGAGAAAAAGAACTGAGCACATGTATATATATTACCCAAGGGGGTTTATTCGACCGGCTTACATGATATATGCTGGGCATTCCCCTGATGACGGTCTGCACTCTGGAGAGGCGCAGGACCTGGTAGCTGCTGACTCCCCAAGGCTGGATGCTTCAGCAGTCCCAATCTGGTGCTGGAGGTCTGGAGGATTTCTGGAGGGCCACACTTGGCTTCAGTTCATGTTGGAAGGCAAGAGAAGCTAGATTCTGAAGGCAGCAGAGGATGGCAGCAACAGGGTTGATGCCCTCACCAGCAAGGAAGGAAGGTGGCAGGCAAGAGCCCTGTGCCCTCCTCTGACTTCTTTATATCTGGGTTGTTGCCGCTTCAAGATGCTGGCCACTGTGGGAGAAGGTCTTCCTTCCCTTAGTCCTTTCTGGAAATCCTCACAGACCCGCTCAGAGACATGCCTCTTAGTTGATTCCAGATCCAGTCACATTGACAGCGGAGATTAAGCATCGCAGTGTATTTCCAGCCTGTTCTTCCTGTTGGATTCTCATTGATTTTGCCTGTTTGCTTTGTTTCCTCAATGGTGTGATGAGAAATTGAAGGGTTACTTGGAGGGATTAGAAACTTTTGAGTCACTGAACTTGTCAACCAGGATCAAATGAGATCTAAAGAGAATGCCAAGCCCCCATCCCATGGTGTCACTGCGAGAAGCTCATGGATTCCATTTAAAGTCTTAGCCAGCTTGGGTGTCTTGTTCCACATAAGCACCGATCAGAATGTGGTCATCACCTGCTGGGTCCTCCGGCAGGTAGGGCTGAAGAAGGAGCCGGTCCAGCCGGTCCCTTCTTGGGGCTGAGCGGGATGGTGAGTGTCGGCGACCCAGACCCCCCCTCCTCCAAGGCACCGGAAAGAAAAACACACTGGGTCGGGAATCTTGTCGAAGCAAGATCTCGTTTTATTGTAGTAGGAAGATGTTTATATAGCATTGAGAAAGAGGGTGGGGTCTCAGGATGGGATAAAGGTGTAGGGGCCAATAGTATTTCACCATGTTAACAGTAGCTAGGCGGAGGTAGTTTTGGCTTAGGTCTTGCTGAGTCACTCCTAAGAGGGAGTAATAGGCCTAAGACAGGTCGCCAAAGTCTAGCCAGGCTCAGGAAGTTCCACTAGGCCTCACACCCAGGCCTCTTAGGTCCCAACAATCACAGACACAAGCAGATCAATGCCAGCAAACAGAGCTGGGCGTGAGGAGACCAGGAGCTTGTTTGTTGGAGAGAGGCAGAAACCATACATGATTCTGCATCCCAAACATTGACCTTGAACATGGACCTGCAGGGAAAGCCCAAGTAACATTTGGTGTCAGAGGGCAGCAGCATGGTTACACCTTAGATTTCTTTCCCGCAAATAAAGATCAAACAAGCCAGGCGTGGTGCCTCACACCTTTAGTCCCAGCACTGGGAGGCAGAGGTGGGAGGATCCCTATGAGTTCTAGGCCACCCTGGGACTACAGGGTAAGTTCCAGGTCAGCCTGGGCTAGAGTGAGACCTGATCTCAAAAAAAAAAAAAAAAACTCAAGGGAAAAAAAAGAAAGTGAGAAGAAAGAAAAGAAAGATAGAACTCCAGTTATGTGGGTATTTAAATAGGAGCAGAACAGTTGTTTCTTGGCTGTGTGGACAAACTGGAGGTGACACAGTGATTCATTGGGTCCCCTTAGTGCCTAGTTTAGTGTTAATTCCTTATGGGCCCCTTTCTCCATAAAAATATCTTAAATAGCCAGCCGGGTGTGGTGGGGCACGCCTTTAATCCCAGCACTCGGGAGGCCGAGGTGGGAGGATCACCGTGAGTTCGAGGCCACCCTGAGACTACAGAGTGAATTCCAGGTCAGCCTGGGCTAGAGTGAGACCCCCCCTCAAAAAAAAAACCAAAAAACAAAAAAACAAACAAACAAAAATATCTTAAATAATACTTTATGACTGTAAGCATAAAGATTAATAGAGCCAGGTGTGGTGGTGTGCGCCTTTAATCCCAGCACTCAGGAGGCAGAGGTAGGAGGATCACTGTGAGTTCAAGGCCACCCTGAGACTACAGAGTTAATTTCAGGTCAGCCTGGGCTGCAGTGAGACCTTACCTCGAAAGAAACAAAAGAACAAGCAAACAAACAAAAAAAGATTAATAGGATCCGGAATGATTTATTCACACATCTGCCTGCTTTTATGATGGTTAACATCTACATTGAAGAGCATGGCAAAATAGAATATTACGATGTTATTGTATTCTTTCTACTCTGGATTTAAAAGAAATTAAGGTTAAAACATTGTCCTGAGCCTTTCTAATGAATAAATTGGATCTGCCAACCCAGAGCAGTTGGTCCTTGTTTCTCCAAAGGGAGACACAAATCCCAACTCTATCTTGAAAAGAACTGTTTAAAAACAGATGTGACTTGTAGGAACTTGTTACAAGCCTAAAGCGACATCTAAAAGCAAAAGACAATGTCATGTATATTTTCTCCTTCCTCTTCGTTCTTTCCCAGTTTGGCTTCTTCCTTTCCCTTTTTAAAATTGAACTTTAAAAAATTTGAGGTTATTATAGATTCTTGTGCAATTAAGAAACAACAGAGAAACCGAAAGATCCTGTGCATACTTTACCCATTTTTACTCAATCTCCCTTCATTTTAAACATTTTCATGGTTTGATAGTATGTTTCAGAGGCAGAGGCAGGAGGATCGCTGTGAGTTCCAGGCCAGCCTGAGACTGCATAGTGAACTTCAGGTTGGCCTTGGCTACAGTGAGACCCTATCTGAAAAAAACATCTGTATCAAAATGCAATTAGTAATTTTATCTAAGCTGCTAGGACAAGCATTCACTTGTATTTAACTCTTGACTTACAGTGAACAATTTGTCATTTTTTTTACACTCGTATCAATCATTCCTAAATGTTTTTTTGTTTTGCTTTATTTTCCCAGGTAGGGTCTCACTCTTGCTCAGGCTGACCTAGAATTAACTATTTAGTTTCACGGTGGCCTTAAATTCACGGCGATCCTCCCACCTCTGCCTCCCGAGTGCTGGGATTAAAGGCGTGCGCCACCACGCCCGGCTTCCTAAATGTTTTTAGAAGGACATATAATATTTTAGGTCCTGCTTAATATAAATTTCCTGCTATATATCATGACTATTATTTTATAAACTTCAAGTACTTTGGCACCATCTTGTGAATGCTTTAAATAAAATCTCAAAATTTATTGCTCTTGAATGGCTCTAACTTCCAACAGATAGCACTTTGTACATTGGATTGCTCTGTAGCAGATGGTAGCTTGGGAAAAACACATCCACAGGGTCCCTAATCCCACAGCCCTCAGCTCCTCTGAGGGAGGCACTGAAGGCTCTGCATAGGCATAGAGCAGGCTTTTTGCTACTGATGCCTTAGGCCGGGTGCATCTTTTGGTGGGGGGGGGGTAGGAGTGGGGAGCGGTCTTGTGCGTCGTGGGATGTTTAGTGGCATCCTTGAGTTTCACAAACTAGATGCCCCCAACTCTCTCTTCTAGCTGTCACAATCAAAACTGACTCCAGACATGTTCCCTGAAGGTCAGTGGTTCTCCTGAAGGTGGTGGAGGGAGATCCATGGTCTGAGAATCGAGGAGGCAGATGGCATTGTGAGGATAGGTCTGTTTCCTGGAAATCCTTCCCAAGGCTTCCCTGCATGCCCGAGGAACGGCATACAGCATGATCTCCAGCTTTGCCAGTTGCTGACGGTGGCTTCAGGCAAGTGTTGATTCCTAAGCTTTGCTTTCCTCATCTGTAAAACTGGGATATAATGGAAGCTATTTCACATGTGCCTATCTGTGCAAAGTGCTTATCACAGATGATAGTAGCTAACACATCACAAAACTCAGCAAATGCTATACACACAGATAAACATACCCAAGCACACCCACTTCACACACACACAAAGGTATGCAAATACACACCCACGACACACACACACACACACACATGCACACACACACATACCACCGTGAAGACATACCAGAGCACTTGAGACTTTCTGGAAGAAAATATTGTGATAACAATCTTAAGAATTTAAGGAGGTCCATGTGGTCTTGGGTGATTCAGGCAGCAGTGATAAATAGACTAGGGAAATTGACCGTCTGTCACAGAAAGAGGGGAGGCGGTGTTTCCCAGAGGCATGCGAAGGCATTTTCCCAGTATGCTGAGAAGCCAGGACAAAACCCTACCGCAGGCCAAGCAAGCATGATATAACTGTGTTATCCCCAACCTTTCCCACAACCACTTGAGGTGGGTATTATTATTCCTAATTTGTGGATAAGAAAATAGTCACTAAAGCCAGGAGTGGTGGTGCACGCCTTTAATCCCAGCACTCGGGAGGCAGAGGTAGGAGGATCGCCATGAGTTCGAGGCCACCTTGAGACTCCATAGTGAATTCCAGGTCAGCCTGAGCTAGAGTGAGACTTTACCTCAAAAAACCAAAACAACAACAACAACAACAACAACAACAAAAAAAATAGTCAGTGGCTCGGGGTCACAGGAGTTCGCTGCACCTGGCTGGATCGCAAGCCTCTCCTTCATAGCTGTGCTGTGTAACAGAGTGATAGGTGAGAGGCAGGCTCAGAGAACGGGAACTGAAATGACTTGGGGCAGCATTGAGGGAGGCACTGAGCCAGGGAAAATGTGATCAGGGCTGTTTTTCAGCCAAAGAAACTGAGATTCCTTGTCAGGTAGTAACACTAATCTTTATTATTTTCCTGCCTTTTTTTTTTTTTTTTTTTTTTTTTTTTTTTAAGGGAACTTGAGGTGGAAAGGGAAGAGACAGACGCTGAGGAGGTGTGCTGCAAGAAGTTGATTTCTGTGTGTGCATTGCTGAACGCTGGCTGCTCAGCAGGAAGCCCTAATTTAGGCTGTAGAAAAGCAGCCAGCCAGTGCCCAGTTGGCAGAAGTTGGAGGAGGCTTAAAGGAGAAAGGCCTAGGGAAGCCTGGCTAGGAAGCCAAACAATTATTCAGAAGTGTATGTAAGTGCGTCTGCTCCATCTTTCTGCTCACCTGCCAGGTTCACCACCAAAAGGTGAACTGTCTGAGAGCTGGGAAAGGAGGGCTTGTACAGGGTTAGCGCCTAAGCAACACAACAACAACACACACACACACACACACACACACACACACACACACACACTCCAATGGCTCTGATTCCAAGTTCTGGAAAATGGAAAGTCCAGGCCTCAGAAAATAAGTGGCCATTGATCTGCTCGGGGTAAATCTTGTCTGACTGGCAAGAGGCACAATGACTTCCAAGCGGAGGGTGTTTGGACCATGTTCCTTCTTTCAAAGGCCCCTGGGCCAGCTGGAGGCCTTACAAGGGCCCCCACTCAGACCAGCCAGCAGGGAATGGAAGTAATCTAATTTTAATTATGTGACAAAAGCATGAAGAATCATTTAAAAGTCTGTCAGAGGGAAAGATGGCTCCAGTCTGCCAGAAGTCCTTAGATGGAAATAAAGAAACCCACAGCTAAATGCTGGGCTTGGGAGTTAAAAAAGTAAGGCCCACATAATAGCCAGATTGTACGTGATTGGAATAGAGATAGCTGGGAGAGACATCGCAGCTCTTTTACTTAGGGACAAAGGAACCTACCAGGCAGCTGCCCACTTGAGAGTAACTCTCAACTCTGACTTGGTTAAAATAGTTTTGTAAAAGTAAGGTGGTTGTTTTCTGTTTTTTTTTTTTTTTTTAATTAAGGGAAAGAACTTATTTGTGGATTAAACCAAAAACAAATGGTTGATACAGATCTTTCTTATACATTCTCTAATTAGGACTTCACAGATAATGATCTTGATGGGTATGTAAGGAAGGTTTTTATTTTAAATAAAACAAACAAATGAATAAACGTGTCTAATAGCTCAGTCAGGTTGAACTTTCTGTTGATTATTACTTAAGTGATCAAGAAAATAAATGCCCTTTTATGGATAGCAAAGTGAAATAGTTCATTCATTCTTTCCTGCTTCATCTCATTCATTCTTATTTTGCTCTTGGGGATCAAACATGCAAGGCCAGTGGCCTACCTCTGAGTTGCATACCTAGTCCCCAAGTAGCACTATATTTAAATTCTGAGATTGTCAAGCCAAGAGGTCAATTTCTCCAAAAATCACCAAATCAAAATCACCAAAATCGTTGAGGACCGGGGTTCATTGCTAGACATTGTAACTCCATAGAATCCTAAACATTTATTGAATAAATCAGGAAGTTGAAATCATTAAGTAGAGTCAGTCTAGCTGCCAGATCTTCCCAGAGCTCCAGCTGAGGCAAATTCAGTGTGGTTTCCTATAAGGCTCACCATAGAAGGGATGAGTTAGCTCAGTGTAGATAATTATCTTGGCTTATGATGCTTGTGTCTCATCTCCCTTGGAGCTCTCTCCCCAATATCACAGGACTAGAACCTTCCTGAGGTGATTACTAAAGTGGGACACCATATGCTTTCATGTGCTACGTAGTTTCCCAGTAGAAAGGATATCAGTAGCTCTTAACAAGACTAACAGAACTTCCGGTTAAGCTAAGTTATGCTTCAGTAATAAACAGACTTCAAGTGTTCAGTCCCTTAACATCACAAAACTATGTTCCTCACCTATCACAGCTCCAGGCAGGCTCGGCTGGTCAGCTTCTGTCTAAACCATGAGTTTGGAGTCTGGGTTAATTCTTTTTCTTTTTAATTTTTTATTTATTTATTTGCAAGCAGAGAGAGAGAGAAAGAGAGAGAGATAGAAGACAGGCAGACAGAGAGAGAAATGGGCACGCCAAGGCCTCCAGCCACTGCAAACAAACTCCAGATGCATGTGCCCCTTTGTGCATCTAGCTTATGTGGATCCTGGAGAATCGAACCAGGATCCTTTGGCTTCACAGGCAAACGCCTTAACTGCAAAGCCATTTCTCCAGCCCGTGGGTTAATTCTTATAAGATGTTGTCTGTATCAGACAGCATCCCAGTCACTGTCCATAAGTTAAAAGGGGAATGGATAAAACATATGGTCTTTGAAATACTCTTGAAGTGGCAAACGTCATTGCTGCTAGAAGCTCATTGTGCAGATCAAGTGATGTAGGTCTAACCTGACTACAAGGAAAGGTAAGGGACCCCACCAATGTTCAGGCAATATCAGCCATCTCTCCCGCTGAGCAGTTACTCACTCCACACCATTCCCCACTCGTGCTCCTTTTGGGTTATTTTGACACATTTAAGAAAGATTGACTTTAAACAATATAGATTTGGTCCAACAAAAATATATATCATTATTTCTCTGTGGTACCAAAAATTGGCTGGTCAAATATATGTGGTACTTCTTGGCATTCCATGAATAAAAGTATGTATGAATGAATGCTTGGTATGTTGGCCCAGGAACCCTGTGTTCAATTTGTTCAATTGTGTTCACACAATGCTCATATCTGTGGCCATTTTCATAATGGATGATGCACTCAAAGCAAAATCAAAGTACTTATAAAACAACACAATCCTCTTCTTTGGATTTATCAGGGAATATCAGAAGAGATTCCTTTCATAATTCATAGCCACAACTTAATTTACCCCCGCCACCCTTTTTGTTGTTGTTTGTTTGTTTTCTTTTCAAGGTAGGGTTTCACTCTAGCCAAGGCTGACCTGGAACTCACTATGGAGTCTCAGGGTGGCCTCAAACTCCTCCTACCTCTGCCTCCCCAGTGTTGGGTTTAAAGGTGTGCGCCACCATGCCTGGCTTAACCCCTTTTCTTACATACCAAATTCTCTAACACGCTAGAGTGAAAGTTCCTCATCAAGAAGCCAACGCAGTTTTCTGGTTTCTCCTCTGTCCCCAGTTCACCCATCTAGATGGCCTCCCATGCTGGGAGGTTGAGGGGAAGAGGGTTGAAATCCGGTAGACAGATACATGGTGGTCATTTGCAGTGGGGAAAGACAGCAGTGCTCAATATTTTGCACTTAATGCTTTCTGCCCTGTCTGCTTGCTGGGCTTACAACCTGTTGGAAGCACCCTTCATGCTCCCAGCAATGCTCCCCAGCAGCCCACTTTTTTTTTTTTCTTTTTAAAAAAATTTTTAAAATTTATCTTTACTTATTAGAGACAGAGAAAGGGAAAGAGAAAGAGAGAGAGAGAGAGAATGTACACGCCAGGGCCTCTAGCCACTGCAAACAAACTCCAGACGCACATGCCATCATGTGCATCTGGCTTACGTGGGTACTGGGAATCGAGCCTCAAACCAGGGTCCTTAGGCTTCACAGGCAAGTGCCTAACCACTAAGCCATCTCTCCAGCCCCTTTTTTTTTTTTTTAAATGTGTCTGTATGTCTGTGTGTGTACATGTCTGAGAATGACAGGTGCAATTGTGTGGTGGAGGTGTGCATGTAGAGGTCAGAGGATAACCTCAGGTATTGTTCCTTGGGTACAATCCACCTTTAAAAAATTTTTTTTATTATTAATTTATTTGCAAGCAGAGAGAGAGATAGAAGAGAGGCAGTCAGAGAGGGAGAATGGGCATGCCAGGGCCTCCAGCCACTGCAAACGAACTCCAAATGCATGTGCCCCTTGGGCATCTGGCTTACGTGGGTCCTGGAGAATAGAACCAGGATCCTTTGGCTTCGCAGGCAAATGCCTTAACCACTAAGCCATCTCTCTAGCCCCAATCAACCTTTTTTGGGACATGGTCTCTCACTGTCCTAGAACTCATTCGGTAACAACCCATTTCTTTTATTTGCACATCTGTGTGTGTGTGTGTGTGTGTGTGTGTGTGTGTGTGTGTGTGAGAGAGAGAGAGAATGGGTAAGCCAGGGCCCCAGGGCCTCTTGCCACTGCAAACAAACGCCACTTGCTTGGACCACTTTTCTGAGTCTGGCTTACATAAGTGGCCTGGGAATTGAACTCCAGTCAGCAGGCTTTCCAAGCAAGCACCTTTAACCACTGAACCATCTTCTCAGCCCCCACTATCCCATTTTTGATAACTCACCATACCACTTGGACTCAGAGACCCAGGTGTGAAGTTATAGCAGGAGAGAAACAAAAGAATTGTACTGGAGGTATGGATCATTTTGAAATGAAAATGAAAGTCAGAATTCCTTTCAGCAAAAAAAGAGCTATGCAACCATAAAGGAAACCCCGAGTTTACACTTTGGTATCTCCATTTCCCATTTTCCCATTTTCAATCCCGTAATGAATAGTGTCCTTGTCACATAGAATCCCTGTTGCTCTTTTGAGATGGGCCTCCTCACAGATGGTCTTCTTTGGAGTCTGAATGGGTTCCCGCTTCAGAAGCCCTGTTTTTCATATGCATGTTGCCAATGGACTCTTCTGCTCAAGTGTTGTAAACCCTCACATCCAACCCCGCTGTATTCTGGAATCATCTAAGGAGCTTTCAAACATCCCATGGCCCAGATGCCCCTCAAACTGTTAAATCAGTAATTCTTGGGGTAGTGCCTGCACAAAAATTTTGTACCCTGACTGAATCTAACATGAAACTGAATCTAACATGAAGTTGAGAACCAGAGCCCTACCCCACCATTTCACAGAATTTAAGGGGCATCAGAACCTCCTGGAAGTTCCTGGGAAAAAAATACAGATTTTTTTTTTCCTTTCTGGGAGATTCTGACTCACCAGATTCAGTAATCTATTTTGCAAGTACTCCAGGGAATGCTGATATACAGACTTCCCAGGCCACTCTTGGGAAACTTTGCTCTCCTAGGGCTCAAATACCAAGTCGTGCCATGCTATTAAGGATCCATATCCATTTAAAAGACTTATTCTAGGAATTTTCAACCAGACATAAAGATAGGTAATAGTATAATGAATTCTCTGGCTATTTGCTCCTGCGTAGCAAATCACCCCAAATTTATTTGTTTAAAACAACAGCAAACAGTTGTGTTCATGAATATGCAAGTCAGGCAAACCCTCAGTAGAGACAGCTACTTTTTTTTTTCCCCAGCATGGATTTAATGAAGCTTTATAAACATACACTAGGCGCTTTACAGAGATGTCTCAGTGGGTAAAGTGTTTGCTGTGCAAGCATGAGGACCTGGATTTGGATTCCCAGCACCCACCTGAAGTCCCAGCATTAGAGAGGCAGTGACAAGAGACCACTGGGGCTTGTGGGCTAGTTGATTTGGTGATCTCCTTATTTAGTTAGAGAAAACCTGCCTCAGAAAGGTGGGTGGAGAGTGATTGAAGAGGCATTTAATGTTGACCTCTGGACTGCACACAAATGCAAGTACACACAATATGCTTACACACACACACACGTGACCAAATGCATACAACAAGGCAAACACATATACAAATAATGCACCCAAAAAAGTAAATAATAAAAATGAAAAGAAAAAAGAAATAAAATATGAGAGAGTCATTTAACATTAAGGGAGCAAATAAGACTGCTATTTTAGAAGAAATAAGTTACCCAATAGTTTTTTTCTTTCTTTCCTTCCTTCCCTCCTTCCCTCCCTCCCTCCTTCCTGCCTTCTTTCTTTTTTTTTTTTTTTTTTACCATTTTTTCTTTATTAGTACTCAGTGTGTATACAGCACATGTTGGTACCATCCCTACCCTCATCTCTGCCCTCTCCCCTCCAAAAGGACCCTCCTCATTGGGGATGCCAGTTATCCCCATAGGGACTGTGGGTGGTGCATTGTGGGGGTAGACATCAGTTATGGGGAAGAGGCAATGTCTCTGTGTGAAATGTCCCAACTTGTGGCTCTAACAATCTTTCCACCTCCTCGTCCGCAAATTTCTCTGAGCCATGTTGGGTTTGTTTTAGGTCTACTTCAGTGATGAGGTCTTGGGAGCCTCTGTGTCTCTGGATATCTGATTTGGTAGGAGTTGAATATTCTCTGTGTCTATCTCCTTCACCCTTGTGTTGGTACCAGGTTCACCAAGAAAGCAGCACTCTTGCTCATTTCCCTCATTACTCTACGTATGCTTTCAGCTGGGGCCCTGGTAAGGCACAATGGGCTGATTCTCTTCTCAGGTTCTGTGTTCATCAGAAAATGGAGGTTCACAAGTGGTTAGTTAGCCCAGAGAGATGAGACAGCTATTTTTTGTTCCATCAGCTGGGGCAGCTCCACTGGGGCTGAAGGGGCACTTAAGATGGCTCTCCACATTAGTGCCAGCTATCCCCGAAGAGTTGGCTAGGATCACTGGATGGACACCTTGTTTCCTTTACATGTGGATCTCTTTACATGACTACTTGGCTTTCTCATAGCATGACAGCTACTTTCCAAGTATGCGTCAAGAAGCAGAGAGTGGAAGCTGCTGGTTGCTGAAGGCCAGGGCCAAGAAATTAGCATAACGTCTCTTCCTTCATATATTGTCAATCAAACCAAAAAAATAATGTGTCCAGATTCAAGGGTGGAGGACCCACAGCATATCCCTTACTAGAAAGCATGGTAGATTTGTGACTATCATTATTTTCCCACAATATACTACTGCAAACCCACCACTCAAATGTCACCTAGGTATACTTTTGAAAACTGGCCCTTTTCTGTTCCAGAGAACACCAGGTCTACCTTGAACCCAATTCCATCATTTTGGGGTTTACCTAAGGCCCAGTCAGATTCTCTGATGCCACCTCCTTCTCTGTTTTGTTAGATTCTCTAAAAATGTACAACCCTTGAATGCTCTGTCTGGTCTTCGCCTGCCATGTGGGGTTCACAAATTCTGGGTTATAGAGTTCCCCAATATTCACTGCACATTGGCAGACTTCAATTTCTGTTCGCTCCTATAGTTCTTCCTACTTTCCCAAGCTGATCTTACTCTCCTGGTGCCCTTTCCCACCCTACACCAGACAGATGAGCGCCGTCTCCATTTTTACGTCCTGACCCCTCCCAGTAGCTGAGTGTCACTGAAATTAGATGGAACCTGACACTCTTTAATGAGGTCACTCCAAACTTCATTCACCTCACTTTCCTCATTATTACCTTTGTTCATTCAAATCACAGAATTTTAGAATCCTACAACAGAGACAGAGGTGCTCACACATACCTGTAATCCCAGCACTGAGCAGGTAGTTGGCAGGAGGATCGTAAGTTTGAGGCCAGCCTGGTCTACACTGTGAGTTCTAGGCAAGTTTGGGCTACATAGGGAGACCCTGTCCCAAGAAAACAATGCAAAACAACACAACAACAGAAAGAGAAAAATAAAAACACAAGCAAACAGGAAGAAAGCAATTCTAGAAGAGGAAGGGACCTGTCTGGAACATGGCCTCAAGTTCACAGCAGTCACATCTATATTCTTTTGCCAGTTTTCCTTCTAGATACTCTTGGAATTCTGGGAACAGATTTCATTTCGTATTGGGAAAATGACTTTCCTATTCTCCTACTCAAAACCCACTTTTTTTTTTTTTTGCTGAAAAAGAAGTAATAAGAGGAAGTCAAACTAACTTTATATCCCAGAAAATGGCTAGTGGGTAAAACTGGGTGGAGTGTAATAGAAAGAAACAAGTCCCTGTGTTCTTCCAATATAAAAAGAAAAAAAAAATACCTTATTTCCACAAGATTTGAACACATTCAAGTGTTTGTATGCTCTTTGTGTTTTCTGCCACGTGGCACTGACAGCTTAATAACTGCAAAACCACATTACTGCTTTCCCCCCACACTGTTAGAGAGAGCGAACTTCAGAGTCGAGGGTGGTGAACCTGTGGGATGTCTTTTCCGGAGCTGCTGTGTGCAGTGTTTGCAGCATTCTGAGCCCGTAGCATAGCACTTGTTTATAGGTGTGTTATGGGGTGAATATGAAGCAGGGAAAACAAGAGTGAGTCTGTGGGCTGATGGAGTCCTTTTGATCTTGGCTTTCAACATTGTGGCCCTGAGCTACGTTCAGTGAGCAGATAGTGAAGGCTCTTTGTAGATGGAGAAGAGAATACACTTAACCTGATTTGTAAAGTTATGGTTCAGGGTAATTGTACACTTTAAAGATTGGTGTTCTGTCACACAGTGTGGTCTGTCAGCTGTGTTACTCCTCAGTGGTCTACATCCCTGGACTGGCAGGCATGGACAGTGGGTGTGCTATACATGTGCATGATTGTTCACAGAACTGATGGTGTGTTTAGTGTCCACTGTCACTAATGAGATTGTCACAGCTACTTAACAAGTGAATTGACTGATGATTGTGTGTTACATACCAAATCATAAAAACATGATTCTGGATTTTCAGGGCACTGAAAAATAAATCCACAACTCATTTAAAATGTAGAGTAGAATGAATGCTTTTTATATATTTTTGTTTATTTACTGGAGAGAGAAAGAGAAAGAATCAGATGGATAGGTAGAAAGAAAGAGAGAATGGGCACACCAAGGCCTCCAGCAAAAGAATACAAGACACATATGTCACCTTGAGCATCTGGCTTACATGGGTCCTGGGGAGTCAAATCTGGGTCCTTTGGCTTTGCATGCAACTGCCTTAACCACAAAGCAATCTATCCAGCCCTGAATGGTGCTTTTTAAAGTGTACTATGTCAGATTTTACAAAGATATAATTATATCACTCATCAAAAGTACTATCAACTATTTTTTTTTAATTTGAGAGAGACAGAAAGAAGGGGTGCACCAGCAGCCTCTCAGCAGCTGTGAATGAACTCCAAATGCATGCGCCCCTTTTGGGCAAGTGTGGCATTGCACCCTTGCATCACTTTTTGTGTCTGGCTAAACGTGGGACCTGAAGAATCAAACCGCCATTCTTAGGCTTGGCAGGTGGGAGCCTTAACCACTAAGCCATCTCTCCAGCCCTTAGCTATTCTATTATTTTTTTCTCAAACATTTCATTCTGTCTACCACCATACCAACCAGAACCCTTCCTAGCCAATCTCATCTGGAAGCTAAGCAAGTCAGCCTGGATAGAGCTTGGATTGGAAACATTTCATTCTCTATCAAACTTTGGCTTTAGGGATCAAAATTCCCTAAATCTGCCTTCTCTGCATACCTATGCTGGCCCCGTTGTTATTTTTATGATACAGACTGGAAGCATAACCTTTGTGCTAGAAAGGAATGATGGATACATATCCCTTTCCAATGTTGTCTTTGAAACCTGTGTCATGTTACTTTCCATTCCATTTTATATTTATATATATATATATGGTGCAGCTGTTCCAGTTCTGGAAGTGGGGAAGGTCCCCGGTCTAAATAGGGTCCCTCACTGAAAGAACAATGTGCTCCCAGGACCTTTGGAAGCAGCAGACCTCGTCTAGGGAGTAACAGTCACCATGAGGAGTTCATGTTTCTCTCCCTTTACAGCATTGCAAATAGGAAGAGGGAGGAAAATCATTGAAATGGAGGGAGCCTGAGAAAATTGAAAAGACAATTCCTGTACCATGGTATGTCTTGGGACTGGTTTGCTTAAAAAAAAAAAATAGTCTTAATGAGCAAATGACCTCAGTACTATGCAGGCATGTCTCAATAGGATTAACTTTATTTTAGAGGTGCAGAAAAATACAATACAAAGTATTAATCACATTTAAACAGGTGTTTAGCTATAGACTATCTTTAGGAGTCTGGATGTAATTGTTAGCAGGTTGACTAAATAAAATTCGGGTTTACATTAATTTCATCTGTGCTCATATTATCTTTTTTTAAATTTTTATTTATTTATTTGCAAGCAGAGATAGAGAGATAGAAGAGAGGCAGACACAGAGAGAATGGGCATGCCAGGGCTTCTAGCCACTGCAAATGAACTCCAGATGCATGTGCCCCTTGTGCATCTGGCTTACGCAGGTCCTGGAGAATCAAACCAGGATCCTTTGGCTTCACAGGCAAACGCCTTAACCGGTAAGCCATTTCTCCAACCCCATATTATCTTATATTTTAGAAATATTGACAGAATTTTTTTCTTACTCCAGAATAGATGTTACTTTTTATGTATAAATGAAACAGAAAAATTTACATTGGAAAAACCAGCCTATTTGGTCACATCATAACCAAAAACATGCATCTGCTCAGAACCTACTTTGTGAGTTCAACTGTGACCATCTCAATGTTCGGGGCGTAAGGTTCTCCTCTTCCTCTTTCTCCTTCTTCATTTCTTCATTCTTCTTCTTTCAAAAGAAAAAAAGCCAAGGTATCTTTTTATAACACTTTTAAATTTGAGTGTGTGTGTGTGTGTGTGTGTGTGTGTGTGTTGGGGTGACACTGGTGCCATGGCACACATGTGGAGGTCAGAGGACAGCCTCAGAGTGTTGGTCATCTCCTTCCACCTTCTATTGAAGTCTCATGTTTTACCACTGCAAATGCCCCAGTCTAGCTGGCACTTAAGCTTTCCGATTCTCTGGCTGTGCTTCCCATTACCATAGATGCATTGAGATTGCAGACACATGTGCCATTTTGCATCCAGCTTTATGTCTAGCTTTACATGAATGCTGGGGAGACTTGAACATGGGCTGGTATGTTTGCAAGAAAGCAATCTTTAGCCACCAAGCCATCTCCCCAGCCCTAAGGCTCTGCTATCCTTTTAAAAAATATTTCATTTATTTATTTATTTGAGAGAGAGAGGGAGAGAATGAACACTCCAGGGTCTCCAGCCACTAAAAATGAACTCCAGATGCATGTGCCACTTTGTACATCTGGCTTTACATGGGTCCTGAGGAACTGAACCTGGGTCCTTAGGCTTTGTAGACAAACACCGTAACCACTAAGCCATCTTTCCATCTCTCCAGCCCTCTGTTGTTCTTAATTATTATATTTCTGTATAATGAGGAATAAAATAAAAACACAAATATGGAGAAATATATATGAAACTACTTTATGGAATTGAAAATGCTCATATCTTTGCTAAGTGAAATCCAGCAGAATATCATTCAGTTACTGTTACTAAACAAGGCTCCATTATGAAAACATGTGAGAGCTGATAAGATAACAAGAAACGAATAGGTTACGTTCTAAATAACCAAGAGAACTCAATGGGAAAAGAACAGCAAAACCTTTTGCACCCTGAGGGCATTTACTGAGCCAGGTGAGTATTTCAAAAATTGTGACTTTAGCAGTTTCCAGATGCCAAAGCCAGGTTCTTTCTGCAATGGGAAGTTGAGTAGGAGCATCTCTCCACTTCCACAAAATGCACTTATTGAAGGTCTAATACTGTGGATTAATTACTTTTCTTGTAGCTGTTGATGCAGGATTTTGGGGTTCTCCCCCAAGTTTATGAACCCCAATTTGGGGTTCTGTTTTTTTGTTTTTATCAAAAAATTGATTTAAAAAAGAACCCAAGAAGGATAAATTATGAAGTATCAAGTTTATTTAGGAAGAAATCACAAATTGTGAGGTTTATTTAAGGGAAATTGGGATCTAGGAAGAAGGCTAGAGCAGAGCCTGTGGGAAGTGGGATACACGCACTCAGGTGGAAAACACTGCGTAGTTCATAAGGGTCAGTTAAGAGAAATTGGGGTTTTTAAGGAAAGACTGGAGCAGAACCACAAGCACGTGGAGGCTAGTTCATAGAGCTCATATAACAGAAACAGGCTTTCAAGGGAAGACTGGAGTAAAGCCACAAGCATGTGGAAAATAGAACTTAGATGCGTATGCTGGGAAATCTAGAAGAAACACACATAGCATCTGCCTTGTGCTTCCCTATGCAAGGACGTTAGGAGGGCAAATGGTGGGAGCTTAAAGAAGAACAGCAGAGGGAAAATGCCAAAGCAGAGACCAAGAAATTCAGATGAGTAGTAAAAACAGTTACACCCATGGCTACCCTGAGTTTAGAGATGTTGCACAGGTGACAGGCCTAGAGTTAGAGAAAGCATCCATGTACATGGTAGATCTGGAGTGTGAGGAAAATAACAAATGCTAGATTTAGAGACCAGAGGAGGTCATACCTGCAATTAAAATGAGATGTTACCCCAAACTATAAAGCGGAGGCAAGTGGAAAAGTTCCCCAAGACCAAGAAAGAGTGGTATGCGGGGAGAGGCCAGACCCACGTGTGTCCCTGTGGCTAGGGTGAGGAGAGGCAGAGAGAGAGAGAGAGAGAGAGAAGAAGAAGGCCAGCCTTATCCTAAGAAAATGTTGTTTTTTTAATTTAAAATATTTTATTTATTTATTTAAGAGAGAGAGACAGAAAGAGGCAGAGAGAGAGAGAGAGGGTGAGAGAGAATGGGTGCACCATGACCTCTAGGGTATGGTATGGTCCACATTCAGAGTGGGTCTTCCCTCCTCAGTTAATCTTTCCTGAAAACACCCTCATAGACACACCCAGAGAGATGTGTTTCCTTGGGGATTCTAAATCCCATAAGGTAGATAATGGAAATAGGATCTTTAAAGAGGTGATTAATTTAAAATGAAGTCCTTAGAGTACATGCTAGTTAAACACAACAGGTGTCTTTATAAGAGGAACTTATACGGGACATAAGTGCACAGACTTATGCAAAAGGCAGCACGGGGACGACCCTCTGTTAGCCCAGAGGAGAGGCCTCAGCAGATTCAGCCTACCAGTCCCTCATCTCCAACTACCAGTTTCCAACATTTTGAGAAATACATTTCTGTTTAAAAATCATGCAGTCTCATTTAGTTAAGGCAGCCATAGCAGATTAATAAACCTTTCATGAATGTGTAGGGGATGATCAGAACAGGAAGAAGCAAAACCAACAGCGGGGGGCTTCTGAATGTATTGGCAGGTCAATCTGATATGACCTGAATGATTAAAAAGGGCCCTATATGCATAATGCTGCTAGGAGCCCAGCACAAACAGAGATCTCCCAGGAGGAGTATGCCTTCATCCTACCCTTCACAAATTAATGAGATAAATGCCACAGCGTGATGGGATCTTGAAAAGTGCAGACACTAAATCCAGTACTGAGTATTCCAGCAGGAAAAATCACTGAGAGAGAAAGCACAATGAAATGACCAGGAGTTGGAGGAGGAAAGGAGGAGTTACTGTTTAATGGGTGTGATGGTTGATGTTGACTGCCAGCCTGCCTGGATGAAGCAATACCTAAGGCACTATGGAGAAACTACGTCCAGGTGTGTCCGTGAGGTGTTTCCAGAGAGGATTTACTGAGTGGAGAAGACACTGCCTGAGGGTGAATGGCACCATCCCATGGGCTGGAGTCCCAGACTGAATGAAAAGGGAAAAAGAGAAAAGCTAGCTGTCGTGGTTTGAATGTAAAATGTCCGCCGGGTATGGTGGTGCATGCATTTAATCCCAGTACTCAGGAGGCAGAGGGGTAGGAGGATCTCTGTGAGTTCGAGGCCAGCCTGAGGCTAGATAGTTAATTCCAGGTCAGCCTGAGCTAGTGAGACCCTACCTCAAAACAACAAAAAAAAGTTCCCCACAGGCTCATGGGTTTGAATACTTGTTCCCCAACTGGTGGCACTGGGACAGTTATGGAGCTTTTAGGAGGTGGAACTTTGCTGCCAGATGTGAGTCATGGGGTGCGGGGGGAGGCATGAAGTATTAGAGGCAGGCCCCACATGCTGTTCTCCCCGTGTTTCCTGTCTGCTGATGTTTTGAGCTGGCGCTTGCTCCTGCCTTGCCTTTCCTACCATGAAATTTTCCCTCAAAACTGTGAGCTGAAAATGAAATCTTTCTTTATTCCCCTTTGAAACCTTACGAAGCAAACGCCCATTGACTATATTTTCTTGGCCTTCTGGTCTTCCAAACTCCCACCAGAATGTCCCCGTAAACTCTGCCTAAAGTATCAGGGAAGGGGGAGAGGGGTTCTCTACAAGGAACTTCCAAATCCCTCCTTATTCCTCCTGCTAACCAGTTCCAAAAGAGTAAGGGCCACACAGTTGGGTTTACTGCAGCAACAGCCCCTGTGCTCAGTACCAATTTTCTGTATCAGTTGCTTTCTCATTGTTAGGTCAAAATAACCTACCAGCTCAGGGAAGAAAAGAGTTTATTTTGCCTTACAATTCCAAAGGGTAGAGTCCATGATGGTGGAAACAGCATCTTTCAGGAAGCTAGCATCACGTCAGCAGATCAGCAGGGAGAAAGCAAAAGAGAGAACAGCAAGCAAGGTCAGGCTCAAAAACCTCAAGGACTGCCTCTAGCGACCCCCTTATAGAACCTTCCAGAGCAGTGCTACAAACTGAGGATTAAGCATTCAAACACAGGAGTCTGTGGGAGACATTTTATAATCAAAGCACCAGAGGCTGATTTTTAAAAAAGTTCACTATCGTAGTGGAGAATCTTTGAAATCCCAGCATTTAGATGTGAGACTGGAGGGTTGTTGTGAATTTGAAGTGAACCTGCACTACAAAATAAGACTCAGTCTCAAAGAATTAAAAGTAAAAGCAAAATAGGAGAATTTGCCCGAAGTGTAGAAAAAAGAAGTACATGAAACAGATTAAGAGAAGATGAGTCACAGGGGACAGGATAAAAATCTGTTTCATTGGAGTTCTTTAAGGTGAGCAGAACAGAAGAAAAACTAGTGGAGACTCTAAGAGGGCTCCAGAAATGGTTAAAGGCACAAATCCAGGAAGCCAAGAATGTAATTGAATGGGGTACCTGAAAGAAAATCAGTAGCTAGACCCATGCTGCTGAACACCAAAAACTAAGAGGAACCTTAAATTTTTTTTTTTTCCGAAAAGTAGGATGGAGTCTCTTTGCTTCAGTTATCCATTGTTGTGGAGCAAATGACTCTGAGAATACTTAAAATAAGAATGGTCTATTGATCTTAACACAGTTCTGTGGGCTGGCTGGGCAATCATTCTACTCGACCCATGCCGGGCTCACTCTTCCAGCCACATCCCGGCTGCCTTCTCTTAGTGGGAAAACTTGATAATTAGTGGGTTTACCTGGGATAGTTCAACCCCTCTTTCACTCCATGATGGCGTTCATCTCAAAGACTACAGACTTGGTTTTTTCACACGGAAACAACAGCTTTCCAGAAGGCAAAACCTCCAGATGCATATATTTAGGTATTTTCTGCTGATATTTCATGTATTGGTGCTCCAGTGGTCAAAGTAAGTTTCCTGTCTGCGACGGTTAGTCTTTTTTTTTTTTAATTTTCTTTTTTTTATTGACAACTTCCTTAATTGTAGACAGTATCCCATGGTACTTCCCTCCTCCCCCCACTTTCCCTTTTGAAACTTCACTCTCCCCCTCTCAATCAGTCTTTCTTTTCAGTTTGATGTCATGATCTTTTCCTCCAATTATGATGATCGTGTGTAGGCACTGTCAGGCACTGTGAGCTCATGGATTTCCAGGTTTCTCTATGCAATGATTTGTCTTGATTAGCCAACTTCATTCGGTAGAGAGACTGACAAAATCAGCAAAGCACGCTTCTACATGTCTGCAAGGTCATTTCCTGAGAAGAGAAGAAACAAAGGCTCTGATCTGGTCTGATCAACTGATCAATCAGGAATCTGAATAGATTATTGAGAGGTGCTGTAACTATAGAAGGTGATCCCTAACAAGGAAGTGGTTCCTGGTAGGTGTATCCTGGAAGGGTGTATCTTATTCCTGGCTCCCTCTGTCACCTGTCACCAGACTTGCTTCCTGACCACCATTAAATGAGCAGCTCACCTCTGCCATCCACCTTCTCCATGATGTTTTGCTTCAACACAGGCCCCCAAACCAACCGTGGACTGTAATGTTGGAAACTGGAAGCCAAAAGAAATCATTCCTCCTTCTATATTTTTCATTTCATGTTTTTGCCATTGTTACAGTAACAGTAGTTTGATGAACACACTGGCCAAACCCAGAATCCATATGAGAGAGGACCCCATGGGGACATGAAGGGGCCACAGTCTGCCATCAGTCCCCCAGGAGTTAATTCCCTTCTTTATGGAAAACATCCATTTTGCTGGGATCCCAAGTGCTGATGTAGGCTTGGCGTGTTCTGGATGGAGAGCCTTTCTCAGCTCTCCGTGGGCTTACCTCAGTCAGTGGCTCTCGAGTTCATTGTCACATGCTAAAGAGGAATTAAGGACTATGGACAAGAGATGTGCAAGTAAAACTAGGTTTACTAAGGTGATAGTAGAAGGACTTCTGACCAGGAGGGACAAAGAGAGATAGAGATAGAGCTAGGGATAGAGATAGAAAGAAACCACTGAGCTGTATTTTATGCAACTTATGACAGGACCTGGATAGCAGCTGTCGTAATCTGTCCTGAGATTGGTTCTTCCCACACATTGCATTGTTGGCTGGACTAGTGAGGGGCCTACATGCTCTGGCCATGTCCCCTAAGCCAAAGTGACAGGAGCTGCTCATGTCACTTGCCCGATCAGGAGGATGATCACACATCATGATCATCTTGTCCATTCACTCTCCCAACTAGTTGTACTGGTTCTGAAGGTCATGGGCAGGTCCTTTTTTTATTCTTAGCTACCTGACTGTGGCTTTCAACCAACATTATACGGCTGGCTTGTAATTCACCATGGACCCTGCCCTTACTGCCTGGAGGTTCTAACTCATATCTCTGTTCAGTCCAACAGTATCAGACTCAAAGTCCATCATCTTGCCATCAGTGTAAGTCTGGATGCAGGTGACGTGCCTTGGACGAGCTCCTCAAGGGAAACCCTTCTGACTTAGAGATTGTTAAGCTTAGAATAGAGATTCTGGGACAATTTCCTTGGGGTAGGGAAGTTTATTTTGTGTCAGTGGAAGAACTCAGAAGGGAAAGGAAAGGAATGAAGTGGGCACGAAATCAGTGGTGAAAGCAACAGTATTTTCGTATGAGAGGGGGCTGGGACAGGGAAAAACAGAGGTGGCAGGAGAAATGGCCAAGGGGTGAAGGACAGGAGCTGAGAAATGTGGCAGCTGCAGCAGTGGGTCCCATCCCTGGAACAGGCAGATAAAGGAAAATTTAGAACATGTGGGGCAGGATACTGAACAGGACTCTGAACCAAGAAGTGGCTAGAGCAAGAGAAAGGAACAGAAGAGATAAAGAAAGAGGAAAAGGGCTGGACAGATGGCTTAGCAATTAAGGCACTTGCCTGCGAAGCATAAGAACTCACATTCGAATCTTCAGGTCCCACAAAGCCAGACACACAGTGATGCAAGCATGCAAAGTCGCACTTGCCTGTAGTTCGTTCACAGCAGCTGAAAGCCCTGGCATGCCCATTCTCTCTCTCTTGGCCTCTTTCTCTGTCTCTCAAAATAAATTTTTAAAAAAGAGGAAAAGGTGTGTGAAGTAGGGAGGAGAGAGACAGAGACAGAATGACAGAACAAGGCACAAACCTTAGTTCAGGGAGAAACTGAACAGAAAAATGGAGAAGAGTGCCTGATGAGGCCTTATACATGTCCCTTTGGGGTTGGGGATGGCCCTGTGAGGGAACAGCCTTGGGAGATGTGCAGAGGTGTGGGCCAGTGGTGGGGGAAGGAGCTAGACTCTCTAGGCCCCCTACATTGAGCCCTTTTGGGGAAGTGAAACCTTTGATGGCCACGTTGAAATGTGGAATGGGCATAGGGCTCTATACACTAAAATGTCATTTGTCTCCTGCACATCAAACATACAGAAGTAATGTTATCAGCATTGTTAGGGTCAGAGCCTGGGCACTAAGAGGCTAGGCCAACCATCTGCCCTCAATATGTCAATTAAGAAGACACCAGTGAGGAGCAGGAAAAATGATTTATTCAATGTTGCCACACTGGGAAGAGGAATTAAATAAAGAGGTCCAGTGACCTTCCCCCTGCCCAGGTCTATCTTCAGGATCCTGATATGAGGCTCAGGCTTAAGCAGAAAGCAAGAGGTCAGCATAACTAACCCTTCTTGGTCGATGACACCTCCCCCCATCACTGACCCATCATTGCCTCAGCTCCAATCTGTCTTGAAAGTGGTCAGAACTGTGTGAAGTCTCCATCCAGGAGACAAGTCCCCATCTGGCTGCCTCTAGGCTTCAGTCCTTTTCTCTCAGCACGAGATTCCAGAGGCAATTCCATCTCCTTGAGGAACTCTGAAAGCCAAAGGGAAGGGCACAAGTGTCTCTTCCTTCCTGTCAGGACCTTTATGGTAAAAGGAGATTGAATTTCCATACTAGTTACATAAATGAGGAGAGGAAATGCAGAGAACGGTGGCACAAGTCTGTAATCCCAGCACTCAGGAGGCTGAGACAGGCGGATTGGGAATTCAAGGCCAGCCTGGGTGATACAGTGAGCTTCTCGGCAGAGAAGAATGAAAGGAAAAGAAAAGGGGTGGAGGTAGGAGGAAAATGGATGTAAATGTCTAGATCCTGGTCACAGCAGCTCTGAAATTCAGCTGGCCTGGTGTCGTCACTTCCTACTCTGGGGACAGAGGATATTTCTTGATTAGGGTCTACTTCTGCTTCTAGAAGTTGTCCCCAGAGCATTACCAAAATACAGGAAAAACCTCTCACAAATCACTCAACACAGTATTCGTGATAGCAGATGCATAGGAGTTTTTGTTTCCTCACATACCAAGCATTTCTTTAGCTCATTGAGACTGGGCACCCCATGCTCCGATTCAATCCTGGAACCACCTACCTGCAGGTAACATGAGAGACCGCAGCCTGAGACCTTCAGCCCCACCATGCTATCCCTATTCCATATACCAGTCAAGAACTCCACCTGGGGGCCTGTGTCCCGGAGGATCAGCTGTTAATCAGGGTTTTCCAACACTATGGTCTGGTTTGATTGATTTGAGAGAGCAGTTCACGAGACTCGGGGGCATTTTCTCATTTAGTACAAAAGATGCAGAGGACCAGCTGCTATAGGTATAGAGCAGAGGCCAGGAGGCATCTCCTGAGATTTCCAGTGTCCTGTGTCCTGAGGCAAAGCCTTGTACCAAGGACTCATGGTAAAGTAACAGGAATGGAACTAGTTTATTAAGAATGAGGAAGGGCTAGGGGGAAACTACTGCTGTTGTCTGACTAAATGGATATATTATCATCACAAAACTGCCCTCTAAATTTTCAGGTTTATACATGCTTATGCCCACAATTTAATGCTGTTCTCACTTTTGGTTAGGACAAGTTTGTTTGTTTGTTTTTCAGATGGTGGTGACCACTGGTGAGATTCAAAACTCACCAACATGCTGAGAAGAAGCTACAGTGATGTGTACTTTCGCACCCTCCAAGGCTCAGGGTCCATTGAAGAAAAGGTGACAGGAAGAATGTAAGAGCCAAAAGAAGGGGTGGACTGCTCACAGTGCTCTCTTCCGGACACAAAGTGGCTCTGATATTCATGACTTTACATTGGCTGATGCAACCTACACAAGACCTGCATAGTAGGAGGGAAAAATGATGACATCAAAATAGGAGAGAGACTAGCTAGAAAGAAGAAGGGATTCAGTAGAAGGGGGATTCCGGAGGGGAAAAGGAGGGTGGTGGGAAGGAATGATAATCATGGTATATTGTCTATATGTATGGAAATTGTCAATAAAAAGTTGTGGTTTTTCTCCAAAAAGAGGGGCACAGAGCTTCCACGTTATCTCTTAGCATGCCACCTTCCATGAGCCCCTACCTGTTCCGTTATCCAGAAGCTCATCTGAGCCCTGGCCCTTGTTGTATTTACCGAAGTGTCAGTAAACAGACATGGCCGCTGAGATACTTGGTCACTGGAGATCAACAACTCCCGACTCTCTCTCCTTCCTGGAGATTGGGTGGGGTGGGGCTGAGCATCCAATCCTCTAATCGTCTTTAACTTCCTAGTGAGCAACTCTCACCCTGAAACTCTCTACAGGGGCCCCAGTCACAAGCCACCCATTAGCGCACAAAAGCTACTCTTATTGTGGGGGAGGCTCCAAGAGTTTCGGGAGTTAGGGACCAGAAGCTAGGAACAGAGGCCAAACCTGTATTTTGAATTATGATACAATGTCATGTCACAGCATTGGGGTCACCTTGTGGGATCTTGGCTCTACCCTCAGGGATCCTCAACTCGTGACGGTTAATGGCTTCTGTTTCCATGTGAGCAATATCCTGGCCCTTTTCCTGCCTATGCATAGTTAAAGGCCCAGAAACATCCTTGCCTTCTGGGCTCTTCTTAATCCTTTTAGTCCCAAACAGTGCATCTTCCTTTAAAAACATTATTGGTTTCATATGAATCTAAACAGAACTCACTCTATACTCCAACTGCCACAAGGCCCCAAGGGGCCAGAGCATAGCACTCTCTCCATCAGCCACATCACCCTACGAGGGTCACCATTCTTAAGATTCTTAGATGCCCATTCATCTGCTTCAGGCTATGGCAGGAGAATAGGGATGTGAGAAAGGCTTCAAGAGTACTGAAGGCTGCAAGCAGAGGACTGGAAACCCTTCCTTACCTGGGCTGCGTGTAACAATATAGAGCTTGTCTGTAACAATAGAGCTTGTCGTCTTATCAAGATCATGAGACTCCTGTCCCGGGAGTTTGTCTTTTCCCAGCTCACTAGCCCAGTCCCATTCTTGGGAGTGTCTTCCTCTTTCTAAATTAACTGTTTCTATTTGTTTTTTTTTTTTTTTTTAAAGATTTTTATTTATTTATTAGAGACAGAGAGAGGGAGAGAGAGAGGGAGAGAATGGGCATGCCAGGGCCTCTAGCCACTGCAAACAAACTCCAGATGCATGTGCCACCATGTGCATCTGGCTTACATGGGACCTGGAGAATTGAATATGGGTCCTTAGGCTTCGCAGGCATGCTCCTTAACCACTAAGCCATCTGTCCAGCCCTAAATGCTCTCTATTTTTATTACCTTACCATGGGTTTCTGGTGCAATTCTTTGTTCGAGGACTCAGGAGCCTACCTTGTCAGACTCAGGCCTGCACCTCTAACAAAATGGCAACAATTGAAAATCTTCTGAGTTTTTTTTTAATTTAGATTTTATAACTACTAAACATATCTGTTTTCATAACTATCCTTTGGTGTGCATGTGCATAGTGTGTGTGATGTGTATGATATGTGTGTATGTATGTGTGTGGTGGTTCACCTCCCATGCACACTTGTGAAGAGGACAAAGAAGAACTTCAGGAGGTTTCTCCTATCACTGTACTGCCTAATTTCTTAGAGACACAAGGACTCACTGAACTTAGAGCTTGGCTTTTTTTTTTTTTTTCCAGTTTCATGAGTATTTTTTTTCAGAGGATTTTTATTTCTACCACCACACCCAGTTTACGTGCTGGGGATTAAACAGGGTTTTATGCATGGAAGGCAGACATTCTGCCAACTCATTCACATCCTCTACCCCTTCTGAGTTCTTAATAAGGAACTTTCCAGCCAAGCCTAGAACCTGCATTTGATCCCTAGGAGCCACGTAAAAATACTGAGCATAGTGGCATGACCCTGCTATCCCAGAACTGGGCGATGAAGATAGAAGGATCCTTGGAGTCCTCTGACCAGCCACTCTAGTCTAATTGGTGGCTCCAGGCTAATGAGAGACCCTGTTTCAATAAAATAAAATAAAATAGAATAGAATAGAATAGAATAGAATAGAATAGAATAGAATAGAATAGAATAGGTAGATGGTGTTTGTGAGGAACACCCATGGTTGTTCACAGGCTTCCACACATAGGTGTCACAGGTGCATGTACACTTCAATATGCATATGCACCTGTACACATATGAACAATGACCACATATGTACATTAAAAAAGGTAGTCTTGGGCCTGGAGATATGGCTTAGAGGTTAAGGCAGTTGCCTGCAAAGCCAAAGGACCCAGGTTCGATTCCCTAGGACCCATGTAGCCAGATGCACAAGGTGGTGCCTGCATCTGGAATTCATCTGCAGTGGCTGGAGGCTTTGGCCTGTCCATTCTTTCCCTCCCTCCCTATCTATCATCTATCTGTCTATCTCTATCTGCCTCTCTGTCTCTCTCAAATAAGTAAATAAAACTAAAAATACAAAAAAGGTGGTTGTAGCAGACAGCTTCAGGTTCGCTGAGATGAACTTCCAGACCAGGCACAGTTATGGAGGAAGGGATATTATTTATTGAAGCTTACAGATCCAGGGGAAGTTCCATAATGGCAAAAGAAGCAGCCAGCTCTCCACAGGGCCAAGCAGAGAGAGCGAGAGAAACCAACCAGCCACCACAGCACACAGAGCAAAACTACAGCCAAAAGGTCACACAGCACACTTCAGGAACTCCTGCTAGGCACATTTGCATATCTTTACAATGGAATCTCAAACCCACACCATTAGCACCTTAAGACCTGCCCCCAGTGACATTGCCTCGAGCAAGGTGATTGCAGATGCAAACTATACCTAGTAAAACACTGAATATATTGGGGGACATATATTCAAACTACCACATTCCGCCCCTGGCCCCCAATATATTTAGCTCCTGGCCCCCAATAGATTTATAACTATCACACATTGTAAATTGTATTCAGTCCAATTTCAAAGGTTCTCACAGTCTTGATCAACTTAAGATAGTGAGTCCTGTAAAATCAAACAAGTTAAATACTTTCAACATGTAAAGGCACAGAGTAAACATTTTAACTGTATAAGAAATAGCAAGGAGAAACTAAAACAATGCAAACTCAACCACCATCAATAGTCATCAAACTTCTGCAGTTCAAGTTCAGTATAACCAGAGACTAACAGGTTTTCCTCCAGGTTTTCCAATTCTGCCCCTCCAGCTGGGCAGAGTTGCCAGGGAAAACTTTCATCCCATGCCAACACTGCACTCCATGGTAGCCCTTTTTGCACAGTCCTGGTATATCCAAAACATCTTCAGGTCTCCATGCAAACCATGGTCCATCTTCCAAAAGGCTCTTCCAGCCTATTCCTGAGGGTCTTCATGCCCTGCCTCGTGCCGCATCTCAACAGCGGCTCCTGGAACCGTGTGCAACTCATGACCACTCCATGCATTTTTCATATTTCCAAAACTAATACCAGGTGTGCAGGACAAATCCATATTCTAAATCCACAGACAAAATAAACCATAGCCTTGAAAAGCAGGTTCCTTCTCCAGTCAGCTCTTTCCAAGAATTTGCATTTTTAACAGTCTTTCCTCAGGCATCCTCTCCATTGTTTTAATGTAAATCAAGTCAGGCCACCTTCCTTCCACCTTCCTTAAGATTGCTAATGAGTTGACAATAGCAGCTAAACCAGTCTCAGTGCCTGTCCTTTTAACTTGCTTGAGGTTTTCCAACTTAAAATCTTAAAATCTCAGTCCGATATCTTTAGCCAAGCACATCAGTCCATTACAAATTTAACCTTGATCAAACTTTCTGGGCCTGGATAGCAGAATGTAGCCATCCCTTATGCCAGTAGCCCAGTTCCAACAAAGTCCTCTGCCTTCTTTCCTTCCCCTTAGAAAGCTCATAAGCCAAGCCTCGACGTTCAATACTGTCTGCACTTAGCATTCTCAAACTCTCATCAGAATACTCCATAAAACTTGGCTTACCACTCCAGAAGGCATCTTCAGTTGCAAGCACCAAGTCCATGCCCATTCCTCCAAAACAAAGGTTCCAAAAGACAAATATCCACACAGTCAGGTTCATCTCACCCCACTCCTGGTACCACTTTACTGTAGCAGACACCTTCAGGTTCACTGAGATGAACTTCCAGACCAGGCACAGTTATGGAGGAAGGGATATTATTTATTGAAACTTACAGATCCAGGGGAAATTCCATAATGGCAAGAGAAGCAGCCAGCTCTCCACAGGGCCAAGCAGAGAGAGCGAGAGAAACCAACCAGCCACCACAGCACACAGAGCAAAACTACAGCCAAAAGGTCACACAGCACACTTCAGGAACTCCTGCTAGGCACATTTGCATATCTTTACAATGGAATCTCAAACCCACACCATTAGCAACTTAAGACCTGCCCCCAGTGACATTGCCTCTAGCAAGGTGATTGCAGATGCAAACTATAACTAGTAAAACACTGAATATATTGGGGGACATATATTCAAACTACCACATTCCGCCCCTGGCCCCCAATATATTTAGCTCCTGGCCCCCAATAGATTTATAACTATCACACATTGTAAATTGTACTCAGTCCAATTTCAAAGGTTCTCACAGTCTTGATCAACTTAAGATAGTGAGTCCTGTAAAATCAAACAAGTTAAATACTTTCAACATGTAAAGGCACAGAGTAAACATTTTAACTGTATAAGAAATAGCAAGGAGAAACTAAAACAATGCAAACTCAACCACCATCAATAGTCATCAAACTTCTGCAGTTCAAGTTCAGTATAACCAGAGACTAACAGGTTTTCCTCCAGGTTTTCCAATTCTGCCCCTCCAGCTGGGCAGAGTTGCCAGGGAAAACTTTCATCCCATGCCAACACTGCACTCCATGGTAGCCCTTTTGCACAGTCCTGGTATATCCAAAACATCTTCAGGTCTCCATGCAAACCATGGTCCATCTTCCAAAAGGCTCTTCCAGCCTATTCCTGAGGGTCTTCATGCCCTGCCTCATGCCGCATCTCAGCAGCGGCTCCTGGAACCGTGTGCAACTCATGACCACTCCATGCATTTTTCATATTTCCAAAACTAATACCAGGTGTGCAGGACAAATCCATATTCTAAATCCACAGACAAAATAAACCATAGCCTTGAAAAGCAGGTTCCTTCTCCATTCAGCTCTTTCCAAGAATTTGCATTTTTAACAGTCTTTCCTCAGGCATCCTCTCCATTGTTTTAATGTAAATCAAGTCAGGCCACCTTCCTTCCACCTTCCTTAAGATTGCTAATGAGTTGACAATAGCAGCTAAACCAGTCTCAGTGCCTGTCCTTTTAACTTGCTTGAGGTTTTCCAACTTAAAATCTTAAAATCTCAGTCCGATATCTTTAGCCAAGCACATCAGTCCATTACAAATTTAACCTTGATCAAACTTTCTGGGCCTGGATAGCAGAATGTAGCCATCCCTTATGCCAGTAGCCCAGTTCCAACAAAGTCCTCTGCCTTCTTTCCTTCCCCTTAGAAAGCTCATAAGCCAAGCCTCGGCGTTCAATACTGTCTGCACTTAGCATTCTCAAACTCTCATCAGAATACTCCATAAAACTTGGCTTACCACTCCAGAAGGCATCTTCAGTTGCAAGCACCAAGTCCATGCCCATTCCTCCAAAACAAAGGTTCCAAAAGACAAATATCCACACAGTCAGGTTCATCTCACCCCACTCCTGGTACCACTTTACTGTAGCAGACACCTTCAGGTTCACTGAGATGAACTTCCAGACCAGGCACAGTTATGGAGGAAGGGATATTATTTATTGAAACTTACAGATCCAGGGGAAATTCCATAATGGCAAGAGAAGCAGCCAGCTCTCCACAGGGCCAAGCAGAGAGAGCGAGAGAAACCAACCAGCCACCACAGCACACAGAGCAAAACTACAGCCAAAAGGTCACACAGCACACTTCAGGAACTCCTGCTAGGCACATTTGCATATCTTTACAATGGAATCTCAAACCCACACCATTAGCACCTTAAGACCTGCCCCCAGTGACATTGCCTCTAGCAAGGTGATTGCAGATGCAAACTATACCTAGTAAAACACTGAATATATTGGGGGACATATATTCAAACTACCACAGTGGTATTACTATATGTTCACAAAAAAATTGTAAATTGGAGATGTGGTGAATGAAAACTCTCTACCTTTTATGCCTCCTTAAGGAAGTTTGCAAGGTTAAAAAAAGCCCAGTCTCCCACACTCTATCACTCTCTCTCCTTCTCTCTGTCTCTAATAAATAAAATAAATAAATAAAATCCTTTTTGTTTTAAAAAATGGGGGGCTGGAGAGATGGCTTAGTGGTTAACACACTTGCCTGCCAAGCAAAAGGACCCAGGCTTGATTCTCCAGGTCCCATTTAAGCCAGATGCACATGGTGGCACATGCAGCTGGAGCCTGTTTGCAGTGGCTAGAGGTCCTGGTGCGACCATTCTCTCTCTCTCTCTTTCCCTCTCTCTGTCTCTAATAGATAAGTAAATAAATAAAATCTTTTTAAAAAGACCTAGAGCCTGGCATGGTGGTGCACCCCTTTAATCCCAGCACTCGGGAGGCTGAGGCAGGAGGATTGTCGTGAGTTTGAGGCTAGCCTGAGACTATAGAGTGAATTCCAGATCAGTCTGGGCCAGAGCAAGACCCTACATTGAAAACCCAAAAAAAAAAAAAAAAAATCCAGCAAGAGGGACTGGGGAGATTGCTCAGGGTTAAAGGCACTTGCTAGTAAAACTTGCCTGCCTAGGTTCAGTTACCAAATCACTGTATAAGCTAGATGTGAAAAGAGGCAAAAGTGGCTGGTGTTCAGGTATAGCAACAAGAGGCTCTGGTGGCACATGCGCGCACGTGAGCACACACACACACACAATATTTTTAAATTAAAAAGTAAACTTATTTTAAAAAGAAAGGAAGGAAGGATGCAAGAGGGCTGGAGTGATGGCTCAGTCAATATAGTGCTTGATGTGCAAGGAGGAGGACCTGAGTTTGGATCTCCAGCACCCATGGCAACCAACCATAGTGTGGGCTTGTGATCTCAGCATTGGAGAGGTGGAGACAGAAGAACCCCTGGGCTTGCTGGCCAGCTAGTCTAGCTGAATTCCAGGTTCAGTGAGAGATTCTGTCTCAAAAATAAGGTGGAGAGTGATTTAGAAAGACATCTGATATTGACCTCTGGCCTCCACATGCACATACACACTCACACCTGTGCATGTATATGACACATGAGAAGGGAAGGTCAAACATAAAGCACAAAAATATATGGCTGATAAAAAGTCAAAATGTAGAGCTGGAGAGATGGCTTAGCAGTTAAGGCACTTGCCTATGAAGCCTAAGGACCCATGTTTGACTCTCCAAATCCCACGTTAGCCAGATGCACAATGATGAGGCAAATACAAGGTCACATATGCCCACTAGGTGGTGCAAGCATCCAGCATTCGATGTCAGTGGCTGAGGCCCTGGTGCACCAATTCTCTCCTCTCTCTCCATCTCTCTCTCTTTCATGTTGCTTCTCTGTAAAAAAAAAAAAAAAAAGTCAAAATGTATTACTAAGTATATTAACTGTGAATAAATTAAATACTCAAATTAAGAGCAAATATACTTTAGGCACTGTAACTTAATTACCTAATCTCAAAATAAAGAAAAAGTGGGCTGGAGGAATGGCTTAGCTGTTAAGGTACTTGCCTCTGAAGCCGAAGGAGCCAGGTTTGATTCCCCAGAACTCACATAAGCCAGATGCATTGGTGGTGCATGTGTCTGGAGTTCGTTTGCAGTGGCTAGAGGCCCTGGTGTGCCCATTCTCTCCCTGTCTCTCTCATAAATAAATAAATAAATAAAATTTTTTTGTGTGTGTGGTTTTTCGAGGTAGGGTCTCACTCTGGCCCAGGCTGACCTGGAATTCACTATGTAGTCTCAGGGTGGCCTTGAACTCACGGCAATCCTCCTACCTCTGCCTCCCGAGTGCTGGGATTAAAGGTGTGCGCCACCACGCCCAGCTAATAAATAAAATATTTTTAAAAATAAGGAAAAAGTATATATTGGAAGAAATGTCAGGAGAAATGTGAGATGAAGCATCATAGCAAAAGAAATTTTTGACATATATCTGAGTATTTGATAAATTTGGTATATAAATATTAGACAGTTTTTAATAACATAATTAACAAATTGGGCCTAATAAACATAGAACACTGTCTGCCCTGACACATTCCCCTTGGCAGACATAAAATGTTTGTCACAGGGGATCAAAAATTAGGCCAGGGGTAAATCCTGATACATTTTGAAGAGCTGAAATTTTACAAGATATGCCTCCATTACAATGTAATTCAATTAACAATTATAAAAATAGTTTAAAACTTCATTGTTTTAGGAATTAAAAACATGTCTCAACAAAACAGACCAGAGAAAGTAATAGATCATATTTTAAACTGGTACTGGGCACTGCCTGTAGAAATCACATAACACAGCCATAAAGAACAGTCTTGATTTTAAGTATTTATTAGATACAGAGTGAAAATAAGCTAAGCATCTGTCACAAGAAGCTAGGACACTGAGCCGAATAAACCCCTTCAAAAGGTAAAAGATGGGCTGGAGAGATGGCTTAGCGGTTAAGGTGCTTGCCTTCAAAGCTAAAGGAACTAGGTTCAATTCCCCAGTACCCACATAAAGGCAGATGCACGTGGTGGTGTATGCATCTGGAGTTTGTTTGTAGCTGCTCCTTTGTTCTCTCTCTCTCTCTCTCTCTCTCTCTCTCTGCCTCTCTTAAATAAAAAAAAAAGTGAGAGCTGGGAAGTAAAGTGCAAAAATAAACAACCGTCTTCCAAGAGTAGAGAATTTGTGTGTATGTGTGCGCGTGTTGTGTTTGTGTGGCGTGTTTGATGTGTTTGGTGCATGGTGTGTGTGTTGCGTGGTGTGTGTGTAGAAATATGTGAACATAAGCATGTGTATATGTGTTGTGTATGTGTGGAACATGTGTGTGTGTCCATATGTAAGAACATAGGCACATGTGTGTGTTGTGTGTGTATGTTGTGTTTGTGTGTTGTATGTGGTATGTATGTTGTGTGCATGTTGTATGTGTGTGTGTGTGTGTGTGTTGTGTGCCTCACCTTTGTGCATCTGGCTTACGTGGGATCTGTAGAGCTGAACATGGGTCCTTAGGCTTCACAGACAAGTGCCTTAACCGCTAAGCCATCTCTCCAACCCTGGAATACTTTTGCTGATCAGAAATCAAAGAAGAAAAGAAACCATGAAAGATAATGAGATCATATTTAATGAACTTGTGAAGTAAATAGAGGCTCCACTTGCTAAATTTTGAGCAAATTTAACATTATTAAGGACAACTGCAGTGTTTTGAAGCACATAAAATATGTTAAAAACCACAAATTCACAATGATATATTTATTTACTTTTATTTATTTATTTGACAGAGAAAGAGAGAGAAAATGGGCGTACCAGGGCCTCCAGCCATCGCAAACAAACTCTAGACTCATGAGTCCCCTTATGCATCTGGCTATCATGGGTCCTGGAGAATCGAACCTGGATCCTTTGGCATTGCAGGCAAACACCTTAACCGCTAAGCCATCCCTCCAGCCCAAATATATTTTTAAAGAAATATTTCAAAATAATAGGCAGCTGGTCATTTTGGGGGAATGCTGGAAAACCAACTCACATAGCCAAAGGGTCAATTCATCTATCCTGATTGTCCTATGAGAACTGTACCACTGATTAGCTAAGGAATGCATAGATGGAATGTTTGTGTTTCCCCCTTCCCCAAATTTGCATGTTGAAATACTAACCTCCAACATGGTGATCAATGACAGGTGAGTTGGTTTTGAGCATGAGCTCTCATGCATGGGGACTTTTATTACAAGCCCTCCAGATCATCCTCGCTACTCTGTTACTTGGTTGGAGAGATGGCTTAGCGGTTAAGGAACTTGCCTGTGAAGCCTAAGGACCCATGTTCAGCTCTACAGATCCCACGTAACTTACCGAAGAGATAGCATCAGCTCTGATGTAGGAAACAGCTCTTCCTAGACAATGGATTTCCTGGTATTTTTGCATCTAGTATTTCATGGTTTCCAGAAAAATAAGCAACAAATTTCTGTTGCTTGTAAACCATCCAATCTATGGGGATTTTTACAAAAGCATTTTGAATTAATACAGAGGCATTCCTCTTTACAAAAAAAAATTCACTTATTTGCATACTTGTGTGTGTGTGGGGGGGGGGTGCGTGCCAAGCTCTCCTGCCACTGAAAATTATGTCCATCTGGCTTTATGTGGGTGGCTGGGTAATGGAACCTGGGATAAAAGGCTTTGCAAGCAAGTACCTTTAACTGCTGAGCCATATCCCTGCCTTGAGACATTTTATGGAATGATTCCAGCTAATAAGTATAATTCATCACCATGCTATATTTCTTCATTTCAATTAAAGGTGCTGTGATGGGTCATCTCAATGAATCAATTGACTGGGGTAAGAAATGCGTAGGACAGGAGTAAAGCACACTGAGGTGTGACTGTGATGTGTTTACTGAGGTCATGAGGCTCTAAGGTTAGGACTGGTTTTATCCCCTGATGGAGTCATAATATGGTGGCATGATTGGGAGTTGGTGAAAAATAGGAGGGTGAGCCTTTAGAATAAGTAGGTCACTGGGACGACGTTGCACTAGCACCTTCCTGTATTCCTTTCTCTCCCTTTTGGCCACCTTGATGTGACTTGTGTGCTCCACCACACTTTCCTGCCATGATGGCGGATTGACACCTCTGAAACCACGAGCCCAGTGAATTCCTCTGACCTTCAGTTTTTGGCCACAATGATGAGAATGCTAACAAATACAGGGTCTTGATATTAATCATGAGTGACTGTCAACCACGTATGAAAGGAAATAACTAGATTCCGTATTTATTCAGAGGGAAGGTCATACCTACCATTTAGGAAATAGTCTTCAAAAAAAATTACCCTGGTTCTGGTCAAATCACCCATGTTCAAGAACTTAAAAAGGAGAGAAAAACATGTTAAAACTCCATGAGGATTAATGTGTAAATCCATATTGGGGAGCTCTGTGCGATGGCTCACTCAGTTTCTTCTAGAACAATTCAAGGCAATAAAAAGATGGACTAAGATCCTACAGATTACAGGAGACAGGGAAAGAGCCGCAAGTGGCATCAGATAAGGTTAGCCTTGCTCGGGTCTTTATTCAAGTAGACAATTTATGCAAATCAAAATACACATGTGAATGCATTCATGAAACTAGATCATTGATGACATTGTGGAATTAGGGTTCATTTTTGTCTCATTTAGGAGTCTATAACTTTTGTGAAAACAAACTAAATTTTATAGGTGAAATTTAAAATGAAAGAAATAAATCATGCTAGAAATCTTAGAGAAATTATGATGAGAAATAAATGTCATTCGTTTCAGCTAAGTTTTATTCCCTGACCATGGCCATCTGTCAGAAGTCGTTATTTATCCTGTAACACGTTCATGAGCCTCTTGAGTCTAGTTTGGAGGGTGGGACTTGAGATCGAGGGGCTGGAAGGAGGGTTGGAGGGGACCTTGTCCAAGACTGTTTCACTTGGCTGGGGCAGCATGTCTCTGGTCTGCATCAGCTTGAGTCGCCACAGTGAAATAACGTCAGCCTGAGCAACCTCCACACAGAACAGCATTTCTTTGCTGTGTGGGCACTGGGAAGCCCAGGGGTCAAGGCTCTGGCAGATTCACTCTCTGGGACGGACTCTTTCTGGCTTGCAGACAGCTGCCCCTTCTCGTGTAATGTTTTGGGATAAGGCTACCATCCTACCAAGATAAAATGCTCATCCTTGTGCTCTCATTCAATGTCTTACATTATGTCCTAAGAACTCCATCTCTAAACACAGTCGCATTGTGGCTTAAGGCTTCAACATATGGACTGGGGGAGGGTGCAATTCAGTCCATAGCATCTCCCACGCAGGCCTCTCCTCTTCAGTGCCTGGGTCCAAGCCAGATCGCCAATGATAGCCAAGTACCTGAGAGGACCCAGCTACATGAATATTCACTGGGCTTCATGACAGCCCATATGGCTTTGCACTGCCTTGCCAGAGCCTGGCTGAATTCATCAGATCAAACGGAATAAGACTGCTTAATCGACAGGAGGCTGCTGTTGGTTGGTCTCTCCATCAGAAGACCAAGCACCGAATGTCATGAGTCAGAAGACACTGTAGAGAAATGGGAAGATTGTTTTCTTGTGGATGTCATTTCGTTTGGTGGAAGCTTGTTCTCTGAGGGAGCGCCCGTGCTGAGCTCATCGGCTCTAATAGCAGCTAAGAATGATGAACATGGAAACAGCTCTAATGAAACAATCGCTCCTGACAGGAAGACATCACTGTTAGGAAGAGTTGAAAGGACGGGTGGGGCAGGAGGAGACAAGAGAAACAAAAGAAATTAAAAGGAAAAGAAAAATACGACAGAAGGGGAGGCACAGGGTAAGCCTGAATTCAGTGGAAGGTAATTGCACGAGGAAAGTCGAGAGCTAGAGGGAGGACGAACAGACCCAGACTTCCCATAGAACCACCCAGAAAGGGAAGAGGAGGTAGAATGGCTTCTTAAAATAGCTCTTGGTTCTTTCTAAGGTTGATTATGACATGATCATAATAGTTGCTGATTGTTAAGTAGGTTAAATGTTGTTTTCTCCTGGTTCTTTTGACTTACATAATCAGGTAGTCTAAAGTAAAAAAGATTCAAGTCCGAAGCAAGTGAAATTCATTTTAGAGATTCAAAGCAATATCACCACAGCTGTATCAAATAATTCAAATCACATGAAAGACCGACATGGTGTTTTCCCTTCAGGATGAGCTTTAATTAGTGGGGCATATGATGTTGGTTGTCTTTCCAATAGCCAATCCGCCCCCTCCCCACCGCTGCCAATGGAACAATGGCTTTGTTGGAATGACTGTGCCCCTCAGTGGAGAGAGGGGAACAAATCACTCTAGGCCCAACCAATAATGTGATTTTCTTTCTTTTCTTTTCTTTTCATTTCTTTTTTTCTTCCTTTCTTTCTTATGTGTGTGTGTGTGTGTGTGTGTGTGTGTAATGGGCACTCACACACCACAGTGTGCACGTGGAGGTCAGAGGACAACTT
This sequence comes from Orientallactaga sibirica, assembly GCA_036365145.1. NCBI lineage: Eukaryota > Metazoa > Chordata > Mammalia > Rodentia > Dipodidae > Orientallactaga > Orientallactaga sibirica. The sequence goes on from JAEOAD010001031.1 coordinate 1,051,267, forward strand.
CATGTTGCTCCCCACCTTTCACTTTATTTGAGGCAGGGTAGATCTTACCGATTTGCTGCTAGAAAGCCAGTAGGATTCTTCTGACTCAGTTTCCCATCGCCGTGGGCACACTGGGATTACAGAAGCATATGCCATTGGGTCCGGATTTCGGTGGGTTCTGGGGATCTGAATACGAGCATCAGTCTGGTCAGCTAGCACTTTTAGCCACGAAACCACCTCCTCAGCCTGGGGAAGATTTTTTTTTTTAATCAATAATGGGGAATGTTCCTTCCTGATCTGGATGCAGATACGTAAGAAAGTTGTACCGTAGCCGGCTGGTGACCAGGAACGGCAGATCAGGAGAACCATATAGATGCTGTGTGTGATTCCAGGGGTCGTGGAACTTGATGTTCAGAACCAAAGAACAAGTTTGGAAACTGTTTCAAGAATTCTTATGGAGGGGATGAGTAAATGGGTCACGGCACCATCACACTGGCCCGCTGTTCTTCAACTTGCAGCTAATGACACTTGACAGAGGCAAGACAGGCTCAGAAGAGACATTGGTAGGCACTGTGATGTCACCCACAAACTTCCTCTGCTGGAAACTTAATTCCCAAAAATTATGTTTATGGTTTAGGAGACTTTGGGAGATCAATAGGATTAGATGGGGTCATGAGCACAAGGCCTCCTGGTGCAATTAGCGGCATTCTAAGAAGAAAGATCTGAACTATCAATCACGCTTGGTCTGTCTCCTGGTGTGATGACTTTGCCATGTCTTGACCAAGCAGGAAGAGACCTTCACCAGGCCCTGTGCAGAGACTGGCGCTGTGCCCTTGGACGTTCCAGCCTCCAGAATCAGAAACTTACTAAGCCTGTATTCTTTTTTTGTAATTTTAAAATTTATTTTTATTTATTTGAGACAGAGAGAGAGTGAGAGAGAAAGTGAGAGAGAATGGGTGTGCCAGGGCCTCCAGCCACTGCAAACAAACTCCAGACACATGTGCCACCATGTGCATCTTACTTACGTGGGACCTGAAGAATTGATCCTGGGTCCTTAGGCTTCTCAGGCAAGCACCTTAACCACTAAGCTATCTCTCCAGCCCTTAAACCTCTATTCTTTATGCATTTTTCAGTCTGTGATAGCAGAGAACAGACTAAGCTGGAAGATTAAGGTCATCTTGGAGGAAGGAAGACCTCCAGATAGAAGTGGTTCAAAAAAGAAAGAAGTTAATTTCTCTCTTTGTGAGTTCAGAAACAAGCAGTGCAGAGGTGTGGTCACTGGATTCTCACTTCACCTGCCCATTGGAAGCTCATGACCTCCTTTCCAAGATCACCTTATAGTCTAGGTTGGTTACCCCTGTTCTAGGAACCATGTCCTTCTTCTTTTCTTCTTTCTTTCTTTCTTTCTTTCTTTCTTTTTTTTTTTTTTTTTTGTTTTTTTGAGGTAGGGTCTTACTCTAGCTCAGGCTGACCTGGAATTCACTCTGTATACTCAGGGTGGCCTTGAACTCATGGCAATCCTCCTACCTCTGCCTCCCGAGTGCTGGGATTAAAGGCGTGTGCCACCACACCTGGCTCCATGTCTTTTTTTCTAGCCAGCATGAAGGAATGAAAGTATTTCTCTTGGGTGGAAGCACTCAAGAACCACAGGCTTGCAGGGGTTGCACTACTTCCTGCTCTTGCTGCTCTGAAGGAGTACCCAGCAGGGACAACTGGTGGGGGGAAGGATCTCCTTTGGTGCATGGTTTGGTGCATGGTTTCAGACAGTACAGTTTATTGTGGAGGGGAAAGCATTATGTCTCAGTTACTTTTGTTTTTATTTATATTTATTTATTTATTTATTTGGAGAGAGTGAGAGAGAGAGAGAGAGAGAGGGAGGGAGAGAGAGCGCTAGAGAATGGGCGCACCAGCAGCCTCTCAGCCGCTGTGAACAAACTCCAGACACGTGTGCCCCCTTGTGGGCAAGTGCGGCATTGCACCCTTGCGTCACCTTGCGTCTGGCTAAATGTGGGACTTGGAGAATCGAACAGGTGTTCTTAGGCTTAGCAGACAGGCACCTTAACTGCTAAGCCATCTCTCCAGCCCCACAGTTATTCTTGTTGCTGGGACAAAGCACATGACCAGATGCAGCTAAAGGGAGGAAAGTATTTATTTTGTCTTACAATCTTGAGAGGAAGCTTCATGTTGGCAGGGGAAAGTATGGCATGAGCAGAGGCTGGACATCACCTCCTTGGCACATCAGATGGAAAACAGCAGCAGGAGAGCGAGCCAAGTTCTGGTAAGGGGCAGCTGGCTATAATATGCCAACTCCTCCCCCTGCCCCATGCACACACCTCTTCCAGCAAGGCTCCACCTCCCAAATTGCCACCAACTGGGAACCAAGCATTCAAAACACATGAGTTTATGGGGTCACCTGATTCAAACCAGCACACATGGCAGAGATGCTCCCTGGTGGGAGCTTGTGGCCTCCAGATCAGGAAGCAGAGAACTAGACAGGAACTAGGCCTGGACCAGAGCCGTAGCAATGAACTTCTGCCAGCCAGGTCACATCTCCTAAAGTCAGCACAACCTCCTGAAACAGTGCCAGTGGCCAAACATAGGTGTTCAAGCACACGGGCCTGTGGCAGACTTTTCAGACTTAAAACTATAACAAGTTAATATTAACCTCCTCCCATGGGCGTATCTAACAGTGCGCATGATGCATTAGAGGAGATTCTGCCCACTTCAGGGAGGTCCCAGTGTGACATCTTTTTATTTTTAATATATTTTTATTAGTTATGTATATAGTATATATACAGCCATGATGGTACCATCGTTAGCCTTCTCCCTGTCCTCCCCCATGGGTAATGTGGGTCTTGCCTTATGTGGGTAGCCATCAGTTATGTGGGAGAGGCAATGTCTCTCTGTATAATGACCCAACTCATGGCTCTAACAATCTTCCCGCCCCCTCTTCCGCGAATTTCCCTGAGCCATGTTGGGTTCATTTTAGGTCTATTTCAGTGACGAGGTTTTGTGAGTCTCTGTGTCTCTGGATGTCTGATTTGGTAGGGGCTGAGAGTTCTTTGTGTCTATCTCCTTCACCCTTGTGCTGGTACCAGGTTCACTGAGAAAGCAGCACTCTTGCTCATTTTCCCTATAACGCTATGGCTTCAGCTGGTGCTGATGATGAGGTGCGATGGGCTGATTCTCTCCTCAGGTTCTGTGTCCATCTGAAAGAGAGAAGCAGATTCTCCAATGGAGAGTGAGGTCAGTGCAAGACACATGGATAACCATTATTATTTTAGAGAGAATTTGATAGGTGTAGGCCCTCTTGTATCCCACTATTGGTGGGAGCTTGATATTGGAGAGTGGGCTTGTTTTTGGATATGGTTCTGACTTGTTTCCCGTTTCCAGGTATGGGTTCCATTCCACTGAGCGGACCCGTTAGCCAAATCTAGAGTAGTTGGTAACCCACCATGGCTGTGTGCCACTACTGCACTTGTGTGAGCATCACGTCAGGGTGTTTGCTGCTGAGTAGCTTAGACCATGAGTTGCTTAGACAGATGTTGGTTGTTTTCCCCCAGTCACTCATGTGGCACCTTCTGGCACTAGACAAGCTAACTGTCTGGGGACTGACTCTCTTCCAGATTCTAGCCAGGCCTCTCCATGTTCCTTCCAAACAGCATATGGTGTCTTCGGCAGCAGGGTCTTACCAATAACCTGTGGTGGGTCATCAAGTACTCTAACAGAAATCTGTCTTCTTTTGAGAAACCTTGTAGGTCTCACTGATCAACAGCCCATTAACCACATGCTGGTATTGGGAGTTACAGGTCAGTGCCAAGGGAAAAGAAGGAAGAAAAGGTATAGGTAATGTGAAAGAGAAAGAGAGAAGAGGGAGTGATAGAGAGAGAAACAGGAGAAGATTGAAGTTAGTCTTCATCATACCCTCTCCAGGCCCCGGTGATTCAAGCAACTGATGCAGGTTCGACCTTTTAGTATGTCTTTCAGGATATAGGATTTTATGGCACCATTTCCATTTGGGTCCAGTTTTTTGTTCCCCCCCCTTTTCCTGCCCTCCCACCCCATCATCCCTATTGTTCAATCATCAAGAAGTGTGTGACATCTTTTGTGATGCACCTGAGGCAGTGCTGGCTGGCAGGCTGGTGGCAGATTCCGTACTGGCAGCAGTAGCCCCTCCTTTCTCATGTGATCAAGTTCAGGCAAGAGGGTTTGTAAAATGCCCACAGGTGGAACCTAGAGGTCCTGGAGATGAAGGGACTGCAGATCCAGGGACATGGTTTTTGTTCCTTTTGTATGGCCTGGTGACTTTCTTTCCAGCAGACCACAACCTATAAGGGTATAAGTTATTCAATAAAGATGGAGCCATGCAGACCAGAAAGCAAAGTGCTGGCGGGGGACAGGAGCAGGGTCCGCTTTCTAGTTTAGAGATCACCTCATTCCAGAGTTAACTTTGATTCTGCATGGGTCCTCACAATGGCATGGCTGAGGGGAGATAGCCTCCATGGTCATAAAGTGACAACTGAGGAGGCAGAGGTCACGGCCAGCCCTCTGGAAAGCAACAATTCAGTCCACCACAGATAAGGCACAGTAGAAGGAAAGATCTGGAGTTGACACTGGACTCTTGACTGTCAAATTACTTGACCTCAAGCAACTTCAAGTTTCTTGTAAATCAGGGTGCAATCAGAGTATCTCTCTAAAGTAGGATGGCATTTTCTTTTGGCTCTTCTGTCTTCCTGGATTAATCTCCAGTCTACGTAGTGCTCAGCTTGAGAACTGAACCCAGAGTGTCAGGCTTCGTAAGCACCTTTAACCACTGAGACATCTTCCCAGGCTCCCGTGTAGAAGCCTCAATGGGTATGGACTTCATTTAGGAAAAAGAGGGCTTTGGTATAAAGATGGGAAAAGTGGGGGGGGGTGTGGAGATGAAAAGCAATGAATGGGGTGAGGAGAGAGGGGCCATAGGAGGGAGCAGGTCTGTGTAGTCTTGGGTCTCCAGACTAGATTTGTGTCTTATGGCTGCTGCAACAAGTTCAAACCCAGAAGCTTATGGGGGTCATTTTACACCTAAACCACAGCACCATGGGTTTGGAGGGAGACACCATTAATCCACTGGACAGGAACTGGGAGAGCAGGAATGTAGTGTAGGTGGATTGAATGGGTGAGGAAACAAGCTGTACAGGTAAATGCTTGCTCTAAAACTGCTCCTTTCTCCTGTCCTGCCAACCTGATGTGGCTTTTTCCTTTCAGAGAGTCAGGCCCAAAGGGGGCAAGACCAATACCTACAGATGCAGACCCTGAGAGTTTAGCTCTCTTCCACTCCTCAGCCTCGCTAAAAGCAAATAGCATCCTCCCCTCTGCTTGCCTCCTTCCATCGCCTTCTCCCTTGCCCACATGCTGCTTCTCCTTCACAGAGCTCTGAGTCAAACAAGCCTGGGAAGGCATCATAGGAACTGGGTTGCAGCAAGGCTGGTGTTCAACATTTCTGTCCAGGAAGGAAATTCCCGATGGCATTGGTACCTGTGAGTGGCACTGTCTGGTTGTGATGGGGTATTGATTGTCAGACACTAGCATGGCTGGTGTGTGGCTGGAGCTCCTTACGCTCTCCGTGAGTGTTTCCAGTCCATCTCTATGTGCGAAGGCTGGTGCTACAGGCACAGCAGTACGGCTGTACGGGCAACGCAGCAAGCCCAGGAGCAGGTGGGATCCTTCTTAGCATCCCCCAGCCAGGCTGTGCGCTCCTATGCAGCAGGCTGACTGCTTTCCTTTTATGTAAATGTCTGCTCTACATCAGGGCTATCCTCGAAGGCTTTCATCTCCACAGATCTCGTGGGGCCCTTTTAAGGTAGTGATCATTTGGCAACTCCATCAGAGAAGCTGGCCTCCTTACATCAAGAAGGAAGAATTCTGACACGGCCCTGAAAGTCCTTGAGACAAATGGTTCATATTTTTTTCACTTTGATGGCACATCAATCATGAGTTGTTTTTGGTTTTTTTCTTCGAATGTGATAAAAGCTCCACTCAAATTTGTTTATACACATGAAGAGACTTAATAAGATACTGGAGTTTCTTATATAAGGAGCAGTTGACTGAAAAGACCAGAGTAAGAAGGGCAAGTCATGTCTAGTGCAGGAAAGGCTGCCATGAGAGAGTCACTGTGTCCAGAAAAGCCTTTCTCCTGCTTTTCTTTCCTCGGGACTCCACTATCGCCCCAGACAGGACCAGTGTTCCAGCTCTGTGAGCGACTACAACAGGACCAATTCGCTCTCATAAAACAAAATTCCTGGAAAGAGCTATAATTGCCCTCGGCTTGGGCAAAGAATCCCTCCTGGATCCAAGAGCCTTCATGGGATCTGAAGCTGTTTTCTTGGGTAGCTCTTCAAATTCTGATGAAATCTCTGAGATTAACTAAGGCATCCCTTCTTTTGTGTCTTGTAAATCTTGGGTGATTTTGCTAAGGACATGTCTCTTATTTTGAGGAAATTGATGCTTTAACTATGTTATTCACTCCCTTTGACAAAACCTTTTTGGATTTAGTGAAAATTTACTTTTCAGTGAAATGTCTCATACATTTATTAAAATGGGTCACATTTATTCTGTGATTATTGTGCAAATGATATTTAGCATTATAAATATTTGTTGATTTAGTAAACACTAGTTAATATACTATTTCCACTACAGTAAAAAAAAAAGTCTATTCTGTCTTAAATATGTTAGTTACTTTTCTCATTGATAAATAAATGCCTGAAAGAAGTAACTTGAGAGAGGAAGGATTTATTTTGGCTCACAGTTTGAGACTAAAGTCCACCATGGTGGGGAAGACGCCTTGGGACTGTGGGAGCATGTTGCTGGCATGCGTCCCCGGAACTGGAAGCAGAGATGTGACAAAAGCAGGGTTAGGCAATGAACCACAAGCTCCTTCCTGAGGATCCTCTTCATCCAGGTAGGTGCTCCTTTCTAAAGGTTCCACTCTCAGACCAGCACCACCAGCCTGGGGGCAAGTGTTGAAATACATGAAATAAATGTGGGGGACATTTTACATCCACAACATAGCACTATCTTTCATTTGTTGAGGAATAACAGCTGAGGTTTTTATTTTTTTTTTTTTTAGAGAGAGAGACAGAGAAAGAGAGGGAGAGGCAGAGAGAGAGAGAGAGAGAGAGAGAGAGAGAGAGAATGGGCGTGCCAGCAGCCTCTCAGCTGCTGTAAACAAACTCCAGATGCTTGCGCCCCCTTGTGGGCAAGTGTGGCATTGCGCCCTTGCATCACTTTGCATCTGGCTAAACGTGGGACCTGGAGATTGGAACCAGGGTTCTTAGGCTTAGTGGACAGGTGTCTTAACTGCTACGGCATCTCTCCAGCCCCAACAGCTGAGGTTTTAAGGGGAGTTGGTAAAAGCACCTTTGGGCTTTGTCCCTACATTTAAAATTTTTATTTAAAATTTTTTTAAATTTTATTTTTGAGAAAGAGCAGAGTGAAAGAGGAAGGGGGTAGAATATAGGCACACCAGGGCCTTTCAGCTACTGTGAATGAACTCCAGATGCATGCGCCCCCTTGTGCCCATGTGCAACATTGCATGCTTGTATCACTGTGTCTTGCTACGTGGGACCAGAAGATTTGAACCTACGTTCTTAGGTTTCACAAGCAAGCACCTAACTGCTAAGCCATCTCTGTGGCCCTTGTCCATACATTTTAAAATCAGGAGTCAGCACTGAGTGCACATGTCCTCTCTTCTCAAGAAAGCAAGTGTTGATTTAGTTTGTTGTAGTATGAATAGTTCCTCTGGACACAGCATGATCACCATCTTGGAGCAGAGAAAGCCTTGGCCAGATAGTCATGGCAAATCAATTAAGCAGTATGATACAGGGTTAGCCAGGTCTGTGGTAACGGAGTGAGTTATATTCCCCGGTAGATGGAGGAAGGGAGTTGCACCACTCTAGCTGCAAGTGAGCTCAGGAGATGCTAGAGCATAGAGTAAGTGAAAGGTTACAGAAGAGAGACAGTTGCCATCCATGATTGGGTGGGATTTGGGGGTGATTCAGCTGTTTGGGGTTCACCCATGCTTGTGCAAGTCACCCCTCATCTATGCTCTGTAAGTAAACCTAATAACCTGAATGGTTCACCAAGTTGGATTTGAGTGAAGTCATTGCTTTGTTCTGTCATCGGTGCCTATCTGGGGTGGACAGATGTTAATGCAACCAGCTGTTTCAATAGGCTTAGCTTTGCTGCCCCGTGCTGTTTAGCAGAGTAAAATGCTTCCATCCTTCCAGGAGCTGCTCAATCCACAAAGCTGGATGTCTCAGCAGTCCCAGACTGGTACTGGAGGCCTGGTGCTCCCCAGAAAGCCATGAGGGTCAACTCATGTTGGAAAGCCAAAGAAGTTGGAGTCTGCTGTCCCTGGAGGCTATCAGCAGCAGCTGTTACATAAACTTTGAATTGGAAGGAACGGTCCACTGGAAAGATGACAGTTTGAGGATAAAATGCCCTCCATTGGCTCCTATGCTTGGATATTTAATATCCAGCTGGGATATTTGGGAAGGTTGTGGAATCTTTAGAAGGTGGAGTCTTGCTAGAGGAAGTCTACCACTGAAGGCGGGCCTTGAGCTCTCACAACCTGACCCCATTTGCCAGTCACTTTCTCTGCTTCCCATCTGCCAGTGTAATAATGTGACCCCGACTTCCTGCTCATCCATGCTTTTCCCAACATGATAAAGTCTCCTATCAGGAAGCCAAAGCAAATACTTTCCTTCTCTAAGCTTCTTCTAGTCAGATAATTTTTTTTCCCAGCAAAGACTGGCGCAGAGATCAAGTCTTCCCTAGTTGCAGTTAATTCTCTCTGGAAACACCGCCCCCCCCAGACAGGCCAGAGGATAATCTAGGTTGATTCTAAATCCCGTCAAGGTGACAATTAAGACCAACGATCACACTGGTACAAAGTGCAGGGCGTAAGCGTGCATGCAAACAGTCCTGGGTTCAAGCGTGTGCTGCCAAACAGAATAGTTATTATTATAAAGTTTGGTTTTCTCACTTGGAAATTTGGCATAGTATTATCACATCAAGTTTCTGTGAGTCTCAAAGACAATCCGATCACAGTGCTTGGCACATGATGGGTTGGTAAGAGCTCTGTTTGGACCCAGCCATGCTCTGAGCTCATTCTAGCATCCAAGTGTCTCTTCTTGGAGCAGCCTACTCCACCAGCACAAGGAAGGAGTACAGTCACAAGCCAGTCAGCCACTTGACGTAAAGCTAATGCCACATGACCTCCACCTTCCCTTTGGCTCTATGGTTGCATGAGTGTGAGGACACTATAGGTTGACTGGCTCCAGAGGAGGGGGCACTCATGACAGGACAGGATGTGTCTGCCTGGCTTATAGGTCCTGATCTCGCAAGGTGAGAAATCTGTCCTGAGCAGATTTCTGTTCTCCTTTAAAAGCTATGGTTTGTTCTCCTTTATCTCGCCTTCCACATTTCACTGTGCATTCAATCCAAGTATCTCATCTTTCCTTTGGAGCACGATTATTAGAAAGAGCACTCAAGACTCCTTACAAAGCAACTGTCCAGACAGAAATTGGCCTCGATATCCATGACCTCGCAGTGCCTAGCAATACCTTCACAAGACCCTCATAATAGGAGAAAAAGGGGAATGGGGAGGGAGGGAAATATCAGGGTTTATTGTCTGTAAGTATATAAGTTATTAATAAAAAATTTTAAAAAAGAAAGAGTGCTCAAATGTGAGTGCCCACACAGATGGAGGGGCGGTGTAAGGGCAGGCTAATCTCCTCAAGGCTGGATCCCCCCACCCCCGATGGTGACAGGAAAGAGAATCAACTGGCAATCAGAAAGAATGCCACATAGACACTTGGGTACCAACACCCTCATTCAAGGACGTGCTTTGAATGCCAAATGCAGCATGTTTGCGAAGGCCGGATCAGAGATTCCTCAGACTCTAGGCCAGGCCAACGAGAGGACAAAATCACTGCCATTCTCCCCGTTCATTACTGTCTCATTTCCCTGTTAATCACGATCTAGTTTTTCTGAGATGGCATTTCTCCTCATGAGCAGAAGGGAACAAAGATATCTCGGGATTTCTCTGGCTCTTGAGACGAAGCTTGGTGTTTTACAATAGGAAAACTCCGAGTCGCTCTAATCATCTATCTACATGATTCGTGCTGGAAAGGCAAGTCCCCGAGGCAGGGGCTATGATGAGGGGATGATGGGCACTGGTTATGGCTTAGCATGTGTTTTGTTGGTCAGGGATCTTGTCTTTCCCCAGCAAGCAGAAGGATGGCACTGCACAGCTGCCCCTGGAAATTCTGATCTAGCTTCCTGAGAATTTGCACAACTGCTGGGGATGGCAATCCTACCCCAAGAGATGCAGCTGAGCTCAGTATGTCTTTTGCTGAATACTGTATATTATGTTAGCCGAGGAGTCCACCACAGGCCCAGGGCCAGACAAGATCCTATTTCTGTAGTAAGAGTCAGGAACATTTTCCGTTTAATCCTGTCTCAGATAACATTCAGATGCCTCCATCCATAAAAATAAATGAGATTCTTGAGGTCTAATGTGTGTCTCTGTGTGTATATATAGATGGCCTGAGCCATACCTCATTGTTGACTTTAATAGGTAAAACGGGAACTAAATTTCCACAAGATGAAGGCTGTGATTCCCTTTTAAAACCTGTCATGGTCTGATAGTTTGTGGGCAATGGTACAGGAGCCAACAAGACCGTAGACGAGGTTTTAATGAATCCTAATGACAACATGTGGGGTAACAGTTATAAACGCTTTTCAAGTGGATCTAACTTTTACAATGAGAAGATGGCGAGAAATTTCTTTATATTCTTTTCTCTTGAAAAAGACATTTTGAAAAAAGCAAAAAGGTAAGAAAACAGTTCCTGCTTTTGTCACAGAAAGGAACTTTAGTCTGTCAAGAGACACCATAGATGTTCAGGGCAAAGCCTGGGTTTGTGAGAGAGGCTCCTAATGAGCAGACGCCTCGGGGACGGGTCATGCCACCCACTAGATTTCTTGTCATAAGAGGTGAGGTGAAAACCCTTTTATATCGAGTTGTTCTATGATTTTTATAATACATAATGTAGTGAACGTCAAGAATTAGACTAGTTGGAATTGATAATGTAGTGAACGTCAAGAATTAGACTAGTTGGAATTGAAAGTGTTTTGAAGTTTTTATATTACTTTCTCTGTTGCTGGGACCTAACAGGGGCCAACTTTAAGGGTGGGGAGGGCTTATTCTAGCTCATGGCTTGAGGGAACACAGTTCATTGAGGTGGCTGGAAGCTGTCATGGTGGGAGCATGGGCCGATCAGGAGGCAGACAGTTCAGGTCTGGAAGCAGGCTTCCCTTCCCCCATGGCCCTCTTCCGCCAATGAAGCTCCACTTCCCAAGTTTCCACAACGACCCTCCCAGACAGCGCCACCATGTGGCCAGCAAGTGTTTAAACCCAGCCGAAGTAGAAAACTGAGTTCCCTGGGTAGAGAATCTACCTTGTACGTGAGTCGTGGCCCAATGATTAGAGATCTCCACAAATCGAGCCTCTGTGATGCTTTTTTTTTTCTTGCAAAACAAAACATAATCTTAGAGACATAATCTTGCAATGAATGTAGCTGGCTCAGAACTATGCAGCCCAGGGTGGCCCTGGACTCATGGCAATCTTCCTGCCTCCTCATGCCCAAGTTCTGGAATTCTATGTGCCACCACACCAAGATTCTTGTGCGTTTTTAACAAAACTCTGTTTATTTTTTCTTTACTTTCCTTTTATTTTTTTTCTTTCTTTCTTTTCTTTTCTTTTCTTTTTTGTTTTGTTTTGTTTTCTTTTCTTTTTTTCTTTTTTTTTTTTTTGAGACAGGGTCTTACACAGCCCAGGTGGTTTGCATTTTCATGATATAGCTGAAGATGAACTTGACTTTAGATCCTCCTGCCTCTACTTCTGGATGCTGGGATTACAGGTGTGCTCCCATACACCTGATTTTATGTAGTGCTGGGGATTGAACCCCAGGTTTTCTCCATGCTAAACAAGCACTCTACCAACTGGTCTGCAGCCCCAGACCCAAGTCTCTGTTTTCATACAACTTTTTTTTTTTTTTTTGAGGCAGGGTCTCCTTTTAGCCCAGGCTGGCCTGGAATTCACTATGCAGTCTTAGGGTGGCCTCGAACTCACAGCAATCTCCTATCTCTACTTCCCAAGTGCTGAGATTAAAGCTGTGTGCCACCACACCATACCTGATTTACAATTTACCTTTTTTTTTTTTTTTAAGGTAGGGTCTTGCTCTAGCCCAGGCTGACCTGGAGTTCACTGTGCGGTCTCAGGGTGGTCTCAAACTCACAACTATCTATCCTCCTACCACTGCCTCCCAAGTGCTGGGATTAAAGGCATGCACCATCATGCCTGGCTAACCTTTTAATGATAAAAAATAGTAAAGAAAAAGTCCTTAAGTTGATGCCACTGGGATGAAGTGATTGTTAATGAAGATGTGTGTGCATAGCTGTATCTCCACTACCTGCATGTGCCTGTGCTTCAAGACAAGCAGAGTCTCCTTTGCTGTGAAAACCTCTCACCTCCCCTGCTTCTGCTGAGAGCTGCTTGGGGTCAAGGTTCATGCATTTGGGACTTTGTGCTTCAGGGACGTGGAGTAGGAAGACACACTGGCTCTGTTCTTGACTTCACCTTGGAAGCCTCAGGTGAGTTTTCAAAAACGTGTCCACCTCAGAGACTGGGACTTAATTGGTGTCTAAAATGTTCTGGGTATTGGGAATTATAAAAGTTCCCAGGTGATTCTAATACGCAGTCAGTATCAGGAACCTCTTATTTCAGGAATGAATTCTTCAGGCACACAGAGAGTAGCGTGGATTCTCCGAGACGCTGGAGGGCGGTGAAGAGGACCGGGGGATGAAGGGTTTCTGGAGAATTGCCTGTAACCACATGGCGATGTGAGTGGCCTGGTGATGTAAGTGTAAGGGTGCATTTGAGAATGGTAGAAAGTTCTGGAACTTAACATTATCTCTGCCATTAGTTTCCAAATCATCACATAAATAATTCTCCAAAAGAGAAAGAAATTAAAAGTACTAAATACCAACTAGAAAATACTTAACTTTAATAAAAATCATGAGTAATTTTAATAAAAATTATTTTAATAATATTCAGGGTCAATGGACAGAGTGAAAATGGCCTTCAGCTGATTGGTTCCATTTTGCAAATAACTTAGGCAGCATGGATCAACGATTATCATTTCCTTTCTGCTGTGAGGAAACTATTCACAATATGGACAAATCTACGTGGTGAGACATGACCATCCAAGACAGACATCCCAGAATCAAAATACTAAACAAAGCCGGGCATGGTGGCGCACGCCTTTAATCCCAGCACTCGGGAGGCAGAGGTAGGAGGATCGCCGAGAGTTTGAAGCCACCCTGAGAATACATAGTGAATTCCAGGTCAGCCTGAGCCAGAGTGAGACCCTACCTCGAAAAAACGAAAAACCAAAAAAAAAAAAAAAAAAAAAAAACAAAACTAAACAACATGAGAACAGTGAAGCCATGCATAAACTAATACAGAAACTATATTCACTAGGTGGAATAATATGCAAACATTATAAAGATGGATAGAAATAAAAATCATGTTTCATGTGGAAATATATTGCAATGTTAAGTAAATCATGAAAGGATGTTGCTTGTAGATTATGATGTCACGTGGGTTCTCAAAATGTCACCTAGAATATATTTAATTCCCCAAAATTCCTCTCCTAGAAGGGTGGCTATTCTGCTACAGCACCCATTTCCTTTCTGTGTGGTTTGGCTCAGTGTGGGTTCTAGACCTTAAGCTACCTTTGGAGACATCATTGACCCTTTTATCAGGTACTTAAAAAAAGAATTTTGCAACTATCCATGCCCTGTCTTACACTCCTTCAGAAAACAGGTTCAAATATCAATCAGAGAGGGAGCCAGGTTAAGTCCAATAAAAGTTCTCTCTGTGACTGCAAATGAGGGAATGCAAAATGCATTCACTTGTCTTTCAGGTGATTGATTCCCGGGGTCCTGAACCTTCAAGTCAGTATTGCTGGGTGTTCTTTATTTGTTATTACTATTGTTTATTTTTAAAAAATTGGGGGGGGGGCTGGAGAGATGGCTTAGCAGTTAAGGCGCCTGCCTCCTAAGCCTAAGAACTCCAGTTCCAATCTCCAGGTCCCACATTTAGCCAGATGCAAAGTGACAGAAGGGTGCAATGCCACACTTGACCACATGGGGCGCACGCATCTGGATTTCTTTGGCAGCAGCTGAGAGGCTGCTGGCATGCCCATCTCTATCTGTCTACCTCTCCCTCTCTCTGTGTCTCTCTCTGTGTCTCTCTCCAAATCTTAAAATTTTTTTTTTTTTTTGGTTTTTCAAGGTAGGGTCTCACTCTAGCCCAGGCTGACCTGGAATTCACTATGTACTCTAAGGGTGGCCTCAGACTCCTGAGTGCTAAGATTAAAGGTGTGTGCCACCACACCTTTAATTGTTTTTTTGAGACAGGGTCTCATATAGTCCAGGCTGGCCTCCAACTTACTATGTACCTGAAAAATTGACCTTGAACTCCTGGTGCCCCTGTCTTCGGCTCCAGAGTTCTGAGATTAAAGGTATCCACCACCTTACTATGAGCATTCATTTATGTGTGTGGTGTGTGTGTGTAACTGGGGATTGAACCCGGGCCTTACATGGGCTCAGCAAACACTATATCACTGAGACATATCCCCAGCTTTCCAGAAGTTCTTAAACTGGAGACCTTCTCCCCCATAGGGGAGCCTTTGAAAGGAAGGCATGGCTCATTAAGATCATAATCTCTAGGCCAAGTACTATAAAAATAACCAAACAGGGGCTGGAGGGATGGATTAGCAGTTAAGGTGTTTGCCTGCAGGGCTAAAGGACCTAGGTTTGATTCCCCAGTATCCACTTAAGCCAGATGCACAAGCAGGCACACACATCTGGAGTTCATTTGCAGTGGCTGGAGGCCCTGGCCGCCCTTTCTCTCTCTCCCTCTTTCTCTCTGGCAAACAAATAAAAACAAAATATTAAAAAAAAAAAACAGGAAGTCAATATCCAGAAGGAAAGCTGCTACCACAGATTGTGAATCATTTTAAAAATCTGGAGAGATGGCTCAGTGGTACCCATGTTCAACTCCCCAGATCCCACATAAGCCAGACGCACATGATGGTACATGTGTCTGGAATTCAACTGCAGTAGATGGAGGCCTTGGCACACCAATTCTCTCTCTCTTTCTCTCTCTCTCTCTTTTATAAAAAACAAAAGTTAAAGAAATCTGTCTTCTGGGGCTAGAGAGATGCTTAGTGGTTAAGGTGCTTGCCTGTAAAGCCTAAGGACTCAGGTTTGACTCCCCAGGTCCCACATAAGCCAGATGAACAAGATAATGCGAGCACAAAGGTTGCATATGTGCACCTGGTGGCACACGTGTCTGGAGTTTGATTGCAGTGGCTGGAGGCCCTGGTGCACCAATTTTCCATCTTTGGCTCTCTCTCTCATACAAAAAGTAAAAAAAAAAAAAAAAAAGGCTGGGGAGATGGCTTAGTGGTTAAGGTATTTGCGCCTGAAAAGCCTGAGGACCCATGTTCATCTCCCCAGGTCCCACATAAGCCAGATGCACATGGTGGTACATGTGTCTGGAGTTCAACTGCAGTGGCTAGAAGCCCTGGTGTACCCTTTCTCTATATATATCTGCTTCTTTCTTTCTTTCTTTCTTTCTTTCTTTCTTTCTTTCTTTCTTTCTTTCTTTCCTTCCTTCCTTCCTTCCTTCCTTCCTTCCTTCCTTCCTTCCTTCTCTCTCTCTCTCTCTCTCTCTCTCTCTCTCTCTTTCCCTCTCAAATAAATAAGTAAATAAATAAAACATTAAAAATAATCTGTCTGTGAGATTTTGAAGCTTTCCCAAGAGTCAGGGCAGTTCTGCATGAGAGAGTAAGGCTGTGGCTCTACGCAGAGGCTGCAGTTGGTTCATCTGCTAGAGAGCTGAGCCCGTGATCTTTAGACCATACAACAATTGGTAGCTCAGCCAATCAATTACTCGATGCTTACTGAGATAAATGCAGGTTAGGTTGTGGTAGAAGCCTTTTAATCTATGATTATCATCTTCTTAGAAGTTATTAAACTATAATTTAGAAGGTTATTTGGTCCAAGTTATTTTCTGCACAGCTCATTGGGCATGATGGTGGTGAGGCCGGCTCCCTGAGGGCAGCTTCCATCTGAAAGAATGAGCGCCCCAACAGCGGGGGTGGGAGTGGAGTCGCGGTGGCCATGTGGGTCTCATGAAAATTTCCCATATGCATGTGTATATGTATTATGTGTATATAGTTATAATTGGTAAAGAAAAACACAAAACTTCTCATAGTCGTTCCTGAGTGTAGCTGTGTTGCGTATGGGTGTACTTACGGTGTTGTGCCACAGAGCTCAAGAAGTTTCTCAGCTCACAAAACAGAAGCTTCTCCCTGTTGAACTGTGCGCTGTGACAGACACCAGTACATGTGTTCCTACTCTAGAAACCTCACATCAGTGGAATCATACAAGATTCATCTTTCATGACTGGCTCAGTTCCTCAGGAAATGCCTTCCAAATTCATCCATGTTGTAGCATGTGATGGAACTTCTTCCTTTTTAAAGACTGAAAAGACTTTCTTTCTTTTCTCCAAGTAATTCAATTTAGAAATGGACAAATTACCTAACTAGATACTTCTCAAAGAGAAGAAATAAGAATGGCTGATGAATACATGATAAAAAAAAAATATTTGCAACCACCAGAGAAAAGAAAGCCAAAGTACAATGATACATCACTGCATCCTTCTTAGACGGTTACTAGACAAAATCAAACAATGGCAAAGTTGGCAAGGAGGTGAAGAAAAACGCTAATATGGTGTAGTGGAATGAACAGTATAGAGGTCTTCAAAAAACTAACCTCAGGTTGGAGGGATGGCTTAGCAGTTAAGGCGCTTGCTTGCCAAGCCAAAGGACCCAGGTGTAATTCCCCAGGACCCAGGACCCACGTAAGCCAGATGCACAAGGTGGTGCATGCATCTGGAGTTCGTTTGCAGCAGCCAAAGGCCCTGGTGTACCCATTCTCTATTTGCCTACCTCTCTCTCTCTCAAAACAAAACCCCAAAACCTAAACTCCATCTGGATCTCGATATCTTCCTTCTGGGAATATATTCAAAGCAAATGAAATCAGTATGTCAAAGAGACATCCACACCCCATGCTCACTGAAACACTACTCACAAGAGTCAAGATATGGAAACAATGTACAAAGAAATGAAGTATACACACACAATAGAGTATTAGTAAGCAACTTGATGTAAATGGAGGACATTTGGTTAACTGAAATAAAGCAGACACGGAAAGACAAGCACCACATGTTTGCTCTCCTATATGGAAACAAACAAACAAAAGAGCCAACCTGAAAGTAGAATTAGTTATTTCTACACTGGGAAGGGAACGGAAGGCTAGATTTCATCACATTTTCCATTTTTGATTTTTTTAATCCTGTAAATAATTCTATCTTATTACATAACAAAATAACAAAAACTAAGAATCCCTTTCCAGATAATTGATTACTTTTGTTGTTTCCTTTTAGAATTTGTGCTTTTCCAGTAGTCCATTAGCTTACTGGGAAGAGGTCCTGTGAGCTGCAGGTGTCCCCCATGTGGGCCTGGAAGTTCAGCACCTTCAGTGGAATCACACAGTGTAACACTCACCCTTCCACCTCTGAGCACTTTAACACAGTGGACTCTGCCCTCAGGCGACACAAATTTCAAGATATGATTTTCTTCCTAGACCCTGGGGCCTCTTTTTCTGACTACTTTTAAAGAAAGATCATTAGTATAATAAATTAGCATAATAAAGTTCTCAGTGCTACTTGCACATTAGAATCACCTAGGGAACATTCTAGAAATACTTCGTTACTCCTGGGAATCCTAACTTATTTACCCTGAGGGTAAGCCTGAACATTATATATATTTAACTCCCCAGGGAATTCAATGAATTGTCATGTGTCTCTGTACGGCGCTAGCCGCTCCTAGCTCAAAGGCTCTAGAAGGTAGACGGACGGACATTCCCTGTGAAGAAGTCAGAAAAAGTGCACTAGAAACCCCCCTAACAGCTACAAGTTGAATAGCTTTAGCAAGAGGGATGATCTAATGAGTTGAAAACTCAGTGCAGGGAGATGGAGGAACTGCAGAAGGAGCCCACAACAAGATCTTAACTCTACTTGGTTAGTTAGGAGTGGGGCAAAAAAGCTATCCTTTTTTAATGTTTTTTTTTAACTTTTTAAAAATTTTATCTTATTTTTTTGGAGAGAGACACAGAGAGAGAGAGAGGAAGACAGAGATGGGCGCACGAGCAGTGTCTCAGCTGCTGTGAACGAAATCCAGATGTGCGCGCCCCCTTATGGCCAAGTGTGGCATTGCGCCCTTGCCTCACTTTGCATCTGGCTAAACGTGGGACCTGGAGATTGGAACCGCTGGAGATTGGAACCAGTGTTCTTAGGGTTAGGAGGCAGGCGCTTTAACCCCTAAGCCATCTCTCCAGCCCTTTAATGTTTGTTTTTACAGAGAGAGAGAGGAGAGAGAATTGGCATGTCAGGGCCTCCAGGCATTGCAATCAAACTCCAGACGCATGTGCTACCTTGTGCACATGCGTGACCTTGTGTGCATGCGTCATCTTGTGCATCTGGCTTATGAGGGTTCTGGGGAGTTGAACCTGGGTCTGTTGGATGTGCAGGCAAGTGTCTTAACCACTAAGTCATCTCTCCAGCCCCCAAAAAACTGTACTTCAAAAAATTATTGTGTGTGTGTGTGTGTATGGGTAGTGTATGAAGGCACATGAGTTTGTGTGTGAGTGCAAGCAAGCGTGTGCCACAGTGCACATGTGGAGGTCAGAGGACAGATTTCATGTTGATCCTCATCTGTCCACTTCATTTGTAGCAGGGTTTCTCACTCTGGAATTCTCCTCCTGCTGGTCTTTGCTGGGCTTGCCTGAAGCTTCTGGAAAATTCTCTTCCATTTCACCATCAATGTCAGCGTGCTGGGATTACAGAAGCCTGCCCTAGCTTCCTGCTTTTTTACATGGGGTCTGAGCTTTGGCCTTGGGTACTCCAGCTTGACTAGCGAGCGTTTTATCTGTTGAGCCATTTCTTTAGCCCATAGCTCTTTTTTTGGCTAAAGCCACCTGGACATTTTGGTAATGGGTGAGACTAATGATGTCACAACCAGCCATCGACATGTCCCTTAGGTTATCTTCTGCCACACACGAGGTTTCAGAAAAATTTTCCCAATCCATCCTGCCCTGCCCAATCATCTCCTGACTTTCTTTGTTCAGGTCTAAGATACTTGGAACAGTCCACAGAGTATCCATCTGCCTTTAACCTGCACACCCTTTGCCTCTGGTATCAGAGCAGTGGTTCTCAATCCTGGCGAGTGCAGGTCACCCACATACTTTTTATTTTTAACAGATTCAAGGCCACTATGGATAAAATTTTCTCACTGTGAAGTCTGAGGTTGGAGGTGAGGCCTTGGATTTCTATCAGATTTCCAGGGATCACTGGATCATTTGGATCTGTCTGTGATCGTCCCAAAACAGGTGCACGCCTTCAGTCACAACCGAAAACCCTGGACTGTTTATATTTTATTTATTTTTTGTTTATTTATTTATTTGAGAGAGAGGGAGATACAGAAATAGGCAGGTAGAGAGAGAGAGAGAGAGAATGGGTGCGCCAGGGCCTCCAGCCACTGCAAACGAACTCCAGATGCGTGCACCCCCTTGTGCATCTGGCTGATGTGGTTCCTGGAGAATCGAGCCTCGAACCGGGGTCCTTAGGCTCCACAGGCAAGCGTTTAACTAAGCCCTGGCCATCTCTCCAGCCCTGGACTGTTTACAGAAAAAAAGGCTGACCACTGAATCTGGTCTTCAGTGTCTCAGCATCTCCTGCCCTGCTTCCCTCTACTCTGCATCGTTGGTCCAGGTCCACCAGCACTACCCTATTCTCCCACCATGCTATACTCCTTCATGTCTTCAGCCTTTGGGAACACAATTCTCTCTCAAAGCTTTTTGCTCCTATTTCTATCTTAGGTCGACTCCCACTCAGCAGTCAAGACTGTTTAAATGTCACTTTCTCCACAAACCCTTCATGGAACCCTTTGGAAATACAGTTTCTGCCTCCTCTCCTCTCTGTGCTTCAATTTAGAACACATTGCTGTGCATTTATTGCCTGTGTGCCTATCTCTTTCCTGCCAATAGATGCTCATGAAGCCCCTACTAACTAGCCAAGTTTTAACATCTTATCTCTACTTCTACATCCCCGTGAACTGCCACAATGTCTAGCACAGAATAGAAGCTAAAGAAACATTTATTGGGCTGGAGAGATGGCTTAGCAGTTAAGGAGCTTTCCTGCAAAGCCCAACAACCTGGGCTTCCATTTCCAGTCCCCATGTAAAGCCAGATGCAGAAAGTAGAGCATGCATCTGGAGTTCATTTGCAGCAGCTGGAGACCCTGGCATGCCCATTCTATTTTCTATCACTCTCTGCTTGCAAATAAATAAAATAAATAGATACACTAATTATTGTAAGCAAGAGCAAACTGCATAAGCAAAGAATGTGGTGTTTGTACAAGTGTGTTTGCATGTGTATGTGCATGTGCACATGCATGTGGGCACATGTATGTGTGTGTGTGCGTGCGTGTGGAGGCCAAAGATAGACTTCATGTGTTTTCCCCTATTGCTCTTCCACCTTTTTTTAAAAAATAGTTTTATTTATTTGTTTTCAAGCAGAGAGACAGAGAAACGGAGAGAGATAGAAGAAATGTGTCAGGGTCTCCTTTCACTATAAACAAACTCCAGATACATGCACCACTCTGTGCATCTGGCTTCATGTGGGTACTGAGGAATTGAACCTGGGCCTCTAGGCTTTGTTGGCAAGCACCTTAACCACTAACCCATCTCTCCATCCCCCACCTCTTTTTTAAGACAGTGTGTCTCACTAAACAGGTAGCTCACCAATTCAGCCAGACAAGCTAGCCACCATGTCCTGGGAAGCTTCCTTTGTTTGCCTCTCCAGTGCTGCAGTTCCAAGCGTGTGCCATCATGCATTTTACATGGGGTCTTGGGATCTGAACTCAGGTCCTCATGCTTCCATGACAAGCCTATGCCCAGTGAGCTACCTCTCCCCCACCCAGATTCTCTCATTATCTCAGTTTAATTGAGGCTGGGAATCATTTCCAAGGGTGGAAACTATAGAAAAGAGATATTTCTGAAAATAATTTCCTTAGACCACTGTAATCTGTACGTAGGAATTAATGCAGTTTTCCCATTTCCTGTACCCCCAAAAGGTTTAACATTTTATATCTTCTCTATAAAAGACACTTTGGGGACTAGAGAGATGGTTCAGTGGTTAAAGTCACTTGCTTACAAGCTTGACAGCCTGGGTTCGATTCCCCAGTACCCATGTAAAGACAGATATACAAAGTGTCACATGCATCTGGAGTTCCTTTGCAGCAGCATGAGGCACTGGCACACCCATACTCACTCATTCTTTTTCTCTCATTTTCTTGCCCTCAAATAAAAAAATAAATTTTTTTTAAAAAAAGATAGTTTGAGTGTCACCCTCTTTATGGGCAAATAAAGTGCAAGCTATTTGACCTGACCAACAGCCAGAAAAATGACTTACTAAAATCTCAAGTAATATAAGACACGCTGTAATGTGGAAGACAGAGGACCACAGTTGTTCCCTCCTGTTACAATCAATTTAAGTATCTCAGGGTTCAAAGATACATGAGCCGTCACAGGAGAACTTCCGCAGGATTTAAAACAGTAAGTTACAGCCATTCATTTATCGGTTTCCAAAACAGAGACAAGACTGAGGACATGTAAATTTCTAGAGGATTTTGAGGGTAGTGGGTTTTATTCTATTTCTCACTGACATTTTAGAAAACGTACCTTTCCTTTTCGGTCTTGGAGAATTAAAGCCATTAGGAGTTGTGCATCCAGATAAAAACTGGCCCAAGGAAAGGCAATTGTTGGCAGAGCATATGTTGGTAAGTGATTAACAAAAACATATGAGCTGGTTTATTCTGACTTTTAATCTTCTCTTTCAATAAAACATTGACCAAGGACTTGGAGACCTGCCTGTGTTGTTCTTCAGAAAGGCGAAGTGCTGCATGTCGGGAGTGGTGGGGGAGGTTTGTGTGTGCTGAGAAACCTTCTGCGATGCAATTGCTTATTCAATGTGAATAATTGTTCATGTATTCACTCACTCAGAAAGTTTGTATGAAAGTCAGCCTGTGCTAGGTGCTCTCCTTGGCCAGGGCGGGCGGTAGTGAGCAAAACAGACACCGGATACTGTTTGCATGCATCTTGTCCTCTAGTTGGAGAGACAGGAAGTGGTGTAGTGTACGTCACTCAGGAGATGCACGGAGCCGGAAGTGGCTAGAGGAGGACAGCAGAAGGGGGTCAGAGGGCAATGGTGGCAGCAGGCTTGAGAATGATGGCAGAGGTAAGATTGTGGTCAGAGAACACCTTGACCTAAATGGGTGGAAGTCTGGTCCAGGTAGCTCTCTGGGCAAGATGAACTAAGCTCTGAAGTGTGATCCAGGCCTGACATGAAGGAGGAATAGCGAGGGATGGGGTAGCTGGAGATAATGAAGGAACAGGAGAGTTGTCCGAGTGAAGTCCACCAGAGAGTTCACAGAGGGTTGCGTATGGCCATGTAGGACACTGGAACTATTCTGGCTTTACTTGTATATCTCTGTGATGCTTAAACATTTATGCCATCCAGACATGGTTACTCTTGTCTATAATCACAGCACTCAGGAGGCTGAGGTAGCAAGATTGCTTTTATTTCAAGGCTACAGAGTGAGCTCCAGGTCAGCCTGGGCTAGAGTGAGACTCTTCCTCAAAATAAAATAAAATAAAAATAAAATAATAAAGTAAAATAAAATAAAAAATATAAATATAAATATAAAATAAAAATAAAATAATAAAATGAAAACCCCAAAACTAAAACTAAAAAACAAAAATTTCTGGCTGCCATCATCAGAATGGACTAGAGGGAGACAAGGGCAGAGTGGAGATGAGTCAGAAGGCCCATATGATTGTGCAGGTGAGAGCAGGCTGTGGTTTGCTGTGATGAGGGTTGTAGGACATAAGTAGTTAGAAATGCTTAATATGCATGCATTAATTAGAAAGAAGTACCGACAACATTTAAGAGCAGATAGAAAATGTAAGAGAAGCAAGAAATCAATGATAGTCTCAAGATTTGGTCCTGAACCACGGAAGTATGGTGTGGTTATTCATTGACTTAGCAAAGCCTAACCTGGTGTGGGGACATAGTCATCGAGGTGTCAGTAAGATGTCCCCGTGTAGCCTGGGCCACATACACGCAGCAGCATGCACATTTAGGAAGCGTCAGCATGTGAATGCTGTCTTGTCCATCAGATGGGATGAACTTGCCCAGGATGAACGATAGATGGCAGTGAGAAAACGGTGGGGAAGGTTCTAGGCTTTCCAGAGTGAGGCATTCCAGGATGGGATGGGAAACAGCCAGTGAGCTTCCTGGAAGTCCAGGGGAGTTTGGCATTTGGGCCACTCAATGTACTTGACTGGAAAAAACCTTCGGGACAGGGGAGACCAGGGAGCAATGAGGATAGGAAGGAAACTGGTCCAGGGAAGTTCAGGTGTTTACAAAAAAAAAAAAAAAGCCCATTTACATGAGAATGAAAGAAAGATCTAAAAGGATGAGGTGGGACAAGGGGAGATGTGCAGGGGCTGTCCTTGAACAAGAGAGAGAAAGATGGTCTTTATTCAGAGGAAAAAAAAAAGGGTTAAGATCAAGATACCACCAAATGTGGGCTAGAAGAGAGCCAATGCATTTAAAATTCCCTCCAAAATATCTATGGCCATCCCTTCTATCTAGTACTAACTTCTCTCTCCGTTGGAGAATTTGCTTATCTTTTTCAGATGGACAATGAACCTGAAGGGAGGATCAGCCAATCACACCTCACCAGGGCCCCAGCTGAAACCATAGAGTAATGCGGGGAAAGGGCAAGAGTACAGTTTTCTTGGTGATCACGGCACCAGAAAAAGGCTGAAGGAGATAAACACAGAGAACATCCAACTCCAACTAAGCCAGATATCCAGAGACAGAGGCTCCCAAAACCTCATCACTGAAGTAGAACTAAAATGACCCCAATGTGGCTCAGAGAAATTCTCAGAAGAGGAGGCGGAAAGAATGTTAAGTAGAGCCACAAGTTGGGGCATTATACATAGAGACTTGGCCTATCCCCCATCGCTCTTGACTACCCCACAATGCATGACCCACATTCCCCATTGATGAGGGTCCCTTTGGAAGAGGGAGGACAGGGAGGAGGATAAGGGAGCCAACACTATGAATGTAAAATCCGAATAATATCAATAAAAATAAATTATAAAAATAAATAAATAAATAAATAAAAAACACCTACCAATTTAAAAAAAAAGGGATTCAATGTGGCCACAGATACAGGCAGGTGGGTGGATGCGGGCGTGTGCAAATTCTCTTCCCGGTAGAGTCGGAAGCGTGACGGAGAGGATGGACTGCCACGTGTGTGGTGGCCTTGGAGTGTGTACCAAGGAGAAAGGGTTGCAAGTGACCTCGGGGTAACAGCGAGCAAACAGCACCGGGAAGAGGCCAGGCCTTGTTAGGAGCCACTGGCCATTAGCGATCATGACTTTAGCGTGGGATCCATGAGCCAAGGGACCCCTTACAGAGGAAGCAGAGGACTCAGGAAGGAACTTCCGGGTGGATACTGGACTCACCTAGAACTGGGGCGAGGGTGGGAGAGTGATAAGCGACCCAGAGATAAACATTCAAAGGATGACTATCCAGAATGTTGACTGCCACACGATCAAGGACGCTCAAAATGCCATCAAACCCAGCTCATTTTTTAATGCATTTACTGTCAAAACGCACGTAGGTGCCTATTAACTAGACTTTGGCGCCACCTGCTGGACATAGCTCAAAGCAAATTACAAGAGCAGTGTCATTTGATATTTGTGACCTAAATGAATGTCATGGCAGCTGCCACCGAACTAGGAGTGATTAGAAAGGCACAGGGAAGTCCATCGTAGGTGATGTTTTCACAAAGCTCGGTTTTTCAGTGGTCTAGAGAAAACAGACGAAAGTAGGACGTAGCAAGTGGGAAGTGGAATTATGGAGAAAACTACAAAGCAGGGACACGGAAAGGAAAGCAGGAGCACGAATGCGGTGTCTGAGCTCTCTGGTTATTGTGCAGGTTGTCTTTCGTGAGCTATATTGTCTAGAGGATGATCTTTTCACCTATACATATGTTTTCACCCCACAAAATATATGAAAGTTCTTCGTCACCAGGTCCCTCATGGAGGCGTCACCTGTGAGGTGCTTTTCTTTCCACTTGTAACAAACAGGACCAGGTAAACGAGGGGTGCTTGTTGCTGATTAAAGACCCCTTATGCAGGTCTTGTGGGGGTAGTGCCAGCCACTGTGAGGTGATGAATGTCATAGCTGCCACTTTGTGGCTGGAAGCACTTCCCCTCTTTCCTTGGCTCTTACATTCTCTCCACCGCCTCTTCTGCAATGGTGCCTGAGCCTTGGAGGGTGTGCTGGAGATGTCTCTGCGCTGAGTACTCCACTGTCGCTTCTTCTCAGCACTCTGGTGACTTTGGAGTCACCCCAGCGATCACCATCATGTGAAAGGAGAAGCTTCTCTGACCAAAGTGAGAGTAGCATGAATATATGGGCATAAACATAAATGTTTAGAAGATAGTTTGGCAGGCAGTTACTACTGTTGTCTGGCTAACATATATACTTATCCAGATAACAGTAGTAGAGAACTAACTCCTAACTCTGTGGAGAAAGGAGAGGGATGGAAACAGACTTAACAGGTAGGTGATGATATCCCTGTACAAGTCCCAGAACTGTGGGGTTCAGACAGCTCTCTTGTGGAAGACCACATCAAGGGGTAGGAGAATGGGTGATGGCTAATCTCTCTGGTGGTCAATTTGCCAGGATTTAAAATCACCATAAAAACGTACCTGGTCGCATCTGTGAGGGATTTTCTAGATTAGGTTACTTGATGTGGGAAGTCCCACCCTGACTGTGGGCAGCGCCATCCCATAGGCTGGGCTTCTGGACTGAGTAAGACAGAGAGAAATTCCAACATTTCAACCAGAGGTGAAATCCTGTGTCCTGTGTTGAACAGATGAGAATGAGAAAAAGAAAATAATCTCAGGGTTTGTTTTTTTTTTTTTGTCCTATTAGTCAGCTGGCACATCTTAAGAAACACCATGTGGACTGGAGAGATGGCTTAGCAGTTAAGGCACCTGCATGCTAAGCCTAAGAACACCGGTTCCAATCTCCAGGTCCCACATTTAGCCAGATGCAAGGTGCCGAACTTTCAGCAGTCATTGCAGTTGCTGCTTCATCCTGCTAATGTGTTGATGTGACGCAGCTTCCTGTTTCTGCCATGACTCCCTAAAATGAACCTTCTCCATGAAATTATAAGTCAAATTGAACCCCTTTCCTTCTATAAGCTGCTTCTGGTGGGTTATTTTGTGCCTGCAAGGAAAGAGCAATTAAGAGAGAATGATGCATGCAAAGTGTGTGGGAACAGAGGCTCCAGTGCATGGCCTTTCTTTCGTCCTTGCTGTGTGCATCCCTGCATGGGGACAGAGGCTCCAGTGCATGGCTCTTCTCTCGTCCTTGCTGTGTGCATCCCTGCATGGGGACAGAGGCTCCAGTGCATGGCTCTTCTCTCATCCTTGCTGTGTGCATCCCTTCTTCTTACTTCCCATCCCCAAGTTCTTTGAGCCATCCTAATGAATCAAGCAAACCTGGGGAAGGCATCCTGGAACTCCCCAACTTTATATCCAGTAGATCAGAAGTATAGGTAGGTGACAACCTGGCACGTGGCATTTGAAGTAGGGACCTAGCTTATGGGACTGAAACCTTAATCTATGGGATCTGAAAGTGTATCCAGGTTGATGGTGTCAGCATGGAACGGAATTAAAGGGCATCAGGTGCTGCCCACTAGAGAGCTACATGTTTGCTTATGAGAAGAAATTACAACATTTCAACCAGAGGTGAAATCCTGTGTCCTGTGTTGAACAGATGAGAATGAGAAAAAGAAAATAATCTCAGGGTTTTTTTTTTTTTTTTGTCCTATTAGTCAGCTGGCACATCTTAAGAAACACCATGTGGACTGGAGAGATGGTTTAGCAGTTAAGGCACCTGCATGCTAAGCCTAAGAACACTGATTCCAATCTCCAGGTCCTACATTTAGCCAGATGCAAGGTGACGCAAGGGTGCAATGCCACACTTGACCACAAGGGGGCGCACACATCTATAGTTCATTCACAGCAGCCTCAGCTGCTGGGGCGTCCATTCTTTAACTGTCTTCCTCTCCCTCTCTCTCTGTCTTTCTTTGTGTCTCTCTCCAAAAAAAAGAAAGAAAGAAGAAAGAAAGAACAAATGAAAGAAAGAAAGAAAGAAAGAAAGAAAGAAAGAAAGAAAGAAAGAAAGAAAGAAAGAGCATGTATATACTCTAAATACTGTCTTTACTTAAAACTTTTACATATAGAATCACTAAAAATACTTTGAGAAGGGGTTGGGTGGTGACTCAGTTAGTAAAGTACTTTTTGAACAATGATGAGGACTTGAGTTTGAATCCCCAACATTCCCATAAAAGACAGGTGTGGCGCTGGTGCCTGTAATCCCAGCTCTGGGAAAGTGAGGATCAGAGGATGCCTGGGGCACTGGCTAAGTTCCGTGTGAGACCCTGTCTCAAAAAACAAGGTGGACAGTGATTGAGGACGACAGTTGATAATGACCTCTGTCCTCCCACACATATGTTCATTCACAGGTGCCCACAAATATACAAACATACATACACATAAGCACACACATGCACATGTAAAAATACCTTGATGTGGCTCTAAAGCACGGTTACACTTCTTACACAGGCCATACTCCTAATATATCACCTACAATTACAGATTGAATCTTTTTAAATGGACACTTACAAAACAATGCAAACGTAGACTCCTGTGAAAGTGTTTTGCAGACTCATCTATTTCTTTCCCTGCCCCTTAAAAAAACTATCAAAATTAAATACAGCAGCTAGTAAAAATAACATTAACAGGCCCTACAAGAAACACAAGTGACTCTTGGCAAGCATTCAGCTCCATCCTCGGGGACAGGCCTAAATGGGCCTGCTGGAAGGTTGCCTTCTGGAAAGAAAATACAACTCACCACTCAGCGTGTTCACGGAGACAATCAAAGCACAGAGCAAATGAGTGCGCAGCAAACCCATCGGGAGGGCTCAGCAAAGTTCAGATCCCAGGCTCGTGATCAGAAGTAGCACTGGAGTGAGGCCTGAGAACTTGCGTTTATAACTAGCTCCCAAGTGATGTGCAGGCTGCTGGAGGGGCTTCACTCTGGGATTCGCTGGCATAGACAACACAGCCAGGCTGGTAGGTAGAAGTCAGCTCTGTGGTAATACTCCGTAATAGTCATTCTCTCATTTAAATTAAGTGGGAAGCCACATGTGGTGGTGCAGGCAGGCCTGTAATCCCAGCACTTGGGAAGCTGAGGTAGGAGGATTGCTGGGCATTTAAAGCCAGCCTGGGCTACGTAGAGAGTATCAAGTAAGCCAGGACTACCTGGCAAGCCCCTGCTTCAGAAAAAAAGGAGAAAGCATGGATTATATCATATATGTTTTCCTGCGATATGCAATGGACGGATTGTCCACAGGATTCAACCTACTATGGATTGAAACTATGCAAAAAAATGGCATTTGTACTAAGCATATACAGATTTTGTTTAGTGATCATTACTCTTGCCATGGTACAGTGCAACAACCGTCTCCATAGGATGTATGCCAGGAGTTACGCTAGGCAACCTAGGAATGAGTTAACATATTCAGGGAGATGTTTAAAGGTTAGATGCCGATACTCATAAGGAGCTTGAATCTTGATATCTGCTGGGATGCAAGGACCAATCCTCTATGGATATTGAGAGACAACTGTCACGTGTTTGGTTTAGAAGTTAAATAATGTTAACATGAAGATGAACTGGTTACAAGTACGATGTACTGGTTACAAGACTGAATCACTGAGACAGACAGAGAGAAAGGGAGAGGGAGACAGATAGAGATGGGCGCACCAGCAGTCTCTCAGCTGCAGCAAATGAAATCCAGATGAGTCCGCCCCCTTGTGGGCAAGTGTGGCATTGCGCCCTTGCGTCACTTTGCATCTGGCTAAACGTGGGACCTGGAGATTGGAACCGCTGGAGATTGGAACCAGCGTTCTTAAGCTTAGCAGACAGGTGCCTTAACCGCTAAGCCATCTCTCCAGCCCCCTTTAGTTTTAAGAACATTTTAAATTGTTTATTTGACAGAGAGCATGAGAGAGAGAGAGAGAGAGAGAGAGAGAGAGGGAAGGAATAGGCACACCAGGGCCGCCACCTGTTGCAATTTCCAGACGCGTGTGCCACTTTGTGCATCTGGCTTTACGTGGGTACTGGGGATTCAAACTTGGGCTGTCAGGCTTTACAAGCAAGTGCCTTTAACTGCTTAACTATCTCTCTAACCCCTCAGGATCTCTTTTTACCCTCTCTTGGTCACCTTTCTACCATTTTAGACTTTATCCACATTTGCCTCCATTTCTACATGCATAAACTTACACACATATAAACATTACCAGGTAAGATCTGCATTTAAGAGAGAACATGTGGTTTAGGGCTTTATGAGTTTGAGTCACCTTTCTTAATAAAATTCTTTTCAGCTCCATTCATTTTCCTACAAATTACATTTATAATAACAGGAGGGAGAGAGGAGATAACATTGGGAGGGGACAGGAGAATGGGGAAATGATGGGGGAGGAGAATCAACTGAAACAAACAGTTCTTGAAACGTCCATAATGATACCTAAAACCTTGTCTGTTAATTGAAAATAAATAAATAAAAGCCAGACAGATACTACCTATATGGAACCGCTTGCTGACCATCCCATGCATTGCTCATGGAAATGTAAAATAAAACCACCTTTTCAGAGAAGAACAAAGCCAATGTAGCTGTGGTAGTCAATTCTCATTTTCCTTCTCTGACACGCATGTTGGAGGCAGGACTGTGTCCTCATAGTGTTCAAGTTCCTGAACAGGAGAAGCGTGTGGGGTGGGTTGTAAGTTGGTTGTGCCTGCTGGTCAGTATTCCGTAGCAGGGGTGGGCTTCCACAAGAGAGCAGTGATCAAGAATAAGGACAGTGCCGAGTGGGTGCTGGGAAAAGTAAGGAGGCCCCTGTTCGCCATGGGGCTTAGGCTATTGTGTTTTCCTGAGGAAAACATTTACAGTTTTTGTAGTTTGGATCTGGAATGTTCCCTAAGGCTCTCATCATGGTGAAAACTTTAGGAACTGGGACCTAGTTGGGAAAAGTAGGTCACTGGGGGTGTGCCTTTAAAGGGGCTGTTGGGCTCCAGCACCTTTCATCCTTTTTTATTTGCTCCCTGCCCTCAAGGCAAGCAGCCTCCCTCCCACTTCCTCCTCACAAATCCACCCTCCATCATATCTCCTCTCCCTCTCAATCAGTCTCTCTTTCAGTTTAAAAATATATATTTTTATTTTTATTAATTTATTTATTTGAGAGAGAGAGAGAAAGAAAGAGAGAATAGGTGTATCAGGGCCTCTGGCCACTGCAAACAAACTCCAGATGCATGCACCACCTTGTGCATCTGGCTTATGTAGATCCCAGGGAATCAAACCAGGATCCTTTGGTTTTGCAGGCAAACGTCTTAACTACTAAGCCATCTCTCCAATCCCCCCTTTTTATTTTGATGCCTCCATCTTTTTTTAAATTTTTATTGACAACTTCCTTAATTGTAGACAATATCCCCTGGTACTTCCTTCCCTCCCCCCACTTTCCCCTTTGAAACTCCACTCTCCATCATTTCCCCTCCCTCACTCAATCAGTCTCTCTTTTAATTATGATGGTCTTGTGTAGATAGTTTCAGGAACTGTGAGGTCATGGATATTCAGGCCATTTTGTGTCTGGAAGAGCATGTTGTAAGGAGTCCTATTCTTCCTTTGGCTCTTACATTCTTTCCGCCACCTATTCTGCAATGGACCCTGAGCCTTGGAAGGTAGGTTAGAGATGATTCAGTGCTGAGTACTCTTCTGTCACTTCTTCTCAGCACCATGGTGCCTTCTGAGTTATCCCAAGGTCACCACTATCTGAAAAGAAAAGCTTTTCTAATCAAAAGTGAGAGTAGCATTAATATATGGGCATGAACATTAAGAGAAGTGCTTCCTGGGCAGTTTGGTAAGCATAGTATATACATTTAGCCAGACACCAGCAGATGTTACACCCCTAGGGCTCATGACTACCCCTGTTGTAGGTTTTCAGTATCAGGGATGTATTCCCTCCCATGGAGCGGGCCTGTAGTCTAATTAGAGAGTGGTTGGTTTCCCCCATAACAGACATGCCACTATTGCACCTGTTGGCTCATTTGGCCTGGCTGGCCAAATTCAAAGCTTGCAGTGTTCACTGCTGAGTATATTTACTGGTGTTTTCTCTCTCTCCCATTGAACTGCATGCAGCATAGCTTTTTCCAGCTTTCTGTCAGCTGGTCCACATGGAGGAGGCTTTCAGCTCAGCTCCAGCAGGATTTCTCAGTGACCTTGCAGCCCAAGTATGTGGAGTCTTCAGCAATAGGGTTTTACCATGTGTTCCAGGTGGGAAACCAAGAGCCTTGGCAATTGCCTATAATGTTTTGGGGATATCCGTGACCTCCCTGGCCAACAACTCACTAGAAGGTATCCCATCCCTGGCACTGAAAATTTTCTAGTAACAATCTATGGCTTCTGAGTCTTCCATTGACCTTTCCTCCTACTATGAAGGTCCTGGGTAGGTAGTACCAGGCACTGCGAGGTCACAGATATCTAGGCTATTTTGTTTGCATTGTAAGCAGTCCTACCCTTCCTTTGGCTCTACATTCTGCCACCTCTTCCACAATGGACCCTGAGCCTGGGAGGGTGTGGTAGAGATGTCTCAGTGATGCACAATCCACTGTCACTTCTCAGTGTGGTGACTTTGGAGTCATTCCAGTGGGTCACTGCCATCTGAAAAGAGAAACTGCTTTAACCAAAAGTGAGAGTAGCATTAATATATTCATCTAAACATTAATAGTATGAGTGTATTTTGTATATAAAAAATATTGTGGTACATATAAGAAAATTTTACAAGGTGCTGGATTCCTGGTGTTTTATTGGCAAGGTACTGGATTCCTGGTGTTTTTTTACAAGGTACTGGATTCCTGGTTTTGTTTTTTTTCTTGTTGTTGTTGTTAATAAGGTACTGGATTCCTGATTTTTTTTTTTAACAAGGTGCTGGATTCCTGGTGTTTTTGTTTATCATGCCTTCCCTTCCAGTGTTTCCTACTAATTATTACTCATGTGGCAAAAGAAAATAAAATCTAAGTAGCTGCTACTGTTTTTGAGAAGCAAGTGCAAAGGACTGTAGCTCAGTGGTAAGGGGTTTACCTAGCACGTGTGAGGCCCATAGTTTGATTCCCACCACGGCAAAATCCAAGTACAAAGGACTGTAGCTCAGTGGTAAGGAATTTACCTAGCATGTGTGAGGCCCATAGTTTGATTAGTTTGATTCCCATCACGGCAAAATCCAAGTACAGGCGTTACAGAGAGGACACAGCTGTCATGTCCTACAGTCCGTGTTAAAACTATGCCCTTTATTGACCTGTCTAGGACAGTTCTACCCTCTCTCCATGAAGGTGCTGCACACTCAGGTGATGTGGCTGGAGAAGTGACCCGATCTAGCATCACACGGTGTTTATAATTACTCTTTCACACACAAGTACTAACTGACAATGGAATAACAGACAGAAATGGATACAATCATAAATTACTCATATCACTATAGAACATTCTATGATCACTTCTGTTTTTGTCTAGATGATTACAAAATTACTTTTACTAACTTAAATATTATCCAATAAGCATTATCTTAAATATATGCAATTTTTAAAGTACAGCTCAAGTATTATTGTAAATATACTACTTTTTTTGCAGCAAGCTCAACAGACTGCCCTCCTTTTTTTAAATGAGGAGAGAGAGAAAGAGAGAGAGAGAGAGAATTGGCACACCAGGACCTCTAGCCACTATAATTGAACTCCAGATGCATGTGCTACCTTGTGTACTCCCATGTGTGACCAGGTGCGCTTGTGTCACCTTGTGTGCCTGGCTTCTATTGGACCTGGAGAGTTGAACATGGGTCCTCAGGCTTCAAAGGCAAACACCTTAACTGCTAAGCCATCTCTCCAGTCCAAATATACTACTTTTATTGTTATTTATTTATTTGAGAGAGGGAGAGAGAGAGAAAGCGAGAGAGAGAATGGGCATGCCAGGGCTTCCAGCCACTGCAAAAAACTTCAGATGCATGTGCCACCTTGTGCATCTGGCTTATTTGGGTCCTGGGGAATTGAACCAACGTCCTTTGGCTTTACAGGCAAGTGCCTTAACCATTAAACCATCTCTCCAGCCCCAAATATACTACTTTTAATAAGAGTTGTCACCGGGTGTGGTGGCGCACGCCTTTAATCCCAGCACTCAGGAGGCAGAGGTAGGAGGATCGCTGAGAGTTCGAGGCCACCCTGAGACTACATAGTTAATTCCAGGTCATCCTGGATGAGAGTGAGACCCTACCTTGCAAAACAAAAAATAAATAAATAAAAAAGAGTTATCCATAAGGTCCCCTCCCACCAAGGTTAGAGGTTTGCTAATATAAAAGAACCTTTAGTTCATCACATTGCCATCATCTTTCACAAGGAAAACTATGTGGGCATTTATCAGTTGCCACCAATTAAGATGATCATAAAGGCATTTGCCTCACATCGTGTCCCTGGCTCAATAAGTCCCTGAAGCTTGTGATTTGGTAAGAGTTGAAAAATGCTTGTGTCTATTCAAACTTTATAGGTTTCTTTTTGTGTGTGAGATGTGTGTGTGTGTATGTGTGCCCATGAATGGATGTGCATTTGTGTGTGTGGAAGTCAGAGGCCAATGTCAGTGTCTTTCTCAATTGCTCTTCATCTTATTTTCAACACAGGAATTCTCAATAGATTAGCTAACCAGTGAGCCCCAGGCACTGTCCTGTCTTTGCCTCCCCATCTCTGGGATCACAGGTGTGCACCACCATGCTCAGCATTTTTCATGGAGTCTAGGGAACTAAATTTAGGGCCTCATGCTGGCACACCAAGCACTTTACCCACGGAGTCAACTCCCCACCCTCCGCAAACTTGCCGTTTTAAGAAGGAGAACAACAAATATGCTATTCTTTTTTTATTTTACTTATTTATTTATTAGATAGAGAGAGAGGCAGATAGAGAGAGAGAATGGGCACCTCAAGGCCCCTAGCCACTGCAAATGAACTCCAGACTCTTGCACCACCTTGTGCTTTTGGCTTTAGATGGGCACTGGGGAATTAACCCTGGGCTCTTCGGCTTTGCAGGCAAATGCCTTAACCACAATCCATCTCTCCAGTTATTTCAATACGTAAAATTAACATGACCTCACCAGTTTCATTATAGAAATCTCATTCTTTCATTTTGATTACTCTTTTGTGTAAATCTTCCCTTAAAAGAATGCAAGGTAATCATGGGAAAATCACATTTACATTTGAAGTCAAATGACAACAACAACAACAACAACACAGCGTGGGAGTGGGGTTGATGGTGCCTCAGAGGCAGAGTAGGATCAAGCTTCATGAAGTTTAAGCTTCATCTGGGGTTTGCAGAAGTGGGAAGAGGCTGTGTCTCTAAGTTTCTGCTTCCTCGTCCTTAAGCCCAGGCATGGTTTGAATGGAAATATACTCAGAACTTTGTAGAAGGTCTCAGGGTCCAGCTGTTCTGTGTTCTAGAAACCTCTCTGCCCAATATGCTCATATAGATGCACCACTAAGAAGACACTCAGGTTATCATTTAGTCACACTGATCCACAGTCCTCATGCCTTTCCAAGTTTACACTAAAAGGTAGACTCTGAGGTGCTGGGAAAGTGGTTCTGTGGATTAAATATTTGCTGTACAAGCATCAGGACTTGAATTTGGATCTCTAGCTCCAGTTTAAACATGTTGGGCACAGTGGTGCATGCCTGTAATTCCAGTGCTGGGGAGACCCTGGGACTGACTTGCTAGTCAGGCCAGCCAAGTTGGTGAGCTCTGGGTTCAGCAAGAGAACCTGCCTCCGGGGCTGGAGAGATGGCTTAGAGGTTAAGCGCTTGCCTGTGAAGCCTAAGGACCCTGGTTCAAGGCTCGATTCCCCAGGACCCACATAAGCCAGATGCACAAGTGGCTGGAGGCCCTGATGCACCCATTCTCTCTCTCTCTCTGCCTCTTTCTTGGTCTGTCACTCTCAAATAAATAAATAAAAATAAACAAAAAAATTAAAGAGAGAGAGAGAGAACCTGCCTCAAATAATAAAAGAGCAATAGAGGAAGCAACCTGATGTTGACCTTGGCCTCCACACACTCATGCACACACAGTGCCCATACACATAAGAACATGCACATACACCACACACGTGCATACCCCAAACACAAGACTCTGACTCCAGAGGCGTCAGTTCTTCCACTTTTTTGCGTATTTAAACTCTCCATAAGTAGAAAGTTTTCCAAGCCTGACTTCAGTGATAACAGTCAACCCTCTGTGTCCGTGGGAGAATTGGTTCCAGGTCTCCCCATGGACCCAACAACCCGAGGATGCTCAAATCCGTCACATAAGCTTGTGTGTAACTCATGCACAGCCTCCTGTGTGTTTTAAGTCTTGTCTAGATAATGTTCAGAACCTAACGCCATGCACATGCTCTGTGGATAATTATTCT
Source organism: Orientallactaga sibirica (assembly GCA_036365145.1). Taxonomy (NCBI): domain Eukaryota; kingdom Metazoa; phylum Chordata; class Mammalia; order Rodentia; family Dipodidae; genus Orientallactaga; species Orientallactaga sibirica. Next base: position 1,087,178 of record JAEOAD010001031.1, read on the forward strand.
GTTACATTGTTTAGGGAGAATGACAAGAATGATGCCATTGTTTTCTGAATATCTAAATCCATAGTTAGAAGTACATTGGGTGAGAAACCTGTAGGTGCGAAGAGCTGATGGCTGGGTAGGGCTTGATCTGGCCAGCATGTCATTCACACTATTATGAGTAATCTACACAAAAGCATCATGCAATTTTAAAGAAAAAAAAAACCCTACAATTTCAATATTCACAAAAAATTTGAATTTAAGTTGCAAATACTATAAATCTCTGCTGCCTCTATTGTGAATGGTGCTCAGATCTTTCAATTCTCTTTAGCACCTGTGCATTTTGTGAGGTTGGTACATGTCCTCATAAGAGCGCCTTCTCCGAAGAATCTCAAGCTGGACACAAAGAAGTCGTGTTACTCGCGTGGGATTTGATTTAACAAACATTCTCTAAATAGTATGAGACAGTCCGTTACAGTATACTTCTTAAATGCATGATTTCATTCGATACACGTCTCTAAGGGTTCTTACCCCAGTGAGCATGTCAGATAACTGAGACACAGAAAGTCCGGTGCCTTTCCCAGGTCACACTGAATAGACTCACCCTGGTATTAGTTCTGCAATGATTCCCTTTCACTGGCCTCCATCATATCTCTTCATCCCCACGATGGCCAAGTTCTGGAGGAGACAGAAATGCAAAGTCCCGCAGGGAATGCATAAACAGGAGACACTATGTGGTCCTCAAGTTAAACTAGGACTGGTCCCAGCTCCTGGATTCCAGGGCAAAGGCAGCTGTGCTTCTGCAGGCTGTGCTGGCCATGGAGCATCAGCTGAGCAGTATGGACTCCACGCTCACTCTCTGTAACTCACCCTCCAAGATACAAACATGCACCATCACCACAGAAGAGTCACTCCTTGGTCCTGCAGGAAATGAAAACACCCAAAGATGGAAATGTGTTTTGAATACAGGGTGGCAAGAGCAAAGATTAGTAGTTGAGAGTGCCAAAGGTGATGAGGAGAGGGGCATGGCCTGTCCAAGGGTTTGAAGGGCATGGGGAAAACCAAAAATGTTCATCAGGTCAGAACAACCAGAAAGGGAACAAGGAAAGAAGGAAGAGCATGTGCAGAGACCCAGAGGTGAGTGAGTGTGCTGCCCAGAAGCCCATCTGGGTGAATTCTAAAATCTAAGTTCCTTACCAGAAGAAGGACCCTATTTTTTTTTTTTAATTTTTACAGGCTATCTATCCAAATGACACATTTATTTAAGGTGTAAAAATATTTTATTTTATTATTTTTGGAGAGAGACACAGAGAGAGGGAGAGGCAGAGAGAGAATGGACAAGCCAGCAGCCTCTCAGCCACTGTGAACGAACTCCAGGTGCGAGCACCCCCTTGTGGGCAAGTGTGGCATTGCACCCTTGCGTCACTTTGCATCTGGCTAAATGTGGGACCTGGAGATTGGAACCTGCATTCTTAGGCTTAGCAGGAAGGAGCCTTAACTGCTAAACCATCTCTCCAGCCCTAAAATATTTTATTTTATTCATTTATTAGAAAGAAAAAGAGGCAGATAGAGAGAATGGGCATGCCAGGGCCTCCAGCCACTGCAGATGAACTCCAAACACATGTGCCACCTTGTGCCTCTGGCTTTACATAGGTACTAGAGAATCAAACTTGGGTCCGTAGGCTTTGCAGACATACACCTTAACTGCTAAACCATCTGGCCAGTCCTAGCCTGTGCTTTTGTATTGATAATAAGGGAGTGGGTAATAAAGGGTCTTAGACTATGCTTGTATACAGTGTGAGAAAATGATGGAATGATGGTGGGTAGGATGATCTAAAAAGAGAAAAGGACGAAATGGATGTGAGTTCCTCCGAATGTAACCTCTCAAGGCCTTGGCCAGACATGGTGGTAGGAGAGGAAAGGGCCAAGATGTAATTCCAATAAGCCAGGACAGCAAGCCCCTGGCTCAGCGTGTGTGTAGGAAAGAGAGGAACTGACAGCAAGGCGGACTCTCCACCCTCACTTCCTCCCATCCTCATTCGAATGGAAGTTTTTCCTTTTCAGTACAAAGGTAACTCCATGCTTCACAGATTCTTTTGTTGTAATTGTTGTTGCCATTTTTTGGTTTTAATTTTGGTTTCCATGGAACATCAGAGATTAAACCCAGGACTCTTGCATCATAGGCAAGCTCTCTACCCCTGAGCTACATCCCCAGCCCTCATACCTCACATAATTCCAAATAATGGACACAGTTTAACCTAAATTATATGGATGAAACTATAATAAGACCAACTTCAAGATGTCACTTTATTCCTTGACAGCAAAGAATGAAAATGAACACACCTACACATGTAGTATAAGAAACACAGAGATATTGACACGTTGATTACACATCAATTCAATTTACCATCAGGGAGCACAGCCAAGGGGCAGAAAAGAAAATGAAGGCTTCTTTTTTTTTAATTTTTATTTTTTTATTTTTTTGGAGAGAGAGACAGACAGAAAGGGAGAGGGAGACAGATAGAGAATGGGCGCGCCAGCAGTCTCTCAGCTGCTGTGAACGAAATCCAGATGTGTTCACGCCCTTGTGGGCAAGGGCAGCATTGCGCCCTTGCATCACTTTGCATCTGGCTAAACGTGGGACCTGGAGATTGGAACCAGGTTCTTAGGCTTAGCAGGCAGGCGCCTTAACCACTAAGCCATCTCTCCAGCCCAAACGAAGGCTTCTTTTGGCACAAACCTTCACGTAAGCTGGAAGGCACTCGTACATCAGAGACATCTAACCAAGGCTGGAAGCTGTACTGAGGGAGCAGGCCAACCTCTCCTTTTTAAAAAATATTTTTAATTAATTAATTTATTTGTGTGTGTGAGAGAGAGAGAATGGGCACACCAGGGCCTCTAACCACTGCAAATGAACTCCAGATGCATGTGCCCTCTTGTGCATCTGGTTTACGTGGGTGCTAGAGGGTCAAACCAGGATCTTTTGGCTTGGCAGAAAAACACCTTAACTGCTAAGCCAACTCTCCAGCCCCCAACCTCTCCTTCTTGACGAGCCCAGCCATTTAACTTTCTAAACCAAAACGCAGCCCTGCAGCTCACAAGCCATCCCTAAATCCATGGCAGAAATCCCATGACTAGAATCCCAGTGATGTCAAAGAACACAAGATAGAGACAGTAAGCCTCCCAACGGGAGAGAATGGGCACGTTGTTGTGCAATCATACACAAACACACACGCGGCTGCTTAGAATATGTCCTCCTCCCTGTTGTAGTACATGTCTGACTCTACGACCCCCAAACCCGCATAGTGGTCATTTCCGCTCATGGGGGCCCCATCGCTGCCACTCTTCTTGCTCTTCCGCTGCTCCTCGGCCTGCTGGTGGGACTGGTCAGCAGTAGATCCCACAGCCAGAAGTTCTTCTGGGAAGAGAGTCTCTGCCCTGCCCAGGTCAGCCAGATCTGAGTGCTGGGCTGTTGGCAGGAGCCGGTCACTCCGTAGCCTTTTCCTTATTTCTTCTTCTTTTGACTGAAAGGTAATAATAAAAAAAAAAAAGAATGAAAAAGAGCCTAGAATATTTGGTTTTTGGGTTTTTATTTATTGATATTACTTGTCGTAACTCTTTTTGCTTTTTTTCTATTTCCTTATTTAGTCTTGTAATAAATGTTTGTTGGAGAACCCCTGTTGAAGGAGACATCATAGGGTCTTTCCACATGGAGTTTACAGTCTAATCCCTGCTGCCAAGGCTGCAGGATAGGGAGGCAGAAATGCAGGCAACTGGACTAAAAGGTGGTTCCCTGCAGAACAGCTGGCACAACAGCTGCAGGAGCTGATGTCTGATGGTCTTCAGACCAGTCTCATCCCCTTCACTTAACACCCATCTCTGCCCTGGCTGTCTTCTCCGAAGCAAATTTTCCCAAACTTGACTTAATATGGAGACCTGGGTAGTGTTTTCTTAGACTCATGGATGAGACTGCAAGTTTCAACCGAGGTCAGGATATTGCTTCATTCCTTTCCAACACAAAGATCGTTTAGAAACACTCTGCATGGGCTGGAGAGATTGCTTAGTGGTTAAGGCACTTGTCTGCAAAGCCTAAGGACCCATGTTCGACTCTCCAGATCCCACATTAGCCAGATGCCAACGTGACACAAGCACAAGGTCGCACATGCCCACTAGGTGGTGCACATGCCCACTAGGTGGAGTTCCATTGCAGTGGCTGAGGCCCTGGTGTGCCAATTCTCTCTCTCTGCCTCTCTCTCTCTCTCTCTCTCAAAACAAAACCACTCAGCATGTAAGGAGCACACACATGACTGAAACACAGAAACAGATGCGGGCCCTTTGCCTCTGAGCAAGGTCAGGCAGCTATAAGCTCTCAAGCAGCAGTCCTTGGGCTAAAAGGGTTCAGCGGTTACCTTCCGGCGCTCCTCTGCGGCCTGCATCTTCTCCTGTATGTCCTTGATAGTGAGATCTGCCACTTCCTTTTTGATCTTGAGTTTTTTCAGCCTGGCTGGAGGCTTTCTCAGTGGCTTCTCAGTCGTGTCCACCTGGAGAAAGACATCTCTTAAAACAGAGAAGCAACCATAGCCGCTGGCTGCCAAGAAGAAGAGCGGGAAGATGAACACAGCTAAATGGAGAACCTAAAAATCCTGAACCAATGTCCATAGCGACCAGTGGACACAAGAGCAACCTCAATCTGTCAACAACAGACTTAGTTCCCAAAGATAAAATGTATTAGGCACCTTGAAACCACCAGGCCCTTAAGGGCTGGGCAGATGGCTCAGTGGGTAAAGAGCTCTTTCTGCACACGCATGAGGGCCTGAGAGGGCTTGAGGCCGCCCAAGTTCTATCCTCAGCACCCAGGTAAAAAGCTCGGCATGGCCACACATGCCCGTAACCCCAGTCCTGTGTGGGAAGGAGAGTCACAGGAAAACTGCTGGGGCTTGCAGGTCAGCCAGTGTTATCCAAGCCACAGATCCATGTCAAGGAAATAAAGTGGAAGGGTGATTGTGGAGGACTTCCAACATTCTCCGCTGGCCTCTGCAGACATGCACATGAGGCATGTACATCTGCTCACACGCATGTATGCACTACACACACACAAAACAACAAAACCCATCAAGCTGTTACAAAATGGTGCTAAGGATATGAGTTCTGAAAGTGGATGGAAGACGTCCATTTTTCCCCCTGGGTCGATTAACCTATGTTATTCGATAATCTCAATTGATTTCATAATATTCCATATGCCACTGATTATTTTTCACTCAGATAGAGCTTGGCTTTTACTATTTCTGATCTTGCGGTGGGGAGAGGTCATTGTCACTGAACAACTCCATGCTAGGCTACTTGGACTTTATAAGTATGTTCATGACAACCAACAAAAAGAATCCCATTTCACACACCTGTTCTCTCAACAGTTTGAAGAAATGCTAATGAGATTTTAGTTGTATACTGTGCTACGAAAAAGAAATAATTGTAAAAAGTTTATGAAGAGTTTTTATTTGCATGTTTTTTCCTCTCCCCCCCGCCCAAATCATTTATATGATGTTGCAGACAGCTTCAGGTTCGCTGAGATGAACTTCCAGACCAGGCACAGTTATGGAGGAAGGGATATTATTTATTGAAGCTTACTGATCCAGGGGAAGTTCCATAAAGGCAGGAGAAGCAGCCTGCTCTTCACAGGACCAGGCAAGAGAGAGAGAGAAACCAACCAGCCACCACAGCACACAGAGCAAAACTACAGCCAAAAGGTCACACAGCACACTTCAGGAACTCCTGCTAGGCCCATTTGCATATCTTTACAATGGAATCTCAAACCATCACCACACCTTAAGACCGGGCCCCCAGTGACCTTGCCTCTAGCAAGGTGATTGCAGATGCAAACTATAACTAAAAAAAAAACACTGAATATATTGGCGGACATATATTCAAACTACCACATTCCGCCCCTGGCCCCCAATATATTTAGCTCCTGGCCCCCAATAGATTTATAACTATCACACATTGTAAATTGTACTCAGTCCAATTTCAAAGGTTCTCAGAGTCTTGATCAACTTAAGATAGTGAGTCCTGTAAAATCAAACAAGTTAAATACTTTCAACATGTAAAGGCACAGAGTAAACATTTTAACTGGTATAAAGCATAGCAAGGAGAAACTAGAATAATGCAAACTCAACCACCATCAGCAGTCATCAAACTTCTGCAGTTCAAGTTCAATATAACCAGAGACTGCCAGTCTCCAGGTTTTCCAATTATGCCCCTCCAGCTGGGCAGAGTCGCCAGGGAAAACTTTCATCCCATGCCAACACTGCACTCCATGGTAGCCCTTTTGCACAGTCCTAGTATATCCAAAACATCTTCAGGTCTCCATGTAAACCACGGTCCATCTTCCAAAAGGCTCTTCCAGCCTATTCCTGAGGGTCTTCATGCCCTGCCTCATGCCACATTTCAGCAGCAGCTCCTGGAACCGTGTGCAATTCATGACCACTCCATGCATTTTTCATATTTCCAAAACTAATACCAGGTGTGCAGGACACAGCCATATTCTAAATCCACGGACAAAATAAACCATAGCCTTGAAAAGCAGGTTCCTTCTCCAGTCAACTCTTTCCAAAGAGTTTGCATTTCTAACAGTCTTTCCTCAGGCATCCTCTCCATTGTTTTAATGTAAATCAAGTCGGGCCACCTTCCTTCCACCTTCCTTAAGATTGCTAATGCATTGACAATAGCAGCTCCAGTAACCTAAAACCAGTCTCAGTGCCTCTGCTTTTAACTTGCTTGAGTTTTTCCAACTTAAAATCTTAAAATCTCAGTCCGATATCTTCAGCCAAGCACATCAGTCCATTACAAATTTAACCTTGATCAAACTTTCTGGGCCTGGATAGCAGAACGTAGCCATCCCTTATGCCAGTAGCCCAGTTCCAACAAAGTCCTCTGCAGTCTTTCCTTCCCCTTACAAAGCTCATAAGCCAAGACTCGAAGTTCAATACAGTCTGCACTTAGCATTCTAAAACTCTCATCAGAATAGTCCATAAAACTTGGCTTAACACTCCAGAAGGCACCTTCAGTTGCAAGCACCAAGTCCATGCCCATTCCTCCAAAATAAAGGTTCCAAAAGACGAATATCCACACGGTCAGGTTCATCTCACCCCACACTCCTCGGTACCACTTTACTGTTGCAGACAGCTTCAGGTTCACTGAGATGAACTTCCAGACCAGGCACAGTTATGGAGGAAGGGATATTATTTATTGAAGCTTACTGATCCAGGGGAAGTTCCATAAAGGCAGGAGAAGCAGCCTGCTCTTCACAGGACCAGGCAAGAGAGAGAGAGAAACCAACCAGCCACCACAGCACACAGAGCAAAACTACAGCCAAAAGGTCACACAGCACACTTCAGGAACTCCTGCTAGGCCCATTTGCATATCTTTACAATGGAATCTCAAACCATCACCACACCTTAAGACCGGGCCCCCAGTGACCTTGCCTCTAGCAAGATGATTGCAGATGCAAACTATAACTAAAAAAAAAACACTGAATATATTGGCGGACATATATTCAAACTACCACATATGACATGCATTCACTATGAAAGGTTAAAATGATACGTAAAAAATCTCCTAATTTCTGATTAAACAGCTGGACGCCATCTCACTTCTTAGCATGAGCCTTTAGAAAGACTTTGGTCTGTGGACAACTAGGATAAATAGATTGTATTTCACTTGAAGTGCACACATAGTGAAAAGTAATGATTGGCTAAGAAGAAGCCAGATCTGTGTCTAGAACCCTGCTGTGTTTGTAAATACTACTGGTCCCACACTGGTCCACACAAGAAGTCTTACCTTTAGAAGAGTCACATGTGGATTCTGTCATCTTAGCACTTGGAGGGACTGTGACAACAGATTTCACCTGTACTTCACTTAATGACATCATCCAAAGCCAAGCCCTTCCTTGTCTCTAGTAGGTGTGTTTCTTTTCACATCACAGCTCATATTAATCCACCTGTGGACTCCCTTGCACGATGTAAGTCAGAAGCCATTCACCTCTGGCGATTGGATCGCTGAGCTGTTCTGTTGTTATTCCCACTGGCGTTAGCATTGAGGTGTGGATCACATGGCTACCTAGTGTTTCCATATCTAGCCTCCTCCATTTGAATCACCCTCTTGTTTTTGGATGTGACTTCTTTTTTCTGTCCCCATGAGACTCATCTACAGTTGGAAAAGTAACCTCTCTCCTTCTACTACAGAGCCCAAGAGGAGGGGCTGGGGGACAGGGTTAACCAAAAAAGCTATTTGGGGCTGGAGAGATGGCTTAGCAGTTAGGGCACCTGCCTGCAAAGCCTAAGAACACCTGTTGGATTCTCTAGGTCCCATGTTTAGCCAGAAACAAGCATGCAATGCTGCACTTTCCCACAAGGGGGCGCACGCGTCTGGAGTTCATTTATAGCAGCTGAAATGGCCCTGGCATGCCCATTCTCTCTCTGCCTCTTCCTCTCTCTCTCTCTCTGTCTGTTTCCCTCTGTCTCTCTCTCCCTCTCAAAAAAAAATCTATTTGGAAACCTTAAACAAAATAAATAAATTGTAAAAAAGAAAAAGAAAAGCCACTCTTCTAGTAGTTTTAATACAATCAGGTATTTGTCATAGCACCACTGTGGGAATGGGAACTTGTGTGAATGGTGTGGCCTTCACATCACATGATAACTCTTTACCTTCTCTCTCCCATGTTCTTTATTGTGGGCATTTGATAACAGTCTTAATGTTTGACAATCCCATTTCCTTTCTCCAAATACCTTTCACAGGACTTATTTCCCTTTGTCTGAAGAACTTTGCCTTCATGCCCTGAGTTCTCAACATTCCCTGCACAGAGAAGAAAATTAACCTTACTTAAGCAGTGAGTGACCTAGTCTAGGTGAAAGCCTGACTTAGATAATGTATTATTTATTATTATTATTATTATTATTATTATTATTATTATTACTACGACTACTACTGTATCTTCCCTACAAATTTGGATATAATTTTTGGTATTTATTTCTACCATTTCTGTATATTTTCTTTTCCAATGATTTTTCTTCTGCTTCCTTTTCATTGCTACTTTTTTAAAAAAAAAACATATTTTATTTATTTATTTGAGAGAGAGAGAGAAAGAATAGGCATGCCAGGGCCTCCAGCCACTACAAATGAACTCCAGACACATGAGCCCCCTTGTGCATCTGGCTAATGTGGGTCCTGGGGAATCAAACCTGGGTCCTTTGGCTTTGCAGGCAAATGCCTTAACTGCCAAGCTATCCTGCAGCCCCCATGCCCTACTTCTAAGAACAAGGGGCTGGAAACATGGCTCAAGAGTGAAAGCACTTGCTTGCAAAGCCTGATGGCCCAGATTCAATACCCCAGTACTCACATAAAGCTACATGTACAAAGTTGTGCATATGTCTGGAGTTTGTTTGCAGCAGCAGAAGACCCTGCTATGCCCATTCTCATTCTCTCTCTCATATAAATAAATAAATAAATAAATAAATAAATAAATAAATAAATAAATAAACAAATAAATAAATATTTTTAAAAGATGACTCAACCAAGAAAAGAACATTGTGACCACTCCTAGAACCCTTTATTCCTTATGTTTGGTTCTAGGGTGTTCATATGTAGCAGTTTATAAACAAATCCACTGTGGCTTTGGCATTTGGTTCTATTTCTTTCTTTTTTAATGTGCACACATGTGAACATGTGCTGGGATGCACATGCATGTGAATAGTTGTCAGAGGAGAAGTTCAGGTACCATTCTTAGGAACACCATATACCTTGTTTGAGACAAGTCTCTCGATGGCCTGGCTTAGCACTTAAGCTAGACTGGCTGGCAAGCAAGTTCCAGGGACCCCCTGTCTCCACCATCATTGAGATTATAGGCTCACACACCCTTGGTACTTTTTTTTTTTTTTTTTGGAAACAGACACAGAGAGAGACAGAGAGAGAGGGAGAGGAAGACATATAGAGATGGGCACGCCAGCAGCCTCTCAACTGTTGCAAATGAAATCCAGATGCGTGCGGCATTGTGCCCTTGCCACACTTTGCATCTGGCTAAACATGGGACCTGGAGATTGGAACCGCTGGAGATTGGAACCAGCATTCTTAGGCTTAGGAGGCAGGCGCCTTAACCACTAAGCCATCTCTCCAGCCCCACCCTTGGTATTTTTACATGGACAGTGGGGATCAAACTGAGGTCTTCATGCTTGTGAGGCAAGCACCACTGAGTGGTCTCCCCAGCCGCTGGGTCTTATTTCTTACTAGATAAATCACGATTCAATCTTCTAAAAGGCAGTGCTGAATTAAAAACTGCTGGAAGAATGAAGGCATATTATTCAATGGGTTTAATGTGCCTGAGGTTTAGTGATGCCCAAGGAATGCTTTGTTGGATTCATTAATCATTAATGATTGGGGTGATTCCTAAATCGAATGAGAAGCACAGTGTGAAGAGGAGTTACGGGAATTTATGAAAGAAACCAACTGGCTTAGATAAATGATGTCACTTGTACAACTCCCGCAAGCTAGAAATAATGACTTGAAATCAATCATATTCTCGTGCTTATTTCAATTATAAGAAAATGTCAATTACAAAATTACTTGCCATGACATCATATGATTCCCCATTTCTGAAGACTTTGCTATGGCTTTGTATTATTCCTTGAATGATGAGCTCCTCCAGGATTGCCGAGGACTTCTGTCGCTCTCGGTTCTCGAGAAGCTGCGGTTTAATAAATCCATTGGCCACTGGGTCTTCCAAAAAATAAAATAAAAAAATTAAAAATTAAAAGAGAGAAATTCAAGTGTGATGATTTTTAATGGATGTCTTATTAATCATACCACTTAATTAAGTCTTGTTTCAACACTCTTGCCTGAGAATCTGGTTGCTGTTATTAAACTGACATTCTTTGAAGTTCAAGCTCTTCCTGTCCTTACAGAGGAAACATATCAGTACCACCTATTCTTTACTCAGTAGGTTTCATAGTAAAAGGACAAGAAGTCTTCTATGCTGATATGCACAACCTCTTTTAAAAATTTATCTATTTATTTATTTGTTTGTTTATTTATTTATTTATTTATTTATTTATTTATTTATTTTTGGAGAGAGACACACAGAGAGAGGGAGAGGAAGACAGATAGAGAATGGACATGCCAGCAGCCTCTCAGCCACTGTGAACAAACTCTAGATGTGTGTGCCCCCTTGTGGTCAAGTGTGGCATTGCGCCCTTGCATCACTGTATCTGGCTAAACGTGGGACCTGGAGATTGGAACTGGTGTTCTTAAGCTTAGCAGGCAGGCACCCTAACTGCTAAGCCATCTCTCCAGCCCATGCACAACCTTTTTGTTGTAGTGACACTTGCACGCTTGGGTAAGAGAACAGGGTTTGCTATGCTAATTATGAAGCCAAACTACAGCCAAGACTCAGGACGTGTTTCTGGTGATACTTAGAGCTGCAGTTTGGTTTCTATGCTTTGTATACAAAAGACAAACAGCACAAAGTTGCCAAGAGACACCTGGTTCTGCAGCCCTGGTGTTCTGCTGGGTTTGCAAAAGGAAAAGCATGTCTTTATTTTTTTGGAAAGAGCCTTTCAAATGGAGCTACAGTGATATCAACCAAAATCTCATTAATGACTTAAAAACCGAGTCCTGCAGCTGCACTCACCAGGGAGACCTCCTCTTTATAACCCCACTAGCCAAACAAGCAAAGAAATACGCTTTCATATTATCATGTTATACAATGAAGGTTGCTGGCTTGTTGGCCCAAGATGGCTCTGCCTTTCCTAAAGAAATGATGGGGTGCAGAGTCCTCCAAATTAGCTCTCAGGGCTGCAGAGATGGTCATTCAGACCTTGCCATTCAAGCATTTAGACTTGAGCTTGTATCCCAGCACGTGTGGAAAATCCAAGTGCTACAGTGCTTGCCTAAAATCTCAGCATGGTGGAGGTGGAGACAGGAGGATGTCTGGGCTTGCTGGCTAGCTAATCTAGCCTAACCTGTAAACTCCAGATTCAGTGAGAAGCCCTGTCTTAAAAATAGGGTGGAGGTAGTGTCAGGCACTGTGAGGTCATGGATATCCAGGCCATTTTGTGTCTGCAGGAGCACGTGGTAATAGGAGGAAAAGATGATGACATCAAAGTGAAAAGAGAGACTGATTGAGAGGGGAGGGGATATGATGGAGAGTGGAGTTTCAAAGGGGAAAGTGGGGTGGGGGAGGGAGGGAAGTACCATGGGGTATTGTATACAATTAAGGAAGTTGTCAATAAATAATAAAATAAAAAATAAAAAAATGGGGTGGAGGGTGATTGAGGAAGATATTCAATGTCTGCTTCTGGCCTTCCCGTGCATGAATACCCATTTTTACATACCTGCATGCACACATATGCACTCACACTGAAAAAAAAAAAAGGAAGAAAGAAAAAAATAAATGAACTCTCTTCAGAATGCCCCAGGGGTAGCCAAGCCTATTCGAGTAGTGGGTGGAGGCTCTTATGACAGCTTTCCATCTCAGGGGCTGCAAAGACAACTTCCATGAGTTTGCCTTGGTTGAAAACTCACCCACAGATGTACACAAATAACCAGCACTTTCTCACTCCAGAACACTAATCCACCTGTTAAAGAGATTTCACTGGTCGACTACACAAGTGGCGTCAGTAAACTTCCTACCAGCTCAGTACCTTTCCTGCTGGAATAGAACTCATTCTCAATTTAAAGTGTTCTACACAGATTCTGCTATAGAATGGTAAACCATGCCATCCAGATGGGAGGTCCAGAAGTCTGAAACAATGTGGGGGGAAGTCACTGTAAATATCACAGGTGAATATGCTTCAAAAATTCAGAGCATTGGGCGTGGTGGTGCATGTCTTTAATCCCAGCACTCAGGAGGCAGAGGTAGGAGGATCACCATGAATTCAAGGCCACCCTAAGACTACATTCCAGGTCAGCCTGGGCTAGAGTGAGACCCTACCTTGAACCCCTCCAAAAAAAAATTTAGAGTAATTTTTGTTCTTGTTGTTAGAAAGGTAGACTTGCCTCCCACACTTGGAATCTCAGTAGTCAACAACTAAAAGCAGGAGGATCACTTCAAGGTAACGCTCAGCAACATAGAGGGCTACATGAGAGTTTGTTGCTAAAAAATGAACAAAAAGAAGGTAGACTTATCTGGAAGTGTCAGCATAATAGTACTGTGACATTCTGAGTGTCTGCACAATACTACTGCAATGTACTGAGTGTCCACATAATACTACTGTGTTGTATTGAGTGTTTGCATAATACTACTGTTTGCATAATACTACTATACTGAGTGTCTGCATAATACTACTGCAATATACTGAGTGTCCGCATAATACTACTGTGCTGTATTGAGTGTCTGCCTAATGCTACTGTGATCTAATGAGTGTCTGCATAATACTACTGTGATCTATTGAGTGTCTGTATAATACTACTGAGATCTATTGAGTGTCTGCATAATACTACTGTGATCTATTGAGTCTCTGCATAAGGCTACTGAGATGTATTGAGTGTCTGCATAATGCTACTGTGATCTATTGAATCTCTGCATAATACTACTGTGATCTATTGAGTGTCTGCATAATGCTACTGAGATGTATTGAGTGTCTGCATAATACTACTGTGATCTATTGAGTCTCTGCATAATACTACTGTGATCTATTGAGTGTCTGCATAATGCTACTGTGATCTATTGAGTGTCTGCATAATGCTACTGTGATCTATTGAGTGTCTGCATAATGCTACTGTGATCTACTGAGTGTCTGCATAATGCTACTGTGATCTACTGAGTGTCTGCATAATGCTACTGTGATCTATTGAATCTCTGCATAATACTACTGTGATCTATTGAGTGTCTGCATAATGCTACTGAGATGTATTGAGTGTCTGCATAATGCTACTGTGATCTATTGAATCTCTGCATAATACTACTGTGATCTATTGAGTGTCTGCATAATGCTACTGAGATGTATTGAGTGTCTGCATAATGCTACTGTGATCTATTCAGTGTCTGCATAATGCTACTGTGATCTATTGAGTGTCTGCATAATACTACTGAGATGTATTGAGTGTCTGCATAATACTACTGTGATCTATTGATTGTCTGCATAATACTACTGTGATGTATTGAGTGTCTGCATAATACTACTGAGATGTATTGAGTGTCTGCATAATACTACTGAGATGTATTGAGTGTCTGCATAATGCTACTGTGATCTACTGAGTGTCTGCATAATGCTACTGTGATCTACTGAGTGTCTGCATAATGCTACTGTGATCTACTGAGTGTCTGCATAATGCTACTGTGATCTATTGAGTGTCTGCATAATACTACTGAGATGTATTGATTGTCTGCATAATGCTACTGAGATGTATTGAGTGTCTGCATAATACTACTGAGATGTATTGAGTCTCTGCATAATGCTACTGAGATGTATTGAGTGTCTGCATAATGCTACTGAGATCTATTGAGTGTCTGCATAATGCTACTGTGATCTATTGAGTGTCTGCATAATGCTACTGAGATCTATTGAGTGTCTGCATAATGCTACTCTGATCTATTGAGTGTCTGCATAATACTACTGAGATGTATTGAGTGTCTGCATAATGCTACTGTGATCTATTGAGTCTCTGCATAATACTACTGTAATCTATTGAGTGTCTGCATAATGCCACTGTGATCTATTGAGTGTCTGCATAATACTACTGTAATCTATTGAGTGTCTGCATAATGCCACTGTGATCTATTGAGTGTCTGCATAATACTACTGAGATGTATTGAGTGTCTGCATAATACTACTGTGATCTATTGAGTCTCTGCACTGAGATGTATTGAGTGTCTGCATAATGCTAAGGTGATCTATTGAGTCTCTGCATAATGCTACTGAGATGTATTGAGTGTCTGCATAATACTACTGTGATCTATTGAGTCTGCATAATGCTACTGTGATCTATTGAGTCTCTGCATAATACTACTGAGATGTATTGAGTGTCTGCATAATGCTAAGGTGATCTATTGAGTGTCTGCATAATGCTACTGTGATCTATTGAGTCTGCATAATGCTACTGTGATCTATTGAGTCTCTGCATAATACTACTGAGATGTATTGAGTGTCTGCATAATGCTACTGTGATCTATTGAGTGTCTGTATAATACTACTGAGATGTATTGAGTGTCTGATAATACTACTGTGATCTATTGAGTGTCTGCATAATGCTACTGAGATGTATTGAGTGTCTGCATAATGCTACTGTGATCTATTGAGTCTCTGCATAATGCTACTGAGATGTATTGAGTCTCTGCATAATGCTACTGAGATGTATTGAGTGTCTGCATAAGGCTACTGTGATCTACTGAGTGTCTGCATAATGCTGCTGTGATCTACTGAGTGTCTGCATATTACTACTGTGATCTACTCAGTGTCTGCATAATGCTACTGTGATCTATTGAGTGTCTGAATAATGCTACTGAGATGTATTGAGTGTCTGCATAATACTACTGTGATCTACTGAGTGTCTGCATAATGCTACTGTGATCTTTTGAGTGTCTGAATAATGCTACTGAGATGTATTGAGTGTCTGCATAATACTACTGTGATCTACTGAGTGTCTGCATAATGCCACTGTGATCTATTGAGTGTCTGCATAATGCTACTATGATCTACTGAGTGTCTGCATAATGCTACTGTGATCTACTGAGTGTCTGCATAATGTTACTGTGATCTATTGAGTGTCTGCGTAATACTACTGAGATGTATTGATTATCTGTATAATGCTACTGTGACCTATTGAGTTTCCACATAATACTACTGAGATGTATTGAGTGTCTGCATAATGCTACTGAGATGTATTGAGTGTCTGCATAATACTACTGTGATCTACTGAGTGTCTGCATAATGCCACTGTGATCTATTGAGTGTCTGCATAATGCTACTATGATCTACTGAGTGTCTGCATAATGCTACTGTGATCTACTGAGTCTCTGCATAATACTACTGAGATGTATTGAGTGTCTGCATAATGCTACTGTGATGTATTGAGTGTCTGCATAATGCTACTGTGATCTATTGAGTGTCTGCATAATGCTACTGTGATCTACTGAGTGTCTGCATAATGCTACTGAGATGTATTGAGTGTCTGCATAATACTACTGAGATGTATTGAGTGTCTGCATAATGCTACTGAGATGTATTGAGTGTCTGCATAATGCTACTGTGATCTACTGAGTGTCTGCATAATGCTACTGTGATCTATTGAGTGTCTGCATAATGCTACTGTGATCTATTGAGTGTCTGCATAATGCTACTGTGATCTACTGAGTGTCTGCATAATGCTACTGAGATCTACTGAGTGTCTGCATAATGCTACTGAGATCTATTGAGTCTCTGCATAATACTACTGTAATCTATTGAGTGTCTGCATAATGCTACTGAGATCTATTGAGTCTCTGCATAATGCTACTGAGATCTATTGAGTCTCTGCATAATACTACTGTGATCTATTGAGTCTCTGCATGATGCTACTGTGGTCTCTTGAGTGTCTGCATAATACTACTGAGATGTATTGAGTGTCTGCATAATACTACTGTGATCTATTGAGTGTCTGCATAATACTACTGAGATGTATTGAGTGTCTGCATAATACTACTGTGATCTATTGAGTGTCTGCATAATGCTACTGTGATCTATTGTGTGTCTGCATAATGCTACTGTAATCTATTATGTGTCTGCATAATGCTGGGATGTACTGAGTGTCAGTATAATACTACTGTGATGTCTTGACTGTCCACATAATGCTACTGTGATATCGAATGTGAGCATAATGCTGCTATGTTGTATTGTTGACATAATATTGCTATGATGTGTTGAGTGTTGGTATACTGCTCCTATGATGTACAGACTGTCAGCATAACACTACTGCAACTATTGAGCACTTCTACAGCTGGAAATGAAGTACTTTGTCTTGGTATCAATCCACCTCACACAAAAATTCTGTGAGAGAGAAATAAAAAAAAAAAACACTGATATGATAGACGCTAATTTTCTTGTCCAAGAAGACCTGAGTAGCGAGTGTGTTAACTGGGACTGAACTACGTCGGCTTGACGTCACTCCATCCCAGTCTCACCATCGTTTCTCCCAAATATGTCACGTGAGTGGCTCCACCACTGCTCTTTCATTTCTTTTCAAGGGTGTTTGCAAAAACATGTCATATTGTGTCACTAGCAGTGAAATTATTGCAATCACTCTGATCCATTCTTTTCTTGTTTTTTAATTTTTATTTTTTGGAGAGAGACACAGAGAGAGACAGAGAGAGAGGGAGAGGAAGACAGATAGAGATGGGTGCACCAGCAGCCTCTCAGCCACTGCCAACGAAATCCAGATGTGTGCGCCCCCTTGAGGGCAAGTGCCACATTGCACCCTTGCGTCACTTTGCATCTGGCTAAATGTGGGACCTGGAGATTGGAACTGACGTTTTAGGCTTAGCGGGCAGGTGCCTTAACCACTAAGCCATCTCTCCAGCCCTTCTTTTCTTTTTTTAAAAAAATATTTTATTTATTTATTTGAGAGAGAGAAAGAAGGGTGGGGGGAGAGAGAGAATGGGCGCATCAGAGCCTCCAGCTACTGCAAACAAACTCCATATGTGTGTGCCCCCTTGTGCTTCTGGCTTACATGGGTGCTGGAGAATTGAACCAGGATCCTTTGGCTTTGCAGGCAAATGCCTTAACCAGTAAGCCATCTCTTCATCCCTGGTCTGCTCTGTTCTGAATCTACTAAAATATTCAGCTCAGTATTTACAGTAGCTGTCCTGTACAGACAGTCCTAGAATAAGTCACTCATTTCAACTCATTCTTGCGTTCTAAAGCACATTAAAAATGCTGACACAACCTTGGGCTTCTATTTGATCACAAAGTGTATTAGTTATTTGTCTCCTAGCTGTGTCAAGACACCTGACCAAAGCAACTTGAGGGAGGAAGGATTTATTCTGCTCACAATTCACAGCAATACAGTCCACCATAGTGGGGATGGCATAACTGTAGTGCTGCCCAGGAAGCAAAGGAAGAGGAATGCCAGTGCAACTGGCCTCCTTCCCCCTTTTTATTCCAGCCAGGACCCTCTGCATGGATGGTGCCACCCACAGGCACCCAGTTATACCTCACTCATGCCCTAGGGCTTAGGTGTTTCTTAACCCAGTCAAGTTGACAATTGAAATTAATTACTACATAAAGTTAATAAATACACGGTTATCATGGTAATTCTAGAAAACAATAAAAGGTAAGATAGCATGCCTATATCATACCAGAGATCACCTTTGTCAATATAGAAAATTTTATTTATTCATTCATTTTTGCACGTGCGTATGCATGCGTGCATGCGTTCTGCGTGTGTGTGCGTGCCCAGAGGACAATCTTAGGTGTGGTTCATTTTTAAGACAGGATCTCTCACTGGCTTGGAATTCACTAAGCAGGCTAGACTGGCTGGCCAGTGAATCCCAGGTAGCCTGTCTTTACTTCCCAGCACTGGGATTACAACTGTATGTCAAAATTCCAGGCATTTTGTTCAATGTGTGTTCTGGAATGAAACTCAGGTCCTCCCACTTGCAAGGCAAACACATTATTGACTGAGCTATCTCCCTAGCACTTATTTCATTTCATTATTTTATTTTCAAATTTTATTTTATTTTATTTTATTTTTCTCCAGGACAAACAAGGGTCTTTTGGGGGGGGGCAGGGGACTCAGTCCTTTTTTATTTTTAAGAGAGAAAGCAAGAAGAAGAGGCAGAGAGAGAGAATGGGCATGTCAGCAGCCTCTCAGCTGCTGTGAACAAACTCCAGACACGTGCATTTCCTTGTGGCCAAGCGCGGCATTGAGTGCTTGCATCACTTTGCATCTGGCTAAAAGTGGGACCTGGAGAATCGAACGGGCATTCTTAGCCTTGGCAGGCAGGTGCCTTAATTGCTAAGCCATCTTCCAGCACAGGGCTCAGTCCTTCTTGGAGGCTGTCTTGCACATGGTGGCCAGCATGCAGCTCAGATTCTCAATGCTTCCTCTTGGCACATATGTGAGTCCCCACTCACTTCTTCTTTTTTTAGGCAAGCTCAATGGACTGGCTTTTTTTAAATGAGAGAGTGAGAGCAAGAGAAAGAGAGTGCGAGAGAGAATTGGTGTGCCATGGCCTCTAGCCACTGCAATTGAACTCCAGATGCGAGTGCCCCATTGTGCGAATATGTAGCCTTGCGTGCTTGTGTCACTGTGAGTCTGGCTTATGTGGGACTTGGAGAGTCAAATATGGGTCCTTAGGCTTCACAGGTAAGTGCCTTAACCACTGAGCCATCTCTATAGCCCCCGACCCGCTTCTTGATGAACTTGAACACTCTTGTCCTTGGACACCTTCAGCAGCTCTGTGGTGCACTGCTCCTAGGGCAGGAAGTGACACACCTCACGGATCATGTCCTGGATAAACTTGGTATGCTTGGTCAGGCACCCATGCCACTGGCTTGCTCACTTTCTTTGTCACCTTGTGGCCCTTGTTGAGGCCCATGGCCACTGGGTAGTACAGAGCCAAGGCTGCTGCTGGTCTCTGGTGGCTGAGGCAGAAGCTATTTTATTTTTTGACCCAGGGTCTCACGATGTAGTCCAGATTGGCCTTGAGTTACAATATTCCCACTGCCTCAGCCTCTCAAGTGCTGGGATTACAGGCATGTGTCACCATGGCTTGATTTACAAAATTGCATCTTTATAAGTTTGGCATCATATCAGATACACAGTTTTATTTCCTAGGTACTTGACATTTACTTTAGCATCTTATAGTGTCATTAGAAATGCTTATAAGAGTAAGTATCAAAAAGAAATCACACAATAAGTCATGGGTAGAATTGTCTTAACCTTGGTAGAGTAGGGATGAGCCTCTGGATTTTCCCAAAATCCAAATTTATTATAAGAAAATATTGACTATTATCTTTTAACTTTTAAAATTTTGCTACATGAAAGAAAACTTCTTGCAACAAACAAGTATAAATAAGGGTCAAATATAGATATCATGTGCATCCTAGTCTTTTTTGCTAAGAAAAGTACAAAACTATATTTGATTTTTGGCCAAAAATGTATAACCTAAATTTAATCACTAAAAAAAAATCTCAGAAATATCTAAAATTGAGGAACATGGGCCTGGAGAGATGGCTTAGTAGTTAAGTGTTTGCCTGTGAAGCCTAAGGACCCCTGTTCAAGGCTTGATTCCCCAAGACCCACATAAGTCAGATGCATAAGGTGGCACATGCGTCTGGAGTTCATTTGCAGTGGCTGGAGGCCCTGGTGTGCCCATTCTCTCTCTATCTATCTGCCTCTTTCTCTCTCTGTCTGTCACTCTCAAAATAAATAAATAAAAAAGAAAACAAGCCAGGTGTGGTGATGCACGCATTTAATCCCAGCACTCGGGAGGCAGAAGTAGGAGGATTGTTGTGAGTTTGAGGCCACCCTGAGACTCCATAGTGAATTCCAGGTCAGCCTGGGCCAGAGTGGTGAGACCCTACCTCGAAAAAACAAAAACAAAAACAAAAAAATTAAAATTGAGGAACATTCCACAAAGCAAATTTCCTGAATGTATTAAGGTCATAAGGTCAATGTCAGGTGTTTTTCCTCAGTTGCTTTTCACCTTAACTTTGGAGAAAAGTTTTGCACTGAACCCAGAGCTCGCCAGGTTGACTAGACAAGCGAGCCAGCAAGGCCTGGGGGTCCTCTTCTTGTCTCTGCCTTCCCTATGCTGCTATTACAGGTTGTGTAGCTATGCCTGACTTCTGTGTGGGAGCTAGGAGTCAACCTCTATGTGGGAGCTAGGGATCTGAACCTCTGTGTGTGAGCTAGGGATCTGAACCTCTGTGTGGGAGCTAGGAGTCTGAACCTCTGTGTGGGAGCTAGGAGTGTGAACCTCTGTGTGGGAGCTAGGAGTGTGAACCTCTATGTGGGAGCTAGGGATCTGAACCTCTGTGTGGGAGCTAGGAGTGTGAACCTCTGTGTGGGAGCTAGGAGTGTGAACCTCTATGTGGGAGCTAGGAGTCTGAACCTCTGTGTGGGAGCTAGGAGTGTGAACCTCTGTGTGGGAGCTAGGAGTGTGAACCTCTATGTGGGAGCTAGGAGTCTGAACCTCTGTGTGGGAGCTAGGAGTGTGAACCTCTGTGTGGGAGCTAGGAGTGTGAACCTCTATGTGGCAGCTAGGAGTCTGAACCTCTATGTGGGAGCTAGGAGTGTGAACCTCTGTGTGGGAGCTAGGAGTGTGAACCTCTGTGTGGGAGCTAGGAAATTGAACCTCTGTGTGGGAGCTAGGAGTGTGAACCTCTGTGTGGGAGCTAGGAGTCAACCTCTATGTGGGAGCTAGGAGTCAACCTCTATGTGGGAGCTAGGAGTCAACCTCTATGTGGGAGCTAGGAGTCTGAACCTCTGTGTGGGAGCTAGGAGTCTGAACCTCTGTGTGGGAGCTAGGAGTGTGAACCTCTGTGTGGGAGCTAGGAGTCAACCTCTATGTGGGAGCTAGGAGTCTGAACCTCTGTGTGGGAGCTAGGAGTCTGAACCTCTGTGTGGGAGCTAGGAGTGTGAACCTCTGTGTGGGAGCTAGGAGTCAACCTCTATGTGGGAGCTAGGAGTGTGAACCTCTGTGTGGGAGCTAGGAGTGTGAACCTCTATGTGGGAGCTAGGAGTCTGAACCTCTGTGTGGGAGCTAGGAGTCAACCTCTATGTGGGAGCTAGGAGTGTGAACCTCTGTGTGGGAGCTAGGAGTGTGAACCTCTATGTGGGAGCTAGGAGTCAACCTCTATGTGGGAGCTAGGAGTCTGAACCTCTGTGTGGGAGCTAGGAGTCTGAACCTCTATGTGGGAGCTAGGAGTCAACCTCTATGTGGGAGCTAGGGATCTGAACCTCTATGTGGGAGCTAGGAGCGTGAACCTCTGTGTGGGAGCTAGGAGTGTGAACCTCTGTGTGGGAGCTAGGGATCTGAACCTCTATGTGGGAGCTAGGAGTCTGAACCTCATGTGGGAGCTAGAGTCTGAACCTCTGTGTGGGAGCTAGGAGTCTGAACCTCTGTGGGGGAGCTAGGGATCTGAAACTCTATGTGGGAGCTAGGAGTCTGAACCTCTGTGTGGGAGCTAGGAGTGAAGCCTCTGTGTGGGAGCTAGGATCTGAATTTAATGTGGGAGCTTGAGAGTCTTTGAACTTTTAAAAGTGTGTGGGAGCTGTGTGGGGAGGTGAACCTCTGTGTGGGAGCTAGGGATCTGAACCTCTATGTGGGAGCTAGGGATCTGAACCTCTGTGTGGGAGCTAGGAGTCAACCTCTATGTGGGAGCTAGGAGTCTGAACCTCTATGTGGGAGCTAGGAGTGTGAACCTCTGTGTGGGAGCTAGGGATCTGAACCTCTATGTGGGAGCTAGGAGTCTGAACCTCTGTGTGGGAGCTAGGAGTGTGAACCTCTGTGTGGGAGCTAGGGATCTGAACCTCTATGTGGGAGCTAGGGATCTGAACCTCTGTGTGGGAGCTAGGAGTCAACCTCTATGTGGGAGCTAGGAATCTGAAAATCTAAATGTGGGAGCTAGGAGCGTGAACCTCTGTGTGGGAGCTAGGGTGGAAGAGGTGGGGAGCTAGGAGTCAACCTCTATGTGGGAGCTAGGTCAGTCTGAACCTCTGTGTGGGAGCTAGGAGTGTGAACCTCTGTGTGGGAGCTAAAAAATGAACCTCTATGTGGACATTAGAGTGTGAATTTCTGTGTGGGAGCTAAGTCTGAACCTCTATGTGGGAGCTCAGGAGCGTGAACCTCTATGTGGGAGCTAGGAGTGTGAACCTCTATGTGGGAGCTAGGAGCGTGAACCTCTATGTGGGAGCTAGGAGTGTGAACCTCTGTGTGGGAGCTAGGAGTCTGAACCTCTATGTGGGAGCTAGGAGTGTGAACCTCTGTGTGGGAGCTAGGAGTGTGAACCTCTGTGTGGGAGCTAGGAGTGTGAACCTCTGTCTGGGAGCTAGGAGTGTGAACCTCTGTGTGGGAGCTAGGAGTGTGAACCTCTGTGTGGGAGCTAGGAGTGTGAACCTCTATGTGGGAGCTACAAATCTGAACCTCAATGTGGGAGCTAGGAGTCTGAACCTCTGTGTGGGAGCTAAGAATCTAAATAAACATCATACATATCAAGCACTTTTCCCACAAGCCATCTCCCCAGTCCCTTGAAAATCTTTTTGTTATTCATTCATTTTGTTTTGTTTTGTTTTGTTTTGTTTTGAGACAGTGTCGATATACCTCAGGCTGGCCTCTAATTTGTGATCTCCCTGTTTCAACTCCTGAGATTACAGGCATGCACCACCTAGATTGAAACTTGAATTTCTTCTTATACTCTGTACACGTAAAGTCCAGTGCATTGTGTACTAAGCAGCTCTCTGAAAGGTCTTTCTTGCATTTTATAAGCATCTGTTTTGGTAGCTTTTTCCCCTAGCAGCTCCCTCTTAGCACTCTCTGCTCTACTTGCCATCCACTCTCCCTGTAGTGCCTTTAACAGCATGCAGCTGGCAGAACTGACTGTCCGGGAACACGCCTGATGCTATAGTTGGCCAATCACACAGGTATTTAGCTGCATGTTGTAGTGAAGAAGGAATCCGCATCAACAGAACTGTCAGAAAGAAGAAAGTATACTAGCCAGAAGGTGGAAGATAATGACGGGCTGTAGCATCTACCTTCTCATTGCTGGGGAAGAAAACACTGGGCCAGAAGCAGCTTATGGGAGGAAAGCATTTAAGTTACCGTTTTGAGGGGCAATTTCACTATGGCAAGGAAAGCATGCCATGACCACAGACTGGGTGTCACATCTTGCCACAGCAGCTGGGATGGAGCAGCAAGAGTCAGAGTGCTCTGAACGCCCTGTGGGCTGGACCAGTAAACCTTCAGGTCCACCCTCCCCGGTCACACACCTCCTCCAACAAGGCTCCTCTTCCCACAGGGTCTACCAGCTGGGCACTGAGTGGGAGGCATGATCACAAACACAAAAGGCTATGGAAGACGTTTTACATTCAAACTCCCGCAGGGACCATTTGGGATGTTGTCCTAAATGCTTGCTTCTTTCTCAGAGGTCACAGGGATCCCACATTATAACTATCCAAGAATGACAACTATACAATCTGTAATGACCCAAGATTCCCAAGAAAGTCCAGGGAATAGAATTCCACATATTACTCCAGGTACTTTCTACCCCTGACTTGTGGTGAGATGAAGAAAGAAACCTTCCCCCTAAAACCAAACAAAAGTTGTTTTTCCCCAGACCTGTGAAGTTCAGTTTGTTTCAGACTAATCAACTTACAGATAAGATGCCATCAGCCAACACCAGAGAATATTCAAAGCAGGTGTAGCTATGACACTAGAAAAACCAATAATAGATGCTAAATAAATAGCCCATTAGGCTACAATGCTTTTAAGTTTTTTAAAATATCATGTGTGTGTGTGATAGTTTAAATATATGTCCCCCAATATATTCAATGTTTTACTAGTTATAGTTTGCATCTGCAATCACCTTGCTAGAGGCAATGTCACTGGGGGCTAGTCTTAAGGTGTAGATTTGAGATTCCATTGTAAAGATATACAAATGTGCCTAGCAGGAGTTCCTGAAGTGTGCTGTGTGACCTTTTGGCTGTAGTTTTGCTGTGTGTGCTGTGTGGCTGGGGGCTTTTTCTCTCTCTGCTTGGCCCTATTGAAAGCAGGCTGCTTTTCCTGCCTTTATGGAACTTCCCCTGGATCTGTAAGCTTCAATAAATAATATCCCTTCCTCCATAACTGTGCCTGGTCTGGAAGTTCATCTCAGCGAACCTGAATCTGTCTGCTACAGTGTGTGTGTGTATTGTGTTTGTGAGTGCATGCATGCTTATATGCATGTCAGTGCACATGTATATGTGTATATGTGTGCAAGTGTGTGCATGGAGAAGCTAGAAGTCAACATCAGGTGTCTTCCTCAGTCCTTTCCATCTTGCTTTTCTGAGGCATGGTCTCTCACTGAGCCTAGAGTTCAAGTTCACCAATTTGGCTAGACTGGCTGGCCAGCAAGCCCTAGGGGTGCTTCTATGTCCACCTAACCAGCTCTGGGGTCACAAGCATATGCGCCCACACTCAGTTTTTATGTGGGCTCATGTGTCAGGCAAGTACTTTCTCTACTGAGCCATCTTCTCAGCCCAAAAGATTCTTTTGTAGTGTATTTGTTGGGGCTTTGGGTGAGAAGTCAGGGGAACACTTGAGTGAAGGTTTTATCTATTTTGCAAATGTAGAACATTCCCTTAGAAAGCTGTTAAATAGGAGTTTAAATTCCCTCAAGTTGTGAGACTCCTATTCCTAAAATGTGTTTTTGCTTCTCAATAAAGGCTCTCTATTTTTTTAAGTTTGCTTTAATTACTTTATTGACAATATTAATGGCCAGAATTATTTCCTTACATAATGGAAGCTTTAGACTAAATTCTAGGGCTGGAGAGATGGCTTAGCAGTTAAGGTGCCTGCCTGCCAAGCCTAAGAACGCCCGTTCGATTCTCTAGGTCCCACGTTTAGCCAGACACAAAAAGTGTCGCAAGGGCGCAATGCCACACTTGCCCACAAGGCAGCGCATGCATCTGGAGTTTGTCCACAGTGGCTGAGAGGATGCTAATGCACCCATTCTCTCTCTCTTTCTTTCTCTCTGTCTCTCTCACACACAAAAAAAGGACTAAATTCTAAGGTCTTAGAGATGAAACTTTGCCACTTAAAATATAGCATGGTTCCAAAAGCAGTGATAAAAGGCTTATCATATATTTATCAAATGTTTACATAAATAATATTTTGTGGATATCAAGAAGAACAGGGATGAGAAGTTACCTGAATTTCCTCTTCCATTTCTTTGACTGGGAGATGGAGAATTTTCTGGAATAGTTCCAGGCAAGCTTCCCATCTGAGCTTGTTGATCCAGGCTTTCAGTATTATGCACAGTGGCCTCGGGCCATGCAGCCTCAGTGTCTGGGTGGCAATTCTCCCCAGAAGGAGTCACCAGGACACCAGCCTGTGAAAGGAACAACATGCTGGGGGTCAAGATTTCTTAGGAACATGAGAACAACATCTCAAGATCTGCTTTGTGAGCATTTAGCCAACCAGCGGTGGTACTCTGAAGCCTGCAGATGTTATGCTGTGTGGCAAAATGACCTAGCAGATGTGGTTAGCTTACTGTCTCTCAGGTGGTAGGATAATCTTGAATTATTCTGATGGGCCCAGATCCAATCACAGGTATTCTTACAAGAGGTAGGGAGTGTTATGGTTTAGACATAAAATGTCCCTAAAGGCTCATGTGCTGAAGGCTTGGTTCCCAGCTGGTAGCATTATGAGAGGAAACTGGATCATGAGAATGCTAACCTTATCAGTGGACTACTCCACTGATGAATCCATAGCTGAGTGGGAGACTAGGAGGAGGAAATAGATCACTGAAGGCTGCATCTTGTCTCTAGAACTTTTCTCTCTGGCTCACTCTGTTGTGGGAAGCTGAGGCACACAGAGCTGGCATCAGAGATCAAGTGGAGAATCAGTTTTATTCATATTGACATGGACTTGGGGGAATAACTTCCAAAGCCCGAGTGCTGAGCTTTGATGGTTCAGAGGTTTTTTTTTGTTTTGTTTTGTTTTGTTTTTTCAAGATAGGGTCTCATTCTAGCTCAGGCTGACCTGGAATTCACTCTGTAGTCTCAGGGTGGCCTTGAACTCATGGCGATCCTCCTACCTCTGTCTCCCAAGTGCTGGGATTAAAAGCGTGCACCACCACACCCAGCAGGTTCTGAGATTTTATAGACAATGTGGCAGGCAGTCTGGCATCATCTTGAATTCTTTATTTTTATTTATTTATTTATTAGAAACAGAGAGGGGGAGAGAGAGAGAGAGAGTGAGTGAGAATGGGTGCACCACTGCCTCTAGCCACCGCAAATGAACTCCAAACGCATGTGCCACCATGTGCATCTGGCTTACGTGGGACCTGGAGAATCAAACCAGAGTCCTTAGGCTTTACAGGCAAAGGCCTTAACTGCTAAGCCATCTCTCCAGCCCAATCTTGAATTTTTTAAACCATTGATGGGTCACAAGTTTCCTAAGTTACGTGATTCTGGGACACAAAGAGAAAATTTCATAGTAATAAGTCAGTAATAAGAAAATACAAATGTGGAACAGTAAGCTTTTTGTTCAGGGGTATTTTTAATTATGGCCTTGTTTTACAAGCTATCCAACTGACTGACAGGACAGGACTCAGTGACACAGGGTGCATCTGTGTCAAAAAAAGAGTAGGGCTTTACATTTTTACTTTAGACTCTGGGGGTTTGTAAAAGCTGCTCCACACAAAATGGGGGGAGGCCTTTGGTCTGATTAAAATCTCCACTACAGCTCTACTTTTTATTTGCCATAAGCTGGGCAGCTTTGCTCCATCAGGTCCTCTCTGCCTCACAGTGGAAGAGCCAAGTGGCCATGGAAGGAAGCCTGTGAAATTGGCCCCATTGTAGCCACAGTCAGTAAGTAGAGAGCAATGAACACTCATGTGCAGCTAGGTCACCTTTATATCCCTTTAGGATCCTTAGCCCATGGAATGGTGCTACCCACAGCTGGTGTAGTCTTCCTATCTCAATTAACCTAATCCTTCATAGACATGCCCAGACATTTGTTTCCCTGGCCTTGTCAAGTTAACAACAGATCTTAATGATCACAGATGTCATATTAATTAACATATAAAGGAAATCTCAATGCAGTGTACATCATTCAGGCTATAGCATGGATATTTCTTGTTGCTTTTAGCCATATTTACAGTGGAAACTGGAGGCAAAAGGCAGAGCAAAGGGAATAGAAAAACTTGCAGTTTGGCCAAAACAAAAAAGGAGTGTATTTAAAATTGGGGACCAGAGAGGTGTGGTTGGTAAGGAGATTAGCACCATTAAAAAGAAACTAAGGGGCTGGGCATGGTGGTGCACGGCTTTAATCCCAGCACTCAGGAGGTGGAGGTAAGGGGATCACTGTGAGTTTAAGGCCAGCCTGAGACTACTTAGTAAATTCAGATCAGCCTGGGCTAGAGCAAGATCCTACCTCAAAAAACATCCCCCCCGCCAGGTATGGTAGCACACGCCTTTAATCCCAGCACTCAGGAGGCAGAGCTAGGGGGATTACTGTGAGTTTGAGGCCACCCTGAGACTACATAGTTCCTGGTCAGCCTGGGCCAGAGTGAGACCCTACCTCAAAAAAACAAAAACAAAAACAAAAACAAAAAAATCCACCCCCCCCCAAAAAAAAAAGAAACTAAGGGGCTGGAGAAATGGCTCAGCAGTTAAGGGACTTGCCTGAAAAACCTATCAACCCAGGTTTGATTCCCCAGTAGCCACATAAAGCCAGATGTACAAAGTTTTTTTGCATCAGAGGACCTGGCATGCCCATTTGCATTCTCCCTCTGTGTCTCCCTCTGCTTATGAGTAAACAAATAAAATACTTTTTAAAAAGAAACCAGGGGGCTGGAGAGATGGCTTAGTGGTTAAGGAATTTGCCTGCAAAGCCAAAGGACCCAGGTTCAATTCCCCAGGACCCACATTAGCCAGATGTACAAGGGGGCACATGGATCTGGAGTTCATTTGCAGTGGCTAGAGGCTCATGCATTCCTATTCCCCCTCTCCCTCTTTCTTCTCTCTCTCTCTTAAATAAATAATAAAAAGAATGTTTATTAAAAAAGAAACCAGGGCTATAGAGATGGCTCAGCAATTAAGGTGCTTGCCTCAAAACCTAACAACCTGAGTTTGATTCCCCAGTACCCACATAAAGCCAGATGCACAAGATAGCATATGCATCTGGAGTTCCTTTGCAGCAGCTAGAGGCTCTGGTGCACCATTCATATTCTCTCTCTCTCTCTCTCTTTGCATGGAAGCAGAGGTAGGAGGATTGCTTGAGTTTAAGGCCAGACTGAGATTACATAGTGAATTCCAGGTCAGCCTGGGCTAGAGTGAGATCCTACCTGAAAAACCAAAAGACAAAAACCTAAGTATTTGGCATTGGGATAATTAGATGGATGCCTTCATGTAAGAGCCAAGGATGGGGAATAATGCTTTGCAACGCTGTCTTCCAGACACAGATTGACCACTGCATCATGACTTCACAGTAGCTGTTGTTATCTGCATAAGACCTGCATACTATTGGGCCCATACTCAGGTCATTGCAGATGATAGAGAAGGCAAAAAAAGACATTAAAATAAAAGAGGGACTAGTAGGTAAGAAGAGGGAGTTCAGTGGGGGAGGGATACAAGAGGATTATATAAATTTTTAATATATATTTTTAAAAAGATGTCTCAGAAGTCTCGGGAACTGGCTTGATACCATCCATCAACAGCTCAAGAGTATAAATGTTTGAACTCATTTTAAAGACTTTGATTTGTGAAGAGAATTGTGGGGCACCCTACTCACATAGGACCTCTTAGGAAGCCACTTCACAGTTCAGTCAGTGACCAGGCATTGGGCATAGCAGAGGCTACATTCTACAGGGACCTGGTTACTTTCCTCCAGTGCCAGACCTTGGCACCATTCATATGATGCCAGTTTTGCAGGCATCTAGAAGGCACGAGTTAATTAGAGGGAGGAAGTCACTTGGGAGCATGTCTTGGATGGGCGGATCTTGACCACCATGGGGCCTTCCTGTCCTGTTGCCTCCTGATGTCATGAAGTGCCACTCTGCCCTACCACTTGCTCCACACCCAGAAGTTCTGCCTCGACACACCTGGGCCCAGAGAAATGGGTCCAGGGGAATCAAAACCTCTGAAAACATGAGACAGAATAACACCTTCCTCCTTTAATAGGTCATCCTCAGGCATTTTAATACAGTTGTGAGAGGATACACACTCCTGAAGATCTGGCTAAAGAAGAACTAAAGAAGACAGAGGATGGAAATAGGGGCAGATCTGAGGATGCTACAGTTCAGAGCTGAAGACAGAGAAATGTGAAGGACACAGCTCAGTAACATGGTGAGGCAAGGCAAGGCAAGGGTCTTTCCTCTTCTGCCTCTGACAGTTACCAGCTCACTTAGAATAACTGCCTGTGCACTTCTGACCTGCAGAACCATGATAGAATGTATCTGCATTGTTGGAAGTCACTAAATTGTCAATTTGTCAAAACAGACACAGGAAACGAATAGAATTTTACCAGTTCACAGGGAGGGACCTTTCAGGCACAGGTAACCATTCCGAGGCTTATGGAGGTCACAGAGAAAAGCAAGCCTGCAATCACCAATTGTGAAAATAATTATGCTTCTGTATAGAAGAGAATGTTTTTATATTTTTATTTATTTATTTATTTAGAGAGAGAGAAAGAGAGAGAGAATATGGGCATGCCAGGGCCTCTAGCCACTGCAAATGAACTCCCGATGCATGCACTGCCATGTGCATCTGGCTTATGTGGATTCTGGGGATTTGAACCTGAGTCCTTAGGCTTTGCAGACAAGCGCCTTAACCACTAAGTAATCTCTCCAGCCTGAGAATGTTTTTTAAAAAATAAAATGATGCTATTGTGTGTGTGTGTGTGTGTGTGTGTGTGTGTGTGTGCATATGCATGTAGAGTCAGAGGACAGCCTCAGGGTGTCATTCTTTTCTTCCATCTTCTTTGAGACAAGGTTCCTCTTGTGATTTTGTTGGTAAGAAAGCCACTCTAGCTGGCTCACCAGCTCAGGACTCTCCTGCCTCTACCATCTGGTAATATAGGTGTGCTGGGGTTACAGACACAACTATTACTTTGTGTCTGGCTTTATGTGGGTGCTGGGGATCAAACTCTGGTTGATAGGCTTGCAGAGCAAGCACCTTTAACCCCTCTCCACTGTAAAATATAATAAAACCCACTAAAATAACTAAAAAACAAAGAAGGAAATTACAATTGTCAACATCTTGTATAAATCATGTGTAGGCTTAATTGAAGGGTTAATAGCCTTCCCTGAAAACTAGTGGGAACTAAAGAGTTAATAACTAACCTTAAGATGAGAAGGCCATAAAGAATGGAGACATCCAGTCCTCCCTAGTCAGCTCTGCTAAAGAGCCTATTCCGAGCAAATACCTTTGACGCCTTATCTACTTCCCCTGGACCTGCAGCTAATTCAGTCTGTTTGCCTTAGGATCCTCCTTATAGGTTTGAACCCCAGCCTGACTCGAAGCCTCAGCCTTCATCCTGCGGGAAAGCTAAGTTCCCTCGCTGTTTTCTTCCACTAAACAATCTGTCTGTAGAGATCCAGTCTGGTGTTCATTTTGGCTTTTCTCCTACCCTTTCCTTACAATAGTTGTTACTCAAACACCAATCTAAGAGTTGCTGGGAAGGCACTGTGAAGATGTTCCTTTCAAAGAGGTTATCTATGATAGGTTGGGTGGGTCTCTTCTAACTCAGTCATTTGAAAGGCTCTCAGAGAAGAAAACTGTGTGCGTATGGGCTGCGGCTCCAGCCCCAGCCTAACCTTTCTGAACACTTATCCCACCTTACGGATTTTGGAGTTGGCTGGCCAGTCCTATGATTGCATAAGGCATTTCTTTGCAATTCATTTATCTTTCCATTCTCATAAGTTTGTGTCAACTTGATCTGTTTGGAATCCACAGACATTCCTCATAAGTGTGTCTCTGAGGTTGCTTCCAGGAAGGATTAACTAAAGGAAGAATCCTTCCCCCAGAGTGGGCAGCCCCTCTCAGAGGAGGGGGGCTGGTTTATCTAAAGAAGCTTTGGGAAGGAAAGTATCCCCTCCTTCCACCTGGCTGCCGGTGCTGCTCCCTGTTCTCTGTTTGGTGCTTGCTGCTTTCCAGCGTGGACTGAAGACCAGCATGGACTGAAGAGCAGGGTCTCTCCAGGACGCCTCCAGGCCTTCAGTGCCCGATCTGGACTGCTGAGGCATGCAGCCTCGTGGACTGAGCAGCTATGAGGTTCCTTGACTCTCGGGCCTGCAACCTGCTATTGCTGGACTGTTGTAAGCTAATCCAATAAATTCCCTTTTAATATAATTCATTCTATTGGTTCTGTTTCTCTAGAGAACCCCAACGAAAACAGAAGCTGACAGAAGAAAGGAAGAAGTCCGTCCCCAGATGGAAGCATTATTAACACTGGTATGTAACCTCCTAAAGGTATATGCTCACATGCAGTCTTCAAAAATAAATTAGAGTTGGCGAATAAGACCATGAAAATGTTCAGTGTCATTTAGACATTAGAAAACTATAGTAAGATGCTTCACACCCATGAAGATGTCTACAGTGACAAAGACAGGCAAGTAATATGTGGTAGTGGGGTGTAGAGAGAACAGAACTCTTGTACATTGCTATGATAATACAAAATGTGGAGGCAAAGGGTGGGAAGATTACTCAGTGATTAAGGTGCTTCTTTGCAAAGCCTATGGGCCCAGGTTAAGTTCTCCAGCCATTCTTGTAATGCCAGATACAAAAAAGACTGCAATAATCTGGCTTTCTAAGGCACACAGGACACACACTCACACACACACACAAATAAATAAAAATATTAAAAACAAAATAAAAGCCCAAGCAGCCTAAGTGAGATATCTCCATGACATCCTCCAAGGCTCAAGGACCATTGTGAAAGAGGCTGTGGAAAGAATGAAGAGGAGGAGAGCTTTTAAATACTGTCTTCCAGACACACAGTGGCCATGTATTCATGACCTCCCAGTGGCTGATGTTACCTGCAGAATAGGAGGAAAAAATGATGACAACAAAATAGAAAAGAGACTATTTGGAAAGAAGAAGGAATTCCGTGGAGGGGAATTCAGTAGAGGGAAAAGGGAGCATGGTGGGAGGGGATTAGGATAATATTATATTGTCTACATGTGTGGAGATTGTCAATACAAAGTTTAAAAACTGTTGTAAAACAGTTTAAGATTTCCTCACACACAAAAAAAAAATCACATTATAACTGCATGACCCAGGAACTCCACTCCCAGGTGTACACTCAAGCCGAATGAAGGTGCTTGGTCAAACACTTGTACACAGTGCCTACAATTATCATTCCCGATGTGAAAGAAGAAGCAACCCAGTATCTGCTTGTTGGTGAGTCAGTAAAGAAAATGTGGTGCAATCATACAACATATATTTGACAAGAAAGAGATTAAATACCAACACATGTTACAATATATAACATTTGAAAATTCTATGACAAATAAAAGAACAGTTATGAGGACTATTCATGCTCAGAATAGGCAAATGCACAGAAATAGAAAATCATTGTCAGTGTGGGGTAGGACAAAGGGATGGGATGAGGTGAGAGAAATGAAGATTAGCTGCTTATGGAGACACACACATACACACACACACACACACACACACACACACCTGATCATTTTCAGGAAGCACTCCAAACTTTGAAGTCTTTTGAGGCTAAAGCAAAAATCATAACTAGCTTGTCAGTCATGCTCAGGATCTTGTAATTCAATTAGGGATTCTCATATGTTTACATTCAGATTTACAGAGGTCTTCCTGCGTTCACAGAAAGTGACAGCTTTGAAGCCACCGCCAGTTCATAGTGGAGAGGGTTAGTTAGAGCTGAGGCCTATACCAGGGCATTAGTCACTTTCTCATTGCTGTGAACAAATATCTGACTAGAAGCGACTTAAGGAAGGAAACGGTTTAATTCCATTTACAGCTGTGAGGAGAAATTTCATGGTGGGGAAGGCATGGCACACAGGACCAGAGATGGTCACACTGTATTTGCAATCAGGAAGCAGAGGAATGAACAGGAAGTGGGGATGGGATGGAAACCCTCAAGGCCCACCTCCAGTGACCACATCCTCCAGGAAGGATCTACCTCCTAAAGGTTCTACAACCTTCCCTAACAGCTCCAGGCACTGGGGGCCAAGTGTTCAAACACAGGAGTCTGTGGTAAACCTGGCATGCCTTTAATCCTAGCATTTGGAACACAGGAGGATCCCTATGAGTTCAAGACTAGCCTGGGCCGCAGAGTGAGTTTCAGGTCAGCCTGGGTTAAAACAACAACAAATCACAATAGGACAAAAAAGAAAGGAAACAAACAAACAAACAAACAAAAACTCAATGGATTGGAAATAGAAATTGGCACAAGGAGAAAGGCCGGAAGTAACCATGTCCTTTTCTTTCTCCTTCCTCTTGTCTTTCTTCATAGGCACTTTACTGTCACTACGAGGAAGCAGAGCCTGGAGAAGAGCCCTTACATCCAACATAACTCACATCACATGCAAAATATATTATGCATGTGTGTTATATGACTAACATAATGTGTATAACATATAACTTGTGTGTGTGTGTGTGTGTGTAAAACAAAGCAAAAAGAGACTTGTGTGATTCTTTTACCTCAGGGCTCACAGTTCGAGCAAAAATTAAGTATTCAAATCATATTGAGCTTTCTTTCCTTTATTTTCAGCTAAATTATTAAAACCTGTGATAGTGAGGCAAACATTTTCACAAGTTCATTAATTTTTGCAAATTCATCTTTTTCCCTCCTTTAAGCCAGCAAAGCATTGAATTACACTCAAGGACTAATTTTGTCATTTAACATCTTAGACTTAATAATAGGAAAAGCAATAGCGAAAATGGTGTCAGAACTGGAGAGGACTGCTCAATGGTTAGGTTAAATGCTTGCCTGCAAAGCCTAAGTACATTGTTTGATTCCCCAGGACCCATGTAAAGCCAGATGCACAAAGTGGTGCATGCATCTGGAGTTTGTTTGCAGCAGCTGGAGGCCCTGGTGTGCCCATTCTCTCTTTCTGTCTCTCTCCTCTCCATCTCTTTGTGTGCAAATAAATAAATAAAAATATTTTAATAAATGGCAACAAAAGCTGGGTGTGGTGATGCATGGCCTTTAATCCTAGCACTCGGGAAAGGAGGATCCCTGTGAGTTCTTTTTTTGTTGTTGTTGTTTGTTTTGTTTTTTTGTTTTTTGAGGCAGGGTCTCACTCTAGCCCAGACTGACCTAGAATTCACTATGTAGTCTCAGGGTGGCCTCAAACTCACAGCGATCCTCCTACCTCTGCCTCCTGAGTGCTGGGATTAAAGGCGTGCGCCTCTACGCTCAGCCATCCCTATAAATTCTAAGAAGGCCAGCCTGAGACTACATAGTGAGTTCCAGGATCCTACCTTGAAAAAAACCAACCAACCAACCAACAAACAAACAAACAAACAAACAAATACATAAATAAATAAAGTGGTGACAAAATATTCAGTTTGATATTGAGTGCAAATTTGAGTGTTGATGGTCTAAAATAAGATTGCTTTCCCCAAAACCAGTTTTCAGCCTACAAGTTAGAATGGATCCAACTGTAACTACCACAATGACCTTATAATTGCTTCAACACTACCAGGGCCACTAGGGTTTGGAATCCAGACCCTCTAAGGGCTTCAGCGCATAGACATTTTGCTTTGGGGTACTGTTAGTGACCAAAGCTTAACTTGCAATGAACAAAACACATTCTTTCAGCATCAGATAATGTCTCCCAGCCTTCAGTTTCCAGAGAAAAGGAATTTAAGGTCCTTCACTTTTGAAAATTAACAACATTTTTCAAAAATCTTATCAACATATAACACACTCTGGGAATTTCAGTCCCATTTCATAATCCAGACTTGGGAATAGACATAGTGCAAAGACCAGTGATACTAACACATCGATTGACTCTGTACCTCCCTGGGATGTGGCCAGCAATGCTGTATTCATGTAGGGATTCAGGGTTTGTATTTTCACACCAATGACCAATGTATCTGGGCTCCATAAAGAGTGACACCAGAGGAGATGATGGGAGGCAGGGGGAAGGTTTTTATCTTTACTTTGAGAGGAAGGTATCAAAACCCAAGTCTGCATTTCCACATTTTGCATTGACTTTACTTATAGTTCAGTGTCTTCAGGATAAAATTTTATCAGGTTTAGAATTTAAAACCTACAAATTCCTACTAGCTATGCATAGCAGTCTAAACAAGGCACTGATTTTAACTAGAGGCAGGTGTTCGTTGTTTGCTCTTTATAAGTGTTTTTTTTTTTTTAATCTAGAAGTATGATATGCATCCCACAGCTTTTGGAAACATATTTGCCAAACAGCTTGGAAGGGATAACTTGTCGATGCTCCTGAGCCGAGATCTTCTGAAATCAATTAGGTTCATCTGTGAGAAGAATCGTCCGTAGACCTACAGGAACACTTGTTCTTCTAAATGGGATGCTTTTGTTAGTTTATTTCCAGTAAGTAGAATAACCAATGTCCACTCTTAAAAAAATAAGACAGCAATAACTGTTTCAGAAGTTTTAGGGAGTAATTTAGTCTTCTTTGCAGACAGTACGCAAGACTGTTCTTACCAGACGTTAGAGAAAACCCCTTGGCTACGATGGCCCCTTGTCATGTAAGATCTTCCTTGAGTTACTCATGCAGAAAAAAGAGCATCTCTCCAACTAAGAAAAGTTACACATACTTTTCTTGTTATTATGCATTGTTTTACTGCAATGCCTTCTCACCTCTTTAGACTAAGGCAGAAGTGAACAGCAAGTCTGCAGACAGTTCTCCAGCAGTTTAATCCAGAATATTTTAAAGTGAAGGTGCTAAGGCACATAAATATTTCATTCAGGCAAACATATTCATCTCATTTTAAAGACACTGCTGAACTACTGAACTCTATGTCCTATGCATTTATGAAATCATGAAGGCATTACTATTCTGATAGCTATGGAGTGTTTAATTAATGATAGTCATGCCCTTGCAGCTCAGACTTCCAAAGCAAGGTGCAAGGAAGAAAAGGTATATGTGTGAGTCAGCCGAGGCTATTTTCAGGTTAGTTTAATCTTGAGTTTCCTCCTTGCAGACCTTCATTAGCCACATTATGCTGCTAGGAGACAAGCACACACAAAGTAGTCTGGGGAATGGGGTGTGGGGGGGGGGGGGCGGTCGGAAGCATGGACCTGAATGGCTGGTCTGCACAGAGCAACGCAGTAGAGCTACAAAGAGAAAAGATAGTTCCTGTCCTAACCAAGGTGACAGGGTAGGAAAAAGGTAGCAGGGGAACAAATGAACAACATAAAATGTCATGCAGAGGGCTGGGGAGATGACTCCGTGGATAAAGTGCTTTCACGCAAGTGTGAGGACCACACTTCAGATCCACAGCTCCCACAGACATGCTGGGTGGACACGGTGGCTGCCTGTAATCCCAGTGTTCAGAAGGCAGGACAGAGGAGTCTTGGGCAAGCTAGCTAGTAGATGGATCAGTAAGCCTTGGGTTCAGGGAGAGACTTTGTCTCAAAACGTAAGGTGGAGAATAATCAAGAAAGACAAGAAAGGCTGGAGAGATGGCTTAGTGGTTAAGGTGCTTGCCTGCAAAGCCTAAGGATCCAGGTTTGACTCCCTAGAACCCACATAAGCCAGATGCACAAGGTGACGCACATACACAAGGTGGCACATGTGCACAAGGTGGTGCAAATACACAATGTGGTGAACATGTCTGGAGTTCGTTTGCAGTGCCCAAGGCCCTGGCATGCCAATTTTCCCCTCTCCCTCTCTCTTTCTCGCTCATAAATTTTTTAAAAAAGGAAAGACATACAATGGCCACCTTTGGCCTCTATGGGGGCGGGGAGTGAAGCTTTAAACAGATGTGTACCACTCGTAAGGGTGACCACGTCCGCTGTGGGACTCTGTAAGGAAGGATGAATTAGGAGCTCACCAGTCCCACTGGGAACAGAGCCCAGGGGTGCATTCCATGGGAGGGGCATGGAGGTGTGAGCAAGCATGCTTGGAGAGACAAGCACTGTGAGTCACTTGACCTGGCAGACCTGAGAGTCTGTGCAAGACAGACTGGAGGTAGGTGGAAGATAACATTAGAGAAAGGATGTAAGGAGTTTTGTATAGGATGGGAGGTGGGGTTTTTCTTGGGGGGGGGTATACTGGTTATGGAGGTAACAGGAGAAGGGAAGGCCTTGGAACTCAAGGCCAGCCTCAGCTGTAGTTTGAAGCTATCCTGAGCTACATAATATCCTCACTTGAAAAACAAAGCAAAACAAAATGAGAGAGAGAGAGAGAGAGAGAGAGAGAGAGAGAGAGAGAAGAGAAGAGAAGAGAAGAGAAGATGATGGTGCCTTAAATGAACACAGTGGCCATTTAGGAATAGGAAGCAAAACACAGTATTGAGAAAGGTGGCATTTAGAAGCAGGCTTCCCTCAGAGCACCTGGAACTAAGCCTGGAGTCTCAGACGATACTAGACTTGGATTTGCATCCATCCATCCATCCATCCATCCATCCATCCGAGAGACAAGGTCTTATTTATCATAGGCTAGCCTTGAACTTGCTATGTTCAAAGATGAGAATGACCTTGACCTCCTGTCTTCATCTCCAGAGTGCTGGCGGTAACAAGCACTCATCAACACAGCGCACTGACATGGTGCTGAGGATCCAGCCCTGGGCTTTGCACATATTAGGCAAGCCTCTACCAACTGAGCTACATCTCCAGGACCTTGAGTTTGCTTTTTAAACCCACTCTGGGAGCCCAGCCCATGTGCCTCATAAGTGGCAGGTGCAGCAACTGGCACCGTGTCTGCCGTGACAGAGTGTGTACAGATCCAGGAATGCCCAGCGCGAAAGGTGGTCCTGAGTGCCAGTGTACGGCTCAAGCCAGACTGCCTGGGAAAGTGCATGCAGACTTCCGTTATCTCTGTCAGTGTGATTTTGGTGGTAAATTAGATGGCAGTCCTAACTTTGAGTACCCTTCCAACCTCCCCTCCCCCATGGACCCTAGGCAGCGCCCCATTCTGATGGTGGGATTTTGAAGGTGGTAAAGTTGGAACATCACCTCCTTCTGCCACACCCAATCCTCCCGGCATGCCCCATCCTGGGAAAATTCCCCTCATTGCACCAGAAGAATTACAGGGGTGCAACCCTGAGGGACATGGGAAAGACCATTGGACCCAGACTCCCCAGCTGCATCCTCAAGTAAACTGTGCAGCCCTGAGCAAGTCTTCCAACTCTGCGTGCCCTCTGGGAAAGCTGAGGACATAGCCAGATGGCCCATGGTCCATGTTCCAGAGTGGCAGCGCCCGAGAACGTGACTTCCCTCCACAAATAAGACCAGCACCAGCGGTGTGCTGAAAACGCCAGCAAACAGCAGTGGCAAAAAGTCTCAGTCCATCTCTGTCCTCCCTTCTCTTCCCTCCCTCCCTCCCTCTCCAGGGTCTTGCTGTGCAGCCCTGGTATTCACTGTGTGAACCAGGCAGGCCTTGGAGTAGAGGCAATCCTCCTGCCTCAGCTTCTCCGTACTGGGATTTATAAGCCTCCACGCACAGCTGTTTACCCCTCCTGCGATGGATCTTTTACCTTGGGTGGGTCTTCCCAGCCCTTCCTGGGCGCGGGCACGCCTCCCTGGTCCCGGGCGCGCTGGGAAGGCCCGCAGCCCATGCCACCGCCGGGTCCCGGAGCCCCTCCCCGCAGCCCCGCGCTCCCAGCTCCCAGCTCCCAGCTCCCAGCCTGGGCAGCGGCGCTCGCTCGGGCCGGCCTCCGGCAGTTGCTGGGATCTGTTGCCACAATAAACCGAGTCACAGGGCTCGGGGCCCTGGGAGGCGATGGCGATGGGACTTAGGCTAGAGGATCCTTCCAGAGAGGAGACACTAATGCACAGCTAATTGCAAATCTGCCCAAGAGCGAGGGGGAGGGCTGGCCCCACTGGGGTCCAAGCATCCTGCGGGGGAATCTCTGATTCATTTTGTTTTGCAAGTACCGCTGGACACGCCCCACTCCGAGTATCTCCTGGTCCACCCACTGGACTTGTCGGGCACCGTGGACGTGTGGAAGGTGGCACAGACGGCCAGGCAGTGGTGCAGACCCCTCTTGAATGCTGAGGCCAGCCATGTGGCTGGCGAACCTCAGAAAGGATGGTCACACTAGCTCAAGACTTCACACAGCTCAGCAGCTGCTCTGGCCACCATTCTTATGCTAAATGTATCTCAGGAGTTTGCTGTAAGGAAGGGATGTGAGTATGCTCGGTTTTCACCGAGAATTAAATAAAACTGGTGCAGTCCATCAAGAAAGGCAGGCTCAAAAGAGCACGTTTGCCGGGCGTGGTGGCGCACGCCTTTAATCCCAGCACTCGGGAGGCAGAGGTAGGAGGATCGCCGAGAGTTCGAGGCCACCCTGAGACTACATAGTTAAATCCAGGTCAGCCTGGACCAGAGTGAGACCCTACCTCGAAAAACAAAAAAAAAAAAAAAAAAAAAGAGCACGTTTGCCTTTCAGAATATTCCCCCTGCCATCCTATTGTCAGGTGTTGTTACAGACACCAGTGCTTTGTTTTCAGGTTTCAGACTCCCGCCCTCTCCCGCCCCCCCTTCCCCCCCCCCATCTCAAGGGAGCCAGTCACTGACGGAGCTGGCGAGAAGACCCAGGTGGCCTGCTTCTGTCCCTCCACGTTCCCAAACAATAGGAAAATACAAGAAAGGGTTCTTGGTAATGCAAAACTGCTGGAATCCTTCCAAGGAAACCAACCGTCTGCTTTATTATAAACAGCTGATTATTTACTTTATATCATTTAATTAATTAATGTGTTCTGGTTTTTGAGACAGTCACATGTAACCCAGTCTTGCCTCAAACTTGGCTTTGCAGCCAAGGGCAATCTTGAACTACGATCCTCCTGCTTCCACCTTCCACGAGCTGGGATTATAGGTGTTTCCCACCACACCCATCTTATTTTCATCTTCCAAATATATTTAAGATTTAAAGAGACTTCACGAGAAGGAAAGCGGAGAAAATAAAGAGGGCTCTTGCCACGTGGTTGGCAAGAGGGGATAGAGAGCCACCCCCCATGTCAGGCCAGCAGGGCTGGGATGAGGGGGACTTACCAGAACAGAAATGTGGAAGATCAACAAAGGTGAAAAGCCATATATATAATATACATAATTAAAAAAAAAAATAGGGTCTTGCTACGTAGCTGAGGCTGGACCGGAACTTATAATAATTCTCCTACCCCAGCCTCCTAAGTGCCAGGATTGCAGGTGTGCTTCACTACTCCCAGCTCTGCTTTAGTATTTTAGTATATTTAAACTCATTCAGTGGGCTGGGGAGGTGGCTTAGCAGTTACAGGCACTTGCGACCTGGTCAGGGTTAAATTCCCGGGTACCCATGTAAAGCCAGATGCACAAAGTGGCTCATACACATAGAGTTTGTTTGCAGTGGTGGCAAGTGGCCCTGGCACACAATTCTCTCCTCCCCTCTCTCAAAAAAATAAATAAGATAAACGCATTCACTTTCTTACCCACGTTTTCTCCTGAATTACCCCTTCATTAGAATTGAGAAAGCACAGACGAAACTCAAGTCCAGTCATTCTAATCATGGAGCAGCAAACATTACAGTTGTGTGAATGAAGAGCTGATGTGAGAGCAAGAGGGTGTTTGAGGAGTCCATGTTCCAGCTGACGACTGGAAAATTCTCACCTAGAAGAACCCATTGAAAGGACACATATAACATGTTCTGGGGGAAGTTGAGCGGCTGTTTGTAAAACTGTAACAGTGACACATTGTTCACACCCTTTTCTTCTTTTTTAATGTGTATGTGTATGTGTGTGTGTGTGTGTGTGTGTGTGTGCGTGTTCATGTTCTGTGAGTGTGAGTGCACAAGTGTGTGGGCTCCATAGCTTCCAGGAGGTTTGCCTCCTCTCTCACTGACCACATGGTGGATTGTAGCTTGCTGTGGGGTCTGGCTTTCTGTGAACTCTGAGTACTCAGTACTCACCCCACGTGCATGGCAAGTTTTTTTTTTTAATCTACTTGGCCATCTCCCACCCTCTTTGCTGTCCTTTTAAGGCTATGAACTGAAGTTTGCAGAGAATGAATGGGGTGGTACCAAAATGTGTTATGCAGGCATGTTTTGGGGTATCCTAGGACTACAACCCCAAACTGTGAAAATGTCTTTGTCCTGGTGGTGTGCTAGGGCCAGCTTATGCTGACTCCTGGGAGCTGATGGCTAGCAATATCAGAACCCCATGGTTAAAGAGCACCAGGATGAAAACTAAATCCCACAAGCTTAGAAGTAAACTATATGGTTTTATTTTAATTTATTTAAGAGAGAGAGAGTGGCAAATAGAGAATGGACATGTCAGAGCCTTCGGCTGCTGCAATCGAACTCCAGATGTATGTACCTGTAGCAGACAGCTACAGGTTCGCTGAGATGAACTTCCAGACCAGGCACAGTTATGGAGGAAGGAATATTATTTATTGAAGCTTACAGATCCAGGGGAAGTTCCATAATGGCAGAAGAAGCGACCTGCTCTCCACAGGGCCAAGCAGAGAGAGAAAAGCCAACCAGCCACCACAGCACACAGAGCAAAACTACAGCCAAAAGGTCACACAGCACACTTCAGGAACTCCTGCTAGGCACATTTGCATATCTTTACAATGGAATCTCAAACCCACACCTTAAGACCAGCCCCCAGTGACATTGCCTCTAGCAAGGTGATTGCAGATGCAAACTATAAAGTAATAAAACATTGAATATATTGGGGGACATATATTCAAACTACCACAGTACCACTTTGTGCATCTGGCTTATGTGGGTCTTGGGGATTTGAACCTGGGTTCTTTGGCTTTGTAGGTAAGCACCTTAACTACCAAGCCATATCACCAGCTCAAATAAACTATTTTGAAAACAACCATAATGAATATAGCCATACTTTGAGTAGCAAGGATAAGGCTTATCTCTGAATATTAAACCATTACTTCAAAAGACATAAAGAAAAGAGGGAAAAAAAGAAAAAGAGAGAAAGAAAGGAAGGTAGGAAGGAAGGAGACTGAGGAAGAAGGGAAGAGGAAAATGAAGGGGAAAAATTAAGGTGCACTGCATTAAGACTCAGGGCTAGATGAAAAGAAACACTGGCCTCATTTTATTATGGTACT
This sequence comes from Orientallactaga sibirica, assembly GCA_036365145.1. Taxonomy (NCBI): domain Eukaryota; kingdom Metazoa; phylum Chordata; class Mammalia; order Rodentia; family Dipodidae; genus Orientallactaga; species Orientallactaga sibirica. The sequence continues at coordinate 1,130,044 of JAEOAD010001031.1, forward strand.
TTCAGTGTGGGATGAGCTCCATGTAGAAAATTATGACTAGAAACCCTGATGCTACACCATCTTCTCGTCCGTCCCTCCTCCCTGCTAGAGAAGGATCCGAGTGAAGGAGAAAAGAAAGTCTTTGCTTGATATCACCCAAGCCAGAGTCAGGTATTTCTCTGCTCCCTCCCTCCTCCTTCTCACCTTTCCTTTGTTTATTGTTTCTTCCCTTTTGTTTTATTTCAAGATAGGGACTCACTTTGTAGCTCAGGCTTGCCTGAAGCTCATTAGGTAGCCCAGGCTGGTCTCAAATTCACAGCCATCCTTTTGCTCAGCCACCAGAGTGCTAGGATTACAGGCCTGCTCCAGCACACAGGTTTCTATTTCTGTTTTAGCAGGAAATTCATGGGCCTGGGACAGAGGGTTAACCTGTGAGCAGAGATGGGATGAGGCTTTCAGATTCCACCTGGAAAGCTTTCTCATTTCAGTTTCAGCTCTGTCTTTTTTTTTTTTTTTTTTTGAGAGAGAGAGAGAGAGACAGAGAGAGAGAGAGCAAGAGGTAGAGAGACAGAATGGGCATGCCAGGGCCATTTCAGCCACTGTGAACAAACTCCAGACGTGTGTTGGCTAAACATGAGACCTGGAGATCAAAGGGGCATTCTTAGGCTTGGCAGGCAGGCGCCTTAGCCACTAAGCCGTCTCTCCAGCCCTCAGCTCTGTCATTTTTTAGGACATGGAAAATCAGTTTTGTTACCAACTGCAATCCACTGAGTTTACTGGCATGCTTTCCATACATAAACAATTATATCCTGACTTTGATTCCCCAGCAGGCCCAGTTGCATGCATACTTCAGAATACTAGTATCATGGTGCTTGCTAAGTAAGTAAGGGAAGCTGATGGTTATGTCATTATTCTTACTTTATCAGTCAACTGGCTGTTGGTTTAAAGCCAGGGTTAGAAAACCAGGACCCATCCCCAAATCTATTCCACACTTGCTTTTATAAGACCCATAAACTGAAAGTGGACTTTATATTTTTTAATTGTTGAAAGAAATCAGAAGAATATATATTACTTAATAATTTGTAGAAATTATGTGAAATTCAAATTTCAGTGTTAAATAATGTATTGGAACACAGCCTATTGGTGCCAGATTTTGGGGTTCAGGAGGGGGGTCTCCCAAGTTTATGAACCCCAATTCTGGGTCCTATCCTATCTTTTTTTAAAATTTGTTTTGATTAGATATGGACATATTTAGTGTGTAAACAACACATGTTGGTACCATCCTTTCCCTCCTCCCTGCCCCTTTTTTGAAGAGGCCTTCCTCATTGGGGATGCAGGTCAACCCCATGGGGATTGTGAGTCATGCATTTTGGGGCAGCAGTCAATTATGGGGGAGAGGTGATGTCTCTGTGCAAAATGTCCCAACTTGTTGCTCTAACAATCTTTCTGCCCCCTCTTCCACAAAATTCCTTGAGCCATGTTGGGTACATTTTACAACAACTTCAGTGATGGGCTCTTAGGAGCCTCTGGATCTCTGGTTTGGTAGGTGTTGAGTGTCCTCAGTGTCTGTCTCCTTCACTCTTGTGCTGATATCAGATGCACTAAGAAAGCAGCACTCTTGCTCATTTCTCCAGTTCCTCTGTGGTTCCAGCTGGGGCCAGGGTGGAGTGCGCTGGGTCATTCATCTCCTCAGATCCCCATCCCATCTGAAAAAGAGAAGCAGATTCTCCAATGGAGAGTGAAATCAACACCAGTTAAATGAGATAACCATTATTAATTCAGAGAGAATTAAAAGGGTGTAGACCCTCTTATAGCCCAGGATTAGTGGGAGCTTCTCCTGTCCTATCTTTAACAAGGAATTGATAAAAAATGGACTCAAAGCCAGGCATGGTGCCATATGCCTTCGACCCCAGCACTTGGAAGGCAGAGGTAGGAGGAGGATCGCTGTGAGTCTGAGGCCACCCTGCCTGAGACTCCATAGTGAATTCTAGGCCAGCCTGGGCTAGATGAGACCCTACCTCGAAAAACAAAGCAAAAAAAAAGTGGACTCAAGAAGGATAAATTATGGATTATTAAGTTATTTCGGGAGGAATCACAAATTGTGGGGCTTATTTAAGGAAAACTGGGATCTAGGAAGAAGGTGAGGCAGAGTCATATGCTCGTGGGGAGTGGGAAACACGCACTCACGTGGAAGACATAGCTTGGTCTGTGAGAGTCATATAAAAGAAATTGAGGTTTTTAGGGGAAGACTGGAGTGGAGCCACAAGCACATGGAAATAGAACCCAGGAGCCTTGTGTAGGGAGATTGGGAAGGAAGACACACAGCGTCTGCCCTGAGCTTCCCCATGGAAGGAAATTAAGAGGGCAAAGGGTGGCGGCTTAAGGAAGACTAGCAGAGGGAAACATCAAAGCAGAGACGTTCGGAGGAGAAATGCGCAGTAAAGAGGGTTCAACCCATGGGAACTCCAAGTTTAAAGAAACTACACAGGCAACAGGCCCAGGATAAGTAGAGAAAGCACCCACGTGGTAGATCTAGAGTGTAAGGGAAATGCACATGTGATAGATTCAGAGCCATACAGGTAATTAACGGGAGAACTTACCCCAAAGTATAAAGCAGAGGCGAGCAGAAAAACTAGTCAGACCAAGAACCAGTGCTCTGCTGTCCCCCTACTCAGCTAGGCTGGGTGGAAGGGGAGTGGGGGGCGGGGAGCCAGACTCATGTATATGCAAGCAGAGATCACAGAGCAGAGAGATGCAAAAGCTGCCGGGAGAAAAGCCTTTATGGTTGACTGAAAATGTATTCAGGAATGTCAGGGAAGACTTGATTGGTTTGTGGATTTGAAAGGGCAGGCGTCAGGGCCAGCCCACCTGGGTAGTGAAGCCTGTCTATCTAAGTAGCATTCTGGACTGCCTGCGGCCAGCAGGGGACCCTGTAGCTGTTGTGATCAGACATGAGTTCCATTCCTGCCAAGTGTTCCATTCATGTCAGGGCGAGGTAGTGCGGGTTCTCTGTGGGCCTCAGTTCCTAACTGAAAGTGTCTAAAAGAAGCTGGCTTCTTCCTATTTCTGCTTCACCGTCAAGTGCTTTTGTGTGATCACAGGCAGAGCTACGTAGCCGAGGCAGAGAATTCTGGCCTACAAAGCTTAAGATCATTAGAGTTTTTAGCAAATATTTACTGATTGATTTTATTGGTTGGTTTACAGGGCCTAAATATGTAACTCAGGCCAGTCTGAACCTCAAGGTTCTCCTGCGTCTGCATGCTGGGAATGACAGGCTTGCACTTACAGCTTGACCTTGATTTTCAATGGTAATATTAGATGACTGCTTAGGACCTGAATGGCCTGAAAGAGTCAGCGCTGTACCTGGAAGAGCACAAACCCTCCATGCTGTGTGTGTGTGTGTGTGTGTGTGTGTGTGTGTGTGTGTGTGTGTGTGTAATCTCATTCAACAGCACAACTCTCGTGCATGTAAGACATTCATTGACCTGGTTAAGCAAGCCTCTGTGCTGCACCAGGGTAGCCCATGCTACAGAGGGAGGCCCAGAGCTGCTTACCTTGCTGGGTATTCTGCTATTTTGCATCAGGATCACAGTACAGAGTGTGTTGGAGATTTGGGGAAACGAAAAGAAAGCCCCTGATTGGAAGACACAGGTGGCATTTCAAGCATCATTTTAAATCCAAGCATCCAATTTTGAAGTCCCATGTTGTCTTTATATCCCTTTGGAAGACATTTTAACCCAACTATTTCTGGAAACCAGCACACATCCGTACTGCTCAGATCTGGACTTCCTGTCTCCCTAATCCACTAAACCAGGCACAGCTCTGTGACAAAACAAAACAAAACTACTATGACTAAAGAAAATCAGTCCCAGGATGCTGTCACACAAAACAACAACACATTTGCATAATCAAGACTTTTACAAAGGATGTGTCAACCCTTGCAATAGTGCCAGGCATGAATGTAAATTGACCTGTCTCCAAATGCACTAAGCAAGTATGTTTCCATTGTTCCTTTAAGGGGCTTGGTATGACAACCAGAGAACCAGCAGAAACACACAAGTGAGCCCACAAACAGGGGCACAACTGTTTTCTGAACCTTGGCATTAGACCAATAATCTTGATGTTTGCTTACTCAATATAAACTGGGTGTAAAACATAGAGAAAACACTGATGCCCAGGGCAATCATTTGGAGAAAGGCCCCTTCGCTATAAATGCTGCTGTAATAAACTGAGGGAATTATAAGAGACTTCCATTGACAGGGACTCTTAAGAATGAGGTCTTGGGCTGGAGAGATGGCTTAGCGGTTAAGGCGCCTGCCTGCTAAGCCTAAGAACCTGGTTCCAATCTCCAGGTCCCACGTTTAGCCAGATGCAAAGTGACGCAAGGGTGCAATGCCGCACTTGCCCACAGGGGGCGCAAGCATCTGGATTTCATTCACAGCAGCTGGGCGACTGCTGATGCGCCCATCTGTATCTGTCTCCCTCTCTCTCTGTCTGTCTCTCTCTCCAAAAAAAAAAAAAAAAAAAAAAAAAAAAAAAATGAGGTCTAAACTGTGTTTAGGTGTTATACAGAGCTCGCTGGTGCTGAGAGCTTCATGGGGATGTGTTAAAGGAGAAATAGTTTATGCTGAATGGCAGTTGGAAAGGCGAACTTGCTTTTCAGAAAATTGCAACAACTTCTAAGGTTACACTTGACAATTTTCACACACTGATATTCTCACAATTAATAAAAATAATATTTAAATGATTTTTACTGCTTGCAATTTGTGCAGTACTTGGGCACAAAACACTGAGACTTTTTGAATTAGTGGTGAGGTGTTTTTTTCTATGATGCCCTTGAACTTGAACATATTGTATAATGCTCCAGGGGAGTTTGGCTGCTTGAAGAATTGAAGAGGGAAAGAACAAAGTTCTTTTTTTTGTTGTTGTTGTTGTTATTTGAGAGAGACAGAGAGAGAGAGACAGAGAATGGGCATGCCAGCGGCCTCTCAGCTGCTGTGAACGAACTCCAGACACATACGCCCCCTTGTGGGCAAGTGCGGCATTGCGTGCTTGCGTCACTTTTGCATCTGGTTAAACATGGGACCTGGAGAATTGAACGGGTGTTCTTAGGCTTGGCAGGCAGGCGATTAACAGCTAAGCCATCTCTCCAGCCCAAGAACAAAGTTCTTTAGGAGACTTGATCTTTATTTTTCATTTGTTTTGTTTCTCTGCTCTGGAACATGGTGGAAAGAATACAGGGCCAGCTGTTGAGATTCTGGACCAGGACTCTGCTCTGGCTTATGGACTGGTCCCCAGGGAGCCATTGAGTCTCTGGGTGTCAGTTCCTCTCCCTTCAGATAGTGGGGATGTGTATCTGGTCCTCAAAGTGAGACCTATTATCTCTGCTGCTTGTCATTAAATGTAGATTCCCAGCAACACAAGAAGATGTATTAGATCTGTTTTTTTTAATTTAATTTATTTATTGATTTATTTATTTGAGAGAGAGAGGGAGAGAAAGAGAGAGAGAGGGAAAGAATGGGTGTGGCAGGGCCTCCAGTCATTGCAAACAAACTCCAGATGCATGCACCACCTTGTGCATCTAGCTTACATGGGTACTGGGGAATTGAACCTGGGTCCTTAGGCTTCACAGGCAAATGCCTTAACCACTGAGTCATGTCTCCTGCTCCTGAATCTGGTTTTTGTTTGTCTGGGTCTGACAGTTGAATTCCAGGTTCAATGCTAGGCGATTGAGAGAAAAATCAAAGAGACAGAAGAAGTAAGAGAGATAGGTAGGTAAATATATAAATAGATGGATGGAAAGATGAATGGTTGGTTAGACAAACAGACAGATAAATGAGAGATAGAGATCAGCTGTTTAGGAGGGGAAGCTGTGGAACATGGTTTTCAAACAGGTGAGAATATATGAGTAACCACTTGGGAAGAGCAATTCAGTTCTTCAGCCTCCCTGTGGTATTCATACACCCAGGGGTTCCTGCATCATTGTTTGTAAACACAACTCCAATATTTGATGCATCAAACATTTATTGGGCATTTACTAAATGCTGCTCTGGGTTGCATTTTGGGCCCATCACCACTTAAAACCACTATTTCAGTTGTATGTTGGCAACCAGTAGAATTTTATTTATCATCATCATCATCATCATCATGTGGTTTTGAGATGCTGAGTAGTGCTCTGACCCTGGAGCTGCAGCCTGAGGTGAGCAGGTGGAATCTGATAATGATGACCACCAACTATATAGGGAAGCTTGGAAGACCTTGAGTCACCAAGAATGAGAAAATATCAGCATGCTTCACTTCAAAAACAAAAGCAAAAGATCAGTAGTGCCAGCTTGGAAGGAAATATGCTAATATTAACTCAGTTTGGAGTCTAAGGAGATGGCTCAGAAGTTAAAGGCACTTGTTTGCAAAGCCTGATGACCAGGGTTTGATTCCTCAGTGCTCATGTAAATAAAGCCAGACGCACACAGTGGGGTGGGGCATATGTCTGCAGTTAGTTTGCAGTGGCAGAGGTCCTGGCACTCCTGTACTTAGTCTCTCTTTCTGTTTGCAAATAAGAAAATAAAATAGTTTTTTTTTTTTTTTTTTTTTTTTTTTGGTTTTCCAGGGCAGGGTCTCATTCTAGCTCAGACTCACCTGGAATTCACTATGTAGTCTCAGGGTGGCCTCAAACTCACACCGATCCTCCTACCTCTGCCTCCCAAGTGCTGGGATTAAAGGTGTGTGCCACCATGCCCAGCTATTAATATGTTTATTTAAAAAAAATCTAGATTGGAGAGATGGCTTAGTGGTTAAGGCACTTTCCTGCAAAACTAAGGACCAAGGTTCAATTCCCTAGAATCCAGGTAAGCCAGATACAGATTGTGGCACATTCTCTCTCTCTGTGAATAAATAAATAAATTAAAAAAAAAACTTGGGCTGGAGAGATGGCTTAGCAGTTAATGGTGTTTGCCTGCAAAGCCAAAGGACCCAGGTTCAATTATCCAGGACCCATATAAGCCAGTTGCACAAGATAGTGCATGTGTCTGGAATTCATTTGCAGTGGCTGAGGCCCTTGGTGTGCTCATTTTCTTTCTCTCTCTCTCTCCATCTGCCCCTTTCTCTCTCAAATAAATAAGTAAATTTTAAAAACCCCAAACTTGATCTTTGTGTGTGGCCTGAGCGGCTGCAGGAGGTTAGTTCTAACATGTTTTTAGGTGCCTACCATCACACCTTCAGATATTAGGTAAATGCATGGATAAACACCAGGCCATGCTACAAGCATGGCATATGATTCCTCCCAGGGCCTCCCCAGTGCCCCTCGCCTACCTGGATCCCTTAGCGCTCAGCAGAGAACACTGGATGCCTGACAGTCCATTCCTCTCCCATGTTTAGCTCCATGTACTTGGTGCTAGGGGGATGAAGATGTTGCTCAGATTTTGATGTGTTCCAGCAAGCACTGCGGCGGGCATTTTCCTCCCCGACAGGTTTTCTAGCTAACAGCCCCACTGGTGCTTCTCGGCACAGTCTCTGAAGACTTACCAGGAGTGATTGAAGAAATATCTGGAGTAGGCAGGCCCCCAAACCTTGCTGCTAGCTTATTCCTGCTCCCCTCTAGAGTTAATCCCAGCAGACTAATAATTAGACTGAAATATTTGCCAGATAAGTGCTGAAAGGGCAAGAGTGACAGATATTTGCTGTGATATTAGCGATGATATTCGCTGGCAGGGAGAATCTTAATTTCAAAGGGCCCTGCACATTGCTGTAATTGTTCTGAGCAGATGGGAAGATAAGCGTCACCTCCGACTGCAGGAGGGAAGTCAGCTTGTCATTTTCTTACTCTCTTAGCTTGGGCTGAATGGGATTTAACAACAGTTTTTAAACTCTTTTATTTCTCATTTCTAACAGGAAAAAGCATTTAAAAAACAAGAACAAAAACAACAACAAAACCTTTCTAGGGCCACAGGAGAAAAGGAAATTTACTGTTACCATTTTCATCATGTTATATAAGAAATGGGGCTGGGCTGTGTGGGGGGAGGAGGGGGGTGGATGGGGGAGTGGGGGTGGTGGTGCCCACCTGAGATCCCACTTGGCATTACATGTGGCAGACTGAAGCAGGAGGATTATCATGAGTTCGAGGCCAGCCTGGGCCACAGACCATAGTGAGACTCTGTCTCAGACAGCAGACAAACAAAAGCTGCTAGGTGTGTGGCCTGCCCTAGAGGCTGTAATCCCGGGCACGGGGGAGGAGCAGCAGGAGGAAGGAAGAGTCTCAGCTACATGGAGACTTGCGGAACTCCCAAACTCCCAGAGCTCTCTCTCTCTCTCTCTCTCTCTCTCTCTCTCTCTCTCTCTTCCCCCTCCCTCCAACCTGGCCGTGTCTAGGCAAGGTCTGAGAATTTGGATGCTTCAACTGCAATAAGAAGGCCACTTCCCTGGAGACCAGACCTCAGCACATCCCCCAGAGCCCTTCCCTGGCAGGGCACTGTCCCTTCTTCTTCCCATGAAATCTTCTATCTGGCTCTCGCTCTATCTCTTAGTCTTTTTTCTTCTTGCCTTTTCTGTAGTGCATGCTCCCTGTCTCACCCTCTCTCTCTTTCTCTCTCTCTCCACCCTCCCCTCCTGTTTCAATAAAGTCTTAAATTCAAGAAACTCAGTGTCTTTATATCCATCACAAAGTCTACCAGGGCCTGACGCCTTTTCAAAAAAAAAAAAAAAAAAAAAAAAAAATCAAGATAAATAAATAAAAAGCACAGTGAAATAAACAAAAACAACAAAATATCCCACCCACCCCCAAACCAGTTGAAGTAGAAAATTTAACCTCAATGTTATGATTATATGTCAAAGCAACTATATGATATGGCTTCGGGCAGTGGCCTTTCTTCCTGATGCATCATGGTCCAGACAGGCTTCAGCTTCCCATCCCAGCGGAGTAGCAGCATCATATTCACTCTCTCCCTAAAAACAAGTGACAAATCAAATATGTAAAGTTGGTTGCCAGGACCTTGGCAGTGAGGGTCAGGGATCCTGTGAGATGGACAGCCAATTGGGTGAGCCGTAGACTCAAATGACTGCCTGGAAAAGGTCTCCAGGAGACAGTGGAAGAGCCTGGAGGTGAGGAGGGGCATGGGAATGGGGGGGGAGGAAGGTCCAGGGAAGGAATAGGTGGCTAGGGTTGACAGGGCATAGGGATTACAGGGAGGGTTGCGGAGGGCTGCCAAGCCCCCCCCCCCATGCAGGGTTCCACTGAAGACTCATCTACATTTCCTGTGAGAAAGTCACCCAAAGGTGGAGAAGGCATCACTAAAAAGAAGTAGAGGAAAAAGAGTCCCGAGTTGTCACCATATCTGTTCTCACCAGCCAGATGAAAAATCCTCTTGGAACATGGTGAAGAAAATTTAGCCCAGCCCTCAATACGGGGGTGATGTTGCATAATGTATTATAAAATCAAGTCTGGGGCTGGAGAGATGGCTTAGTGGCTAAGGCGCCTGCCTGCTAAGCCTAAGAATGCCAGTTCCAATGTCCAGAGGTTCCAATCTCCAGGTCCCACGTTTAGCCAGATGCAAAGTGAGGCAAGGGTGCAATGCCACACTTGCCCACAAGGGGGCGCACACATCTAGATTTCGTTCACAGCAGCTGAGAGACTGCTGGCACGCCCATTTCTGTCTCTCTCTCCCTCTCCCTCTCTGTCTATCTCTCTCTGTCTCTCTCTCCAAAAATAAATAAAAAATAATAAAAAAATTAAAAAAAAAATCAAGTCTGCTCAGGGCAAGTAGTTTAACCATATAAAACTTGTCCTGCATACATAAGACCAGCATGTGTATAGAAAACATTCCGAAACGAAGTGCAGAATATTTCTAGAGCAACAAAAAAAACACATCTCTGTCTCCTTCAACAAGGTAAAACTGATTATGTTTGATATCGAATGAGAACCTTACCAGGCATGCGAAGAAGCAGGAAAGCCCAACCCACAGCAAGGGGAAAGATGGGTCAAAGCGAACCCAGAACTAACAGAAGTTCGAGTCATCAGACAAAGGGGTTGACATGAATGACTGCATATGCTCTGGGTTGGAGGAGAGATTACATATGTTGAGTAGAAGTGAAAGATGGGGACTGGAGAGATGGCTTAGTGGTTAAGGCTCTTGCCTGCAAAACCAAAGGTCCCAGATTCAATTCCCCGTGACTCACATAAGCCAGAGGCACAAGGTGTCTGAGTTCATTTAGTGTCTGGAGGCCCTGGTGTGCCCATTCTCTCTCTCATGAATGAATAAATAGAAATCAGAGATGGTATTAAAAAGGTCCAAATTGAGCTTTGGCCATGAAAGTGAGGCGTATATGAGTTTTTAAAAATACACGGAATATTTCAATAATCAATTATTGTCAATAATCAGTTATCAATCCCCGATGATAATAAATCACAAGATGAGTGGCCTGGAAGATATAGCAATGGAGGCCATCCCAAATGAAGCACGCATACAGAAAGACTAAAACACAAAATGAGAACTGGAGAGATGGCTCCGCAGTAAAGGTGCTTGCCTGCAAAGCCTCACAATCCGAGTTTGATTCCCCAGTACTCACATAAAGTCATATGCACAAAGTGGCCCATGCATCTGGAGTTCATTTGCAGGGGCTGGCGCACCCATTCTGTCTGTGTGTCTCTTTCTCTGCTTGCAAATAAATAAATAAAAACATTTTGAAAACCACAAAATGAAAAGTTTCAGTGAACGGAGGGACAACTTCACACTTCCTAATGTATCAGGAATGGAACTGGAGGAGAGAAGAGAAGGGGAAGCAGGAACTGAAAACGTGCTTTACAAAATAATGGCTGTAAATAAATAAATCCCAGTTTTTCAGGAATCCCAGTACTTCTCCAGCCTCTGTTCTCAGGAGACTGACGTTACCTATGTGCCTGACCACTCCCAGCTGCTTACACGCCTGTGATCTCTGCCCCCCTCAAGGCCCTCAAGCTTGCCCAGGAAACAAATTAACCACTCAGCCATCTTTCCAGGCCCACCAAGAAACATACATTTAAAAAAGTTTTGTGTGTACATGGGTGAGCCAGTCTCTTTCCACTGCAAACAAGCACCAGACACACATCACATAGCTGGCTTTCACGTGGCTGCTTGTGCACCAAACCCAGGCTTCACCAAAAAAAGCACCTTTAACTGCTGAGCCATCTCTCAAGCCCACCAAGAAGGAACTTAACCAAGGTTTTGTAAGTTAATAATAAAGAGAAATATCAAAGTAAAGGAAGAAAACACGCTATGTGTAAATCTATTTTATTTTATTTTTAAAAGTTATTTATTTATTTATCTGAGAGCCAGAGAGAGAGAGAGAGAGAGATGTGTGTGTGTGTGTGTGTGTGTGTGTGTGTGTGTGTGGGGAGAGAGAGAGAGAGAGAGAGAGAGATAGAATGGGCATGCCTGAGCCTCCAGCCACTGCAAACAAACTCCAGATGCATGCGCCATGTTGTGCATCTGCTTAAGTGGGTACTGGGGAATCAAACCTGAGGCCTTTAGCTTTGCAGGCAAGTGCCTTAACCACTAAGCCATCTCTCTAGCCTCACAAAGACATTTTTTAAAAACTGACACTGAACATCTTAATATACTGAAATAAAAGTGTGACAATCCATAACTTTATACCCTGTGAAATATTTCTGAAAACAGGGTGAGAATGAAGATATATTTATATACACACACAAAACCTGCAGGAATCCATCACCTGAAGATTCATGCTTACAAAATGCTCAAGAAAGTGGGAGGAAACATTATTAGATAGACATGTGGATTCACACAGAGGGAGGAAGAACATTGAAAATGGTAACTAGTTGTGTAAATATGGGTTTCCTTGTGCTTTGAATATATTTAAATATAATTAATTGCTGAAATAAAAATAATATAGGATGAGGTTCTTGTAAGTACAATGTATGATGAGAAATCACTGGGAAAGACTGGGAGGGGAAACAGAATATGCTAGAGATAAAGGAAAAATCTGACAACCTCTGGATAAATTTGCAAGTATTTGAAAATCAAAAAAAACACCAAGTTTTTCTAAATAATCCCCAAATCAGCTTGGGAGAAAGGATTGCTCTAAGTTTGAGTCCAGCCTAAGCTCCATAATGCGTTAGTTCCAAGCTTGCCTGGGCTGCAGAGTGAAACTTTGCCTTTAAAAAACAACACATAAAAATATCCCCATAAATCTAAGAAATAGTTAAACACTGAAATAAGAGTCTTTACAGCTGGGTTCTTTCCCTAGCTCTTTGGGAAATTAAAAAAAAACAATAAATATTATGTCAATATATTTTTAGCACTGTTAGAGAATACATTAGTTTTCTGTATTTATACAACAAATTTCCAAAAGTGTAGTGGCTTAAAACAACACACAGTTACTATTTAGTTTCTATGGGCATGGCCTAGCTAAGTTTTTGAGTTGGCATCTCACAGAATGCAACCAAAGTGGTATGTGGGGTTTCATGAAGGACTCGGGAGCTTCCTCCAAGCGCATGCAGTCACGGGTAGGATTTCCTTTCACGTAACAATGAAATGCGTGCAGTTTGCTTCTTCAAGGCCAAAAAGAGAAAGCCTGAAGATTTTTGCTTCTCTGACCTCTCAATCTATTTTATTAAGTGGATCGTTTAACTAGGTCAGCCCCACTTAGGATAATCTCCTCTGTAATTAATTTAAAACTAACTGATGTGGAATCCCCCCTGCAGAACACCTTCCCTTTCATCATGTAATACAATGTACTTACGACCCTCGCTTTCTGCTGGGTAGCTATTTCTTGGAGGGGAGGGGCATGCTCATAAGATCCAGGAAGTCAATGAAACTTACAAGGCTCAGGAAGCTCAGAAGACTTATGACTCATGACCCTCACAGCTCCAGGAGATATTCTGAGCCACAGACAATGCTGGGGAGGTGGATATTCTCTGGGGAAGTTGCCTGCAAGTTGTTCACAAGGCTGGACTGATGCATTTTGTTTGACTTGTCACTTGTATTGGCTAAGTGTCTTGGAGTCACATGAGCTCTGGTTAGTAACCCTCACTCTTGCTCCTGCTCTTAACCCCAATACATACAGCATTGTCTCACTAGGTGAAATTATTTCCTTTGTCATTAGTGCCCTATCTGGGGTAGATAAACGTTTGTTCATGTCTCTCCAGGAAAAAAAAGAATTTCACAGCACATGCCATCATAGTCACAAATGTCACCTACGTTTCAAAAGACGGGATTATCCAGGGGTGTTATGTCAGCAGTCCTAAGATTTTAGGAATTGTCTTAGAATTCGGCTTGCTATGAAGATGGAAAGAAATGGGAAGTGGGGAGAAATAGTATTTAGTGGCTGTTTGCTATTCGTGACCTCTTCTAAGAGACTGGATGCTGTGCTTGGTTGTAAACCAGGGTTCCAATTGATTTAATGTCATGTTCCTCTTGCAAACCCATTCATAGGGCCTTGAATAACCAATAAAGTAATTAAAAGAATGATAACAGCTACTATTTCTTTTGTTTAAGATTTTTTTATTTATTTATTTATTTATTTATTTATTTATTTATTTATTTATTTATTTAAAGACAGACACACAGAAAGAGAGAATGGGTGTGCCAGGGCCTTTAGCCACTGCACATGAACTCCAAATGCATGCTCCACCGTGTGCATCTGGCTTACATGGGTTCTGGGGAATCAAACCTGGATCTTTAGGCTTCACAGGCAAGTGCCTTAACTGCTAAGCCATCTCTCCAGCCCGCGGCTACTATTTCTGCATGCACAGTACTTTGAAAAGCACTGTATGTGTACTGGACATTAGGTCTCTGTAAGGTTAAAGGGTTGGAATAGGAGTCCTTTAAAGAGAAGATGCTGCCAAAACTGACCCAAAAAATGTTCACATGGTTTCTTCTGATTTCATCCTAAGAAAGTAAAGGCTACAGTCTCCTTTATCCCCCCCCCATGCTTGAACAGCCTCATTTGAGAAGGTTCAGGACTAAATCATGGAGACAGCCACCAGGGGGCGATAATAGCCCAGGGATGTCAAGCTAGTAACCTGCTTGCCTTTATTGTGTCCAGGTCACCTACAGACCAGAATCATCTTAGGTGGATGGATTTGGTACTACGCATCGTCTAGGGTAAGATTGAGTACGGATGGACTAATTACGTTTCTTTAAAGTAACAAAGATTATCAATGCAAGCAGTCTGTACAGCCAGGCTGACTTGCGTGAGAATCTTTTACTTCCCTCTTACAGGAGAATCTTTCTCTAGAGAGCATGATGGGACACTGGGTGGGTATGCATAAGACCAGGCAGAAGGGATGTTGCCAGAGTCGTGAGGAGTAAAATCCCTCTACATTCTCTTGGAAACTGGATCAGACCTGGCGATCCAGAGTCCCCGTCTCCTAAGAGCTCTGTCTGCCAAACTCACTGAGCAAGAGACGCGGCACCTCAGCATTTGACATAGACTGACTGGTTTCCTAATACGAGCCAGGCACTGCGTCCTACGACAGTAATAACACACGCATGCTCCCTGCCCCCAGGGAACCCAGAGAGCACTGGGGTTACAGACAGTGAGTTAATTATCAAAATAAATCACACAGGAGGACAAAAAGGAAAGCACAAGTGGCTGTGACGTTTTCCAGTGTGGGAGCTGGTCAGAAACGGATGCTCAACCTGAGGTATCAAAGGAAGAGAAGAAAGAGAAACTTGGGAGTGTTCCAGGTTGATCCCAACAAATCATGGATTGTCTAAAGAGGTGTGATGCTGTTTAATTACAAGTGCCCTCCAGGCACTTGAAGGGTTTGATATCTTCATCCTAAATATAATACTAAGTTTTGAAAAGTTCTACGTAGAGATTAACGTGCATCCAATGTTTTTGTAAGATCAAGATGGCTTCCATCTGGGGAGGGAGTAGAATTAAAGCAGGGAGACGCTGCAGACGATGCACAGAGAATGCTTAGGAGCCACGATGGACAGGAACAAGCACCTTCCAGATGGACTTTGAGTACTCCCAGACAAGGCTTGTGTTGGCTGTTGAAGGCTAAGAGAGAAGTGTCAGGAATGACCCTTTAGGGCTGGAGAGATGGCTTAGCCGCTAAGGCATTTGCCTTCAAAGCCGAGGGACCTCGGTTCGATTCCCCAGGACCCATGTAAGCCAGATGCACAAGGTGGCACATGTGTCTGGAGTTTGCTTGCAGTGCCTGGAGACCCTTGCATGCCCATTTTCTCTCTCTGTCTGCCTCTTTCCTTCTCTCACTCTCTTAAATAAATAAATAAATAAAATTTTTAAACATTAAAAAAGAATGACCCTTTAAGTGTTTGACATATGATAGGTGCCATTACTGAATGGGGAAGGCAGGAAAACGAACAGGGCTCAGTTTCAAATGTGATCATTTTAGATGCCAAGAGAAATCCAAGTGGGAATGGAAGGTTTGGGCCAGGGGAAGGCTCCTCAGCATAAAACTCCAAGCATAGATGAGGTTGCCTAGGAAAGCAGAGTAGGAGGAGAGGAAAAGAGAGCTAAGAACTGGCCCAGGAAGAGACCAAGCTGTGTAGGTCCCGCCTGGACACTTGTCAGAGAGACTGCAAAGAGATATGGAGACAATGTAGCATGATGGAAACCTGAGGAAGGAGGTCTGCCAACAGGGAGCTGCCAATGGTGCCAATGTTGCTGAGAGTTGACATATGATGGGCCTGGAAAGGAGAATTGTTTTGTTTGTTTGTTTGGTTGAATTTTTTGAGACAGGGCCCTGTGTAGCCCCAGCTGGCCATAAACTCTTGATTCTCTTGTCTCAGCCTCTTGAGGGCTAAGTTCCGGGCAAGCACCACCGTGCTGGTCTCTGGAAAGGAGAATGATATATAGCACTTTGGTCCCCTCCTGAGATCAGTCATGTATTGGAGGCAAAAGCCAGATTAAAGAGTTTGTAAAGGAAATGGGTACACAATATTCCAATGTAATTCATTTGTGAGCTTTTGGTTGCTGTGATTAAGTTAAAGAAGGAAAGATTTATTTGACTCACACTTTCAGAGGGCTCAGTCCATGGATGCTTGGCCCTATGAACTTGGGCAGAACATCGTGGTACTGGAAACAGGGCATGGTGGGCAGGAAGCACGGAGAAGGAGATAGGAAGAGGCCAGGGACAAGATGTCCCCAAGAGCCTCTCTCCAATGCTTACTTCCCCAACTAGGCTCCACTTCCTAATGCTTCCAAAACCTCTTCAATAATGGCACAAACTGGGGACTAGACTTTAACCTATGAGCCTGTGGGGAATATTTCATATTTATACCATAACAGATAGATGAAGGCAGATGTAAAAAAATTTAAAACTTAGAAGAAAAAGCTGTTGTTGGTTCCTTTGTCAAAGATCAGGTAGTTGTAGTTGCTCGAATTCAGGCCTGAGTCTTCTGTTCTGCTCCATTGATTTATATGTCTGCTTTTATGCCAGTGTCACGCTGTGTTTTTATTACTGTGGCTTTGCACTCAGGTATGGTGATACTTCCAGACATGTTTCATTTGCTGAGGATTATTTTTGAGGGCTTCTACCATTCCATATGAATTTTCTTATTTTTTTTCTTTTGTTTTTCAAAGTAGGGTCTCACTCTAGCCCAGGCTGACCTGGAATTCACTATGCAGTCTCAGGTTGACCTTGAACATATAGTGATCCTCCTACACCTTCCTCCTGAGTGCTGGGATTAAAGGTGTGCACCACCATTCCTGCCTCATATGAATTTTGAGACTATTTTTTTTTTTCTATCTCTGTGAAGAATGATGCTGGGATTTTATTGGTATTGCATTGAATCTGTATATTGCTCTGGGTAAGATTGCCATTTTCACAATATTAATTCTACCATCCAGGAGCATGGGAGGTCTTTCCATCTTCTCATGTCCTCCTCAATTTCTTTTTTGAGTGGTTTTTTTTTTTTTTTTTTTGAGAGAGACAGAGACAGAGAGAGAGGGAGAGGAAGACAGGTAGAGATGGGCGCGCCAGCAGCCTCTCAGCTGCTGTGAATGAAATCCAGATGCGTGGGCCCCCTTGTGGTCAAGTGCGGCATTGCGCCCTTGCATCACTTTGCATCTGGCTAAACGTGGGACTTGGAGATTGGAACCAGCATTCTTTAGGAGGCAGGCACCTTAATGCAGGCATTCCTCCAGCCCTTGAGTGTTTTTATGTTGTCATTACATAGGCCTTTAACTTCCTTCGTTAGTGATATTCCAAGATACTTAATTTTTTTGTGTGTGTGGCTGTTGAAAATGGGACAGCCTTGTTGATCTCTTTCTCTGCATACTTGTCTTGGCATATAGGAAAACTACTAATTCTTGTGTGTTGGTTTTGTATCCTACCACTTTGCTAAAAGAATTTATCACCTTTAAAAGTTTTTGGTAGAGTCAGTTATGCATAGAATCATGTCATCCGTGACTAGTACTAGCTTGACTTCTTCCTTTCCAATTTGTATCCTGTTATATCTTTCTCCTGTCTTGGGCTAAGACTTCTAGTGCTATGTTGAGGAGCAGTGGTGAGAATGGGCACCACTGTTCATGGGAACACTTCAAGTCTTTCCCCATTTAATAGGATTGATGCCTTATGCTATCTCAATAACCCACTCTAGGGAAATAGTAACAAACATGGTGGGGAACTGAAACACATTGTAACAAAGGTACAGAGACTACAGAGAACTCAACACTAAAAACAAACTGCTAACACTCCCATTAAGGTTTAGGGACCGTTGTGGAAGAGGGGGCACGAAGAATGTAAGAGCCACAAGGTGGGTAGAAATATCCCAAGGAAGAGCCCCACCCCCATGACTGACAGAGACCCTAATTACACATAATGAACACCAAGAATGCTACTGAGGAGGGTCCTCAGGGAAATGGAGACCTGGAGTGAAGGGATATAAGAGTATAACCTTTATCACATAAAAAAAGAAGAACAGGGCTGGAGAGATGGCTTAGCGGTTAAGGCGCCTGCCTGCTAAGCCTAAGAATGTCAGTTCCAATCTCCAGGTCCCACGTTTAGCCAGATGCAAAGTGACACAAGGGTGCAATGCCTCACTTGCCCACAAGGGGGCGCACACATCTAGATTTTGTTTGCAACGGCTGAGAGGCTGCTGGCGTGCCCATCTCTATCTGTCTCCCTCTCCCTCTCTCTCTGTCTCTCTCTGTGTCTCTCAAAAAAAAAAAAAACAACAAAAAATGAAAAACAAGCCAGGTGTGGTGGTGCACACCTTTAATCCTAGCACAGGGGAGGCAGAGGTAGGAGGATCGCTGTGAGTTCAATCCAGCCTGGAACTACAGAGTGAGTTCCATGTCAGCCTGGGCTAGAGTGAGACCCTACCTGGGAAAAAACAAAACAAAACAAAACAAAGAAGAACCTAGGGGAAATATTTTCATGATCTTAGAATACTTAGCAAGTTTTTAATACACAATAAAAAAATCACAAAAGACTGACAAATTTCACTACTTTAGCATTAAGTTAATATTAAGAACCATTTCATAAAGACTGAAAAAAACACAAGCTGAGAGTGTGACTACCAGGAATTTTCTTATTCTACAACTACTAATGGAGCAAGAGTCATGTTCTGGAAAGGTCATGGTGATTGTTTATAACAGAAATAAACTAGAAACAGCTGAGATGACCAGTCTCAAGATAACTGATAAACAAACCGTGGTATGTTTACTCAACCAAATGTCATATAGAACACCAGTTATGAAGAAAATGAACTATACTGATGTCTTTAAGACACTTA
Organism: Orientallactaga sibirica; assembly: GCA_036365145.1. Lineage (NCBI taxonomy): Eukaryota > Metazoa > Chordata > Mammalia > Rodentia > Dipodidae > Orientallactaga > Orientallactaga sibirica. Next base: position 1,148,724 of record JAEOAD010001031.1, read on the forward strand.
ATACTGAACAAAAGTTTCAATGGGCAAAAGATTACATGCTATATATCGAATTACATAAAGGTCAAAAGCATTACTATTTTTATTTATTGGTATTTTCTTTCTTTATTTGAGAGAAGGAAAGAGGGAGAGAGAAGAAGGGATGGAGGGACACACACACACACACACAGAGAGAGAGAGAGAGAGAGAGAGAAGAGAGAGAGAGAGAATGGGTGTGCCAGGTCCTCTAGCCACTGCAAACAAACTTCAGACACATGCTCCACCTTTTGCATCTGGCTTACATGGGTACTAGCGAATCAAACCCGGGTCTTTAGGCTTCACAGGCAAGTGCCTTACCTGCTCAGCCATCTCTCCAGTTCAATAACATTATTTAGACATAAGAGTATAGCTATCTAATGGCATAGCTAAGACAAATTGGAAGTGTTTGACCTTAGGCTTGGCCACAGAAAGCAGAGACAGCAAATGACTTCCAAACATATGCTGTGGTCATATGACTAGTGCACTGGCAGGAAAACTATGCACCTGTGTCATTTCTAATGTAGAGATATTTTTATGAATGTGTGTATGGTGTGTGTGAACATGTGCGTGGGTGTGTGTACATATGTGCACATGTGTGCAGAGGCTAAAGAACAGTCTGGGTTGTCGTGCCTCAGGTGGCGCCACCTTTGTGTGAGACAAGATTTTTCACTGGTCTGGAACTCACCAATTAGGCCAGAGTGGCTAGCCTGTGAGCCCCAGGGATTCGCCTGTCTCTGCCTCCCTGGTGCTGGGCTTACAGGTATGTTCTACCATGCTTCGTTGTCTTACATGGGTCTTCAGAGTCAAATTCTGAAGAGAACGGGCCTCTAGCCAGTGCAAATGAACTTCAGACACATGAGCCACCATGTTCATCTGGCTTATGTGGGTACTATGGAATTGAACCTGGGTCTTTAGGCTTTTCAGGTAAGTGCCTTAACCATCTCTCCAGCTCTCAAATATTATTTTTTAAATGGAAACCATATGTCTTCTTTTATAATATCTCTTTTCTTTTTTTTAAAAAAAAATGTTTTTACTTATTTTTTTGGAGAACGAGAGAGAGATGGAACATGGGTGCCAGGGCCTCTTGTAGCTGCAGATGAACTCCAGCTGCCTGTGTCACTTTGGGCATCTGACTTTATGTGGGTACAAGGGAACTGAACCCAGACCCACAGGCTTTGCAGGCAAGTGCCTTAATTGCTGAGCCATCTCCCCAGCTCCCTGGTATTTTTTTTTCAGGTAGGGTCTTACTCTAGGTCAAGCTGACCTAGAAATTTAGTCTGTAACCCCAGTCTGGCCTTGAACTTACAACAATCCTCCTAACTCAGCCTCCTAAGGGCTGGGACTAAAGGCATGTGCTATCACATCTAGCTTTTTTTTTTATTAAATTGATGGTGCCTTATTTATTTATTTATTTATTTATTTATTTATTTATTTATTTTTATTTATTTGAGTCAGGGAGAGAGAGAGAGAGAGAATGGGTTCACGCCAGGGTCTCTAGCCACTGCAAATGAACTCCAGATGCATGTGCCACCATATGCATCTGGCTTACATGGGAACTGGAGAATTGAACTGGGGTCCTTAACCTCTAAGCCATCTCTCCAGCTCCCCCCCGCCACCTTTTTAGTAGGGTTTCACCCTAGTTCAGGCTGACTTGGAACTCACTCTGTAGCCCAGGCTGGCATTGAAGTCATAACAATTCTCCTACTGACTGAGCATCTTCAGTGCAGACATTAAAGGCATAGACCAACACACCCAGCTTTTCAAATGCTCCTTAAATGAGAGACTTTAAGATATATTTGATATCAGCTTTCTCAGTCATATCATCATTAGGCCAGGACTTTTTAAATTGTGGTATAGGTACTCAGGTTATGACAAGGCCCTGTCCCAATAAACCCAGTGGAAAATTCACTTCATGCACCATCCTACTGCCCATCCTCCATAGCAACACAGGACTGCAAACCTGCTGCTTCCTCCCTGCCCCTCCATGATCATGTGACCCACGAACTGCTGTGACTCAGCTGCTGCCCAGCAGGCCAGAGAGCTTCCCAGTACTTGTGGCTCACCCAGGGGGGAAACTCAAAATTCAGACTTTGAAGTGCGGTTCAAAGTACTGAAGTACTGAGTATGTATCATGTCTGACCACTAAAAAGTGAAACATGAGTAGGTGGGATCTCTCTTCATGCAGGTCTTACTCCCCCCCACGATGTTCCAATAGCAAATTAGAGCCACATGTCCCATTCATGAGTGGAACATGTTCGTGGCAAAGTTTACATGTCAACAATGAATTGAAAGCATTTTTATTTAAAAACCCAAGCATACATAAAATGGATTGAAACACAAAATTCTACTTAATTTTTGTAATGAATCAGAATATTTTAAATGGGATGTTATTATTACAAAATGGCCTCCAAGATTTCCCCCAAATTCCTGGGCACAAGACTTTTCCCTTCTTTTTGGACCCAGTCTGATGACGTTTGAGGACTAACAACTGAGGGGGTTAAAGGGGTGGGGGGGTCACACAGAAGCCCAAACAGCACAGGAGACAGAGTTCTGGATTTGGAAGCATGCAAGTTTTCTACCTTCCCACTTAGCTCGCAACTCTTAAAGACTGTTCATTTCTGTGTCAGAATGTTCGATTCAACCGCGCTCTGAGTGGCTCTCGTGAGAAGGACATATTTATTTCATCTAACTGGCAATTGCAAATGTGGCTTCAGAATCCTGACCATCGACTGGACTTGATTAAACCCCGTAGCAATCTCTTCCTGTTTGGCTGGTGGACGGCTCCACTATTTTAGGCCATTCTTCTGATGAAATGCATAGCCGTGCAAGCTGAATTCAGAGTTGTGCTAATTCAGGCCTCTGGTTAGGGAAACACATTTGCATTGATACCATCCTTTCTGTTTGACAGATACGTGCAAAGAGTCACAGAGGTGTTGCTTGCTCGAGATCCTAAAACTCACAGGCAGAGTCTGCTCGCTTCCTATTCTGTCACAGTAAATGGTGCAACTATTTCTGGCTCGGTGTTCTTTTCCATTTCTGGTTATTGTGGAGAGAGAGAGAGGGAGAGAAAGGCATCCTACTTTCCCCCTAAGATACTCCCCGAACTCCTCCAAGCAACTAGGACCTAGAACTGTCCCATGAACTCTCCTGTGGTAGGTTCCTTGGGGGCGGGGTGGTGGCAGGTGGAGGAGTTGCACAATAAAACCCCATGTAACAGATTAAGTGCAGCAGATCACCCCAAACTCTTGTAGGAATCACTATGAAGTCTGGACTTAACCCTCCTTTGTCAAAACTGGTTCTCTCCTCAACACTATATCCTTTGAGAACAGCCAGGTGGACCGACTCTCTCCAGCACTTTGTAGCACTCATAAGAAAAGCATTTAATGCTTTAGTAGGGCAAAATTTATTTTAAGGCCTTAGTAAAAAAAAAAAAAAAAAAAAAAAAAAAAAAAAAAAACCCTGAAAATGCCATCTACATGGTCAAAGAAACCATATGAAAATAGAGTCCAATCATACCGTGGAATCAGGGGAAGTGCGCCATTGGCAGGAAACAGGAGACCAGGGCAGATGCCACCCCAGAAATTTGGTTTCAGAGGTATGCAGGATTCAAGGGAGGTGCTCAAATTTGCTACAGTGATTCAGGAAGGGGAGAAAGAGCTATTGGGTGACTGTCATGAAGCTAGACTTTCCCATTGTGTTTTGTTGGTGTTCGTGTTGTTGTTGTTGGTGGTGGTGGTGGTGGTTTTTGCTTTTTGTATTTTGAGGTAGGGTCTCATTCTAGCCCAGTGACCTGGAATTCACTATGTAATCTCAGGGCAGCCTTGAACTCATGGTAATCTTCCTATCTCTGCCTTTAAGTGCTGGGATTAAAGGCGTATGCCACCACGCCAGGCCTCCATTTTGTTTTTTAACTGAAGGGGAAGAATTGTAAATGCAGGGTGTATGAGACAAAGGTACCATCTCCAGCCCACCCCGACCTGTCACTAACTATGACTGGTAACAAATGGAAAACGATAGCAATGAAAAGATCCTCAAAATGTCTCCTTCTAAGAGCGTAAACTCAGCAAGATCTCTGGGACTTCCCTACTTTTGCTACCTCTTCTCCAAGGAATGTCCCTCCTCCCTCCTTACCCACCTGGCACGCTCCTGTTGCAATGGTCAGCCATGGCTCCTCCATTCAGAACCTTTCATGAGTGGCTCGGCTTCGCTGTGCTTTGCAGAGACCTGTCATCCTCTTGTTATGGCTGCCACTGATCAGGCAGCGTGCCTGAACTGTCAGATGCTTCAGGAGGGCCTGGACCTCTTTGTCTAGTCCCCCAGCATCTAGAGGACATTAGCCCTCTCACCTTCCCCATTGTCTGGATGAAATGCTGGGCTAAGAGCAATTTAGAGAAGGAAAGATTTGTGTAGGCTCACAGTTCAGGAGTAGAATCCATCACGGTGGACTCAGCTCCTGGTCATGGCAGCGGGAGACTGCTTGGTCACTTGTGAGAGGATCTGGAAGTGGAGGAAGGGGGATCCCTGTGTTCAGCTGGCTTTTTCCTTTCCCACTTCCTCAAATCATCCTCACAAGCACACTGTTGACCCTCAGGACTAGGTTATTCTCAACCCAGTGAAAATGGCGGTGGATACTGGTCGCCGGCAGCGTCGCCTTGATAGTGACACCTTACAGCTGAGTAGAGTGTTTGGAACCAAGCCCTCAACTTTAGCTTTTCTGAATTTGTTCATATGGTTAAATTTCATTATGGAAGTTTAAATTGGTGGAAGATTTTCCAGTTTTTTTTTTTTTTTTTGGTAGCTCACCCAGTATTAAGGCAGACTCATTGGGTCCATTGCATTGACATTTGGGCAGACATAGACCATGGCCTGTGGGTCAGACAGTTGTGTGAAGCAGAATGGGCCTGGGATGTGGACACCACCACCCTGCATTCCAACCCTTCCAGACCACTCCCTTGCTTCCATCCTCATGCCTTCATATATACCTCTCTTGTTTCCCATTTTCTGTCATCCAACGCTCTCCAGCCATGGCCTCCATGCTAGGTTTTTCAGTCACTGGTGGGACTTCTGGAAGACCAGGATGACTTCCTTACCTTGACCTTCCTTGGTGCTGTGCCAAAGCAGTGATGTGTGCATGCCTCCCGCATAGCATTCCTGACCTGCTACCTGGGAGAGCTGTGCTGGTTCTTCCATTGCCCAGCCTCAGCGTGGTACAGTAGGGTGTGCCTCCCACCTTGGAGGCTGAGTATGCAGACCCCATTCACATCTTCTTAATGAACTCTGTGGGTTCTATTCAGTAGCTGTGCCACCTTGGCAAGCCAATTGCTTCAGAGAGGGGTAATATAAAAGTACAATATGCAGGGCAGCTTAAACGATGGATATTAATTTCCTCATAGTTCTGGTGGCTAGAAGTCCAAGCTCAAGGTGTTCATTGCTTCTGTTCCTCGTACAGGTTTCCTTCTAGTTTGTCAGATAGCTGTCTTTTCCAAGGATCCCTGTGTAAGAAGGGGCAGGGAGGAGAGAGATAGCCATCCTTTTTGTGTCTCTTCTTATTATAAGACACTCATCCCCCTATGTGGAGCGGGAAGACTTAAGTGGGGCAGGGGAAAGGTACACAAAACTAAAGATGTTATGAATAAGTCACAGAAACCTATCTCTGCATTAGTTAGTTAAAAATGTAATTTAAAAGCTGGAGAGATGGCTCAGCAGTTAAAGGTGCTTGTTTGCAAAGCATGATGGTCTGAGTTCTATACACCAATACCCACATAGAGCCAGACGCACAAAGTGGTTGGTGCTTGCATCTGGAGTTCATTTGAGTGGCAACTGGCTCTGGCACATCCATATTCATTCTCTGTCTCTCTCAATTAAATAAATGAAATATTGTTAAAATATATAAGTTAAGAGAAAGAAAGAAGAGGGGGAGGAGCAGAAGTACCCTGATGATATGGTGAAAGTTTTACCCTGAAGGCATGAGTTGTTGCAGATAAATCCCAGCACCAGGATAGTTCTCTCTCCCAGTGAGTTTTTGGTCAGGGAGACCCACGAAGCCTCTGAAATAATAAAGTTTATTGCTCTTTGTTGCCCACCAGAACTATATGGTAAGACCCGATTGCTGAAGGTACTGCATGCTGTGGTCACAGGACACTGAGAAATCAAGCTTGAACTGAGCTGGAAGCCCCCTCCCTGCTAGCTAGCTTGCTGTAGTGCTGGGAAGTGTTATGTAGGCTGTCAGGGGAGAAAAGTCATCAACAGTATCAATAAGCAGTGGATCCTGAATTCTATGCAATCAACCAGCAGGCAAGATGCGCCCACAGGTGCAATAGTTGCACCTAAGTGATGGGGTAACCAAATGGTCTCTTTAAGGCCCTGTCAGTGGGATCTACTCCTGGTGCTGAAAACCAAATCAAACAGCTATGGTTTGGAAGGACACATTTGGTTAAATGGACATGATGAATGCATCCAATTGCCTTTTAGTCAGTGTTTTGTTTTTTTTCAAATTGCCTTCTATATGTATATGTTAATGCCCATTGATTAATGCTGTTCTCACTTTTAGTTAGAGAAGCTTCTTTTTATAGATCGTGGTGAATACTGGGGAGGCCCAAGACTCCTCAAGGGGGTATTAAGGAGAGAAAGTCTAGTGCTTAGAACTGGATGAACTCACCAGGGCTCAAGGAACATTGCAGAGAAAGTGTCAGAAAGAATATTAGTGCTGCTTTCACCATGAGCCATGAAACTTCTTTACGGAAATGGTTTGCAGACTTGAAATTCAACAAAGCTGTAAGGAAGAAGCTGTTGAAGAAATGTTGAGAGGCAACATTAAAAGAAACATTTCTGCCATGGCCTCCAAGGCTCTGAGAACACGTTGGAAGAGGGATTGGGAAGAACACAGGAATCAAAGGATGGGAAGGAAGTACTGTGGGGCACTGTCATCCAGACATGAACTGACTGGCACAAAAATGACCTCACAGTGGCTGTCACTACTCTAACAAGACCTCTGCAATTCGGGGTCCATCAACATTTTGACGTAGAGTGAGCTGGAGAGATGGTTCAATGGTTAAAGGCACTTTATTTTAAAGCCCGATAGCCTGGGTTTGATTCCCTAGCGCCCACATAAAGCTAGATGCACAAAGTGGAGCATGAATCTGGAGTTTGTTTGCAGTGGCAGGGGGCCTTGAAGTGCCCATACTTTCATATTCTCTCTCTCAAATCAATCAATAAAAACCTTTTAGGAAACAATTTTGATACAGAGGACAGAAGAGGACAAAAGAATGGGACATCAAAACAGAAGGACAACTTGGGGAGGGGAGGGTCTCATTCTTCAGGTATGTCTGCACTCTGGAGCCTTCGTCTCCAGGACATTAGTGATGATCTTCAGTGCTAAGAGCTGCTACCTTTATTTCTTAAAATGGGCACATCTGAGTCACCACATCTGCATCTTCACATGTGGAAATCCTTCCAGGGGTCAAGTCGTTACTAAAAAGCAGACATTACTGCTCCTTTCCCTAATACTGATTACATATCCATCTTCCTCTCACACATTTTTTGGTCTGTTTCATGCCTCTTCTTAGTGCTTCAGCAAGGACCCTGAAAGCTTACTGGATGGAGATCTGTGCACATCCATTATCATTCTTCACATAGAACACCCGCTGCTGACCTTTGAAACACAAGCATGGGGGCGCAGAAGGCAGTGGCAGGAAGAGAACTGGACACGCTGTGCCAAGCTCAGAAAGAAGGGGAGGCTGCTGTGTGTTGTTGTGACTTCGTGGATATCAAAGGAGCCACACAGCTGCTGCTTCTGCAGCTCTGGGCCCTGATAAACCTTGGGGTGAGAGTTCACAGTCGATCAAGCAGCACACAGTCTGTCCTTTAATAAGCACGGGCCTGTTCTCTGATGACGCCTGCAGACAGCTCCAATTTGCGATAAATGAGCGCGCTTCCTTCCTAGCACTCCGCATTGAAGAATGCTGTCTTGCCTGGGGTCACCCTGGGTCAGTAAAGGTTCACCTAGGGGCTGGGGCTGGCTCATGCACTAAAGCGCTTGCTGCACAAATAAAGGTCTGCACGTGTAAATGTCAGTGAGGTGGAGCGCACCTTTAATCCCATGCTCAGCAGGCGGAGGTATAGGGAAGCCTCAGCGCAAGATGGCGTCTTAGTCCAGCTGAACTGGTGAGCCACCAGTCCAGCAAGAGACCTTGCCTCAAAGAATAAGGTGGGAAGCAATTGAGAAAGACACAAACATTGAACTCTATCCTCCATATGCACAGGCACACTCACACATCCACGCACAAAATGTGCACATAAACTTTAAGCTAGGGCTGGAGAGATGGCTGAGTTTAAGGAACTCACTTGCAAAGCCTAATGGCCTGAGTTCAGTTCCCCAGTAGCCACATAAAGCAGATGCACAAAATGGCTCATGCATCTGGAGTCCATTTGCAGCAGCAGAGGCCCTGGCAACCCCATTCTCCTTCCCCCTCTCTCTCTTTGCTTGCAAATAAATAAATTAAAAAAATTTTTAAAGATAAATCTTATTACAACGGTAAAAATATCTGCATAAAATTTAAAAAGTTAAGCTAAATGTTCAGAAAAGTTTGCACTCATATTTCAAAACCATGTCTCAGGGCTGGAGCGATGGCTTAGCGGTTAAAGCGTCTGCCTGCTAAGCCCAAGAACCCAGTTCCAATCTCCAGGTCCCACGTTTAGCCAGACGCAAAAAGGGACGCATGGGCGCAATGCCACACTTGCCCACAAGGGGACATATGTGGCTGAGAGGCTGCTGGCATGCCCATTCTCTATCTCCCTCTCCTCTCTCTCTCTGTCTCTCTCAAAAAAAAAAAAAAAAAAAAAAAAACCATGTCTCAGGGCTGGAGAGATGGCTCAAATGGTTAAAGTGCTTGCCTGCAAAGCCTAAGGACCTGGGATCGATTCCCCAGTACCCACTTAAAGCCAGGTGCACAAAGTGGCACAGCTAGAGGCCCTGGTGAGCCCATTCTGTCTATCTTCTCTCTCTCTCTCTCTGTTTGCAAATACATAATTTAAAAAGATGTTTTCTTTAAATAAACAAAACAAAACAAAAACCCATCAACTCAAGCCAGTGAGCGCTCAATGTGGTTGAATTGAATGTGAATGCAAGCCATGATGCCTTTATTTTCTAACTTCCCATTGGCCCAGCAGCAGGCACAATGCCCTGTCATGCCCACCGATGATGCCAAAATAAAAGCCTTTATACTAAAGAAATGTACTCTGCTGATTTGAGCCATGACACTGCTTCATGACAGACCCAGGCCCCCTCGTTTTATCGGACAATTTTGGCCTGCTTTTGCAGAGCAGCGATAAGATTTGCTCCTACAGTTCCCTGCCCACAGGCTTGACTTCCCTTTCAGAACTCGTTGGCCCGCTGACCTTCCCCATACAGATGGTCACTACGTTTACTGGACTCCGAGCTTTACACTGCCTGAGGCCAAAGTGCAGGGGTAAAGGGTGAAGCTGCACGTGGCTGTATTGTGCCCATGGTCTAGTCATCCATTCCCCTTCAGCCTCTCTTGCCTCATGTGTAAGAAGGTGACACCATCCCCTCACAGAGTCACCGTGATGTGACGAGTCAAAGAATGAAAACATCCCCAGTCCTACTTCCAGGTCCATGCCCAGCATTCAGAACCCGTCAGTTATAATTCTTCCCTTTCCCTACTGCATTGGCAGTGCCACCTTTCTCACCAGGGCAGCCTGTTTGCATCTTACCCATTAGCACGGTGCTGGAAGATGTGAAACGTGGTTCTAAGTCTCATGGTGGAATTTGGTCGGTGGAATTTGTGTCACAAATGACTTCAGTCCACATGCATGAAGAATGGAAGAATCATCATTGCTTCCTCATGCCATGTCTGCTTCTTCACCATGTCGCAAACTTGACCATTATCCTGCTGCTCGATCACCAGCCTCCACTTGGTATTAACTTTCCTATGGAGCTTGTCTTTGGCTCCTGCTCTCTTACGTAGCTCTGGACTCAGTCCTCTCTGGTTCTAAGCTCCCTGGAATTCCTTGGTTAATAACATCCTCCCCATGCCTCTTTCAAGAACCACAACTCCACTGCTATAGCTGAGAATGTGCTGTTTATTCCTTGACTCCTCTGGGAAGCCCACCATGAGTTCCCAGGAGAGGCAGGTTCAGAAACCCAGTATCTTAATCTTCAGATATTGAATGGATGAATGGTAATTATGTTAAAGCTCCCAAACCCACTTGTAAACCACAAGTGGAAGTCGAGATGTGAATGCACTGGGTGTGTAGTGGAGATTGCCTCTGACAGCGTATGTTTGGTCTGAAGTCAAAGTAGGGCATGTTCCTGCGGCTGACACTACCCTGCTGGTTCCAGAACTGGGACAGTCCTCCTTGTGTTGCTATGACACACTTCTCCATATTCTTGTTTTCTGGACTTCTTGCCACCATTTGATTTAAAGCATGGGCTCAGTATTAACATCAAACCTTTTATCTTAGCAAGCTAATCAGACTTATTTTCCTACCTTTGTCTCCTTTTCTGAGTAACTGCTTTACTGAGAGTGACTCACGTACTGTACCATTTCCTGATGTGAGACACACAAGTCGGTGTGTTTCCGCATGTGCACAAAGCTCTGCATTGACTACAATTCTCTTATTCCACGGCATTTCATCACCCCAAGAGAAAGCCCCTATTCATTTATAGTTAGTCCCAATCTCCACTTCTAACAGACCCTGGCAACCACTAATCCACTTTCTGTTTCTATAGATTTGCCTCTTAGGAATATTTATTATCAACTGTTGCAGTCAGCTTCAGGTTCGCTGAGATGAACTTCCAGACCAGGCACAGTTATGGAGGAAGGGATATTATTTATTGAAGCTTACAGATCCAGGGGAAGTTCCATAATGGCAGAAGAAGCGGCCTGCTCTTCACAGGGCCAAGCAGAGAGAGAGAAAAACCAACCAGCCAGCCACCAGAGTACACAGAGCAAAACTACAGCCAAAAGGTCACACAGCACACTTCAGGAACTCCTGCTAGGCACATTTGCATATCTTTACAATGGAATCTCAAACCATCACCACACCTTAAGACCGGCCCCCAGTGACCTTGCCTCTAGCAAGGTGATTACAGATGCAAACTATAAAGTAATAAAACACTGAATATATTGGGGGACATATATTCAAACTACCACATCAACCAAATCATATAATATATGGCCTTTTCTGTCTGGCTTCTTTCACTTAGCATAGTATTTTTTTTTCCAGAGGTACAGTCTTGCTCTCATCTAGGTTGACTTGGAATTCACTATGTAGTCTCAGGGTGGCCTTGAACTCAAGAAGATCCTCCTACCTCTGCCTCCTGAGTGCTGGGATTAAAGGCACCACCATGCCTGGCCATAGTATTTTTTTAAAATTGGTTTGGGATGTCAGTAAAAAAATATTTTTTTTAAATTTATTTGAGAGAAAGAGAAAGAGAGAATAGGCATGCCAGGTCCTGTAGCTATTGCAAATGAACTCCAGATGATTGTACCATCTTGTGTATCTGGCTTATGGTGGGTACTGGGGAATCAAACCCGGGTCCTTTGCATTTGTTGGCAAGCACCTTAACTGCTAAGCCATCTCTTTAGCCCATTAGCATAGCATTTTTTTTTGTCTCAGACATATTTATAAGTTTATGATAAAATAATGATATAACATTATTTTATAACAATACTTATTAAAACATAAGTGGTCGGGCTGGAGAGATGGCCTAGCGGTTAAGGCGCCTGCCTCCTAAGCCTAAGAACTCTGGTTCCAATCTCCAGCAGTTACAATCTCCAGGTCCCACGTTTAGCCAGATGCAAAGTGACGCAAGGGTGCAATGCCGCACTTGACCACAAGGGGGCACACACATCTGGATTTCGTTCTCAGCAGCTGAGACACTGCTGGCGCGCCCATCTCTGTCTTCCTCTCCCTCTCTGTCTCTGTCTCTGTCTCTCTCCAAAAAAAAAAAAGCATAAGTGGTCCATGGTCTTTGGTCTGAATCATAAGTGATCTTTAATTTAATCTAAAATGGCTTTCTTTTTTAAAAAAATTATTATTAAGTATAAATTTTGTATGGACACATCATGTGTTGGTACCATCATTTCCCTCCTCCCTGCTCCACTCCACCGAGGGCCTTCCTCAGTGGGATTGCTGGTATTCACCATGGAGTTGTGGGTTGTGAGTTGTGAGAGCAGCAGTCAGTCATTTTGGGGGTAGGGGAGAGGTGGGCAATGTCCCTGGGTATTCTTTCCCACCTTGTGGCTCTTACAAGCTTTCCTTCCCCTCTTCCTCAAACTTCCCTGAGTCTTGGTGGGTGTACTTTAATTCTACTTTAGTTCTCAGCAGCTTCTGGATTTTTGCCTTGGTGCATTTTGAATATCCTCAGTGTCTGTGGGCATCACCTGGCTGCCATGAAACAGCACCCTTGCTCATGTCACCACTTCCTCTGTGGTTTCACCTGGGCCCTGGATGTTGTAAGAGGGGTGGTTCACCTCCTGCCAGGGTGTCAGCTATCTGTTCTTGTCTTGCTGGTAGACTACTGCTGTCCTTAGTTCTTGCTGTTTTTTGCAAAAGAAAATCAGAACAACAGATTCTTTAATGGAGAGTGAGATCAGGATAGGTTAAAGGGGATCGGCCTAGTTAATTTAGAAAGATTTTCATGGACTCCATTACCTTGGTCTCCACAGGGTTCTGACTTGGTTCCTAGTTTCAGTTATGGGTTTATTTGCATTGAGCAGATGTCACAGCCAATCAAAGAATCACTGGGGACTGGAGAGATGGCTTAGCGGTTAAGGCACCTGCCTGCCAAGTCTAAGAACACCTGTTCGATTCTTCAGGTCCCATTTTTAGCCAGATGCAAAGTGACGCAAGGGCGCAATGCCGCACTTGCCCACAAGGGGGCACATGTGTCTGAAATTTTCTCACAGTGGCTGAGAGGCCACTGGTGTGCCCATTCTCTATCTCTGCCTCTTCCTCTCTGTCTCTCTCAAATAATAATAAAAAAATTAAGGTTAATCACCATTAAAGGCTTTCCTGGAATCCTATTTCTTTTTATTACTGAATAACATTCCATTATATGGACATACTATATTTTACTTATTTTACTTGTTCATTCAACAGGTAATGAGTTGATTCCTCTGATTTAGGTTGTTTCCACCATTTGGATATTATGATTTGGATATTATATATTATGCTCTGGCCATTCATGTATACGCTTTGTTTATAATTTAGGAATTTATTTATTTATTTTATTTATTTGCACGTGTGTGTAGGCATAAATGATTCTGGGTCAGCTTTACATGGGTGGCTGGGGAGTTGAACCCCAGGTTAGTAGGCGTGTACTTTTAATTGCTAATCCATTTCCAAAGCCCCATACCTTGAGATTTCTTAAAGATATATTTCAAACTTTTCTTTTCTTTTTTGTTTGTTTTTCAAGGTAGGGTCTTACTCTAGCCCAGACTGACCTAAAATTCACTATGTAGTCTCAAGGTTGCCTTGAACTCACAGTAATCCTCCTACCTCTGCCTCCCTAGTTCTGGGATTAAAGGTGTGCACCACCATGACCGGCTGTCAAACTTTTTATTATATAACATCTCAAGGACCTATAAAAATTGAGTGGCTGGGAAGATTTCCCAGTGGTTAACAGCATTTGCTTTTAAAGCCTGCTGGCCCAGGATTCAATTCCCCAGTACCCATGTAAAGTCAGATAAAAAAGTGCTGCTTGCATCTGGATTTCATTTCCAGCAGTAAGAGGCCCATTCTATCTCTCTGCTTGAAAATAAATATATTAATATTTAAAAATCAAGAAACTAGTGTACCTATCCTGTACTCATGGCCTAATTTCAAAACAACTATTAATTCAAGTGTAAATTAATTTGATCTATACACCTCTGGGTGAGCCACAGTAATCTATCATCTCCTATTTTAGGAGTTGATGTATGATTTATATAAAATATGATGCATACATCTTCAACGTTCAGGTTGAGGAATATTCTCTCATATGTTCTTCAGTGTAACTACTTCCTAGGTCAAAATAGAAATTATTCTTATTAGCCTACTTTTCCTCATGTATGTTCCTTCTCAAGCCACCACCAGATAAACATTTATAACATGTACCAACTTCAGCGTTATGTTCTTGTTTTGGACTCCATGTGAATGGTATCCCAAGGTCTGGCTCCCTTAGATTTGCCTTTCTTTTGATCTGGATTTGAAGTGTCCATCACAAAGACTCTTGGGTTGAAGACTCAGTTCCTTGCTGGTGGCATTACTATGAAGTAATTAGATCTTATTATCTTCATCATTGGATAAGTCTTTTGATGAATGCTCAACCGGATGGGCTATTATAAGGTGGGGCTTAGTTGGAGGAAATAGTCCACTGGGGGCATGGTTTTGAAGGACATGTCTTGTCCTGAGCTGGACCCTTCTTGTTCCTCTCTACTTCTCAGCTGCCATGAAGTTGTTGGGTTTCACTTACTACACACATTATTCCAACAGGAAACCTCACTTCAGGCCCAGAGCAATGGGAACAAGTAATCATGAGCCACAACTGTCCAAAAATAAATATTTCTCCCATTAAGCTTATTACTCAGGAATCTTATTCCTCAGGTATTTTGTCAAAGTGACAAAATGTGACTAATACCGTCTTCATTCATTCAGCATAATAATTTTAAGCTTTATGTGTTGTTGCATGCACCAGGAGTTATATTCCCCTTTATGGGTTTTGTTTGTCTTGATAAGTGCTGTTCTGTTTTATGAATAGAACAGAATGTATTCATCCTTTCTTCTGTACATGACACTTGGGTTCCTTTCAGTTTGGGGTATTTGAACAGAGTAACCACGGGTATTCTTGTATAAGCTCTTTGTGGTATCCACTCATTTATCTTGGCTGTTTGTTGTTAGGCTAGCTTTAACTTCATTATAAACAACAACAGATGCTGTCAGGGATGTGGGAAAAGAGGAACTCTGATGCATTGCTGGTGGGAATGTAAATTAGTGCAGCCACTATGGATATCAGTACAGACATTGCTCAAAAAAGGCAAAATGGGCCGGGTGTGGTGCCACACACCTTTAATCCCAGCAGTCAGGAGGCATAGGTAGGAGGGTTGCTGAGAGTTCGAGACCAGACTCAGACTGCTTGGTGAAATCCAGGTCAGCCTCGGCTAGCGCAAGACCCTACCTAGAAAAACCAAAAATTTAAAAAACAAGGCAAAATAGAGCTAGACTATGGTCCACATATACCATTCTTGGATATAAACCTGAAGGAATCTAAGTTAATATATCACAGAGGTACTTGCATATCCACGTTCACAAAAATCAAGAGAGGAAGTGGGTCTCCATGCTCTAGATTAATGCATACAGGAAATATGGTCTCTGTCCACAGCCACAAGGAAGCATGAAATTGTATGATTTACAGGAAAATGGATGGAGCTAGAGATCATCATGTTCAGCAATGTAAGTCAGACTTAGAAATGTTACATGTGGCCTGGAGAGATGGCTTAGTGATTAAGGCACTTGCCTACAAAACCAAAGGACCCAGGTTTGATTCCCCAGGACCCACATAAAACCAGATGCACAAGGGGGGTGCACGCATCTGGAGTTCATTTCAGCAGCTGGAGGCCTTGGCATGCCCTTTCTCTCTTCTCCTCCTCCTCCTCCTCCTCCTTTTCTCTCTCTCTCTTCTCCCTCTCCTTCTCTATCTTTCTCTTTCTCAAATAAATGAATAAAAATAAAATATTAAAAAAGAAAAGTTACATGTATTTCTTGTACGTGAAATCTAGATTCACTATATATGGCACGAAAATAGAAAAGACTGCAGTGGAGGAGGAAGAGTTCCAAAGGGAGGACAAGAAGAAAAGGTAATGGGGGAAGACAAAAAATTCCATAGTTTCTCCCTTATGATGAATCTAGATATGAGTATACAGATGTCTTTAAATATCTATATATTATATTTGTATTTCCCACTACATTATTATATATGGCATGAAGCCATAAAGAAGAAGCCTATGTATAGGAAGGAGGGACACCAATGGGAAGGTGGGAGGAGAGGGTAGGGAGTGAGTGTGAGCAAAGCATACACATGCACACACACATGCAAACGTGCTAATGAAGCTCAGTTTTTGAACACTAAAATTAATAATTCTTAAAAATAATCAAATAGTGGCTGGAGAGATGGCTTAGTGGTTGAGACACCTGCCTGCAATGCCTGGGAATGATTGCTCAAATCTCCGGGTCCACGTTGGGCCAGACTCAAGGGTGACGCAAGCACAATGTTGCACATGTGCACAAGGGGGCGCACACGTCTGGAGTTCGTTCACAGAGCCTGAAAAGGCCCTGGTGTGCTCATTCTTTCTCTGACTCTTTCTCTCTCTCTCTCAAATAAAAAATAATAATAAAATAAATGAGCACTTTTTCAGATTGGCTTCCCCACTGCATGAATCTACTGTTCATGTGCAAGCATGGTGTGTCGTGCCAACCCTGGGTGTTGTTAGTCTGCTTTGCAGTTAGCCATTCTGATGGTTATCAAGTGGTATCTCATTTGAAAACTTATCATAAATTGTTCTATGACCCAGAATATGGCTTACCTTGGTAAATAGTTCATGTGAATTTTATACAATGGTAAACATTCTGCCACTATTAAGTGGAGCATTCGATATCAAGCTGGCTGACAGTGTTGTTCAAATCCTCTGTCCATATTGATTTTCTGCCTGCTTGTTCTGTCAAATCATGACAGAGGGTACGAAGTCTCCCACTGCAATTGTGGATTTGCCCATTTCTCCTTAAAATTCTTTCAACATTGGATTCATGTGTTTGAAATTTGGTTGTTATGTGTGCACGTTTGGATTGTTACAGCTTACTGAATCTCTTTATCACCTTAACCCCTATACGTTCTTTAGTGTGAATTCTATATTCATATTAATTCTGCATTATATAAAGACAAGGAAGATGAGGGGATGGGGGAAGTGGGAGAGTAGCATTGACTGAAAAAAATTGTGTTTGAAAATGTTGAAATTGTGTTTAAAACTTTGTATACTAAAGTAAAATAAACACATCATGACATTAAAATGATGGCCACTCTCAACTTTTTGGGGTCATTCCACATGGGATATGTCTCTCAAGTATAATATTTAGAAGGTAATTTTTGCTTGTGTGTGTGAAAGAGAGAGAGAAAGAGAGAGAGAGGATGTATGTGTATGCATGTGTGTGCTCTGCGTGTATACATGTGGTATATGCCCATGTATGTGCCCATATAGTACCACATAGTGCCCACAATCTCACCTGAAGCAGGGTACCCTCACCTACCAGAGGAATGTTGGGTGTCCCTTTCCATCTCTCTTTCATCATTTCTGATTTGAGCAGGAGCCTCTTGCTTATCCCAACACTTTCCATGTTTTCACGAGCTCCAGTGATCCTTGGGTTTCTGCTCCTTTATGGGACTGGGGTTACAGATGTGCGTGTCCACACCCAGCTGTTTGTGTGGATCCTAGGGATCAAACTCAAGTAGTCTATCAGGTCTTCTCAGGCCCATACTTACACAGGAAGTACTCAACCACTTAACCATCTCTCCAGCCATAGAAGATCTTTTGTTTTGTATTTACTCTGGTTTGATATGGATGGGTATAATCTATCACACTTTTAAAAAATATCATTGTCAGGCTGGAGAGATTGCTTAGCGGTTAAGGCGCCTGCCTTCGAAGCCTAAGAACGTGGGTTCCAATCTCCAGGTCCCATGTTTAGCCAGATGCAATATGACACAAGGGCGCAATGCCACACTTGACCACAAGGGGGTGCACGCATCTGGATTTCGTTTGCAGCAGCTGAGAGGCTGCTGGTGCGCCCATTCTCTGTCTTCCTCTCCCTCTCTCTATCTCTTCTGTGTCTCTCTCCAAACATATATATCATTGTTATTTTTGAGCAGGATCTAACTCTGTAGTCCCAGGTCTGTAGTTGGGAACTCACTGTACCACCCAGGCAGAACCCTCAGTGGTCCAAGTCCTGGGACCACATGCATAAGCCACCATGCCTCCCTGTTCCCTTTTACCCACATGTTTTCCTTCTGTCTTATTTTGGATTATTCTTTGTATTAGTCTGTTTTTTCCCTTCATTGGTATAATAGCTATACATTTTTGTTTGTGTGTTTTAGCGATTTTTTAGAGTTTATATCTTGCATCTGTAAATGGTGCTTTTCTATGTATAGTCAGGTGTATTATTCTACTTTATGTAGATCAGGAGAGACTCTGACCACAGTGATTGCCGTTCCTTTACTGTTTATAATATTACTGTCATGTTTTACTTTAGACAATTCTTTTACATATTAAACAAAAGAGACAGACATGCTTGCACATATACTCTCCATTTCTGGAGGTTTACAGTCCTTTGTGTGCCCTGTGTTTCCCATCTGGAATTATTTCCTTCTTCGTGATGTCCATTGTGCTGGTTTGAATCAGATGACTCCCATAAAATCACGTGATCTGAAAGCTTGGTTCCCAGCGGGTGGCAATTTGGGAGGTGGAACGTTGCTGGAGGAAGGGGTTATTGGGAGTGGCCTTAGGGGTGTCATAGCCAGCTCTCCCTTGCTAGAGTTCAGCTCACTCTCCTGCTGCTGTTTTCCACCTGTGTAACAGAGATGACATCCGGCCTGTGCTCAAGCCGTGCTTCCCCTGCCATAATGGAGCTTCCCCTGGAGACTGTAAGCCAAAATAAATACCTTCCTCCCATTAGCTGCTTTATTTGAGTGCTTTATCCAGCAATGAAAAGGCAATTGCAGCACAGTCCTCTCATATTTGTTGTAGTGATTCTACTGGTAACAAATTCTTTCGGCTTTTTACCTTTGCCAGCTTGGGCTTAGTGGGTTAGGAGATCCTAATACCCACTGGAAGAATGTTTCCACTAGGAACTAGAACAGTGTTTTCATTAAAGTGCATGCTGAAACCATGCCCATGATCATGTGAGGCTCCACATGCCAGTAAGTTGACACCATTCTTTCTGGAATCACTAGGGTAGCTCTGTGTTACTGCTACACAGTGAAGGAAAGAAAACCTGTAGAACCTAGTGCATTTGTTGGATGCTTTCTATCATTTCATATCTAGTACTCCTGGACTGTGGACTCCTGGAGCAATCCAGTAAACACGGACCCTGAGAGCTCAGATCCTAGCGAACAAAGGCTTAAGTCAACTCACATGGCAAACTCGGCCAAGTATCTTTCTGGAAACAGTAAGGGAATTTTCACGAAGCCAAGGAGCTATATCAACTTGGGCCTCCTGAACCATTCCCGAGACAAGGTCTATAGTCACAGTTCACATGATAATCTTTTTTTTTTTTATGTCCTCCTCATGCCTTATAGAAAGATCACTGATGACAAGCAATTTCATTTATCTTATATGGACAGAAGTATTAATGGATGTATTAGTCAGGGTTCTCTAGAGGAACAGAATAGAATGAATTGTATTAAAGAGAATTTATTGGATTAGCTTACAACAGTCAGCAAAAGCAGGTTGCAGGCCCAAGAGTCAAGGAACCCGGTAGCTGCTCACTCCACGAGGCTGGATGCCTCAGCAGTCCCAAACCGGCGCTGAAGGCTTGGAGGAGTCCTGGAGAGACGCTGCTCTTCAGTCCACACTGGTCTTCAGTCCACGCTGGAAAGCAGCAAGCAGCAAGCAGCAAGCAGAGAACAGGGAGCAGCATCGGCAGCCAGGTGGGAGGAGGGGGTACTTTCCTTCCCAGAGCTTCTTTATATAAAGCCCACCCCCTCCAGATGGGCCACCCACTCTGGGGGAAAGGCTCACCCTGGGGGAAGGATTCTTCCTTTAGTTAATCCTGCCAGGAGCTTGACTGCTACAGTTAGCCTCCATATTCATTTCCTCAGGCTCAGTTTCTCTACGCTGTCCAATCAACCATAGCCAGGATGTGCAAAATTAACTCCCAAGCATAGCTGAAGGGTTAGCCAATGAAAGCGCTTGTGAATAGGGGGCGTTATCCCACATTTGGCAACATTACAATGCAAGGTTAGGCATTGGTGTCCCTTTATCTTTCAGTAGTCTCCAAAGGTCTCTTAGTACTTAGTTGTTATAAGGACATTCCTGGGGTAGGAGCATGGGATACTATTGGGGTATACCGAACTCCATTCTCTGAAATGAGATGGTGGACGAGGAGATGAATTTTTGCTCTGGGGCTGCGATAATCTTTCAATTGCTTGTGCAGACAGCTGGACCAGGAGGAGAGGCTGGTAGACCCTCCCAGGGGACTCACAAATACCCTTTGACTTGCTTCTCAAGGATGGAGGGTGGTTCTGTAAAGGACATCAGAGAAGTAAGGAAACAGCGGCTAATGGGAGCTGTCTTTACAAGATCCTCTGAGATGTGTCAAGTACAGTAGCACCTGATGGTCTGTCTCCCATTTCTGAAAGGAACATAGCACGGCTCTGGAACACTTAGAAAGCTTTGGGAAATTCAAACATAAATGTCCTGGTCACCAAGGACACAAAGGACATGTGTAGTGACAGGGATAGTGTGTCATTCCCAGGAGACAATGCAAACCATGAGCTATGACATGGTAGGAGGGTCTCCACGCTCACACAGGCAGCTCCCAGGAGCCTCCTGGGGGCAGGCATCAGAGCTGGATCACGCAACAGACAGAGATGAATCCTCACGTTTGATTTATCTCTATTATGACCTCATAGCCTCAGCAAGGGGCCGTTAAACTCTCACTCATATAAATGCTCTGTGTTTCTGCCTGTGTACTTTCCCCACACTTGGCATTCCCTTATGAATGACTAAGTCAACGTTATGATTTATTAGGGGACAAAGGCTACAAGTTTTCATATCTTCCCATGTTGTTCTCAGCACTGTACAAGATATAGGTTAGCAAATCCATATTTTAGGTCACTTGAATGTTTTCTCCTGCCCTTGGGTTTCATTCCTCTCCTCTTTCAGACTTATCCTTTGCAGAGTACGGCACAGAGTAGAAATCATTTGTACAAACATTATTATGCAAATATCAATACTTCCATGCCATCCACTTCCAAACATACCTGGCCGCTAGATGAATATGAACTACCAAACATTTCTGAAGAGAAGCCCCTTCCTTCTTTGTGACTGGAATCCCTATTTGCTTCCAAGTGTTTTCTAACAAATCCTTTTGGTTCCAGAGTCTACATTTATTTCTTCACAGGAACCATCTGGGAAAGGCAAGACCAGCCACTTCCTGCATTATACACTTCGCGGTGAAGCTCTTTCTTGCTATTTAATCAAAGCATCAACTCTAAGCACATTTCTGTAGATTGTGGCCTGGCTCCAAAAATGTTGTTATACTTACAGCCGGGGAGCATCTATCTGAAAAAATAAGCTGGGGGTCGGAGGGAAGCAGGGAGGCAGAAGCACAAGGATCTTCCTCATCACTCATAATTATTCTAGCTCTTTCTACTCACCTCACAACCTCCGTGATCTCTCTTGCTTTCTTTGCCTCATCTTCCAGACAGCAGATCTTGACAGCGGGAGTGCTGAGCTCAGGTGGGCATAATACAATCAAAGGTAAAATTAGTACCTCTCCATCTCACACTTGTTCTTAGGATTGAATTAGTTAATACATGGAAGAACATTGACTGATCCATCATAAATGTGCATGAAGTGATAGCTTCTGTTACTCTTCCCATAATTACCATCACTGCTATTGTGTCTGATTCTGGGTCCTAAAGTGGCTGCTTACCAATGCTGGGAAATGAGGCACTGAGCTTGGCGCTACAGTGAACATACTTCCTCACTATCTCAGAGATGGTGTATCAGCTATAATAATTACATGTTGAATCCTCGTTTCTTTTCTTTTTTCCTTTATTATTAATTATTCATTTGTGTATGAGTGTGTATGCATGTTTGTGTGTGTGTCAGAAGACATGTGTATGCCATGGCATGCATATGGAGGTCAAAGGCAACTTTTGGGTCAGTTCTCTACCTTTCCCCTCAATGGAGGAAGAGTTTCTTGTTCTGGGCTCTTGCCCTGCTGTTGATCTTTACTATGCTCACCACAAACTTTCCAGAAGTTCTCCTGCCTCATATCCCACCATTAGCATCAGCATCAGTGTGCTGGGATAGCAGAAGCCCACCATGGCTTCTGGATTTTATTTATTTATTTTTTTTGGAGAGAGACACAGAGAGAGAGGGAGAGGAAGACAGATAGAGAATGGGCATGCCAGCAGCCTCTCAGCTGCTGTGAATGAACTCCAGATACGTGCACCCCCTTGTGGTCAAGTGAGGCATTGCGCCCTGGCGTCACTTTGCATCTGGCTAAATGTGGGACTTAGAGATTGGAACCCGTGTTCTTAGACTTAGCAGGCAGGTGCCTTAACCTCTAAGCCATCTCTCCAACCTGGCTTCCAGCTTCTTACATGGGGCCTGAGGGTCGAACTCGGGTATCCCATCTTGAGCAGTGAGTGCTTTACACAGTCCCTAAAATCCTATTCTAGTAGGACAAATTTGGTGATTTTTCTCTATGTGAAAATGTTTACTATATATAGAAACCCACAAAGTTAATACAGAGGAAAGTCCCTTTTGAGTTTCATTTTTTTTAAAGACAGGGTCCTGATATGTAGACCAGCCTGGACTTAACCTTATGGAAATGCTCCTGCCTCTGCCTCTTGAGTCCTAGGATTACAGGTTTGCATAACCATGCCCGGCCCTTTTTGAGGTTTCAATAGCCTTTCTTCCATAGTTGTTGGTATAATCTAACTACTAATTATTTTATTAGCCACAACTGCTTATAGAGAATATGTGCTTCCCTGTACTTCCCTCTCCTCTTCAGGAATCATTCTTCACTAGACATTTTTTACTCTAGTTATATATGTATTTTAGTTGTTTACTTAGAAAAAAGAGATGTATGTTGGGATAAATGATCTATTTCTAAGGCAGCTGTCAAAAGATTGAAAAGAAAGCACTTCCATGAAAAGTTTGCTTTCTTTCAGCCATCAGGAATATAGGTTTTACCTGAAAGGAGGCAATATCTAATTACTATGTATCAGATAAGACTCTTGGTCTCAGTTTGCATATTTGAAAGATACCAGAGATTTTACATTGGGAAGGGTACAACTAAGGTTTTGATTGACTACACAAACAGGGCTGTCAGTGGGTTGTGGCCATTTGAGGAAACTTAACATAATCTTCATGAGAATGAGGTTTCTATGTTCTACGAACATATATATGTTTATACATATCTCTCTCTCACTACTGTGCACTAGTTACTGTTCAGTTTTTTTAAAGAAAAACTTCATATTGACAGCTTCTGTAAGGGTGGACAATAAACCATGACCATTCCCACCCCAGCCTCCATTAAATCCCTCTTTCTTTCCGATGAGTCTCTCTTCTACTTTGATGCCATCATCTTTTCCTCCTATTATGAAGGTCTTGTGGACGTAGTATCAGGCACTGTTAGGTCATGGATATCAAATCCATTTTGTGTCTGGAAGAGTGCACTGTAAGAATTTCCACCCTTCCTTTGGCTCTTATTTCTTTTTGCCACCTCTTCTACAATGGTCCCTGAACCTTGGAGTATGTGACGGAGATGTCTCCGTGCTGAATATTCCACTGTGACTTCAGCACTATGGTGACTTTTGAGTCACCCCAGTGGTCACCGCCATCTGAAAAGAGAAGCTTCTCTAAGCAAAAGTGAGAGTAGCATTAATATATGGGTATAAACATAAAAAGTTGCTTAGAGGGCAGTTTTGTGGGAATAATATATTGCCTTTAGCCAGACAACAGCAGGTGTTAGACCCAGGGCTCATGACCTCCTCAGCAATAGGCTTTTGACTAGGTTTTCAGTACCAGCCTTCTTTTTTTTTTTTTAAACACACACTAGCAATGAAGTAGGTTTCTATATGGCTTTTTCATAACATCTAATTTTTTCTTCTTTTTCTTTCTTTCCTTTCTTTCTTTTTTTTTTTTTTTTTTTTTTTTTTTTTTTTTTTTGAGGTAAGGTCTCACACTAGCCCAGGCTGACCTGGAATTCATTATGTAGTCCCAGGTGGTCTCAAACAGTGATCCTCCTACCTCTGCCTCCTGAGTGCTAGAATTAAAAGAGTGCATCACCACACCTGGCACATGTTACATTTTGATTAACCCTTCTCCCATCCTTCGTTTTCTCAGTCCTTTCCCCTGTTCCCACTTAGACCATTCTACCCAGGGTAATCTGACATTCTGTTTACATATCTACAGTACCCTTCATTAAGCCCTCCTCTCTCTTCCCTCCCTACACTTGACAAACAGCAACTCAGGGGAGGAAGGAGTTATCTTGGCTCACAGTTTGAGGGGATGCAGTCCATCACGGAAGAGAAGGCATGGCAGCAAGTGGCTCCGTCTTGGCAGGAATGTTCCTTGGGGACGCCTCACCTCCTCACATCTTAGCAGAACAGAAAGAAGAGTGCAGACAGCACCATCAAAACCTGAAGGCCTGACTCCCAGAGAAACACTTCCTCCTATGAAGTTCCACTTCCTCAAGGTTCCCCAACCTTCCCAAACAGCACCATCAGCTGGGGACCAAGTAGTCAAACACATGAGCCTATGGGGGACTTTTGACATTCAAACCATAACACATTAATTAGTAAAAGGCTGCACTGGGCTGGAGAGATGGCTTAGCACTTAAGACGTTTGACCACAAAGCCAAAGGATCCCAGTTTGATTCTCCAGGACCCACGTAAGCCAGATGCACAAGTGGGCATATGTATCTGGAGTTCGTTTGCAGTGGCTAGAAGCCCTAGCATGCCCATTCTCTCTCTTTCTCTCTCTGCCTCTTCCTCTCTCTCTCTCTCAAATAAATAAATAAATAAATAAATAAATAAATAAATTTTTTTAAAAAAGGCTGGGCTGTGGTAGTTGGCCCAGGTATAAATGCATGCCCCTTGCCTCCCTTGGACTAAGAGGTAGCCATGTGTCAGAATTCTAGCCAATGAAATATGAGTAGAAATTATGGAGTAGACTCATGTACCTTTTTGCTGATTTTAGTCTGTAATGCAAACACCATCAGGAGATGACTCAGCCTCTGGTAACCACAAAGTAACAAACACAAAGATCAAAGAAATATTTTGCAATGGCTGAGAAGAAATGGTTGTGATATTGACATCACTGTGGCTCTTTCTTACAAATGTTAGACTCCTACCTTGGAATATTGGATATGGAAGAACATAAAATGATACCTGGTTAAGCCATTGTGAGTCTGAGTTTTTGTTTTTTGTTTTTCTTGGTTTAAGCCCAGGCAAAAATATATGACTGTCCATGAAAGAATCATTTTAAAAAACTAAAGAGACAACTTTGGGTAAAACAAAATACAGATGCTCTCAATTTATGAATGGGAAGTTGTCCCAATAAACTCAATGTAAACTGAAAGTCTTTTAAGTTGAAAAGGCATTTACTGCACCTAATGTAGCAGACATCTTAGCTGGCAAGCAAGCGGACTACAAAATGCTGGTGGCTTCCCTTGCAATTGCCTGTAAAACTGGGAGCTGTGGCCTGGCTACGACCCAACCTCTCAAAAGATTATCATTTTCTGTATCTCTAGTTTGGGAAAAGAGAAAATTCAAAGCATAGTTTCTGCTGAACTCTCCCTCTCCTTCTCTGTCTTTCTCCCTCTCTAGCACCCTCTACCCCCTCCTTGGTACTGAGGATTGAACCTGGGACCTTGCACAAGCCAGGCAAGTGCTCTACCACTGAGTTATATCTCCAGCCCTCCATTCTTTCTCTCACACTATTGCAAAGATGGAAAAGTGTAAGTCAAACCATCATAAAGTGTGGGCTCTTATGTAATCTCGTGTACTTTCCTTTTTTGAAAAAATGTTATCTATTTATTTGCGTGTGCGTGTGCGTGTGTGTGTGTGTGTGTGTGTGTGTGTGTGTGTGCATGTGTGTGTCCATGCACAGGCATGCATGTATGCATGCCAGGATCTCTTGCCACTGCAAGCAGAATGCCAGTTGCTGGCACTAATTTCTGTATCTGGCTTTACCTGGGTAGCTGGGAAGAACTGAACACAGGCCAGCAGGCTTTGTAAGAAAATGCCTTTAACTTCTAAACTATTTCCCCAGCCTCTTGTCTCTTGTACTTTCTTGAGAGCTTTTGAGGTATACAATAAACATTCACTCTCTCTCTCTCTCTCTCTCTCTCTCTGTGTGTGTGTGTGTGTGTGTGTGTGTACACAAACATGTGTGTGTGTGTATGCACATGTGTATGGGTGCCAGAGAACAACCTTGGCTGTCATTTCTTAGACAATGTCTACTTTCTCTTGAGACAGTTTCTCCCTGATCTAGAACTCACTAAGAAGGCAAGACTGGCTGGCCAGTGAGCCGCCGGCATCCCTCTCTGTGTCTCCCCAGCACTGGGATCACAAGTACTCACTATTATGCCTGGTTTCTTCATGTGGGTTCTGAGGATCAAATTCAAGTCCTCATGAGTGCAGAGCAAGCACTTTACTGACTGAGATCTCTGCGCAGCTCTCTTTCTTTTTCTCTAAAATTTTCTCAACTCTTCTTTTTTTTTTTTTTTAATTATTTATTTATTTGTGTTGGTGTGCACATGTGTGTGTAAGAGTGTCCCAGGGTCTTTTGCCACTTCAAACAAATGCCCATCTGGCTTTATGTTGGTGCCTTGAGAACTGAACCCAGGGCTGGAAGGCTTTGCAAGCAAGCCAGCACCTTTAATCACGGAGACATCTCGCCAGCCCTTCATGTCCTTTCTAAATCTTAAAAAGCCTTCAAGTCCCTCAGTTGTAAGATGACCCACTATGTTTGCTTGGTTTATGTATTCCTATTGGTCCTCACAGGCACAGCTTGCTGGTGCAGGAGGGACATCCCCAGCCCAGGGTCAGATAAGTCCTAGAGAGAGTGAAGGACCTGTGTCTGAGTGAGCCTTTGATATGCAAACCACCACCCTAGGGCCCACACTCCCAACCCCCTCTTTCATTGGGATAGAAGACCTTAGGCCTCTACTCCCCTAATCATTCCAGAGTCAGGGGCCAGACAAATAGGGGTGGTCCCTTAATCCCAGAGCCCAAAGATTTTTTTCTATTTATTTTTTTATGAGAAAGAGAGAGAGATATAGCAAACAAGGGAAAGAGAGAGTTGGTGCATCAGGGCCTGTAGCCACTGCAATCAAACTTCAGATACATGTGCACTTTGTACACATGAGTCACCTTATGCAGCTGGCTTATGTGGATACTGGGGAGTCAAACCTGTATCCTTAGGCTTTGCAGGCAAGTACCGTAAGTGCTAAGCCATCTCTCCAGCCCAAGAACCCAGAGATTTTTTGTCCAAAGCGGCTAATGCTAAGCCTGCTCATTCTGCTTCTCCCGTGACTTCCCATGAAAACTCAGGAAAGAGCCACACTCATTTGCCCACTCTGCCTGCTGGTCTTGCCTTGGTGCATCCCTGTGTGGCCCAGCAGGGTATGCTGTGTCTCCTCTTTCCAGGACTCTCACAAATCACAGTGACTATAATAAAAATGTCCTCCTTCAGGGGCTGGAGAGATTGCTTAGTGGTTAAGGCACTTGCCTGCAAAGCCAAAGGACCTCAGTTCAATTCCCCAGGACCCATGTAAGCCAGATGCACAAGGTGGCGCGTGCATCTGGAGTTCATTTGCAGTGGCTGGAAACCCTGGCACACCCATTCTCTCTCTCTCTTTGCCTCTTTCCCTCTCTCAAATAAATAAATAAAAATTAAATATATTTTTTTAAAAAGTCCTCTTTCAAAATAGTCATTTCTGCATGCAACCTTACCATGCCTGATGAAAGGAAACTTGATAATTACCCCCACATTGATCACTACAAAGTTTACACATGCATTGAAACACCACACCATATCCCTTCAGTATGCACAGTTATTGTCTAGCCATTAAAATAAAATGTATAAGATATGGGCTGGGGGCTGGAGAGATGGCTTAGCGGTTAAGGCGCCTGCCTGTCAAGCCTAGGAACTACCATTAGATCTCCATTTTCCCACGTTTAGCCAGATGCAAAAGTGATGCAAGCGTGCAATGCCGGCTTGTCCACAAGGGGGCGCACATGTCTGGAGTTCGTTCACAGTGGCTGAGAGGCCACTGAAACCCATTCTCTCTCTCTCTCTGCCTCCTCCTCTCTGTCTCTATCTCTTTCTCTCTCTGTGTCTCTGTCAATAAAAAATTTTTTTAACTGGCATAAAATATGGCATGGGCAGATGGCCTAGCAGGTAAACCACTTGCTGTGCAAGCATGAGGGCCTGAGACAGCCTAAGTTCCAATTACCTGGACCCCCTGTAAACAGCTGGGCATGCCCACGGGTTTAGAACTCCGTTCTCCTGTGAGGAGCAAAGACCAGAGAATCACTGGAGCTCACCAACCAAAAGCGTCAGTTCCTGACTAAACGAGAGAATCTGTTCCAACGAAACACTTGGATGAAGAAAAAAAGAACACTTGACATTCTTCTCTGACCTCCACATTCATGTGCACACACATCATATTACTTACCACATCTCCCCCCCACACACGCATGCACATATAATCAAAGCATTCTTTACCTGACATTAAAAACAATAAACCTCAGGCACCTTGTGGTAGTTTGAATATATGGCCCCCAATATATTCAATGTTTTATTACTTTACAGTTTGCATCTGCAATCACCTTCCCAGAGGCAATGTCACTGGGGGCTGGTCTTAAGGTGTTAATGGTGGGTTTGAGATTCCGTTGTAAAGATATGCAAAGTGTGCCCAGTAGGAGTTCCTGAAGTGTGCTGTGTGACTTTTTGGCTATAGTTTTGCTCTGTGTGCTGTGGTGGCTAGTTGGTTTTCTCTCTCTCTCTGCTTGGCCCTGTGAAAGCAGGCTGTTTTTCCTACCTTTATGGAACTTCCCCTGGATCTGTAAGCTTCAATAAATAATATCCCTTCCTCCATAACTGTGCCTGGTCTGGAAGTTCATCTCAGCGAACCTGAAGCTGTCTGCTACAGTAAAGTGGTACCAAGGAGTGTGGGGTGAGATGAATCTGACCGTGTGGATATTCGTCTTTTGGAACCTTTGTTTTGGAGGAATGGGCATGGACTTGGTGCTTGCCACTGAAGATGCCTTCTGGAGTGGTAAGCCAAGTTTTATGGACTATTCTGATGAGAGTTTGAGAATGCTAAGTGCAGACAGTATTGAACTTCGAGGCTTGGCTTATGAGCTTTCTAAGGGGAAGGAAAGGCTGCAGAGGATTTTGTTGGAACTGGGCTACTGGCATAAGGGATGGCTACATTCTGCTATCCAGGCCCAGAAAGTTTGATCAAGGTTAAATTTGTAATGGACTGATGTGCTTGGCTAAACATAACAGACTGAGATTTTAAGATTTTAAGTTGGAAAACCTCAAGGAAGTTAAAAGTAGAGGCACTGAGACTGATTTTAGGTTAATGGAGCTGCTATTGTCAACACATTAGCAATCTTAAGGAAGGTGGAAGGAAGGTGGCCCTACTGCAGTTGCATTAAAACAATGGAGAGGATGCCTGAGGAAAGACTGTTAGAAATGCAAACTCTTAGAAAGAGTTGACTGGAGAAGGAACCTGATTTTCAAGGCTATGATTTATTTTGTCCCTGGATTAAGAATATGGCTGTGTCCTGCACACCTGGTATTAGTTTTGGAAGCATGAAAAATGCATGGAGTGGCCATGAATTGCACACGGTTCCAGGAGCCGCTGCTGAGATGCGGCATGAGGCAGGGCATGAAGACCCTCAGGAATAGGCTGGAAGAGCCTTTGGAAGATGGACCATGGTTTGCATGGAGACCTGAAGATGTTTTGGATATACCAGGACTATGCAAGGACTCCCATGGAGTGCAGTGTTGGCCTGGGATCAGAGTTTTCCCTGGCAACTCTGCCCAGCTGGAAGGGCGGAATTGGAAAACCTGGAGACTGTCAGTGTCTGGTTATATTGAACTTGAACTGCAGAAGTTTGATGACAGCTGATGGTGGTTGAGTTTGCATTGTTCTAGTCTCTCCTTGCTATTCCTTATACAGTTAAAAATGTTTACTCTGTGCCTTTACATGTTGAAAGTATTTAACTTGTGTGATTTTACAGGACTCACTATCTTAAGTTGATCAAGACTGTGAGAACCTTTGAAATTGGACTGAGTACAATTTACAATGTGTGATAGTTATAAATCTATCGGGGGCCAGGAGCTAAATATATTGGGGACCAGGGGCAGAATGTGCTAGTTTGAATATAGCCCCCAATATATTCAATGTTTTATTACTTTATAGTTTGCATCTGCAATCACCTTCCCAGAGGCAATGTCACTGGGAGCTGGTCTTAAGGTGTTAATAGTGGGTTTGAGATTCCATTGTAAAGATATGCAAAGTGTGCCTAGCAGGAGTTCCTGAAGTGTGCTGTGTGACCTTTTGGGCAGTAGTTTTTGCTCTGTGTGCTGTGTGGCTGGGGGCTTTCTCTGTCTCTGCTTGGCCCTGTGAAAGCAGGCTGCTTTTCCTGCCTTTATGGAACTTCCCCTGGATCTGTAAGCTTCAGTAAATAATATCCCTTCCTCCATAACTGTGCCTGGTCTGGAAGTTCATCTCAGCAAACCTGAAGCTGTCTGCTATACACCTTTACACAAAATAGCCACTCAAATGAATGAGATGCATTATTTTATCTAACTAGAAGTTCCAGATAAGTCAAAACCGGGTGAGGAACTCAGTGGCTAAATTTGACCATTAAGGCCCGGAGTTTTTCCGTCTTTCTGCTGTCTCTTCCTTGGCTTGTCCTTGGCTAACTATCTCTCAGCCAAAAGGTGTTGGGCTCTGTAGATACTGCATCTGATATTATTACTAAAATAGAACAACAGGGGGCTGGAGAGATGGCTTAGTGGTTAAGGCGTTTGCCTGCAAAGCCAAAGGATCCTGGTTTGACTCTCTAGGACCCATGTAAGCCAGATGCACAAGAGGGGAACACATGCATCTGGAGTTTGTTTGCAGTGGCTGGAGGCCCTGGCGTGTCCGTTCTCTATCTCTCTCTCCCTCTTTCTCTCAAATAAATAAATAAATAAATAAATAAATAAATAAATAAAATATATTTGAGTAGAACAACAGAAGAGGGAATGCTTCTTCCTACATAAAAGATATTGAGCTAGGTGTGATAGCACAAGCCTGTAATCCCAGCACTTGGTAGTGTCATACACAAGGATTATCACAAGTTCAAAGCCATCATGGGCTATATAAATAATAAGCCAAATAAAATAAATATTTTTACAGAAGCATCAATCTCCCCCATCAGCAGATTTCTGCCAAGGTCTCATTTCTTCAGAACTGAGCCATATGTAGCACTTAAAGCAATCACTGTAACGGGGCGGGAACACTGCATTTGTCTGAGGCTAATAAAGATTTGTTCCTGAGTTGGAAGATGAGAGACAAACACCCACAGCACACACAAAAGTGAAGGTCTGCTGGTAAGAGAGAGTTTGGGCAGTGAAACCCCAGTGTCTGCCACAGCCCATTTCCACAGGGGGTCATCCTTCACACAGGACTAAAGGTTCAGGAGCAGAACGCAAAGAGCAGAGCACGGAGTGTAGAATGAGCAACAGCTGTTCTGAGTTGTTATGTCCAATTGCATGTTCTTGATCACAGACGCCCGTTTACAATTTTCTCTTCAGGCCAGTCAGTGCTGGGATTCTCCAAAAGAGGATCGATCCCTGGCTTCTAAATATCCCTGTGGGGACATTCTGCTCAGTTCCTATCTTCCTTTGACCTTCCCTATCTCACTGTCATTTTTAAAATATAGATTTATTGATTGATTTTGTTTAAGGAAAAGGTTGCACTCGGGGCCAGAGAGATGGCTTAGCTGTTAAGGCGCTTGCCTGCGAAGCCAAAGTATCCAGGTTCAATTCCCCAGTATCCACGTAAGCCAGATGCACAAGGAGGTGCATGCATCTGGAGTTCATTTGCAGTGGCTAGAGGCGCTGGTGCACCCATTCTCCCGCTGTCTCCAATCTCTCCCTCTCTCTCTAGTTGCAAATAAAATAAAATAAAATTTTTTAAAAAGGTTGTACTCTTAGACCTTCTTACCCCCACCCCAGTTCTGCTGAGGGTCTTTGGTGGGGTTATGGGTGTTCATTGTGGGGATCAAGAGGCCTCAGTCAGTCTCTGGGGGAGGGGAAGACACAGTGCCTCAGGCTATTCCCAACCACCCTGAGGGAAGAGAGAGATCTGTAGCCTCTGGGTCTCGGTTTTGAGAAGGCTTGAGTGATCCCACTGTCTTGTCTCCCTGGAACTGGTTTTCAGGCTGGCTGTGAGAGCAGTCATCATGTCACCGCCCCTCTGTAATGATTTCTGGGTCTGGGTAGATGAGGTGGAGGTGACTCATCTCATGGTAGACAATGGGCTCTCTCTATTTTTTTTTTATTTGAGAGAGACAGAGAGACAGACAGAGAGAGAGAGGAAGAGGCAGAGAGAGAATGGGAGTGCCAGGGCCTTTTCAGGCACTGTGAATAAACTCCAGATGTGTGCGCCCCCTTGTGGGCAAGTGCAGCATTGCGCACTTGCATCACTTTGTGTCTGGCTAAACGTGGGACCTGGAGATTCAAACAGGCTTCGTTAGGCTTTGCAGGTAGGCACCCTAACGGCTAAGCCATCTCTCCAGCCCAGACTCTCCATTCTTGATTTATTGATGTAGCCTCGTTCTCCCCAGTATTCTCCACCATCTGCCCTATGTGAGCATGTCATCATTTTGATCTATTAAATTGTCCACCTTTACTAAGCCACCTCCCCTTCTCTGCCGACATTAAACCTCACAAGGGAATAACACTGCTATCCCAACACATCTCTCTAATTGTACTGGGGTGATGGTTAACTTTCATTATCAACTTGACTGGCTTTAGAATCACCATGGGAACACTCCTCTGAGTTTGTCTATGAGGGTTTTTCCAGAAAGGCTTCACCGAGAAGGAGAAGACACACCCTGCATGTGGGCTGTACCTTTCAATGGACTGGGGTCCTGGCTGAATGAAAAGGAGGAAGTAACTGAGCATCAGCCTCCATCTCTCTCTGCTTCCTGACTGCGGATGGGACGCATGAAGCTGCACCATGCTCTCCAGGCCATGACTGCCCTCCACCACGGACTGCCCTGGGAGCCAAAAGAAACCCTCCCTTCCTTAAGTTCCTTTTGCCAGGCGTTTTGTCAAGGCAATGAGAAAAGTAAGGGGTGCAATTGGGATGGACAAAAGTGAGGTCTTGACTCAGTGCAGAAGTTAAATGCTGAACTGGTGGCCATAATCAGGCAGGAATCTGGAATCTTCATGGAGCTGGGACAGAGGTATCCTGAGTGTACATCCAGAGGGGAGGACTCTGGCATGCTGTGTTTAAGTTTCTCAGCCAAATGCTCCAAATGTTGGCTTCTTCAATCTTAACTAATGCTGCTAATTTAGTTAATGAATTCCGATTGCATGGAAAACAGTCACCAACTGTGCTGAGCACGACACTATCTGCCATCGCACCACATTATCCAGGAAGTTTGAAACTTTTGACAATCTAAGTCGAAACTCAGATAGTTGTAATTACTCTAGGCTTATCCACAAATGGGCACCTAACGGAAGTATGGTTTGAGGGAAATGAATTTAGCTTCTTTGAGCTGTTGCTAAAGCAGAGGAGGACTGTCTGGTGCCAGAATGGGTTACTACACCCTTTGATAGGAGGTGAATTCTCCTCATGGTGAAGAGAGAAGCCCTGGGGCCAGGCCAATGAACTAAAAACCAGACATAGGGCTGGAGAGATGGCTTAGCAGTTAAGACGCTTGCCTGTGAAGCCTAAGGACCCATGTTTGACTCTCCAGATCCAATGTAAGCCAGATGCACAAAGGTGAGGCAAGCACAAGGTCACATGCCCACTATGTGGAACAAGTGCCTGGAGTTTGATTGCAGTGGCTGAGGCCCTGGCATGCCAATTCTTTCTCTCTCCCTGTGTCTCTGTATCTCTTGCACTCTCTCTAAAACATAAAAAAAAATTAATAAAAAAAACTGACGTAGCTGAGTCATTTTAAGCTCACTTACTAGCTTGGTTAGCCTCAGTGTTCTCTCCAGTATCATCTACCCAGAGATGATAATGTTATTGTAAATGGCAAGGTCACTGTAGAGTACTTGTTCCTGTGCCGGGCATGGAGGATGCACTAAACACATGGAAGTGGCCACACTGATCACAAATGTGCCTGCAGTGGAAACTTTACTTCCTGGCCTTGATTAACTGGGGACATGACTCTTCCTTGCTGGGAAGCTTCCTTCTGCTCTCCCCCAGGGAAACTGCCCAGAATGCTTTTCCACTTTTAGATAATGGTTGTAGCCTTGCAGTCTTTGTGAATGTGGAAAACTGCTGGCCATTTATGTGAAAACAGTTATATGCTTGTATTATTATAACTTTCTCTCTCTCTCTCTCTCTCTCTGTCAACCTCAGGGAATTTTCCCCCCTTTCTGCCTTCCTTTTGAGACAAGTTCTCCCATTATTTGCTGTTTTAAGTGCTACAGTCTAGCTGGTCGGCGAGCATCCAGATTCTCCTGGATCTGCCTTCCTTACTGCAGATATCTTGGGATTACAGATGCATGTTCCACTTTGTGTGGTGCTGGGGAATCGAATGCTTTGACCTGCTGAGCTATTTCTCTATCCCTGCATTTATCTCTGTTTTTTCAATGACACAGCATGGCTTAGAGTATTGAAAGTGACAGGGTCAGAATGACATTTCAATATTATCTTTTTAATTATTTTCTTTTTTTGAGGCAGAGTCTTACTTTAATCCAGGCTTACCTGGAATTCACTGAGTAGCCCAGGCTGGCCTTGAACTCATGGCGATTGTCCTACCTCAGCCTCCTGAGTGCTGGGATTAAAAGTGTCCTGCATCATGTCAGGGATTTGAGTGTTTGAGTAATCTGTGCACTAAGACTGTCCTAAAATATTGCTTCAGCCGTACCCTCAAAGTGGAAGGATTTTCTCTGGTTTTTTTTTTGCATGTGCATGTGTATATAATTAATAGTGGTGATGTTGTGTGATATATGCATGTGTGTGATGTATGCATCATGTATACATGTATGAAGATGCAGTGCCCTTTGTATGCACGCCAGAGGAGACTGTTGGGTTTCCCCCTCCATTGTACATCTGTTTGTTTCCTCTTGATGAAGGGTAGCAATTCCTTTCTTATTGCTGGGACGAAACACCTGACCAGAAACAGCTTATGGAGGGAAATTGTTTATTTCTGGCTTACAATTTCAAGTGGAAGGTTCATCATAGCAGAAGCTGACATCGTAAATCACCAGGGGGAAGTAGAGAGATCAAGTTGAGCGTGGCAAGTGGGGCTGGGCTATAACCCCCAAGACCCACCCTCGTCACAGATTTCCCTTTATCAACAAGACTTCACTCCCCAAAGGCTCTACAACCCTCCCAAACAGTGCCACCAACTGGGGATTACGTACTCAACCACATGAGACTATGGGTGTTATTTTACATTCAAACAAGCTTCTCATTACTGATTCTGGAGCTTTGGTGGATTCACAAGACCTAGTGATTCTCCAGTCTGTCTCCCCAGCCCCGGTGATTCTCCAGTCTGTCTCCCCAGCCCCAGTGATTCTCCAGTCTGTCTCCCAACCCCGGTGATTCTCCAGTCTGTCTCCCCAGCCCCGGTGATTCTCCAGTCTGTCTCCCCAGCCCCAGTGATTATCCAGTTTTTTTTTCCCACTTGCATTACTGGGTTTACAGATTTGCATGGCCATGCTCAGTTATTTAACTTACATGGGCACAGATGAATTGAACTGAGTGGTCTTGGGCCTTCCCTAATCCTGAGACCAGAGAAGGTCTTCTCTGGCCCTCCACATACTTAAGCAGGAAGTACCTTTAAATGATAAACCATCTACCCAGCCTGAAGGGCTTCATTAATAATACATGGGGCAACATGTCACACAGATAACAAGGGTCAGCTTTCCACATTTCTTTTAAGACAGGACAGGCATAAATGAACCAACCAACAAAAACCGTAGTCTGGGAGGCTTTTATTACGCAACATGGTTTTGGGTTGAAAACTTCTGTCTATAGTTTCATATTTTGACATTTGTCCCTATTGTGTAAAGGCCATTTGTGCATCAATCTACCTCCACATTACCTGTGCTAGTGGACCTCCTAAAAGAAGAGGTTTTTATACCCTTCTCTAATATCCAGATGTAGCATTGATGATAGCAATTAGAGGCAAGACAGCCCCCACTGTACAGGCACCTAGTCAGGGACATGGGTCCAAACAGGCACAACATTTACATGCCCTGGGCTCAACTGGTAGTCAACTTGGAGAAGACAGACATTTCAAAATGAAGCCCACACAATCCGTGATAAGCCCAAAGAACAGATAAAGAGTTCTCAGGGGCTGAAATCCACAAAGGACCTGACTTATCAAGATATGCACTTATGACCAGCCTTTGTCTTTTTGGTTTTTCCTGCTTCTTGATTCTTCCTCCTCCTTGGAACCTTTGGAGGGCTTTGCTGAGTCTGAGCTCTTCCACCCTAGCCCTTGACCAATTAGGATGTCCCACATTCATTCACATGAACCATCCAGACTCATCCTCATTTGGAGAGGAACCAATTGGACTCATTCTTAAGATAGAAAAACCTCTGCTCCAATGTCTTCCTTGGCATCCCCTGGTGGTAAAATAGCTAAGGTCACCCCATCTTGTCCTAATCTGGCACAGACTTCATTTTGTGATTGAATGGGTGCTTTTCAGCTACTGACCATCCCTCCCCACCCCCACAGTCAAGTCCACATTGGCAGTACATTTATGACTTTCCATGACCCTGACCGTGGGCCAGATATATAACCAGAATGACTTCAGGATGTTTAACCAAAATTACTGCATAAGTGTGGTCAAAATAACTGTTGTTACAAGGTAACCCTAACCTTCCTCAGGCATTAATGTCATTATGGTGTTTGTGGGTTTTGCCTTTAAAAATGCTGCACCCCTGAGCTTCTTCACAGAGAAGTCTTTTGGTGTTAGCCCCTCTCGGTCACTGGCTTAATAAAGGTTTGTCAATTGGCTTGTGCCGCGTGGTCTGTCATGCTCTCATGGACTATAACAGCGGGACCTCCCCCAATTGCAGGGAGCTTTACGTTTACTTCTCAATAAGATCTTGCTCTCTTGTCCTTCTTCTGCTGTCCTTGCTCATGGTGATGGTGAGACAACCATCACCATCCGCTCCAACCCAGGAAACCAGTACAATGATAGCAGGGACCCGCAAGGTTCTAGTGCAATTTGATCTTCATTTCAGTGTGATATGATTGCAAAGAAAGAGTCTAGCTGTGTAAATACCAAATGAATTGAGACGTTAGGCTCTCGCTGTGCAGAGGTAAGTGCCCAAATGATATTCTACTTTGTGTGCAAAAGAATGGGTTGTAATCTAAGCTATGGCACTATTGTGCTTCTTATTCTCAAACTGCTTAATGAGTGTACAATATTGTCACCAGGGGCTGCAGAGATGGCTTAGTGGTTAAGGCACTTGCTTGCAAAGCCAAACCACCCAGGTTCAATTGCCCAGAACCCATGTAAGCCAGATGTACAAGGTGGAGCATGCATCTGCAGGTAGTTTGCAGTGACAGGAAGCCCTGGCATGCCCATTCTCTTTTCTTTTTCTCCCTCTCTCCTTCTCAAATAAATAAATAAAATATATAAAAAATATTATCACCACTTTAATGTGGTTAGATAGCCTCATGCTTGCTGCACATTTAAGTGTTATGAAGAGGTATAGCTTTCTGTTAGAATCTCATGAAATAATTGCAGATCAAAGTGACATGAATAACTCAGTAATAAACATAAAATGAAAGGGTTCATGTATGAGAAAATGATGGCATCTCTTGAATCCATTGTGAACATATTTTCAAACCTACATTTTTGTGTTGTATATTTTTTTTTCAAAGAAAAGCTTTTCAAGGTCCATTTTTAAAGACTGTTTAAACATCATGTATCTGAATCAGAGGCTGACTTGTACAGAAACGTGACTGTAATATTTTCTCTGTTGCTGAGGGAAGCCTTTGTGTCATGTTAATTTCTCTCAGGAACTGATATTTACTTTGAGCAGGGACTGCAGCAGAGCTATGATCATGATGCAGGAGACAAGCAAGTGACAGAACGAAATGGAGCAATATTGCACTTGCTCAGGTTACACGGAGGCCAGGTCTCTATAAACGAAATTAATAAAGGATATTATGTTGGGCCAGATTGAGGAAACTTCGCACTTGGAGTCTAATTCATCCTTTGGCTTCCAGGGAAAGCTACGTACAGGACAAACAGCAGGTATACCCAGGGTTTCCAAACATGACAGAAACATCAGAGAGATCTTTATTTATTTCTTTAAAAGCCATAGAGCCATAGCATGGAATGGTGCCCAAGCCTAGCCTCCTTTTTCAGCTTTCTATATACATAATGAAATATTGTCATCATTGTTTGTTGTGGTCCCCCCTAGGGCCAGCCCAGGAGGGACGGCAGGGTCTCTGCTGAATTGGGAGTGAGAGGCGTGGAGTCACCACACAGACTCCGGGAGTTGGGTGGAAGCAGCAGAGGGTGAGCTGCTGCAAACTCATTTATTGAGGAAGTACACAGAGTTTTAAGGGACTTGACTGGCCAATCATTGTATGGGGTGGTCCCCTTTTTATGACCAATGACATCCTGTCTCCAGACAGATCATCTCGTAGCAGGTTTCTCGTGAGCATGGGACTGTAGGTATTGTCACGCCAGGCCTGCGCAGAATGCCATGTTCACAGAAGCCACTTCCTGGTTTCTCTGTCATGCGGTCTGGCTAGGGCCAGGCCTGCATTGTGCCATACAATTGTTCTTTTGGTTTTCCAAGGTAGAGTCTGGCTCTAGCCCTGGCTGACCTGGAATTCACTCTGTAGTCTCAGGCTGGCCTCAAACTCACAGTGATCGTCCTACCTCTGCCTCCAGAGTGCAAGGGATTAAAGGCGTGCGCCACCATGCCCAGCTTGCTCTTTTGTCAAATATTTATTTATTCATTTATTTGCAAGAGAGAGAGAGAGAGAGAGAGAGAGAGAGAGGAGAAGTATGGGCTCACCAGAGCCTCCTGCCACTGTAAACAAACTCCAGAGGCGTGTACCACTTTGTGCATCTGGCTTTATGTGTGTACCAGGGATTTGAACAGGCCATCAGGTTTTGAGCCATCTTTTCAGCCCTTGTCACTGTTCTGATGTGATTTCCTACACGAGTGAGTAATGAGGTAGTGCAAAATAAAGTGGACTTGGGGTCTCAGGTCTGAGCTCACAGCTTCAGGACCCATTTGATAGCTATTTATGGCCTCTGAGGTGTCCTCATTTGCTAAACAGCAATTAAGATCTTAACACTCCTAGGGTACAGGAATTCTTGAGTGGGATCATTTACTGAAAGAATTTTTGTACAGTGAGCAGAAGGTGATGTTATGTTGGTCCACTCAATGACATCATTCATGGTCATATCTACATTGTCCTGCTCAAATGTTCACTGTCAATTTCTTTTTTTATTATTCGAGGTAGGGTCTTACTCTAGTCCAGGCTGACCTGCCTGATCCCAGGCATTCTGTAGTTAGTTCCAGGCTGGCCTCGAGCACACAGTGATCCTCCTACCTCTGTCTCCCGAGGGTTGGGATTAAAAGGTGTGCACCACCATGTCCAGATTCACTGGCAGTTTCTATGAGTAAGTACAGATCCCTTGGGGCTTGTATTCCCCTCATCTGTCCCTTGTCACCCCCCCAGTACTGCTGCTGTTCCCCACATGCTCAGGAGAATGGTGTTCTGGGCCAACTCTCCTCTAGTGCTGCTGAGACAATCACAAACCAAAGAGACCTCAAGAGGGAAGGCAGGATCCCATTCATGGACCCTGCCACAGCCGGGGAAAGGGCATTTCTCTTGGTTCTTTACTCACGGCAGTCACCAGCTTTGCCTTAGTCTGCATTTTCTGGGAAGCTCTGCAGTGATGTGGGAAAAGTATAACTCCGGGATCACACACATCCCGAGCCATCCTTCAAGTGCCTTGACAGCCCCACAAAGGAACTGTGAAGTGTTCCCAATCTCAGAGCAGGCCCAAACGACTACAGGACCAGAGAAAGAAGAAAATTTCCCCTTCGCCAGCAGCTCAAACTCCAGTGGGTGAGGAGGAGATCCTAAGCTCAGGCCTGTCAGAGACCCAGGTCCACCATGCCACCCTCAGTTACCAGGTTTTCTGGGACATCACTGAGGTTTGCTGAGCCCTGACTCCCCAGGCAGATGAGACTTGCAGCAGTTTCCTTCCCATGACTAAGACAAAACACCTGGCCAGAAGCAGATTTCAAAAGGGAACGGTTGGTTTTGGCTTACAGTTCCAGGGGAAGAAGGTTCCAGGGGAAGATTCCGGGTGGGGAATCTTTTCAGGAGCAGGCAGCGGGGTACCATGTATTGTCTCAAAAGCAGGGAGGAAGCAGCAGGAGTGAGCTGTGAATAGCTATGGGGCTGCACTAACAAACCTCAAGGCCAGAGACACGCCTCCTCCAGCAAGGCCCCACCTCCCAAAGGCTCCACCATCTGGTGTTAAGCTTGAGGCTTGATCACAGACACAAGAAGCTACGGGGGGGGGGGTCGGGGTGGGGGTGGGGGACACTTTACATTCAAACCATCACAGAAGACTCACTTCAGTGGATATCCTCAAGCTTGTGGCTGTTCACTCCTTTCTCTACTGATTCAGGAAGTAGACAGAAATGTAGTTTAGTAGAGGCAAGCAGAGATGACCCACAGAGTTGGAGGGGAAGGAGGAAAAACAGAGGGAGGAAGAGAAGGTGTGGGTCTCTCACTTCTCTCCCTCTCTGTCAGTGTACTTGTATTTATGTATGTGGAAGCATGTATGCACATTTACTGTTATATTCAGTGGGATATATGTATTGAGTATATGATTGAATGTGCGTATTCAATTGAGTATCAGTAAATACATATATAGGTAGAATACATCTACCTATATTTAATATGCATATACTTACTATCCATATATATATATATATATATATATATATATATATATATATATATATATATATATTTAATTGCTCTTTTAAAATCTTTGTGTTTCAGTTTGTGTTTTTTTTTTTTTTTTTTTTTTGGACAGAGACACATCCATCAGAGAGAAAGGGAGAGGAAGACAGATAGAGATTGCCAGCAGCCTCTTAGCTGCTGTGAACAAAATCCATATGCGTGCGCCCCCTTGTGGTCAAGTGCAGCATTGCGCCCTTGCATCACTTTGCATCTGGCTAAACATGGGACCTGGAGATTGGAACCACTGGAGATTGGAACCAGCATTCTTAGGCTTAGCAGGCAGGCATCCTAACCCCTATGCCATCTCTCCAGCCCCATCCATCAGTTTTTAAAAAATATTTTATTTATTTATTTATTTGTTTATTTGAGGGAAAAAAGTAGAGAGGAGAGAGAGAAAAAGAGAAGGAGAATGGGTGTTCCAGGGCCTCTAGCCAATGCAAATAAACTCCAGATACATGCACCACTTTGTGCATCTCGCTTTCTATGGGTATTTGGAAATCCAACCTTGGTCCTCAAACTTTGTAGTAAGCACCTTAACTGCAGAGCAATCTCTCCAACCCCATCCATTCATTTTTTATTATTTTTTTCTGGGTGCCTGGGTATAGTATTTGGTGTATGTGTGTAATCATGTGTATGCAAATGTACATACCCACAGATGCCAACAAACATTGTGCCTGCTTTTATTACTCATTCCCTTGTCTCCATGAGACATCTCTTCCTGAACTTGGGGCTGCCATTTTGTTTTGTTTTGTTTTGTTTTGTTTTTTTTGTTTTGTTTTGTTTTGTTTTTGGTCAGACTGGCTAACCAGCTAGCACCAGTGATTCTCTGAATCTCCAGTCTCTGGTTCCTACAGGACAAAGGTTACAAGCACACATGACATGGCAAAGCCCAGCATTTTACATGGATGCTGGGGAATTGAACTCACAGAATAAAGCCCTCTTTGGCCCTCATGCTTGCATGGCAAACACTTAACCACAGAGCCATCTGCCCATCCCCTTAATATTTATTTTCAACACTCTTTTCTTTTTTCTTTCCCTCCTTCTCCCATTCTTTTTATTTTTATTTTTATTTTTGGAGAGAGACACAGAGAGAGACAGACAGAGAGAGAGGGAGAGGGAGACAGATAGAGAATGGGCAAGCCAGCAGTCTCTCAGCTGCTGTGAATGAAATCCAGATGAATGTGCCCCCTTGTGGGCAAGTGTGGCATTGTGCCCTTGCGTCACTTTGTATCTGGCTAAAGGTGGGACCTGGAGATTGGAACTGATGTTCTTAGGCTTAGCAGGCAGGCGCCTTAACCGCTAAGCCATTTCTCCAGCCCTCCCATTTCTCTTTTAAATAGACTTTCCAAATGAGATCTGAACATTTTTTGGTATTAATTTTCTTCTAAATATTTTACCTGTCAGCAATTTTAATATGCAAATATTAAATATGGGACTTGTCTTTTATATTTATTTGTCTTTACCTTTTGTTACTCTCTCTCTCCTTTTGTCCAGTGGTGATTGTCTGTCTATAGCAAAATTGTCCCTACCCCTATTGGAAGTAAACACTGGAGGTGACTACAAACAACCTCAGCCTGCCTATGGAATGCTGGACACACAGCCTCCTCTGTGGCCAGTCAACCAGGTAGGGGGACCTTTGAGAGGGCTCTTTATGCTGCAACAAAGCTACTAGCTAAGACCAAGGGCAACGGTGGAAGCACAGCCAACCTTCTGGCATCTGTATAAAGGATTCCTACAGGTTTAATATAGCTCGAGTTAATAGCCACGTTGTGGCAAAGTCAGTCAAGCACCACTAGAACTGACTATGAAGATTGGCAATGGGGGACTGGAGGCAAAGTGCCTGGAACAAATGCATGGCTTCTCTCCAAGGCAGGCTGGGAAAACAGGTCCTGTCAATACACTACGGTGTTAGTATGTGTTTAAAACCATGAGAAAGCAACCAAGGCCAGCAGAATGCTGAGCATTTTGCCACTGGAGTTATAAGTTATAAAGATTCAGGTCCACACCCCAGCATGAGGTCATGGGGGTGGAGGGTTCAGACCTTGAATCAGTGAGTTAACAGATATAAGAAGGCAGATAAAACTCGCAGTGTTTCCCGTAGACACAACCAATTCCACTTTCGAACAGTGTCTTAAGAGGACCAGGCCTACATGAGGCGAAGAGACAAGTCATTTTACCCACAAAGACTATTTGTTATAAGCTTTAAGGAGGCTTCAGGCCTGGGATGAATTTACAGAGAGAAGATTTCTGGCTCCAGAGTTCAAGAATAAAGGAGCACACGTTTGCAAAGCCCTGCTTCCTTCCTCCTGCCTGCATGGGGCTTACTCCTGACACCCTCTGCTAAGTGTTAAGTTCCCCATAGCTATTTCCTCCCTCATCGAACAATGCATTCAGAGTCTCAGAAATCTGAAGCTCTGAAAAAGTTTCATGTCTTCTAAGGAGCGGTGAAGAAACTTTGATATTTAAATGATAACTAATCTTAATTGAATGCTGTTATTAAAGGACAATGTGTTAGGTACATACTATTTGATCAATCCCCCCAAAGTTTTATAATCCCAAGTGAGTCATTTGAAGTAAAACACTACTTTGAAAATACATACGGAGAAACTACACTGTATATCTTAGAATGTCAACTGAGATTGACCAACATCAAAACAAATGTTGACAAATGGCTGGAACTTAAAGAAAAAAAAATCCTTTGGACATGTGGTCAAAAAGATATGCAAGTTGCATAAGTAAAACTTGGGCCATCACAGGACTTTGTTACAATAGATGAATATCTATTTTTTTCCAAAGAAAGGGAGATGTGAGTCAAATGATTTTGTATCCAGCAAAACTGGCATTTAAACATCACTAGAACCAACGAGTAACCATGTAGAACTCTGAGAATATTGCTTACACAAGCTTTCCATCAGAAATCTACTGAAGAATGACCTACAGACAGCCAAAGGGATTACAAACACATTGACAGAAGAGTAGCTGGCAGAGGGCGGAGGGCTCAGCAGTTAAGGCGCTTGCTTGCAAAGCCTAATGACCATAGTTTGATTCCCCAATACCCACATAAAGCCAGATGCATAAAGTGGCACATGCATCTGGAGTCTGTTTGAAGCAGCTAGAGGCC
This sequence comes from Orientallactaga sibirica, assembly GCA_036365145.1. Classification (NCBI taxonomy): domain Eukaryota; kingdom Metazoa; phylum Chordata; class Mammalia; order Rodentia; family Dipodidae; genus Orientallactaga; species Orientallactaga sibirica. The sequence goes on from JAEOAD010001031.1 coordinate 1,192,877, forward strand.
CTGGCGCACCCATTCTTTCTGTAGCCAGGCATGGTGGCACATAGCTTTAATCCCATCACTCTGCAGGCAAAGGTAAGAGGTGAGTTCAAGGTCATCCTGCTGTTATATAGTGAATTCCTGGGCTAGAGTTAGAACCTGCCTCAAACCCTGCCCCTCAAAGATAAAAAGAAAAAAAATGAATAGCTGGCAATTACTAGGCATATTGTTTTAGAATTAAGACTAAATGATGTTCACAGAGTAGGGACATGAAAAAGGAAAAAATGATTTTAAGGGAGAGGAGGGAAAAAGAAAGAATAATGGAATACACAAAATGAGCCATTGATGGGATAAAGGGGACCAGAGGAAGGGGGCAGGGAGACAGGAGAGAGACAAGATGTTTGTATGAAAATGTCATAATGAAACCCATTTCTTTGTGTGTTAATTAAAAGCAATAATAAAAATAAGTCAACAATAACAACAAAACCATGGTGGCACATGCATCTGGAGTTTGCTCACAGTGGCTAGAAGCCCTGGCGTGCCCATTCTCCTTCTCCCTCTCTCAAATAAATAAATGAAATAACAATAAAAATAATGATAATAATAATAATAATAATAATAATAATAATAAATATAATAGAGAATAAATGAAGAGAGGACAGTACGTAACACAGATAGGCCTGATAATTTAAGTGCTAGACAACTGTTAACATAGGAGGAAGTGTGTGGAAAATTTTAAGAAAGTTTTCAGCAATTTTAGGAAAGTTTTCAGTAATCCAGTTTTAAGCAATGATTTTACCAGGGATCATTGTGTTTACTATGTCGTTTATTCTAATTTCATCATCTCAACTGCACTTTTTTTTTTTTTCAAGGTAAGGTCTCGCTCTAGCCCAGGCTGACCTGGAATTCACTATGTAGTCTCAGGGTGGCCTCGAACTCTTGGCGATCCTCCTACCTCTGCCTCCCCAGTGCTGGGATTAAAGGTGTGTGCCACCAGGCCCTGGTGACTCCACTGTACTTTTGAACTAGGATTCTTGGTGTGGAAAAAAGAAGATATTAATGTAATATATAAAAGTTTTAGTGAAAAAGTAATCTTGAATTTAAATAGAAAGTCTATATTAACTTATTATATGTTTTAAATTATGCATGTGTATTTCCTAGTTCTATGTACTAAAATGCCTTGAAGACAGTGACCAACTGATAGCAACCTGTCCCCTAGCATGTAGATAATAGTGTTCGATTTTCCACGGATGGATCAAGGTTTCTCTTTTATTCATATTTTATTTTTTATTCATTTGAAAGCGAAAAGGAGAGAGAGAGAGAAAAATGGAGATAGAATGGGCATACTGGGACCTACTGCCACTGCAAATGAACTCAAGATGCATGTGCCACCTTGTGCATCTGACTTTACATGGATACTGGGCAATTTAACCCTGGCCATCAGGCTTTGCAAGCAAATGCCTTTAACCACACTGTGTCATCTCTCCACCCAAGGTTTCTTAAAGATACAGCTGATTTTAGGTCTGTACAAAACGTACAAAGTGTGCCTGGCAAGAAAGCAAGAAAGATAACAAGAAAGTTTTCCACAACAACAGTCATGTCGAAACGACTCAGGATCCAGCTTGAAGAGGCTCCTTTTGATTAAATCTGGACACTAGTTGAGCTTTAATAAAAATAATTGCAAGGATCAAAGAATCCTGACTTACCTGAAGAAGGATTCTACTGAAAATCAAACAGTAGATGGAGGGTGTGTCTTTCTAAAATGATCCCAGTAAATAATGAAGCAATGGAAGTTAGCATTGCCATTTTGCACCCACTGACAACTATATGAATCTAAAATTTAGCACAATGGCTATGAAAACTATGGAAAACATGACAAGAAACTATTTTTGCCTCCCGTTGGAAGGTCATGATGTCATGTATTGGAAGGGCACACTACCACTGATAGCCTTGAAAAGGGGTCCAAAATGGGACTTTACTCACAAAATCTAGAATCTGGGAAATTGGTTAGAGACCTCAATGGTCGACATTCTTTAATAAATAAATTAGAAGGAAAATAAAAGGATGGAAGGTAACAAATAGTTTTTTTTTAATTTTTTTAAATTAATTTTTTATTTTTTTAATTTGCAAGCAGAGGGAGAGATAGAAGAGAGGCAGAGAGAGAGAGAGAAAGAGAGAGAGAGAGACAGACAGATAGAGAACAGGCATGCTAGGGCTTCTAGCCACTGCAAACGAACTCCAGATGCATGTGCCCTTTGTGCATCTGTCTTATGTGGCTCCTGGAGAATCAAACTGGGATCCTTTGGCTTCGCAGGCAAATGCCTTAACTGTTAAGCCATTTCTCCAGCCCCAACACATAGTTTAAAAGCCATCTAAACCACAAATCAAATTTGCTTGAGAGTTAAAAATAGGAGTCTAGCTTCAGTTGATGGAGTAAGCACACTCCTTGCTTTGTGAAACAAACAAACACGGTGGGTGCACTGGGGAGAGAATTAAAAACTAGGAAAATCATAACCATGGTGAGTGCTTTCCTATTTTTTCCTACTCATAGCTTCCTGATTAGTCTTAGGGAAGCTGGATCCTGGAAAAGAGCAATACACATGTGCAGAGGAAGTTCCAGCAGAATTTCCTCTTTTAATCAATAGATGATGGAGGGTTGGGGCATTGCAGATGTAGACACTAAGGGGACTTCCCTGTGTTTTTAAATATTTTATTTATTTATTTGAGTGATAGAGAGAGAAGGAGAGAAAGAGAGAGAGAATGGGCATGTCAGGGCGTCTAGCAATTGCACACTAACTCCAGACATACGCACCACTTTGTGCATCTGGCTTACATAGTTACTAGGCAATCGACCCTGGGTTCTTCAGCTTGGCAGGTAAGTGCCTTAACCACTAATCCATCGCTCCAGTGCCTCTAGGTTTTCTGAATTCTTCTCTCTCTCTTAATTTCCACAAGAAAGATGCAGTGCCTGTCATATATTGCAGGACTTCCTGACAGAAGCCTGATCTGGAGGAGCAAGAGCAAGAGTATCCCTGCTGTTCAGCTCAGAAGAATGGGGCATCAATATTAGTTAGGACAAAGTGACTTCATCCAAGCCAGAATGTACCTGGCTTATCTTAAGTGAATATCAAAGACTCAGGCACATTCCTGGCCCCAGGATCCAGTTCTAAATCTCCACATGCCATTCAAATGCTTTTGTTTATTTATAGTGTGCTGGGAAATCGTGCAAGAGAAAGTGATCAGGGTTATTCAGGGACGCTCACGGTGGTTAAAACTCAAGGTGGCTGTGGCTCAAGATGGCAGTGGTCATTTTGAAACCATATACCAAGAGAGAAAGTTGCTCTCCCCTTGGAAAGGGATAGGTAAAATGCAACCCTGTTATCTGCAATAATGGGGAGATTACATTGTTATTTCTTTTCTCTTGCCACCTCACTCTAGAAGTGGGTCCTACCATAAAACTGTGTACCATAATAGGGAAGATAAGTTCTTTATTTGTAGGCAAGGGACCAGAAAAGAGGACTCTAGGAGATGGAGAATAGGGAGAAGTCATGAAGCGGAGGGACCTTGAAAACAGAATGCCATGAAATGTCACGTGAGGTCCTGATCCCAGCTCCAGGATGAGCAGGCATGTGATATAGGATACTTCCTGTGTGAGTCAGGTTCTGTAGCAGACAGCTTCAGGTTCGCTGAGATGAACTTCCAGACCAGGCACAGTTATGGAGGAAGGGATATTATTTATTAAAGCTTACAGATCCAGGGGAAGTTCCATAATGGCAGGAGAAGCGGCCTGCTCTCACAGGACCAGTCAAGAGAGCAAAAGCCAACCAGGCACACAGCACACAGAGCAAAACTACAGCCAAAAGCCCAGCACACTTCAGGAACTCCTACTAGGCACACTTTGTATATCTTTACAATGGAATCTCAAACCCACACCTTAAGACCAGCCCCCAGTGACATTGCCTCTAGCAAGGTGATTGCAGATGCAAACTATAACTAATAAAACACTGAATATATTGGGGGACATATATTCAAACTACCACAGGTTCCCATGAGTATGACAGAACACCTAAAAAATACAACTGCAAAGGTGGAAGATTAATTGATTCATGGTTTCACAGGTCATGGTCCATGGCCATTTGACTCCATTGTTTGTGAGGCAAAAAAAAAAAAAAAAAAAAAAGATCATGGTAGGAACCACGTGGTAGAACAAAGCTGCTTACTTCATGGGCATTGTGGAGGAGGACAGGAGAAAGAGAGAGGAAGAGCCTAGGGTCCTATTATGCCCATCAAATGCCCATTCCAATGTAAGTCACTTCTTCCCACTAGGCCTCTTAAACTTTTAGCCACCTCCCACTATCAGCAATTAGGGAGACACATGAGTCTTTGGGGGAACTCGAGATTTAAACTATAGTACATCCTAACTCCTTGTAGGACAACAGCATTCCCAATGGTAAAGTGAGACAGTGACAGAATAAAAGATAATAATGTCCTTTATGAAAAGAGGTGCCAGTTGTTTTAATTAGCAAATCAAATCGGTCAGAAAAATGTAAAATATCACATTGCTGATGTGCTTATCTCAGAATACATCTTTAATTACCATTGTGACCCACACGTCCACAGACTAAGAACAAAAGTCACAGGACCATCTTGATAGAAGCAGGATCAACACTTGACAAAACTCAAAACACCTTTGTGATTAAAGCACTTAACCAAGTAGGAGTAGAGAACCTCCCTAGCGTGATAAAGGATATCGACTAATAACTCACAGCTAACACCAGACTTCATGGCGAGGAGCTGGGTCCCCCTGGGGTCATAGGTTAGACACCCAACCATGTCCATTTTTTACCTCTTCTATTGCATATCACACTGTGATATTAATACATCGCACCAAGTGCAACCTGTCACAAAGTTAAGTATCCAGGAATAACAAAAGTCACCTCAGATTTCTATGCTAGAGAGTGCAAAATATTGATGAACGTAGCTAAAGAGGCTCCAAGGAAATGGTGAGACGAGCCTTGATGAACATCTTGGAAGAGTCGATATAATTTATGTGCCAATACTTTTTTTTTTTTTTTGGTTTTTCGAGGTAGGGTCTCACTCTGGTCCAGGCTGACCTGGAATTAACTATGTAGTCTCAGGGTGGCCTCGAACTCACAGCTATCCTCCTACCTTTGCCTCCTGAGTGCTGGGATTAAAGGCATGAGCCATCACGCCCGGCCCGCCAATACTTCTTGAATTGATCCATAGATATACAATGTGAGTCCAATTTCAAAAAGCACAGCAATTATTATTTTTTTTTTGTAGAAATAAAAAAAACCATGTGTAGTATGTAGATGGCTGAGAATGTGACTGCAGCAGTGTTGTGAAAGAAGAGGGAACTCACTGTCAGCTCTTTCGACGTGTAGTCATCAGGACGGAGTGGTTTTATGTAAGGACAGATCCGTAGCCCATTGGAACGCAATCTGGAAGTAGAACCACATAGATATATTTAGTTTAGTTTTGACAAAGATACAGAGGAGAATCAATGGAGACAGGATTCTCTTTTAAACAAACAGCTCTTTAACCATCGTTATCTGTGTAAGTTACATCTTACACCAAAATTGAGGTAAAAATAGGTGAATCGGTCAGGTTCTCTAGAGGAACTTAAGTGATAGAATGAATACGTCTTGTGAGAATTTATTAGATCAGCTAACCCGATATGGTATAGGTATTGCAACAATAGCTGTCTGCAGGCTGGGTTCTTCAGCAGTCCCAATCTGACACTGAAGGCCTGGAGGTTTTCTAGAGAGCTGTTGGTCTTCAGTCCATGTCGGAAGGCTGATGAAGCTGGGTTCCCATGTCTGCAAAAGATGGCAGTAGCAACAGGGTCCCTGCACACACCAGTGATGAGCATAGGGAGCCAGGCTAACCGGCCTGAGGTCTGCTACAGCTTCTTTAGTCCAGCACAGGGGAGGGTCTTCCTCGCTCCATCAATCCTTCCTGGAAACACCCACAAAGACCCGCCCAAGAGGCATGTCTCTTACCTCCTGATCTGATCAAGTTGACAGTAGAATTTAACCATCACAGTATAATTTGTTCTAACCCCTAATTTATTTGGAGCACTGGGGAGTGAAGCTAGGGCCTTGCATGTATTTAACTGTGCTTGCTGCCACTGAGATATACGCCCAGCCTAAGACTTTATTTGTTTATTTGCAAGCAAAGAGAGATAGAGAGAAGAGAGATGGACAGAGAGAATAGGCATGTCAGGGCCTCTAGCCACTGCAAACGAACTCCAGATGCATGTGCTACCTTGTGCAACTGTCTTTATGTGGGCACTGGAGAACTGAACCTGGGTCATTAGGCTTTTCAGTCAAATGCTTTAACCACTGAACCATCTCTTCAGCCTCAAAGAATTTTTAAAATTGCAAAAAAATTTTAGAAGAAAACAAAAGTACATCCTTGTGCTCTTATATTAGCCAGAGTTCTTTGATATGAAATCAATAGCATGGTCAATAAAATAGACATTGTCAAAATAAGAAAAAATTAAATTTTGTTCTCTGAAGAGCAATGAAAAATAAATGAAAAACTATAGTGTATACAGGGATGAAATACTTATCAGTTCTCATCTATTGCAAAGGATTTGTATCTATAATACATAAAGAAGTCAGGTGTGGTGGTGCACGCCTTTAACCCCAGCACTAGGGAGGCAGAGGTAGGAGGATCACCATGAGTTCGAGGCCACCCCGAGACCACATAGTGAATTCCAGGTCAGCCTGAGCTAGAGTGAGACCCTACCTTGAAAAAAACCAAAAACAAACAAACAAACAAACAAACAAAACAACCCATAAACAATACTCACAACTCAATATGCACCCAATTGAAAAATGAGATTTGAATAGATGTGCATCCAAGTACGATGCTGGAATGCCAAGTAAACATGAAAAATGCTCAACGTCAATCATCACTGGGGCAATGCAAGCTGAAAACATCTGCTAGGATGATTATATCAGACAATGAAAGGGTCAGCCTGGCGTGGTGGCACACACCTTTCATCCCAGCACTAGGAAGGCAGAGGTAGGAGGATTGCCATGAGTTTAAGGCCACCCTGAGACTACATAGTGAATTCCTGGTCAGCCAGGGCCAGAGCAAGACCCTACATAGAAAGAAAAAAAAAAAAAGAAGGGTGCTGGAGAGATGGCTTAACAGTTAAGGCGCTTGTCTGTGAAGCCTAAGAACTCATGTTCAGATCTCCAGGTCCTATGAAGCCAGATGCACAGTGACACAAGTGTACAATGTCACACATGTGCACAAGTGGTGCATGCATCTGGAGTCTGTTTGCAGCAGGCTGAAGGTCCTGGTGCACCTGTTCTCTCTGTCTCTCTCTCTCTGCCTCTTTCTCTCTCTCTAAATATAAGAATAATAAAAAAAAAAAAAAGAAAATGAAAGGGTGAGACTTAATGGCAGCTACTGATGAGGAAACAACACAGCCAGAGTCACAGAACAGTAAAGTCACACATTCCTTTACCACTGGACCCAGCGTCCCACTCCTAGGTATTAAACCCAGGTCGATGAACACTGATGTTCATACAAAAGTCTGTACCTGAATGTTTATGGAAGCGTCCTTCATGATCACCCTGAGGAAGCAAGCATCTGGCTGTCTTTCAACGAGTGCATGATCTGACAAAGAAGCTGCACCCATGGAGTGGGTACCACTACTGCAGCAGCCATGAGATACCAACTCTGCTGTCTTTGGTGAATGGATCTTCAATGCAGTATTGAAAGAAGCCAATGTCAAACTGTACGCTATACACTTCCACTTATATTACGTTCTGGGAAAGCAAGCCTTATAATGATAGATAAAGGACCCAGGTTTGATCAGACTTAGAGGTCAAGGAAGGTTTGACAATGAAAGTGTAGCATGAGAGAATGTTGAGAGTGATGGGACAGTTCTGTATTTTGTAAGTTTTATTCATTTATTTATTTATTTATTTAGTTAGTTAGTTAGTTAGTTAGTTAAGTTAGTTATTTGTGTTTATGAGTGTGTCAGGGTCTCTTGCCATTGCAAACGATTGCCCTTTTAGCTTTACTTTAGGTGAGGGGCTGGGGAATTGAACCTGGGATAGCAGGCTTTGCAATCATGGGCCATCAACCACTGAGCAATCGCCCCAGCCCCCAATTCTGTATTTTGCCGATAGTGGTTGCCATGCATTTATGCATATGTTACAATTTACTGGACTATACAACCTAAGAAGCTCATTTTATACTAGGCCAATATTCAAAACAGATCAGACAATGGACTGTCAAAACAGCTCCAGAAAGTGATGGCTGTGAATTCAGGGTCAGTGGTTGCTTTTGAGGACAGGGACGTTTGGAATGGGATGCATGGAGCAGGTCGTAGGGTGGCTGACATTGTTCCAGTTCCCTACCAAATAATTATACAACAGTTCCACACGAACTGGGCTTTCTCTATCTGCTTTTAACAGTAATAAGTTATATAGATAGTGAATCAATGAAATTTCAACAAAAAATTTCAATATGACCTGGGTGTGGTGGTCCACATCTATAATCCCAGCATTCAGGAGGCTGAAGTAGAATGGACTGCTGCGAGTTCCAGGTTATCCTGAAAAAAAATTTCCTAAAAAAATTTTTTTTTAATTCTATATGCCTTCCAGCAAGTTGTTGGCTACAGAGGCCCCTCATGACCCCAAAACATGACAGGCTATTGCCAAGGCTCTTGGTTTCCCAACAGAACTAGATGGTAAGACGCTATTGCTGAGGACTCCACCTGCTTGAGCTGCAGGTCACTGAGAAGTCAAGCTGGAGCTGAACTGGAAGCCTCCTCCCTGCTGACCAGTTGTCAGGCTGCTGGAAGGAGCTACGCAGCGTGTGGGTGGAGAAACATCATCAGTGGTGTTGACCAGCAGTGGACCCTGCACACTTTACAGCTGGCCAGTCAAGCCAAGTGTACCAATTGGTGTAACAGTGGTATACCTGTTATAGGAGAGACCAACTGCTCTCTGATTGGACTCGAGGCCCACTCCATGGGAGGGAATTCATGTTGGATACTGAAAACATAATCATAAGCCTGTGGCTAGGGAGGTCTGTCCCTAGCACTAAACTCAGTCTTCAAGAGGTGGATTATGTTAATTCAATGGCCACACCCCACCGGTATTCACTCTTTACACATATTAATCAAGCCAGGTCCCCTTCTCTTTCATCCTCTCAACTAGCCTAAACCCCTGAGGCACTCACTTGCTGTCACTTGGCCCACGGACGGACGGATGGCGTCTGGGTCCTTCTCTGTCCATGCCAGGCTGCAGAGGGGTCCCATGGGCTGCTTCTTCTGGTGGCAGGTATAAACACAGAAATGGACATGGAGTCTGCCTCTCTAAGTTGAGTGACAGTGTTCTGAGCTTTTGCTGGGATTTTTACACCCAGTTTTTTCCTCAGTCACCCTGGCTGCTGAGCGCCACCTTAGGGTTAGCTCATTCACATGCAGCCTGTCTCTGGTCTCTGATGGCCCCCAGTTGCCATGGTGATGTTGTCACTACTAGGTGAGTGCCTCAATTGCTCCTAACAAGATCACAAACCCTAGGGGAGAAAATTCTACTGTTAACTGGCTAAATGGATATATTATGCCAAAAGAGGGGCTACATCCATCAAATTCTTCCTAAATCAATAATGCTTATCCAATTTAACCTATGCTGACTTCACTGTCTGTTGGAGAATCTGTTTTTCTTTTTCAGAAAGTAGAGACCCAAGGAGGTAAACCACCCCTTGCCCTTCAGCCAAGGCCCAGGTGAAACCAAGGGGGAGCTGGTGAGATGGGCAAGAGTGCTGCCTCCATGACAGTGAGCCTGATAGCCAGCATCAGGGGGAAGGAGATAGGTGCTGAGGATACTCAACACACAGCAAAGAAGAACTCCAGAGCTTCCTGAGACCTCACTGAAATAGTCTTAAAATAGACCCATCATGGCTCAGGGAAGAGGGGGCAGAAAGACTGTAAGAGCCACAGGTTGGGACATCATACCCAGAGGCATTGCCCACCCCCAATAACTGACCACTGCTCCCACAACACATAACCCACAACCCCATGGGGAATACCAACAACCCCGCTAAGGAGGGCCCCCAGTGGAATGGGGTCAGGGAAGAGGGAAAAGATGGTAACAACACATGATATATCCATACTAAGTGTATTCTTAATAAAAAATTTCTCAGGCTGGAGAGATGGCTTAGCGATTACGGCACCTGCCTGCTAAGCCCAAGAACCTCAGTTCCAATCTCCAGGTCCCACATTTAGCCAGATGCAAAGTGACGCAAGGAGGCAATGCTGCACTTGCCCACAAGGTGGTGCACACATCTGGATTTCGTTTGCAGTGGCTGAAAGTCTCTCTCTCTCTCTGTCTTCCTCTCCCTCTCTCTCTGCCTCTCTCTCCAAAAATAAATAAAAAATAAAATTAAAAAAAAAGTTCTCCCAAGTGCTGAGAGGAAGTGGCAGTGAACTGTTAAACACTGAGACATCTCTATGCCACTCTCCAAGGCTCAGAGCCCATTGTGGAAGAGGTGGTGACAAGAATCTAAGCACCAGTGGAAGGGGAAAGTGCTTATAAGACTGGTTTTTAGACACAAAGTGGCCTTGATATTCATGACCTCCCAGTGGCCGATGCTACCTACACAAGATCCACATAATAGAAGGGAAAACAAATCCTAACATCAAAATAGAAGAGAGACTAGTTAGAAAGAAGAAGGGATTTGTGGAGGTGTGAGGCATTTTGAATAGATGGCCCCAATATATTCAGTGTTTTATTAGTTTGTAGTTTGGATCTGCAGCCACCTGGCTGGAGAACTGGGTGGATCGTAGTGTGGTGGTGGGTTTGACAGTCCAATCTAAAGATATGCAAAGTGCCTGAGTCCCTTCTGGAGCTCCTGAAATGTGCTGTGTGTCTCTTGGATTGTGACTTGAACCTAGGAAAGCAGGCCAGCTTCTTCGACCATTATGGAACTTCCCCTGGATCTGGAAGCTTCAAATAAATACCGTTTTCTCCATAACTGCGCCTGGTTTGGAAGTTCATCTCAGTGAGCCTGAAGCTGTCTGCTACAAGGTGGAACTTGGGAGGGGGAAACGAGAGGGTAGAGGGGGCGGATTATGATCATGGTATATTGTCTATAGTATGCAAGTGGTCAATAAAAGGAACGTTTCCAATATGGTTTTTTTTTTTTTGTTTTGTTTTGTTTTGTTTTGTTTTTTGGAGAGATACACACACAGAGAGACAGAGAGAGAGGGAGAGGAAGACAGATAGAGATGGGCGCGCCAGCAGCCTCAGCTGCTGTGAACAAAACCCCAATGTGTGCGCCCCCTTATGGTCAAGTGCAGCATTGCACCCTTGCGTCACTTGCATCTTGGCTAAACGTGGGACCTGGAGATTGGAACTGCTGGAGATTGGAACCAGCGTTCTTAGGCTTAGTAGGCAGGCGCATTAACCGCTAAGCCATCTCTCCAGCCCTCCAATATGGTTTTATGTAGAACTTGTTAAGATAAAGAAGAAAAGGACTAATGGTGATAACAGGAGCAAGAGGAACTGAGTCTCAACAAGCCCAAGTGGTTACTCTGAAGATAATTAACACACTGTAGCTTTAATGGGAAGAGATGGTTCAGTCGTGATGGAATACATCAGACAGCAGAAGCACAGCCATGCATTACAGCTTGAGTGCTACAGAGTAGGCTGGGGAGATGGCTCAGCACTAGGTGTACAAGCATGAGGACCCCAATTCAATCTACAGCACACACAGAAAAAGCTGGGCATGGCCATGCGTGCTGTAACACCGGCAGTGAAGTGGGCTGGAGGCAGGAGGGGTGTTGGGAGCCAGTATAACTGAAACCCAGGGAGCTCCAGGTTCAGTGAAAGACTGTCTGTCTTGGGGACCAGGGCAGAAGAACAGCTTGACCTCTTCTTCCAGCGTCCATGACACACACACACACACACACACACACACACACACACACACACACACCACATGCATCAGGTTCTTCAGTACTACAGTGTAGACTTTGAGAATGGAGAATAAAGATGGATTATTTAATTAGTTGACCTGAGGAAAAAGTGATTCTCCAGATTTTAAAAGTTACATCACTGCCTCATACCATATGCAAATATAATTTCCAGTTAGATTAAAAATTGAATGTGGAAGGCAAAATTAAAAATACTTAGAATATAATATAAAAGAATCCCATTATGACTTCCAGACAAGGGAGCATTTCTTGAGCCTGAAATAGCACAAAGCCCAAAGGAGGAAACATGCAAATCAAAAGCAGGAACACCCACTGCTAATAAAACAAGTGAAAAACTCCATCATGAAGACATTTCCACCACTATGGGTGCTGTACGGTCAGCATTTAGAACCTCAGACAGAAGTCAAATGAAGGCATGGCACCCTCGAGCCATTGTCAAAGTGCCAATAGACAGTACCAAGTACTGACAAGGAACCAAGGAAGGCTCATCTGCTGTCGGTGGGAGTGGGAGTTGGTGTAATTTCTTTGGAGAACAATTTACATTGCCTTGCAGTGAATGAAAAGTACAGGGGTGGTTAGTGTGAACTCCATGAAAAGGAGAGTGTTCTGTGTCTGGAGCCTAACGACAAGTATCAGAACATCTGTGCTATAGGCACACCTTGAACTCTACACGTATGTATGTTTTGCTCACTCTTTTGCATGGGGGATCAAATCACAGTGAAGAAAATGTCTCACTGAAGCGTTACCTGCAGCCTTTTAAACAGAATGAATAACTGTGTGGTTTGCATTAAACTTACGTCTTTCCAGAAGCTTATGTTATGCCCAGTATTTGCAAGACCTCTTGAAATTTGCAAAACAGTACAAATGGTACCTTGACTTTTTAAATGTGTTTTGACATTTTCTACAGTTGTTAGGCCAGCACTCTACCGCTGAGTCATCTCAAGCCCAATTACATGAATATTTACTTGAGAATGGATTCATTTATCATTTGTGGGAGAGGTAAAATGAAAAGCAAGAAAACTATGAAATTTTTTTTTTTTTCCAAGAATTAGAATCTCCAAACAGACAGGTCCTAGACATTACACTGACCTTGGCATTAGAAAATTCAGGGAGGGGGCTGGAGAGATGGCATAGTGGTTAAGGTTCTTGCCTGCAAAGCCTAAGGACCCATGTTCTATTCTCCAGATCCCATGTTAGTCAGACACACAAAGGTGAAGCAAGTGCAAGGTTGTACCTGCCCACCAGGTGGCGCAAGCATCTGGAGTTCTATTGCAGTGGCTGAGGCCCTGGGCGCCAATTCTCTCTCTCTCTGTCTGCCTCTCTCTAAAAAAAAAGAAAAAAAAGAAAGAAAACTAAGGAAATAAAACTTTTCCTGCCTGTTACAGCTATTACATTTGTAAAATGTATTAATGTCTAAAAGTGGGAATGCCAAGGATGTTCACTCTTTAAAAGAAGTAGTGCATGGTCATTTGTACCCCCAGAATCATTCAATTGGTAATCACGCAGACATATTTACATGAAATCTTACTAGGCTTTTGTGGTGGTTTGATTCTGGTGTCCCCCATAAACAGGCATTCTGAATGCTAGCTTCCAAGCTGATGGAGATTTGGGAATTAACACCTCCTGGAGGCAGTGTATTGTTGGGGGTGGGCTTATGGGTATTATAGCCAGTTTCCCCTTGCCAGTGTTTGGCATACTCTCCTGTTGCCATTGACCACCTTATGATGACCAGGGGGTGATGTCCACCCTCTGCTCATGCCATCATTTTCCCCTGCCATCATGGAGCTTCCTCCTTCCTGTAAGCCAAAATAAACCTCTTTTTTTTTCCCACCAGCTGCTCTTGGTTGGGTGATTTCTACCAGCAATGTGAACCTGACTGCAACAGCTTTGTTATGGCTAATTTCTATTTTCAATTTGATTGGATCAGCTCTCAAGTAAGAGACATACCTCTTGGGTGGGTCTGTCAGGGGTTTCCTGGAAGGATTAACTGAGGGAGGAAGTCCTTCCCTCAGGGTGGGTAGCTCTTCCAGTGGCTCCTTGCTGGTGTGGGCACACCCTGTTGCTGTCCTGGGAACCCAACTTCTTTGGCCTTCCAGCATGGACTGAAGATGGATGGATCTCCAGGAATACTCCAGCATCAGGTTGGGACTGCTGAAGAGGCATTCGGCCTCACAGACTGAGCAGCTACTGGGCTGGCCTACTCTTCAGCCTGCAGACAGCCATTGTTGGCCTGCCTAGCCCATATCCTGTAAGCCAATCTAATAAATTCCCTTTGTAATATATGCTCGTTCTATTGGCTTTGTTCCTCTAGAGAACCCATACAAACTTGCTGATCTATTTGTTGCAGGAAAAGATAACACTGAATAATACAGGTTAAATTGAAATTCAGTAGACACAGGGGCTCTGATAAACACAAATTTGTTGTAGATAGCTTTTCTAGGTTGTATCTACTCTAAATGGCAAAATACATTGACTCTTTTTACTGGCATTAGAAAACTAAGCAAGTAAGTCTTCTAGTTTAGAACAGTGATTACATTTTACAATCAGGCATCTGTATTCCAACCTTGCCCTGTAACCTTGACACCCTGGCATTCTTTTCCTTCCTTTTAGAAATGGAACAGCCCAGAATTAACTTACTATTGGATTGAGGAGATTCATCTGGATCCTTCTAAGGATTCCTAGATATAATTCTCATTGTGGTTTCTGCATCCTCTTGTGAGCCTCACTGTTGACACTCAGTGTAAGTAGGGAACAAAATAGTTTAATGTCTAAACTGAGACAGTAGACAACGGCTGTCCCTGGACATGTGTAAGTCAGGACTATACTAGACAAACAGGAACACATGTCACCCCAGGTCTTAGCACTCTGGGAAGCATGGAGAATAGCACCCAAGGGCCCTGGGCACTGAGACTGGGATGAGCCAGGCATGGTAGTAGGTGAGTGGAAGTTTGGCTGGGTCAAGGGATGGGGTGGGGGCAGCGGACTATGACCATTATTATCAGGCTACACGTAGCAAGGGAAGAGAGACAAACCCAGACAGCCTCTGCAGCCTACATGATGGCCCATGGACACACAGATTACTATCAGCCATGGAAGAGCTTAGCACAATGAAGTGGAGGGTGTCCTGGCTATGACAGTGTGGTAGTTTGAATATATGGCCCCCAATATATTCAGTGTTTTATTAGTTATAGTTTGCATCTGCAATCACATTGCTAGAGGCAATGTCACTGGGGGCCGGTCTTAAGGTGTTAATGGTGGGTTTGAGATTCCATTGTAAAGATATGCAAAGTGTGCCTAATAGGAGTTCCTGAAGTGTGCTGTGTGACCTTTTGGCTGTAGTTTTTGCTCTGTGTGCTGTGGTGGCTGGTTGGCTTTCTCTCGCTCTGCTTGGCCCTGTGAAAGCAGGCTGCTTCTCCTGCCTTTATGGAACTTCCCCTGGATCTGTAAATAAATAATATCCCTTCCTCCATAACTGTGCCTGGTCTGGAAGTTCATCTCAGCAAACCTGAAGCTGTCTGCTACAGACAGTTTTTGTTTTGAGGTACGAATATATCCGTGAGTGAGGATACGTGGCAGGAGCAGTTCTTGTGCAAGCCCTCCTCCTTTCTTCTGCTCACTTCCTGGCGACTGCTCTATTTTTAAGAAGACACTGGCTTTGATTGTCGGCCCACTGCTTCCCTCAATCGAGCAGGCACCAAAATCTGTGATGATCTCAGGGCCTTCAACGTGTTTTGATTTTCTTTCTCTCTGGGTGGAAACAGTCCGTGAAGTTGCATCCGTGAGACATGAGTCCATGTGAAAGTGCTGGGAGCACGTCTGCCTGAGGGCAGACACAAAATCAGAGGGACCGGAGCTTTGTAAGGCTCCTAGGAAGAACATGACGTGGCCAAGTAGAGGCAGAAAGTTCCCAGAGGATCCCACTGGAATGGACAGGAACTCTGTCCTCAAGCGCTCTTTTGCATGTGTATGTATATGTATGTATACATGTTCATATGTATAGGAGAACATGCATGTGGGCATGTACAGGTATATGCATATGTGTGTGGTGGAGACCATAAGCTGATGCTGGGGGCCAGGGGTCTTCCTCAGTCATTCTCTGCCTTGTTCTTTGAGACAGGATCTCTTATTGACCCTAGAGCTCACCAAATTAGCTCTAGTTGGTGAGCTCCGGGGTTCTCCCATCTCCATGTCTCCAGCACTGGGGTTACAGGCATACACCACCATGTGTTACTTTAGGGGGTACTGAGGATCCAAAATCAGGTCTTGATGCTTCTACTTTATCCACTGAGGCATACCCCAGCCACCATCCTCATCGCATTTAGAACACATTTACACACTCCTGCCATTCTTCTTTTACTCATTAATACAGGTCTAGATTGTGAAAACAGAGTAGGAATGAGATGGGCAAGCTCCATGCCCTCGAGCAGAGCACAGGATCTCATCACAGTGGGCTCTACCTTGAAACTCACCTCAAATGCTCAATTAGGGCTGGGAAGATGGCTCAGCAGTTAAAGGTGCTTGCTTACAAAGTCTGCTAGCCCAGGTCCAGTTTCCCAGTACCCACACAATTCAAGATGCACAAAGTGACACATGCATCTGGAGTTCATTTATAGAGGCAAGAAGCCCTGGTACGCTCCCACACACGTGCTTTCTCTCTCAGTCACAAATAAAATAAAGAAATGAGAACTTTTGGGCTGGAGAGATGGCTTAACAGTTAAGGTGCTTGACTGCAAAGCCAAAGGACCCAAGTTCTATTCCCCACAGCCCACGTAAGCTAGATGCACAAGGTGGCGCGTGCATCTGGAGCTCATTTGCAGTGGCTGGAGGCTCAGGCATGCCCATTCTCTCTCTCTCTCTCTCTCTCTCTTTCCTCAAATAAATAAATAAAAATATTATTAAAAAGAAAGAAATGAAAACCTTTTTGAATCTCAGGGGATGGGGAGATGGCTCTGTGGTTAAAGGTGGTTGCTTGCAAAGTTCACAAGCATGCAGTTAGCATGCCCTGAGTTGCTCTGTGTCAGGTGCTGATTGACATGCTCTCCTTGTGCTGTCCCCTTAGCCCCTCCTAACAATAATGTTTCAAAATCATTTAGTATTTCCATCTTCTAAAAGGGAAACAGGAGCTGGAGAGATGGCTTAGGGGTTAAGGCGCTAGCCTGGGAAGCCTAAGGACCCAGGTTCAATTCCTCAGTACCCACATAAGTCAGATGCACAAGGTGGCACATGCATCTGGAGTTCATTTGCACTGGCTAGATGCCCTGGCGTGTCCAGTGTCCATTCTCTTTCTCTCTCTACATCTCTCATATATATATATATGTACGTATATATGTATATATATATATATATATATATATATGTATTTATATTTATATTTGAAACAGGCAGAAAGAAACAGGCTGAATCAATTTCCAAGTCACATTAGTAAGCTGTAGAACTAATATTTACATAGTTGTTTTTTTTTTTTTTTGGAGAGAGACACAGAGAGAGATAGAGAGAGAGGGAGAGGGAGACAGATAGAGATGAACGTGCCAGCAGCCTCTCAGCTGCTGCAAACGAAATCCAGATGCGTGCGCCCCTTGTGGTCAAGTGCGGCATTGCGCCCTTGTGTCACTGCATGTGGTTAAACGTGGGACCTGGAGATTGGAACCACTGGAGATTGGAACCTGCGTTCCTAGGCTTAGGAGGCTAAGCTGTCTCTCCAGCCTAGAACTAATATTTAAAGAGAGAACATGTAATATTTTTCTTTTAAAATTTATTTCCATGTGTATATCTATGTGCATGATGATGACGACGACGACAATGACAATGTGTGTGTGTGTATACATGTGCAGTGGGGTGCCTGTGGACGGAGGAGAATGACCTCAGGGTGTTAGTCATCTTCTTTCACTTTGAGACAGGGACTTTTTGTCATTGTTTGTTGCTGGGAAGGCCAGACCAGGTAAGCGGGGAGCTTTGGGAGTGTCCTGATACTTGCTCCAGTTGCTGTAGGTGTGTTGGGATTACAGACATGTACACCACTGCATGTCTGGTTTTACATGGGTGCTGAGGTCCAAAATCCTGTCAGTAGGGTTACCTGCAAAGCTATAGGACCAAGGTTGGATTCCCCAGTACCCAAATAAAGCCAGATGTACAAGGTGCACATGCATCTGGAGTTCATTTGCAGTGGCTGGAGGCCCTGGTGCACCCATTCTTTCTTACTCCATCTGCCCCCTCTCAAAAATAAATAAATAAAATATTTTTTAAAAATGTTCTGCTTTGGAGCTGGAGAGATTTCTTAGTGGTTAAAGAGCTTGCATGCAAAGCCAAAGGACCTAGGTTTGATTCCCCAGGCCCCACATAAAGCCAGCTGCACAAGGTGATGCAAGTGTCTGGAATTTGTTTGCAGTGGCTGGAGACCCTGGTGCAGCCACCACTCTCCCCTCTCTCTGCCTCTTTCTTTCTTAGGAACATGGCTTGGGGCTTTTTACTGGAGCATGGGCAACTTACAAGTGGCTACACCAGTGAAAATGCTGCCTCTCCTTCCCACCAGCAACCATTAACTGCCAATAGCTACTCAGGGTGTGGTCTCGCCAGTCCCTCCTCCATCCGTGCTGTGATGGAATGCCTTGTGAAGGAATCCACCTACACCCACACCCACCTGACATTTTTTACATGGATTCTGTGGATTGAACTCAGTTCTTCGTACTTGCAAGGTAAATACTTTACTGACTGCGCCATCTCCCCAGACCAGTTCCATTATCCTCATTTTGGAGATGACGGAACTAAGGCTCTCAAGGGTAAGTAATGTTACCAAAGTCAAAATAGCCAATGGGAGTGAGAAGATGGCAATTCTGACCCAGAGAGAATTGGAGGACTGGATTACTCCAGCCATATTCCTGCCCTCAGGGGTCTACATGCTTTGTGTAAAAGCACCATGTTCCATGGCTCTAAAGCTGGAAGGCTTGGCCTGGGAGAACAAGAATAAAGCTGACTGCAAACTTGGTGCATAACAGAGAAAATAAAGACATCATTTACTGACTGATTTGGACTAAGAAAAGACGTGTTTACTTGCAGTTTATTATGTTGAATGTGACAGGCATACATTTGTGCTTTTTATTGAATGATGACTTACTACATACAGGAATTGATGCAATTTGTAATGCAGATTATGTTTTTAAACAAAAAAAGGGTGCAAATATACTGATGGCTGTCACGTGACACGCTCTGCACTCCTCAAAAAGTGGCTGGAGCGTGGGCGAGACGACAAATATACCCTAGATACACAAATGTAATTTCCAACGAAGAAGAAGATTCTGGGCAGCTTCCAATTCAGTCGGGCAGATTTAGACAGAAGAAATCCATGGCTAAGAAAAGCCAAGTCTCCTAAAATAGCAGACATCGGAGGAGGATCATTTGATTCAGTCCCATTAACTGCTGAGATGCCTCTAGACAGAGGGACAAGAATCAGGGCTCAGCAGGGTGTGTCCAAGTTGAGTCTCTGTACGACTCCTGAAGTTACACACCTGGGAATCCTATTTTGCTCCTGATGATGGGAGGCGGGAACACGGGAAAGAGAGAGGACACTCCTCCTATAGAGTGAGTCAATAGTTTGAAGGCCTGGCACATGGCTTATTTTCCAAGTGATGAGTTTTGTGACCTCAGCTGCTTCTAGGCTCCGAGCCAAATCTCATCTTGTGATGCATCTGGGCAATTCCTTGAGGAGGCAGACGGGTCTCCACTTGAAGTGGGTTTGTGAATTTACAAGTGGGTCAGAGTCAGTCTATTTTTCCACATCAACCACCGTGCTCATTTCTATCAGTGTATAGCTGCATAAAATATCCACGTTTCTTTCAGATGAAGGCAAATTCTACACATTGCTTTTCTTCATCTGACTGTTCCGCCTCCGTAGCTAACTCCTGCCTGGCCGAGATGCAGCCCGGAAGGAGTGTTCATTCATGCTAGCTTCCACTGGGCTGCTCACGAGCACTGCCAGCGGGACTGTGTGACTGAAGGTGCACCCATGCAAACACGTGAAAATAACTGGAAACATTTTTAGTTCAAGAACTTAATTTGCTTTGGTGAAAAGAGAAGCTGGGCATGGCATGCCTTCAAGTCATGTTCCAGAACTTTCTCATCCTTTCAAATTGAAGCTTTGTTTCTTTACCAGAAATGCGGTGGTGGGGGCTACAAAAGTAGCCATAGGCAGTTTCCCTTTTGTGTGATCTATGGGTGACCCTGTAGCTCCAAAGCCTTGTGGGCATCTTATGAGTAAGCCAGTGCCACATCACACCTATACTTCAAAGAATGACTCAGCTTGCCAGCTTTGTCTAAAGTTCCCTCAGACCCTGACTCCTTTGAAGGCCTGGGCGTAGTGTTAGAGACTGGAACAGCTCAGGTCTACACTGTGCATCCTCCCCTCGAGATAGTATTATAAGGGCTCAACAGCCAGCTGGTATCTAAGTTAGTCTGGGTAAGGTTCTACTTTTAGTCAGCTCGGAGGATTAATCTTCATTTTCAACTTGACTAGATTTAGAATCACCCAGGGGACTGGTGAGGCACAACTCCCAGTAGGTCTGTGAGGGGTTTCCAGAGAGGAAAAGGTCTACCCTGGATGTGGGCAGCATCAGCCATGGACTGGGACCCACAGTGAATAGAAGGGGAAAAATGGAGGCAGCCAGGAGCACCAGCATGCTGTGCTCCACTTCCTGCCCACCTGTGATGTGAACTGACCCACCATGTCCCTGCCATGACCAATGGAATCCCCTGAAACTGTGAGCAAAATGAGACCTTTCTCTTCACAGTTGTTTCTGTCGGGTATGTAGTCACAGGGATGTGAACAGCAGCTTGACCTGCAGCTGAGCCTGGACACTCACAATTTGTCTTCCATGGATCGGTTTTCCCTCTTCTGACAAAAAGAAGGCCTAGAGGGGCTGGAGGGATGGCTTAGCGGTTAAGGAACCTGCCTGCCAAACCTAAGAATGCCGGTTCCAATCCCTAGGTCCCTTGTTTAGACAGATGCAAAAAGTGATGCAAGGGCGCAATGCTGCACTTTCCCACAAGGGGGTGCATGCGTCTGGAGTTCCTTCACAGTGGCTGCTGGTGTGCCCATTCTCTCTCTCTCTCTCTCTCTCTCTCTCTCTGTGTCTCTCTCAAAATAAATAAATATAAATAAATAAATAAATAAATAAATAAATAAGAAAGACAGCCTTGAACAAGTGAAAATATCAGTATTCAAGGGGCACTTCTCAGGGCCTAATGGTCCCCTAAACACTCAAAGCCCCTGAGAATTGATACCCCTTGTGACGTCAGAAGTTGGTATTTTGCTGTGGTCATGTTCTAATCAAGGCATTGGTTAGGTTTTGTCATATTCCTTACAACAGATTCCAGATTCTGAGCATGAAGTAGTCCTAATTCCATCTGGGCTCCACTCCCAGAACCACTATTTCTATCCCTCTTCCATCATTCCTGCTGTGACCTCTGTGCCACCATGCCTCTTCAGCTCCTCCAGGAGTAACCTGAGGCTGAATGAGCTGAGCAGAAGTGAGGAGAAGAGAAGGCACCTGCCTGGCCTCATGGAGAAGTAAACCAGCACAAGGATCTCTCCCAGAACCACTGGCAGCTTGGGTGAACTCTTCTAGAACGATCTCAGTATCTGTCAGGCTGCTGTAGCCAAATGCCGCAGAGCAGAAGGATCAACCATGGCAATGTATTGTCTTGCACTCTGGCAGCTGGCAGTCAGCACTGAGGCCTTGCCAAGGCTGGGTCCTTCTGAGGGCTGTGAGGCTGGGATCTGCTCCCTGCCTTGACCCTGGTTTCTGCAGTTCCTTGGCTTGTAGAAGAATGACATTGTCACATGCTGCTTTCCCTGTGTGCTTGCTCCTGTGGTTCAAATTCTCACTTTTCATAAGGATGCCAGTCATGTTGGATTAGGGTTCATCCTCATGACTTCATTTTAACTTGATACTATCTACAAAGGACATTTTTTCTTATTTTAAAAAATATTTTATTTTTATTTACTTATGAAAGAGAGAGAGAGAGAGGGAGAGAGAGAGAGAGAATGGGCATGCCAGGGCCCCCAGCTGCTGCAAATGAACTTCAGACACATGTGCCACCTTGTGCATTTGTCTTACATGGGTCCTGAAGAATTGAACCTGGGTTCTTTGACCTTGCAAACAAGCACCTGAACTACTAAGCCATCTCTTCAGCCCTACAAAGATGTATTTTTTTCTGTCCCAAGCAAGGTCACATTATTGGAGTTGGCACTTCAACACATCTTTCTGTGAAGGATGAAATTCAACCTATCCCAGGAGCCAGGTCCAAGGTCTTTTACAGTTCTTACACTTGTGTGTGTGCACTTCTAGCTTGCCGGGTTATTTGTTCCAAGTCTCTGGCTGCTGTTGATATTCCTGGAATGGGATATGGCTGTGTGGGGGCATGTCCAGAAGAGCAAGAGGTTTTCCAGCACTTAGTTTTTCTTTACAATGCTTTTTTTTGAAGGAGGGAGGGAGGGAGGAAGAGAGAGAGAGAAGAGACAGAGATCAGAACTGGGGCTACTACTTTGGCACTATGGTCCTAGCAGAAAGGAAAAGGTATGTTATTCAGACAACATTTACTCTAAAGATCCACAGTAGCTGGATCACCTTGAAGACAGATCTTTCTCCTTCTCTCTGTGTCTCCATCTGTATTTCCATCTATCTCTATTTCTCTTTCTCACATGCACACACATATAGGGTCTTACTATACAGTATTGAACTCTCAATACTCCTGCCTCAGCTTTCTAAATGTCAGGATTACAGTTGCGTGTAATTAGTTCCAAATATCTGACCAGATGTGCTTTCATGAAGGAAGGGCTTGTTTTGGTTTATAGTTCGGAATTATACTCTGTCATAGTGGGGGCATGATGGCAGGAACTTGACGAGCTTGTCATGTTCAGTGCACAGTGAGGAAACATAGCTGTGAATGTTTGTGCTCAGCTTTCTTTCTCCGTGGACCCCAGCCCATGGAATGGTGCTGCCCACAGGATGGGTCTTTCCATATCAATCAACTAATCCAGAAAATCTTTCACAGACAGTCCCAGAGTTTGTTTCCATGGTAATTCTTGCTTTTTTTTTTTTTTTTTTTTTTTTTTTTGGAGAGAGAGACACACACACACACAGAAAGACAGATAGAGATGGGTGTGCCAGCAGCCTCTCAGCCACTGCGAATGAAATCCAGATGTGTGCGACCCCTTGTGGTCAAGTGCGGCATTGCACCCTTGCGTCACTTTGTATCTAGCTAAACGTGGGACCTGGAAATTGGAACCGGCGTTCTTAGGCTTAGGAGGCAGGTGCCTTAACCGCCAAGCCATCTCTCCAGCCATCCATGGTAATTCTGAATCCTATCAAGTTGTCAAGCAGAGATTAACCATCACCACCCTCAAACCTGAAGCAGTCTAAGGTATGTAGGCCAAAGCAGTAATGGCAGTTTCCTCCTTTCTCCACATGTGTGCTCACCTTCTACCAGCACACAGGAGAGGATACAAGCATGATAGTGTGCAGCCCAGGTCAGAACTCACTTCTTGCATTTCAGGTTTACAGGGGACCATTACCACCTGTGACCATCTTAACCCCGGTCTTGGCTTAGCTGATTTCTGGGACAGCTCTCACAGTTATTCAGATCACTAGGACTTACTTGATCCTTTTAGCATATGTATGCTTTCCTTAGCAAATGGATTCCTCCCTTGTCATGGGTTCAACCAGGCCCAGTCTGGGCCCTGTCCCTATCTGTATTGAGCATTTCAGTGTTCTGCCTGGAGCTTCTCCTTTTCTTAGAGCACCAATAAGGTGGCAGCTATGGACAGAAATGGCTGTGCTGCCTTCTTCACAGGATGGTTGAATGGAACAAATGCTGGCTGGGACATGTGCACTGACTCACCAAGATGAGCCAACACATACAGCCAATGAAACCAGGCATAGTGTAGATGTAAGGCTGGATCTTCCTGCTAATACATGGTCCTCATGACCACCCAGGGCACTCAGCAGGCGTCTCCAGAAAGAGCAGAATTGACATGATTGCTAGGTGGATGGATGGACAGAGGGGTGAGGAGATTATTTATTTATTTATTTATTTATTTATTTATTTATTTATTTATTGTCATTATGGAGGGATAAAAGTTCTATAAGCTGATGAGGACCAAAACAGCAGTAGTTTAATTGAGTCTCAAGGTCTGAAAATGCAGTTAACATCCAGTTAACTCTGAAGGCTCATGTCCAAGGCTAAGAGAAAATGCATATCCTGTCTTTAAAAGAGGAAAAAATGAGAGAAAGAGAGAGAGAGAGAGAAAGAGAGAGAGAAAAAGGAAGGAAGGAAGGAAGGAAGGAAAGAAGGAAGGAAAGAAAGAAGGAAGTGAAGAAGGAAAAGAGAGGAGAGGGAGAGAGGGCTAGATGGAGGAAGGAAGGGAAAGAGAGAGACTCACCTGTTGCACTTTATGTTGTACTGGGCTTCAGTGGGTTGGAATATGCTGATCTGGATTCAGTCTATTGATTCAGTGCTAATTCCTCCTGGAACACTATGAGAGACACAGACACACCCAGAAATAATATGTTACCAGCTGCTTGGGTATCTCTTAGCCCAACAGTTTCGCACATAAAATTAACCATTATATCCAATAAGAAATAGATCAGTCCCATCTTCTATGAAAGTATAAAGACACCTTTTAGTAGCTATGTTCAGTTCATAAATGAGACACTTGGGACCCAAAATGAGGATTTATGACTTCATGGCAGCATTCATTCCAGTAGTCCAGTAGCGATGGTCACAAAAAGGTGCCTCTTGGTTCTGCTAGTATGTGTACTTGACAGATGAACACATCTGTTGTGCTGCAAATTTACCTCCATGTCCAGCCCCAGCCATACTTCCCCTGGGCTGCCCCAGACCATGAGTTAACTCAGAAGTTCGTTTGAAGCCCCTCCCTGTGAAATGCCAATCTCCACTCACTGGAAATTTTTGCTGAAGAAGTCTTCAGTCACCAGGCACACTTTCTTAATACTTTGTTCCACTCTGAGCTTCTCCCAACTCAACTCTCCTTCCTCTCTTATATGACGGTCATCTCTGCCCTCCCTGCCCTTTGCTCTAAAGGCTGTCCTTACCTCCAATGACCTCTTTTTTCATCACATACATTTGTCCCAAAAAACCTCTTATATGTCCAGTTATCTCTTTAACTACTTTGCAGAGGAGCAAAACAAATACATCGATTTCTTCACTCTGCCTATAGAATGGTGGTTTCTGATGTCCATTCTTTATTTGTGTAATATTTTCATGCACTCTGTGATGTCAAGGACTCAGTAGGTAACAGGACAAATAAGAAGGGCAAAGAAAAGCAGAAGCAAAAGGAAAATATAATAGTTACCTCCTTGTTGTGTGGATAAAACACTGGACCAGAAGAAGCTTGTGGGAAGAAAGGGTTTATTTCTAGCTCACAGTATCTGGGAGAAGTTTCATTGTGACAGATAAAGCATAACAAGACCAGACAGCCAGGCATCACATCTTGTCACCTCAGCAGGGAAGAAGTAGCAAACATGAGCTCAGTATGAATGCCCAGTGGGGCTGGACTAATAAACCCCAAGGCCTGTTCCCAGGGACACACCTCCTCCAGCAAAGCTCCACCTTCCTGAGGCTCCAGCTGGGGATAAATATGAAGCTCAGTCACAACCACATGAGGCTATGGAAGATACTCCACATTCAGATGTTCACAGGAACTATGCAAAAGCAATTACACACTATGGTTCTTGCCTCCAAGACAAGACTAATACATTGAACATGTAAAGTTTTGGAGGCTAGAAATCTAAGATCAAGGCCTTGAAGATTCAAAATCTATTAGGGCTGCTGCTTGCTTTCTATGTGGGTCTTTTCTCTATGACCTTGTATGGCAGGAAAAGGGTAAAATAGCACTCCAGAAGTTCTTTTATAAGGGCAGCAATCCCATTTTTTAAATAGATCCACTCACCAAATGTCCCATCTCATAATACCCTATCTTATGTTGAGGATTAGTATTTCAATGCATGAATTTTAGATGGACACAACATCTTGTTACAGTATAAGACATACTTGGAAAACAACAAGATATTTTGCATAACTTTAGGCATGATGAAGTTAATAACTTCTCATGTGCAAAGAAGGAGAAATGATATCTACTTTGAAGATATGTTTTTTTGAGGTAGGGTCTCACTCTAGCCCAGGCTGACCTGGAATTCACTATGTAGTCTCAGGGTGGCCTAGAACCCATGTCAATCCTCCTACCTGTGTCTCCCAAGTGCTGGAATTAAAGGCGTGCACCACCACGTCCGGCTCTGAAGATTTCTCTGAAGAGAAATCTTATCATTAAAGGTGCTTTTGGGGAAGATTTGTCTTGTACTGCTATGAGGTATCAATTGGAAAGAGACAAGACCATACTTCAACAAATATCTACTTTGTCCATGTGTATGCACTAGAGGAACGAGGAAGCCTTGATCTCACACTCTTTGCCTCCAAAATGCATACTACACATCCTGTGTAGTTGTAAGGACCAAATGCTGTCATGAGGAGTACTGAAGGGACACTGGTACACTGAGGAGACAAAGGGAGAAGACAATGTGTTGTTGTTTTTTTCTTGAGGAACGAATAAAAATGAGAGGAGATTTAAAGTGAAAATGTGTAAAATATAATTGGCCTTGGAGACAAATTAAGATGTCAGGATACATATTCTGAATGCAAAGGCTCAGCTCTAGCATCCCTAGCAAGCCATCAGCCCTCAATGTGCCAGTTAAAGAGAAATAGTGAAAAACAGAAAGAGGAGATCTAGTCCTAGTGGTCACGTTGGGCAGAAGAACAAATAAAGATGTCCAGTGACTTCCAAGTCCATGTTCTGACATGAGGGCACTGACATGGAGTTAAGGGCTAAAAGAGAGGGGTCATGTCAGCATCACTAAGCAGTTCTGGTGAAGGTGTGGCCCCGCCCATCACTGACCCATCACTGCCTCTGCTCATTCTCTCCTGCAAGGTGACTTGAAAAGACAAATGCCTGTGAGACAAGTTCTTGTTCCTGCTGACACCAAGGCTTCAGACCTTCCCTTCCCTAGCATGAGATCCCTGGGGAATTCTAAGTTCTTGGCGTCCACTGTTTTAATAGTCAGATCATCAAAGGGAAGGGACAAATATCTTTGTCCCAGTTCATATGACTCTAGCAAGAGTTGTTGAGATAAACCAAGAAGTGAAAACCTCCTGAATCAGACACACAAAGGCTCTGCCAGGATGGCTAGAGTGAGATCCTCATGGCTAATACTAGTACATTGCCCCTCTACCCACCAGCCCAAATAGTTCGATGACTCAGAAGCCAGTTATCATGTGAGAGCATTGATAAGATGTAAGTACCCTGCAAATGTAGATACTACAGACTGTTCCTTTAGCTTTCAAAGTGCTTCATCTGAACTAGGAATGAACCAGAACCTCCTCAACTTGTTCAAGAATATCCACAAAACTAACATTAAACATAAGTGTGAGAAACCACAAGTTTACCCACTTGGACAAAGGTAAAGATGTCCCTTCACCACTGCTGATTCTAGTGTCGCACTGAAGGTCCTAGAAATATAATAAGAATAAAAAATAAGTGCTATAGCAATTTTGAATAAAGAAATAAATCATAAAGTGTTCTTTTTCACAGATTACAACTATCCATGTAGAGAATGTAGAAAAAATCTACAAAAACTCCTAGAATCAAGGCAAAATTCTAGCGAAATTGTAGGTGAGAGGGCTATCAAATGAGCCTCAACTGCTTTCCTGCCTTCCAGCAAGGAATGAGTGGAATTGAAAATAAAAATCATAGTCGTATTTCCACTTGTGTATTTCAACAGTGAGATACAAGTATAAATTGAATGAAGAAAATTATGACGTTCTAATGAAAGAAACCAAAGGGAACTAAATAAATGGGGAGACATTTCACATTCATAGACAGGAAGACTAATGTTATTGAAATCCATTCTTTCAAATTTAGAATCAATGCAGATAAGCTATTTCTAAAGTGCCGATGGAGAAGCAAAAGACCAAGAACAGACAATAAAATATTCAAAGAGGAGCACAAAACCGGATGACTGACAGTCTCCAACTTGGAGAATTACTGAAAAGCTACAGTAATCAAGAAAATGTGGCATTGGCAAAAGAACAGACAAATAGATCAATGGAACTGAGTAGAGATCCCAGAAATAGAGCCACATAACTACAGCTAATTGATCTTTGAAAAGAAGCCAAAATAACACACTGGAGAAAAAGTCTTTTCAACAGTTAACACTCAATAGCTACACATTTAACATAAAATATGAAGCTAGATACCAATTTTATATATTTTATAAATTTAATCAAAATGGATCACCATGCATAAACATGAAGTTCAAAAGCTATAAAAGTAGGAGATAATATAAGAGAAAATTGAGATAATTTGGGGTTTGGTGATAACTTGCATACAACATCAAAAGCATAACCCGCAAAATTACTGATAAGCTGCCCCCCATAAAGACGGCCAGTTCTGCTCTATGAAAGGCACTGCAAAGAGACTTAAAAGACAAGCCACAGAGGAAGAAAACATATTGAAAAGGACATATTTGACCACTATTATCTGAAATATAAGGAGAACTCCTGAAACTCAACAATAAGAAAGTGAAGAGCCTAATTGAAATGATGAGTGAAAGACCTGGAACTTCCTCAGAGATGTGTACATGTGCGTGCATGTGATAAATATAGGGTATATACAAGGTAAGTAAGCATACAAAATATTCTCCATGTCATATGTCATTAGGGAAGTAAAATGACATGAGATGCCAGTACCCCCTATTGGAATGGCCCAAATCTAGAATCCTGGCCATACTACCTGCTCATATAGAACCCTTCACTGGGGTGATACAAAAGGGAACGGGTGCTTTAGAAGACAGTTTAGTGGTTTCTCACAAGATCAAACATATCCTTATGGTGTAACCCAGCAATTGCACTCCTTTCAACCCAGAGGAGTTTAAAATGTCTGTCCACACATGACTTGAAGGGATGTATAATGGATATATTCATTAACTGCCAAAACTTGGAAGAAATCAAGATATCTTTCATGAGGTGAGTGGATCAACTACAGTATATCTGGTTAAAAGAACGCCATTGATCACTATAAAAAACCAAGCTACCCCGACAGGAAAAGACACTGCTAAAATGTTAAGCCTATTAATAAGTGGAAGAAGCGACTCCAAATAGGCTGCAAATGTTGTCACTTCAGCCACGTGACATTGGGTAAGGGAAAAGTATGAAAACTACAAGTTCAGGAGTTATGAAGGATTTGAGGAAGGGAGAGCAAGGTAGGTAGGGCAGGGAAGATGTTTAGGACAGTAACAATTCCTTTATGACACTCTAAAGTCAACGTTCCAGTTGACATCTGTCCATAGGCACACACAGAATGCACAGAGTTGGGAGTGAACCCATGCGAACTCTGGACTTTGGGTGACAGCGGTGTGTTGACGGAAAGTAGTCATTTCTAACTCTACTGAGGCATGTTTATAATTGAGCAGATTGTGTATGTGTGGAATTACAGGCCATATGGGCTGTCCCTAACTTCTTTTTCAGCTTTGCTGTATACCTAAAATTGCCCTGAAATATCTTTCAAAATTCCATCTTTGTATCTCAAATCTGTTTCTCAAGCAGGGTTATAAGTGGAGGATCTCCAGGAGGGAAGCAGTAATCCTTAATTCATTCATATCTACCACACCACAGCTTGGGGTGCTTTATTACATTAGCTCACAGTCATCTGGGAGAAGGAGAAAATGTTTTAAAAGTAAGGACTAGCTGGGCTTCCTGCCCTACATCATCTTTCAGTTCAAACAAGGACTTTTCAGGCTTTTCTTTTTTCCTTCCTCCTTTTTTTCTTTCTTTCCTTCCTTCCTTCCTTCCTTCCTTCCTTCCTCCCTCCCTCCCTCCCCCTCCCTCCCTCCCTCCCTCTCTCTCTCTCTCTCTTTCTGTGTCTCTCTCTCCCTTTCTTTTCCATATGTAGTAAGTGTGGTGTGGTGTATGTGCCATATATGTTCAAATGCATGTGCGTATGTGCAGAGGTCAGAATCTTCCTCTACTGCTCATCCACTTGTCTCCTTGAGATGGGGCCTCTCACGGATCCCAGAGCTTGCCATTCTTATGAGCCCCATGAGCAGTTTTCAAGTCTCTGTTCCTCATACAACTGAGGCTACAGACATGATGGCCATATCCAGCTTTTTCCGTGGGTGCTTGGGATTGAGCTCAGGCAATCTCAGATCCTCTCAGACCCTTGTGCTCTCATGATAAGTGCTTTGACCCACTGAGCCATCTCTGAACAACCCTCAAACTTTCCTTAATGGTAACATTAGGAACTGTTTTATTTATTTATTTATTTATTTATTTATTTATTTATTTATTTATTTATTCATTTTTGAGGGAGGGTCTCACTCTAGCTCAGGCTGACCTGGAATTCACTGTGTAGTCTCAGGGTGGCCTTGAACTCATGGCGATCCTCCTACCTCTGCCCTGCTAGGAACTGTATTTTATGTCACAGTGCAAGGCACAGATGCCTCAGAGGACATCATTTCTTTATCCTTTATCTTCCAGTCTAGTCTATTTTACTTAATTTGAAGAGTACTACTTACCACTAGCCAAAGTGATTTTATGATGACTGGATAGATCATGACTCACAGTTTAGAAAGAATGGCTCACGGGCTGGAGAAATGGCTTAACAATTAAGGCAGTTGCCTGAGAGGCTCTAAGGACCCAAGTTCGGTTTTCCAGTACCCACTTATGCCAGATGGACATGGTGGTGCATGTGTCTGGAGTTTGTTGTAATGGATAGAGACCCTGGATTGCCCATTTTTTATCTCTCGCTCTCGAATAAATAAATAAATAAATAAATAAATAAATAAATAAATAAATAAATAAGGAAATAAGTAAGGAAATAAGTAAGGAAATAAATAAGGAAATAAATAAGGAAATAAATAAATAAGGAAATAAATAAATAAATGAATGAATAAATAAATAAATAAATAAATTTAAAAAAAAAAAAGAGTGGCTCAGACTCTGCAACCATCAGCTACAGGCTAAGCCCCAGCAAATCAGCAGAAATTTAGACTCAGACTCATGTCAGGCTTGTTACTTGTTCTCCTCTTATACTGAGTCCCTTTTCTATGTCTAGAATCTTGCTTTGTTTCTTGTTTTTTGTTGTTGATGTTTTGCTTTTTTT
This sequence comes from Orientallactaga sibirica, assembly GCA_036365145.1. Lineage (NCBI taxonomy): Eukaryota > Metazoa > Chordata > Mammalia > Rodentia > Dipodidae > Orientallactaga > Orientallactaga sibirica. Next base: position 1,224,064 of record JAEOAD010001031.1, read on the forward strand.
GTTCTTTTCTTTCTTTCTTTCTTTTTTTTTTTTTTTTTTTTGAGGCAAGTCCAACAGACTGGCCTTTTTTTTGAGAGAAAGAAAGAGAATAGGTGCACCAGTGGCCTCTCAGCTGCTGTGAATGAACTCCAGACATGTGTACCCCCTTGTGGGCAAGTGCAGCATTGCGCCCTTGCATCACTTTGCATCTGGCTAAACGTGGGACCTAGAGATTGGAACGGGTGTTCTTAGGCTTCACAGGCAGGCGCCTTAACTGCTAAGCCATCTCTCCAACCCCACCTTTTTTTAATGCAAGAGAGCGAGAGTGAGACGCACACAGAGAGAGAATTGGCACACCAGGGCCTCCAGCCACTGTAATCAAACTCCAGATGCATGGGCCACCTTGTGTGCATGTGCGACCTTATACACTTGTGTCACCTTGTGAGTCTGGCTTATGTGGGTCCTGGAGAGTCGAACCTGGGTCCTTAGGCTTCGCAGGCAAGTGCCTTAACCACTAAGTCATCTCTCGAGCCCTGTTTCTTGTATTTTGATTTCAATACAGAATTGCTGTTTGGGCCCTAGCAATATACAACCTTGATGCTCAGCTTCTGCCTTTTGGAACTTCTTGCCACCATAGTCCCATTGCATTTCTCTGCAAACCACCTTGAGTTGTGCTCATGCCACTGAGGGAGGGAGGTAAGAGGGGCTGTGCAGCCTCTCAGAAAGGGTGGTTTAGAATGAGAGGCTGTGAGCAGCAGGGTGACACAGAGGGCGGAGCATCTGAGATGTAAGGTCGGGGTCAGCAGAGGATGAAACTGATGTGAAAAGCTCTGAGGAAGAAATGAGGGCCATGTTGTGAATCCCACAGGCCTGGCCCTTGGCATTGACCCTTTCAACTCTCCCTCTGCTTCTCACTTTCTACACCTGCAAATGTGGAGTCTTATTAGTACTGAACCAATGGGTCTTTTCAGAGAAAAGTGAGGTAATGCCGTCAGTGCAGCCAGCGTTTATTTAGCCATTTTGCTTGCAGTGAAGTGTGGTGATAGCTTGAATGTAGTCTTGGATGATGGCCAGTGTTCAGAAAAGTCTGCCTTCCCTCCCTTCCCGTGAGCATTTCCCTCCCTTCTCACCTCCTGGTGCCCTAAAAGAAAATCAACGTTCATGATTCCTGCCATGGTAGTTAGCGAGGGCCTCATGAAGAGCTACCTAACCTATGAAAATTGGCATTTAAAAAGCAAATGGAGAAGGTTCCAGTTTGAATGTGAAATGTCCCTCAGAGGCCGGTTATTTGCATACTCAGACCTCAGGCTGCGGCACTATCTGGAAGGCTGTGGAACCTTTCAGGGGTAGGACCTGACTAGTGGAGGTAAGTCATTAGGGGAAGGCCTAATTCTAGCCTGTGCTCTCTGCTTCCTCATCCACCATGATGTGAGGAGCCACTGGCATGTATAACCACCACCAAGGACCCCACCATGCCTCTCCTGCCATGGTGAATTGAATACATGAGCTAAAATAAAAATAATTGTTTTCTTCTTTAAATTTTTATTTATTTATTTGCAAACAAGGGGATGACGGACATAGAGAGAGAGAGAATGGGAATGCCAGAGCGTCTAGTTTCTGCAAACAAAAATTCAGATGCATGTGCCACTTTAGAGTGAGAGAGAAGCATGTGCCACTGGCTTTATGTGGGTGCTAGGGAAATGAACCTGGGTCCTTAGTCTTTGTAAGCAAGTGCCTTAACTGTGAAGCCATCTCTCCAACCTGAAACCTTTCCATCTTTAAGTTACTTTTGTCATGTATTTTGGTGATAGTAATTAATACAAAGTACTTAAAAGTAATTAATACAAAGATTTGAAGTCTTAATGGAGTGAACTGTTGAACTGTTGCGAACTGAACACCAGTCCCCCATGCGGGTGACAGCTATCAATCTGACAGGAGAGTCCCAGTGCTGGGTACCTCTCAAAGCCTTGCAGTTACAATGGAACTCAAGTTTTATGTTGCTTCACATTAGAACAGAAGTAAAACTTTTCAGTCTTGCTCAGAGGCGAGATGGAATTTCAAAGTGTCCAAGGTGCTCATATTCCTAGAGAAAACCAACAAAGTCAATAGTTCCTCCACGATAAACCTCTGGCACAGGTTCATAGTATTACTAATTATAATTATTAATACATTACTTGTTAAGAACTCTCTATACTCTCCCAACCAAAAAAAAATCACAACCTAACTACAGCGACACTTTAATTTTTCAAGTAAAACAAAGTACTATATGTGGAAAATCTGCATTAGGAGCATATGATTTTAAAATGGATTAAGTACTCTGGTATCACACTCTTCTGTTTACACCTTTCTTAGGATGTATATGTGTATATTTGTGTGAGGTGTGTGTGTGTGTGTATTTATACATATCTAGAAATGTTTATAATATCCAAACATATGCTTATAAATATTCATAAGAAAATTCATACATAAATGAATAATTTAACTTTCTTAGCCTCACTGGATCTGTTTATAGAATTTCTATAGCAGTTGAACATCACTTCTAAAGTCCTTCTCATACACTTTCTCTCAGTGAACATTCTGCACAGGAGGTGAATATATTACTGCAATGGATTAAGTTTTCAGAATAGCATTTTATATAAATTTTAGGATTTAGCCGGGCATTGGTGGCACATGCCTTTAATCCAAACACTCGGGAGGCAGAGGTAGGAGAATCATGAGTTTGAGGCCAGCCTGAGACTACATAGTGAATTCCAGGTCAGCCTGGGCTAGAGGGAGACTCTACCTTGAAAAACCAAAATGAAAAAATATGAAAAAACATTCTTTGTGATAGATAGCACTTGAATTTTATTGAGGTAAACCTTCCTATGACTAATGTTTTGAGAGCTTTTATCATGAATGGATGTTGATACTGATCAAGTGATTTTCCTAAGCTTATGGAGATGATTGCATGAGTTTTATCCTTCATTCAAATTTGTATAAAACCATAAAAGAGTCAAATAGTCAAAGCAATTTCGAAAACACAGAATGAAACTCTGGGCATCATATTACTTGATTGTGGTGGTTTGAATGTATGGTCTCATAGACTCAGACATTTCAAAAAGATTTATTTATTTTCAAGCACAGAGAGAAAGACAGAGAGGGAGAGAAAGACAGAGAATGGGCATGCCAGGGCTTCTTGCTGCTGCAAATGAACTCCAGATGCATGTGCCACTTTGTGTATTTGGATTACCATGGGTACTAAGGAATCAAGCCCGGACCATTAGACTTTGCAAGCAAGTGCCTTAACTGCTGAGCAATCTCTCAAGCCCATCAGGCATTTTTAAAATTAAGATTGAATTGCAATTTGAGTCCCAAGCAGGCAGATCTCTGCCTACCAGGGTGTGTCACTGGGGGCAGATCTTTTGTCCAGCCCTACTAGGTGTATAAAGAACAATTTGAACTCTGGCTGTTGGTACTTCCTGGTGTTGGTTTCTCTCTCCCACTCGTTTTGTCTCTCTCTCTCTCTCTCTCTCTCTCTCTCTCTCTCTCTCTGCTGTGATGCATGCTTGGCCGAGCCAGCTTCTTCTACCTTGATAGAACTTCCCCTGGAATTGTAAGTCTGAAATAAACCCTTTATTCCCATAAGTTGCTTGTGGTCAGGTGTTTGTCCAGCAATGGAAAGATAACTACAACACTGATTTAGAACTAGAGTAAAAAGATATAAGAATGAATATAGCATGGTTCTGGCATAAGAACAATCACAATAGACTGATGGAACAGAACAGAAAACCTACAAAAAAGCTTATGTACATGTTGTCAACTGATCAGGTTTGATGCTTGCATTCAGCATACACTAAGGGAAACCTCTACAATAAATGCATCTACAAAGACTGTAACTCTACATTCTACACACAAAAGAATGAGCTATGACCATTTTCTTACACCACAGACAAAAATTAACTTGAAATGGATTATTGATTTAAGTGAAATACCTGAAACCATAAAGCTCCTAGAAGAAAAGACACAGGGAAAGCTCATTATCATTGTTCTGAGTGATGACTTTTTTGTATATGACCAAAAGACACATGCAAACTCAGAAAAATATTTTAAAAAATGAGACTATCTCAAACTAAAAATCAAAAGCATAACAAAAAGCAACCAAAAAGATTAAAAGGCAGACTATAGGGCTGGCTGGAAAGATGGCTTAGTGGTTAGCCTGCCTGCTAATCCTAAGAATGCCCGTTCAATTGCCCAGGTCCCACATTTAGCCAGATGCAGTGTCACACGGGCACAATGCCGCACTTGCCCATAAGGGGGTGCACATGTCTGGAGTTCGTTCCCAGCAGCTGAGAGGCCTCTGTTGTGCCCATTCTCTCTCTCTCTCTCTCTCTCTCTTACTCTCTCCAATAAAAAAAAAGAAAGGCAGACTGTAGAATTGGTAAAAAAAAATATTTGTAAACCTTACCTCTGAGAAGAGGGTAATGGTTAAAATGTAGAAAGAGTCCACACAATTCATTAGCAAAAACCCAAACAACCTGACTTTAAAATAGACCAAAAAATGTAAATGTAAAGTGTAATATAATTGTTACCTTGTGAACCTTGCAGGTGGAAGGAATGGAGTCTGCTCATCATGTCATGTGATTAGCCTCTCTAGGCCATCACCAGACATAGTTGACTTCAGATATAGGTGACAGCTCAAAAGATGAAGAAAGGGACTAAACAGGCCTCAGAAGTGGGAAAGTCTTAACAGCAGAAAAGAAAACCCTAAAGTTGTAAAATATTATCAGTTCTGTCCCTTACAGTATTTCTAAATGTTAAACTCTAGATACTGTGGTGGTTCATCTTGATTAGCAACTTGGTGTACTGAAAGATTCTATGGCATCAATCAGTAGAGCACACATCTGGGTTTTTCTGTGAGGGTGTTTCTGGGGGAAGACCTACCTGTGTATGGGCAATACCACTTGATAGGCTGGAGGTGTGGGTGGAACCAAGGGGTCAAATGAGGAAGCTTGCTGGTGCACACATTTTTTGCCTGTACTTCTTGGACTTTATGAGGTGAGCCTCTGACTCATGCTCCCACCATGATATCCTGCCTTATCCAGGGCCCAACGCAGTGGAGTCAGCCAAACAGGGACTGAAGCCTCTGAAACCATGCACCAAAATGAATCTTCCCTCTTAAAATTGTTTCTGTCGAGTATATGTCACAGTGATTAAAGGCAGACTAACACACATACTTAGGATAACAAAGATCACTCCATCTTGATATTGTCTCTGTTTTGTCAAGTAACTACTAAGATCAGCATCATTGAATCACTAATTCCTTATTATGTCATTGGTCTGATGGTAGCTGAATGGATGCTCCCCAACCCCCAACAGATTCAGGAGCATTCAGGCTGTAATGTGGTGTCACTGTGGGTGGACCCTAGGGTCCAGCCCTAAGATGGAGGGGTAGATCGGGAATTCCAGACTAAACATATGCAGAGTGCCTGAATTCTGCCTGGGGTTCCTGGAATGTGCTTGCTTGTGCTGGTAGTAGTTGCTTTTCTCTCCTCTGCATGGATCTGATAAAGGGGCCAGTTTCTTCTGCTATTATAAAACTTCCCCTGGATCTGTAAACTTCAAATAAATCCTGTTCCTCTCATAAACTATGTCTGGTTTGGAGGTTCATCCCAGCAATGTGAAGCTGACTATGACAGAATTGGGACCACAGAGACTGTGGTGTTGCTGAACAAAGAATCTGACCATGTGAATTTTGGTCTTTTGGAATTTTTTTTTTTTTTTTTTTTTTTGGAAGAATGGGCATGGATTTGGTTCTTGCAACTGAAGATGCCTTCCAGAGCAGTAAGCCAAGTTTTATGAACTATTCTGGTGAGAATTTGAAAATGCTAAGTGCTGGGAGAATTGTATTTGGAGGCTTTGCTTATGAACTTTCTAAGGGGAAGGCAAGATGGCAGAGACCTTTGTTGGAACTGGGCTACTGGGCATTTTCCTGCCCATGCCCAGAGAGTTTGATCAAAGTTAACTTTGTAATGGACAGATGTGCTTGGCTAAAGATATGGAACAGAGATAGATGATTTAAAATGGGAGAAATTCAAGCAAGCTTAAAATAACTGGCACTGAGACTGGTTGCTGAAGCTGCTACTGTCAAATACATTAGCATTTGAAAGGAAGATGGCCCAACTACTTTACATTGAAACAATGGAAAGGATGCCTATTGAAAGACTGAATGGAACAAATGCAAACTCTTTTCAAAGGAGATGACTAAAAGTAAGGAACCTGTTCTTCAAGGTCATGATTTATTTTATCCCTGAATTAAGAATATAGCTACAGGAGTGGGAGAAATGGCTTAGCAGTTAAGGCACTTGCCTGCAATTCCAAAGAACCCAGGTTTGATTTCCCCAGGACCCATGTAAGCAAGATGCCCAATGTGGCACCTATGTCTTCAGTTTCTTCGTAGTGGCTAGAGGCCCTGATGTGCCCATTCTCTCTTTCTTTCTTTCTCTCAAATAAATAAATAAATAAATAAATAAAACTTTTAAAGCATATGGCTATATCTGCACACCTGGTATTGGTTTTTGGAAGAATGGAAAAATGCATGGAGTGGGTCATGAAGTACACACAGTTTCAGGACCCACTGTTGAGATGCAACATGAGGCAGGGTGTGATGTCCCTGATGAAGAGACTGGTGAAATCACTGGAGGATGGACTGTGGTTTTCCTAGAGATCCAAAGATATACCAGGACTGTACAAGGGCTACCATGGAGTGCTGTTGGCTCAAGATGGAAGTTTTCCCTGGATACTCAGCCCAACTGGAGGTGCGGAATTGGAAAATTCAGAGATTTTCAGTCACTAGTTATGATAGCAGACTTGAACTGCAGATGTTTGGTGTTTGATTGATGGTTATTGAGTTTGCATTGGTCCAGTTTCTCTTTGTTATGAATTATAATAGTTGGAAATGTTTACTCTGTGTCCTGTGAAATCAAATTGAGGTCCTTTGGCTTGGCAGGCAAATTCCTTAACTGCTAAGTCATCTCTCCAACCCAGATTCAGGAGTTTGATTCAAGCTTGTAACTTGGTGTCACTGTGGGTGGATCCTAGGGTCCAGCTCTATGGTGTGGGGATGGATCAGGAATTCCAGACTGAAGATATGCTGAGTGTTGGAGTTCTACCTGGGATTCCTGGAGTCGGTTTGCATGTGTTGGTGGTGTTTGATTTTCTCTCTCTGCATGGATCTGATAAAGGTGGCCAGCTTCTTCTGCCATTATGGAACTTCCTCTGAATCTGCAAGCTCCTCCCATCAACTGTGTTGGCTTAGAGGTTCATCCCAGCAATGTGAAACTGACTATGACAGGTCTAATCAACCAATACTTACTCAATGCTTACAGTCCAGGATTTTGGACATAATTTTGAACATCAATTTGGACCAAGACCAACATGGTCTTTACCTTCGTAAGCTTGTAGTCTAGTTGGATAGGAAAAGCAAGCTTTTTGTTTAAATTACTATTTTTTTAAAATAAATATATATTTTATAATTTATATTATTCTGATTTTACATTCATAGTATTGGTTCCATTGTCCTCCTCCCCGTCCTCCCACTTTCAAAGGGGCCCTCATCAATGGGGAATGTGGATCGTGCATTGTGAGTTTGCTCAAAAGTTCTGGTGGATAGGCCCCAGTCTCTGTGCATAATGCCCCAACTTGTGACTCTAACAATCTTTCCAACCCCTCTTGCGCGAGTTTCCCTGAGCCACATTGGGGTCATTTTAGTTCTGCTTCCTTGATGAGGTTTTGGGAGCCTCTGTGTCTCTGGATATCTGGCTTAGTTGGAGTTGGATGTTCTCTGTGTTTATCTCCTTCAGCCTTTTTCTGGTGTTGTGATCGCCTTGAGCGCGGTATTCTTGTCCTTCCCCTGCGTTGTTCTATGGTTTCAGCTGGTGAGGTGTGGTTATCTGATCCTCCCTTCAGGTTCATTGTCCACCTGAAAAGAGATAAGCAAATTCTCCAACGGAGAGAGAAGTTAGTACTAGATAGAAGGGATAACCATATATGTTTTGGAGGGAACTTTATATGCATTGGCTCTCTTCTAGCCCACATTTGGTGGCCTCTAGATCTTGGAGACTGAGCTCATTTTTTGTACATGGCTTTGACTTATTTCCCAGTTCCAGCAATGAGTTCCATTCCACTGAATGGATTTATTAGCCAAATCAAGAGCAGTTGGTAACCCACCATGGCTGTTTGCCACTACTGCACTTGTATGAGCATTACATCAGATTGTTTCCTGCTGGGTATCTTAGACTGCAAGTTGTTTGGACCAATGTCAGACATTTTCCCCCAGTTGCTCGTGTAGCACCCTCTGGTACTAGACTAGCTAACTGTCTGGGTACTGACCTTCTTCCATATTCTGGCCAGGTCTCTCTCTGTGTTTGGTCTCACACACGTATGCTGTCTTCGACAGTAGGGTCTTACCATTAACCTTTGGTGGGTCACCAAGTACTCTGACCAAAGTCTGTCTTGTTTTGGGGAACCTTATTGACACCTTCTATACTTACATACAAAAAACATATGATATTTCCTTCCCCTCCCCCCATTCCACTTTAGAACACCAAACTCCATCATATCCCCTCCCTCTCTCCGTTAGTCTCTCTTTTAATTTGATGTCATCATCTTTTTCTTCTATTTGGAGGGTCTTGCGAAGGTATTGCTAGGCACTGTAAGGTCATGGATATCGAGGCCAATTTCTATCTGGGCAGTTGCATTGTAAGGGGTCATACCCTTCCTTTGGCTCTTCCATTCTATCTGCCCCCTCTTCTGCAATGGTCCCTGAGCCTTGGAGGGTGTGACAGAGGTTTTTCAGTGCTGGGCACTCCTTCATCCCTTCTTCTCAGCACTATGTTGCCTTTTGGGTCATCCCAGTGGTCATCGCCATCTGAAAAGAGAAGCTTCTCTAACCAGAAGTCAGAGTAGCATTAATATGTGAATATGCGCATTAAGTGTAGTATTTTCAGGGCAGCTTGGTGGGAATAATATATACATTTAGTTGGACAAGAGCAGGCTTTATATCCCTAAGGCTCATAACCTTACCTGCCATAGACTTTTGCTTAGGTTTTTCAGTACCAGGTATGTATTCCCTCCCGTAGAGAGGGCTTTCAGTCTAATTATGGAGCAGTTGGTTACCCTAAGAGTAGACATGCCACTATTGCACCAGTTCAGTCATTGGGCCTGTCTGGCCAAACTTGAATATTCAGCGTCCACTGTTTTCACTGCTGATGACTTCTGTCTCCCATACACTGCATGCAGTGCAGCTTTTTCCAGCTGGGAAAGCAAGATTTCTTCACCACTTCCCAGCTACACTCAAGTCTTAGAGCCAGGACTGTCCCTCATTTACCACTCTCCCATCTCTGGGTGGAGGACCTCATCACCCTGTGCTCAGAGAAGATCTTCTGAGTGTATTGATGAGGAGTCAGGGGAGCAGTGACTTCCTACATATTTCAAGAGTAAAATAAAAGAAAAATCAAAGGGTTATAATAGAAGCTAAAAAGGCAATATGAATAGCTAACATGAGTTCTTTTGGGGGCCAGTGTGTGGTAATGTCATAAATTGTAAAAAATGATTTATAGCCTTTGTTTGGGCTTCTGATGCTAATCTCATGCGCTGTATTTGTCCCGCTACATCCAACCTCTCATCCCACCGTCACCATCTCTGAGGCCAAGTCCATACTCCTCCCCATCAGCTCCTCAACCCCAGTGGACTTCACTTTGATGAAGGGTAGCAACACAATGCTTTCCTTGCCCTCATCATTCTGCTTGTATTTTTTGTGATCTAAACTCTGTTCTCTAACCCATAAAGACTCCTCTGTAGATATTCTACATCCTATTTAGAGGATTTAAGCAATAACCGTTGAGTACTGCCTGTTTTCTACCTTCTAAATTTCTGCTTTAATCATTCTGCCTCTCTTCCAAGTGAAGTGGATGCCTCTGACAATCACATAAGCGCAGGAATGCTGGGAAAGGAAAAGCACAAGGCTGAGGAGTCAGGTCTCACCAGGCAATTCTTGTCATGACAGCAGAGTGCAGGATGTTGACAGGCTGAAGGTCCAAAAAGATCCCATGGGACCTTTTAAGGCAGCTGACTTGGGACCTCAGAGTAAGGGCTACGTAGAGCCACCAATTAGTGTTGAGCAGGGGTCACCATGAGCAGATTCTAGCATCAAAACACCAGTTGGCTGCCACATGGAGAACAGAGGAAGGAAAGAGTGAGAGTGAGAAGGGCTGGTAGAATACAGGTATGTATTCAAACAGAGACCCCAGTGGATTGCACCAGGATAATGAAGTAGCATTGGAAGAGATTAGGATGGTTTTGTGGGTTATGATGATCCCATACTTAGTAGGGTTCTGTTTCAGAGTTTTTGACTAAAGAGTGGTGTGAGTATGCCCATACTGTTGTTCTGGTTTTCCCTTTAATGCAGTGAAGTGTTGACCAATTCCTTCTGGATTTCATTAGAAAATGGGCTTTGCATTGGATGGCTGAACTCAACTCTAGGTGAATTGGTGTGTTCTGAGCACACTGTAAATTGTGTAGGCTAAGCTGTGCTGTTTGGTAGGTGAGGCATATTAAATGCATTTTCAACTTTTATGATGAACTCATTAGGATGTTATTCATCTTAAAATCCAGTTGGCAAAATGTAACTAATGTGGGAATAGGAAGATCAGCAATCAGGAACGACGCCTAGGATCTGAGATGAATGGCCTTGCTAGAAGCACGCTGGACCTGTGAGGAGGCTGGCCTGAACTATTGGACATGGCCAGGGACCCTGGGCTGTGGGGTCACAGCTGGCCCTATGTCAGGAGTCCCTGGCAATGGAGACGGCCTTCCCTACGTTGTAGGTTGTAGTGAGCTGTCATCACCCAGAGTGGGCAGAACTGGCGAGGCCCTCCTCCTAGACCCCAAAAGGCTCTGACCATTCCATAAGTTGGACTTTGCCCCCCACAGTTCCTGACCTTGTGGCTGGCTGCCCAAGAGACCTTCATGTGGCTGAAGTCACGTAGCCTTCTCACCCCTCACGGTAACAGAAGTCACAGCCTTTTGTTATCTCCTCTTCCGCCCTTCCCCTTCCCTTATCCTTCCCCATAGCTTTGAAGTTACTAGTTCTTTTGCCACCTAGTTAACAGCCCATAAACTATGCATCCGATTGCCATATAGTCTGTACGTGCCATCTCAACCTTCCCCAAGTGTTTATAAACCCACTCCCCTTTTGAATAAGTGAGTGCTGTCCATCAGATGGTCTCCTGGGTGCTCATTGCCCCGTCATGTGTCATGTTTGCGTGGCACTCACCCGCTGCTCCAGGAAGGACCTTGCTGCTTCCCTCCCAACTCCTCTCTCCCTCACCTGGGAGGCCAATGACCCCGGGAAACGGGAACAGGAACAGAACGAGACCCACAGGCAAAATGTAACTAATGTGGAAATGGGAGGAATAGCAATCAGGGACAATGCCTAGCATCTCAGGTGAATCCCCAAACTAACTTTCCATGCATGTAAGCCAAGGTGTGCAGAAAGTCAAGGTTGGCAGGAAGTTCAGCATGTGGTGGGATTAGGGAGCTAATGCCATGAGTCCAGTTTGTTAAGTGGACAAGTTAAATAGACTATTGAATGTAAGATGGGAGGCTCAAGAATGAGGTTTGAGCTGGAAATGGAGATTTGGAACCTATCGGAGTAAATGAATGGTAAGTTGATAATGCCAACTTGGTCATTACACATTATATGTATCAAAACAGCAGACCGGAGCTGGAGAGATGGCTTTGCGGTTAAGGTGCTTACCTGTGAAGCCTAAGGACTCATGTTTGACTCTCCAGGTCCCACATAAGCTAGATGCACAAGGTGATGCAAACACACAAGGTCACACATGTGCACAAGGTGGTGCACATGTCTAGAGTTCTATTGCAGTGGCTGGAGGCCCTGGCATGCCAATTCTCTCTCTCTCATAAAAAATTACAAAGAAGACATCAGACTGTACCTCATACATAGGTGCAACTATCTTGTGTCAATTACAAATAAAATTTAAACAAAAGGACTTAGGGCAGCAGGAAGAAGGTTTATAGTGAATAGAACAAGTATTTTAAAATGCTGTTAAGATTTTTCTACATTTAAAAGTTCTCATGTTATTCTTTCATTAAGTATCCAAAGTAATTTGATTCATGAATAAATTATATGGATAAGCTAACTCAAATCTCTTTTTGCATGAAATAGAAAACAAAATGAAGTTAATAATTATAGCTTAAATTTCCTCTATTGCTGCTTTGAAAAGATGAGCTTTCACCTGCTAAAAAAAGAAAACTACTTTTCCTGGAGCCGATGCTTAGTTTTCAGACCACCCTCTGGCTGCCTGTGAGTCTGCTGAGCTCTGGGTCACATACCTGCAGCTTTTCTCCCACTGCTTTGACTCTGCTTCCAACAGCTTCGTAAGGCTGCCTCTGTAACTTGCATTCTTCCCCACAACTGCTATTGACTCAGCAGAAGATCCAGCAGGACCATTGTTCATCTGGGCCACTATTGCAGAATGCTGGAGACTGGACAATTTATAAAGAACAGAGGTTAACTTCTTATAGTTCGAGAGGCCAGGAAATCCAAGGTCAAAGGCTCACATCTAAGGCTCACATCTAACCAGAGATGTCTTGCTTCATTATCTCATCATGAGAGTGAGAGGGAGGGATCTACTTGAAGCTCGGCTGTCATTGCCATGAGTCCACCATGAACATGAAACCTTCAAGAGCAAAACTCTTCCCACAAGGCCCCCAACACTGCTGCACTGGAGACTAACTTCAAAGCCTTGCTTTTAAAGGGGCACATTCAAGCCATAGCCACCATCATCCTAAAATGTCTTTCAAAAATCTAGTTTGAGAAGTAGGAAGAATTGATATTTGGCTTGCTTTTCTATCTGTATTTAATCTTTAGTTTCCATTTAAAAGTGCTGGCCAAAATTACAAAGACTCACTTTGTCCAAGCTATTAATATATATAATAATCTGTAAAGATATAATATGTAAATCCCCATGTGACTTTCATCATCTTCTGATGCAAAGGAGACTGCTCTCTGCTCCCATGAAGGAGCCCACTTCACCTTCGACAGGTGAAGTGACTGGGTGACGTACAGGCCAAGCACAGACACAGTTTCCACCATCATCTCAGGTACTAGTAAAACATTACGCCAGTCTTGGACTATTTTGGTAAACATAAATGTATTTTGGAGTGGCCTGATATAATTATTTGAAGTCAGTGGGATCCCAATGGGACAGCATTCAATTCTTTACAGAAGGGAGGGAGCCACCCGCCTTGGCAAGACCTCCTTTATCCTTTATAGATTGTTCTAACCCTGGAGAAAGATGGATAAAGTACTTTTTTCTCTGTGAGGTAAGGTTTCACTCTAGCTAAGGCTGACCTGGAACTTACTCAGTAGCCCCAGGCTGGCCTCAAACTCACAAAAATCCTTCTACCTCTGCCTCCCAAGTGCTGGGAAGAAACATGTGCACACCATCATGCCTGGCTCTCATTGGCATCTTTTAAAAAATTTATTTACTTATATGTGTATACTTATATGTGTGAAATTGGGGTTGCACCAGGTCCTCCTGCCATTGAAGATGAATACCAAATGCTTGTGCCACTTTTTTTAAAAAAGATTTTATATATATATATATATATTCATTTGAGACAGAGAAAGGGAAAGAGAGAGAAGGAGAGTGAGAATGGGCACACCAGGGCCTCTAGCCACTGCAAGTGAACTCCAGACTCATGCGCCCCCTTGTGCATCTGGCTTACATGGGACCTGGAGAATCGAACTGGGGTCCTTAGGCTTCGCAGACAAACACCTTAACCACTAAGCGATCTCTCCAGCCCTTGGGCCACTTTTTGAGTCTGGCTTTATGTGTAATCAAATTTAGCCAGAAGACTTTGCAAGCAAAAGCCTAACCATTGGACAATCTTCCCAGCCCCACCCCCCCAAAGTACTTCTTTCTTTTTGGAATGGGGCAGCTAGACCTCAAGCTGGGGAATTTTTTTTCTTTTCTAGAAGCGTTTTGCAGTTTTGGCATTACTTGACCTTCAGTTGTTGATGGAATTTGATAACTTAGCCACTGCAGTCCCCAGTTTTCTCTGTGAGCAGGGTTTTGACAATGGATTTAGCATCTTGAATAGGCAGGGAACAATTCTTATTTTCCTTTTTTTCCCCTCAGCTTCAGATTTCCTTTTCAAGGAACTTGCCAATTTTACTTGTCAAATGTTGGCAAAAATGTTCATAATTCTCTCATTTTATTCTTTTATTCTTGTCCTTCATATTGATACATGTAACTTGGAGCTCTAGCCAAGGCAATGAGGCCAGTTAATGAAATGAAAGGTGTTAGATGAGAAGCGGAAGAGAAGGGACTCATGGAGGAACTTGAGTGTCCTAGATGTGATCATTACCTTCATTCTGATGATGGTCTATGGGTTTATCGATAGGCCACAATTTATCAAATTGTAAAAGTCAAGTATATATATCCTGGTTCTTAACTTACTACTTTAATAAAGCTGTAAGGAAAAGACACACTTACTGAAAATAGAAAACAATGATCTTTACATAACAATTACTAGAATGAATTAATTTAGCCAAGTCCCAGGATACATGATCGGTTTGCATGATCAATGGCAGTTCTGTAATTTAACTTGAAAACTGGGATGATAAAAATTTTAATTAATTTAAAACAGAGCTGGTCTTGTCTGACTAAATGTATATATTATTCCCACCAAGCTGCCCTGGGGGCACTACACTTAATGTTCATGTTCACATATTAACGCTACTCTCACTTCTGGTTAGAGAAGCTTCTCTTTTCAGATGGCAATGACCACTGGGATGACCCAAAAGGCAACATAGTGCTGAGAAGAAGGGATAGAGGGGTGTCCAGCACTGAAACACCTCTGTCACACCCTCCAAGGCTCAGGGCCCATTGCGGAAGAGGGGGGGATAGAATGGAAGAGCAAAAGGAAGGGTATGACTTCTTACAATGCAACTGCCCAGACAGAAATTGGCCTCGATATCCATGACCTTGCAGTGCCTAGCAATACCTTCGCAAGACCCTCAAAATAGAAGAAAAAGATGATGACATCAAATTAAAAGAAAGACTAATGGAGAGAGGGAGGGGATATGATGGAGTTTGGTGTTCTAAAGTGGAATGGGGGAGGGGAGGGAAATATCATATGTTTTTTGTATGTAAGTATAGAAGGTGCCAATTAAAAAATTAATAATTAAAAAAAAACAGAGCTGGGCGTGGTGGCACATGCCTTTACTCCCAGCACTCAGGGATCTGAGTGCCACCCTGAGAGTACATAGTGAATTCCAGGTCAGCCTGGACTAGAGTGAAACCCTACCTCGAAAAACCAAAAAATAAAATAAAATAATTAATTAATTTAAAACAGAAGTTAAAATGCTAAGAAATAAAGTTACGACAAAACATTCCTAGAAAAACTGAAAGCTATAAATGAATAAGATATATACCATGTTCATGGGGCAGCAACTCCAGTTATTCTTTTGGTACATGTGTGTGTGCGCATGTATGTGTGGGAGGGTTGCATGTGTATGCGTATGTGTACGTGTGCATGTAGTGCCTGGAGGATGATCTCAGGTGCCATTCCTGTGGGTCCACCCATCTTCTATCTGGGACAGGCTCTCTAAATTCATGAAATAGAATTGGCCTAGAATTCACCAGAAAGGCTAAACTGGCTGGCCAGTGAGCCCTAGGGATCTGCCTGTCTCTGTCTCCCTAGTGGTATAATTGCAACTCTGAACCACCATGACTGTTTATTTTCTACGTGGCTTCTGTGGCTTGAACCCACTTCCTTATGCTTTCATAGCAAGCACTTTACTAACTGAGCAATCACCCAAGCTGTGGAACTCCAACATGTCAGACTTATTTGTAGATTTGAGGAACTCTCAGTCAAAATAGCACCAAACATTTTGAAGAAACTGTAGAGCTCATTCTAAAATTGATCTGGAAATACAAAGAACCCAAATAGCACAAATAATTACGACAGAAGGAGAGTCGAGTTAGAAGGTCTATAATTAAAGGGCTTACTGTGAAATCCTCTAATCAGGACAGTGGGCTATTGTAATACCCAGATAGTGTCCAGTTAAACCTACATAGGCATGCTGAACCAATTTTCTACAAACAAAGAACAGGAAGCACCCCCAAACTTAATTGTTTAGAAGATATATAACTAATATATAGCAAAAACCCTGATTTTAACTATTACCTTCTACTTCACAAAAATTAATTTGATATAAATCATAGCTCTATACTTATAAGTTAAAGGCATAAAGAACCAAAAAGAAAACAAAGAATATCTATGTGACTTTGGGATAGGTGATCATTTCTTAGAAAAACACTAAAACTAACATAAAATAATTATGTGTGTTAAGTATTTTTATATATTTACTTGAGAGACAGAAAGAAAGATGCAGACAGAAAGAGACTGAGTATGGGCACACTGGGCCTCCTGCTACTGCAAAAAAACTCCAGATGCATGTGCTACTTTGTTTTTCTGGCTTTACATGAGTATTGGGGAATTGAACCCAGGCGGCCAGGCTTTGCAAGGAAGCATTTTTAACCACTGAACCTTTTCTCCAGCCCCTAAATTATATTTTTAGTTTTATTTAAAAACCATCGCTGGCTGGAGAGATGGCTTAGCGGTTAAACGCTTGCCTTTGAAGCCTAAGGACCCCCGTTCAAGGTTTGATTCTCCAGGACCCACGTAAGCCAGATGCACAAGGGGGCCACACACATCTGGAGTTCGTTTGCAGTGGCTGGAGGCCCTGGCGTGCCCATTCTCTCTCTCTCTACCTGCCTATTTCTGTATCTCTCTCTCAAATAAATAAATAAATAAATAAATAAATAAATAAAAATTAAAAAAAAAAAGAAAAAAAAGAAGAAGAAAAAACCATTGCTAAGAAAATGAATCAGGAAATTACAGTCTACGAAAACATTTCCAGTGCACATATCTAGAATGTAGACATCAAAGACAATGCTGAGTCATGAGAACAACAGGGTCTGTGAGAGAGTATTATATTTACATAAAAGTGGGCCTGCTTAGCATTCCCATGGTGCCCTATGCCAGCTGTAAGGCCCGAAGGAGACATGTCTAAGCAAGAGTAGACTTTCTTAGATTCCAACCACTCTGAGGCCAATGGTGGCACTCTCCTGCTTCCATTTAACCTCCAGATATGGTGAGTCAAATCTTCCCAGAGACCTTGTATAAGCCAACTTGTAAACCTGTATTATTATGCAATATGCAGTTTAGCTAAACCCTCTGCTTTTGCAACTGTGGAATATACCCCAGAGGACCTGGGAAAGTGCTGCAAAAGATTTCTGAAACTCCCGTGTGTGCGTGGGTAATCAGGACTGTGCTTATTTTAATTCAATAAAGGATAATTATAGAAAGTTATCAGAGTCTGAGGATCTCAGAAGAAAACATTCATCCAGTTTCTTTTCTCAGGAAGCCACACTTCAGAGAAACGGTTGCTATGTCTAGTTAGAAGGGTTATGCAAGGGTTTGAGTTTCTGCCTTCAAGCCTGCAGTGTTCTGAGGATGGAAGTCGAATGTGCTGCGCGGAGTTAAGCTAAGAGGATTATCTTAATGCTATAAATGAACACTTTAGCTAATCAACCATTGCATGCTCGTAGAAGAGGTGCAATTCTGAGGTCTCCATCAAAGAACTGGAGAGCCCACAGCTGTCAGATTACAGCCAAGAGAATGAGCCCTTCCCAGATCATGAAGGCAACATTTGCATTATTAAGTTTGTTTTTTCTTTGCCTGTGGGTATGTGAGTGTGTGTGCGTGTGTGTATACACATGTTCATTTACATTTGGGTACACATCTATGTGGGTGCACATGCATGCGTGCATGCGTGCATGTGTGTGTGTGTGTGTGTGTGTGTGTGTGTGTGTGTAGGCTAGAGGTCAATGTTGGGTACTTTCTGCTATTGCTGTCCACCTTATTTTATTGAGACAGGGTCTTTCACTGAACCAACCAGAGCTCACTGATTTGGCTAGACAGTCCAGCTAGTGCGCCCAGGGATTCCATGTCTCAACCTCCCCAGAGCTGGGATCACTGGTGCACCACCATCACGCTTGTCTTGCTCGTTTTATTTAATTTAATTTAAGTTTGTTTATTTTTCTAAAGAAAATTTAATATTTGTTTATTATATATTTATTTGAGAGAGAAAGAAAGAGAGAGACAGACAGACAGACAAACAGAGAGAGAGAGAATGGGCGTGCCAGTGCCTCCAACCACTGCAAACGAACTCCAGACACCTGTGCCACATTGTGCATCTGGCTAACGTGGGTCCTGGGGAATTGAACTGAGGTCCTTTGACTTTGCAGGCAAGTGCCTTAACCACTAAGCAATCTCTCAAGCCCACTTGCTTTATTTTTAAAGCACTACGAAACCAGAAGGAAAACTTAAGTATAATTCCACATTCAGATATTCATCTTGCATTACCATACTTTAAATCATTTCACATCTTGCCTTTCCCCTCCAAATATTGCATATAAGTATTCCCCTGTGTACAAAATGCCCCACAATATATTTTTCGTATGTATTTCCCTATTGATAGATACCGAGATTGTTTCCAACTTTTCTCTCTTTGTGTAACAATGGATAATCCCATAATGAATATCTCTTCATTAATAATTTATCTATTTCACACCATATTTTTAGAATTCCACCCAGAAGTTATATTACTCTCAATGGATATAAATTTTTTCAAGGAGCTTAGTGTTTCATCAGACAGCTTTGCAAAATCATTCTACCAATTTTCTGTCTTACCAGCAACCCTAAAACTCGACTTTTCCATGCACTCCTTGATAACCCTTGGCATTCTTACCTTAGAAGCTTTGCTTATTTAAAATAAACCAGTGTCTGTTTGGATCTACTCTTTAAAAAGGAGTAACTCCAACTAATTGTTGATTGGTTACTTGCGTGACCAATTCCCAATGAAATATATTCATTTGGAGTTAAACAAACACATTAAAAGTTTTCCTGAAAACATTACTGTCTATCCCAATCATTTCTGATAATCCACCCTGTTCTTTCTTTCTAGCACTCCATTCCTTCCTTCTAATTATCAAGGTTGGTTGCCACTCCACTTAGAAGGCCCATAATGTGTGGACATGACTAAAGTGTAGGATGAACAAGGAGAGGCATGCGAAGTAGATTGGTTAGGATTCCCTTTAGCAGAAACTTGAAGAAACCTGGTTCACAATGTTCCCATAGGGCTGGAGAGATGGCTTAGTCTTTAAGGCGCTTGCCTGCGAAGCCTAAGGACCTATGTTCGACTCTCCAGATCCCACAATAGCCAGATGCACAAAGGTGAGGCAAGTGCAAGGTCACACATGCCCACTAGGTAGCACAAGCGTCTGGAGTTCAATTTCAGTGGCTGAGGCCCTGGTGTACCAATTCTCTATCTCTTTCTCTCTCTCTGAAAAAAATTGCCCTAGCAAGTTACATAGCACTTTTCTAAATTCACCAAAATAGCCTTAATGTTGGCTGAAGAGATGGCTCTGTGGTTAAGAGCACTTCCTGAGCAATATGAGGACTGAGGAGACCTGAGAAACCAGTCAAGTTCCATTCTCAGGACCCACATAAAACGGTTGCTTGTGGCTTCATCCTTCTGTAGCTCCAGTCAAGTAGGGCAGCAGAGACCCAAGAATTGCTAGAGCTCATGCAGAAAGGATCAGTAAGAAGCTCTAGCTCAAGTCAGAATCAGAAGAAGAGAGACGGAGCAGGACGTTCATCCTTCTGCTCCATTCATTCACCACAGGTGAGAGTGTGGGGAGCCTCACAAGCACATCTATACAGCACACCCCACACCCCCACATCCGTTACACACACACACACACACACGCACACACACACGCACACACGCACGCACACACACGGAAGCAAACAGCATAGCGCGAATCTGAGTCCTGAAGGCTGTACTCAGCTCTCCATCACTGGTCAGGACATCATCCCTTTGATGGCGTATGTGATTTTGGCCTGGTTAGGAGACCCTCCATGCCCTCAGCCCATGCTTCTTTCTGTGTCCTCTGTCAGAACATTGTCAGGAATCCCAATATCGGGATCCAGAAACATCAATGTCTTCCTTTCAGGTCTCCAAAGTGAAAGAAGAATAACCTGTGGAGGGAGCAGATCACACTGGTTTATGTGACCCAATTAATGGCAGCTACTTGGCAACAGCATTTTATTGTTTTAATGAAAGGGATACCTTAGGGAAAGTAGGATGGAAGAAGGAGAGAAGTGGCGGGGGGGGGCGGTGGAAGGGAAATAGTGATAGGGAGAGGGAGAAGGAAGAAGGTCACAGGAAGTGACAGTGAGTAAGTGATTGCTTCTGTGTGTCTTAGAAGAGGAGAGAGGGATGTTGAGAGAGAGGGAGGTCGAGAACACTTTGAACCAAGGGATTTCACTTTATGCAGTTCTGCAGTGGGACTGTCCTAAAGTACCCCTTTGCCTGACAGGCTGCTGCACTGCGTGTCAGAGCCTGCAAAGGCTGCTATGAATGGCTTCTCAGCAGTTCCCCACAGGTCCATGCCCTGCCCACGAGTCTGTCCCTTTGTCACCTTCAGGCAGACGGCTGCTTTTGTGTGACAGATGGGAGGCATCCAACTATTGAGCTGATGATTCCATTAGATCATTCTAGAATAAGTAATGGGCAAAACCAGAGCTCAAAGTGAGGGAGCAAAATCAATAGATAAAACAAAAAGACAGTGTTTACATTCTTCAGCTAATGAGAACGCCTCGGGGTGTCCTATGAAACGACGAATGATTAGTAATGAGGAGTTAAGATCTGTCAGACTTGGGAGGAGCAGAAGGGCTTACAGGTTGTTCTTTGGCACAGTATTTCTCTAACACCTCCACGGAGGAGGTCCTGCCTGCCAGCCGCTTCCCAGTTCAGGATGAGACACATGCCATAAAGGACGCCCAATGAAGACAGTGACCGCAGCAGATGCTGAGGCCACGTGTCACTGCTTCTGGAAAAGCAGGTGCCCAACATCCGCTGTGAAGGGCTGATGGTCTGTTCTCCAGGGAAACATCTGGAAACTGTTGCAGTGGTTTTGGAATGCAGAGCAAAAGCAGAATCTTCTGAGATGATGTCATTAGGCCTTCCTATTAGATAAATCTGTATTGATTCAATACAAGATTAGGGATGAAGGGGTGGAGGACAGACAAGTATGAGAGTTGCCTGAAATTCTTCTTATTTGCTAAAAGTTCTCATAAAAATAGACCATGTAAGGGTCTGCGGGTGTGGCTCAGTGGTAGAGTACACATCTTGCACGGTCAAGGCCCTGGCTTCAGTGCCCAAAGTGAACAAGTCATCTCGGGCTGGAGAGATGGCTTAGCGGTTAAGGCGCTTGCTTGCAAAGGCTAAGGACCCACGTTTGATTCCCCAGTCCTCATGTAAGCCAGCTGCACGAGGTGACACAGGTGTCTGGACTCCGTTTGCAGTGGCTGGAGGCCCTAGCATGCCCATTCTCTCTCAATCTTTCTCTCTTTCCTCAAAGAAATCGACTGTGATCGGGGACAATATAGACTTGTATAGCCTACCAAAGCTAATGTAGCTCAGAAGAAGGTTGACTGTTCGAGGCTCTCTGGAGGAGCTTTGGCAAAAATCAATAGGCAATTGTTTCCTTGTCATCACAGAGGGATCCAATTTCTGTTCCTAGGAGCGTTCCTGGCTGTTGGTTGTGCTGCTGGTCCACACCTTGTTCAGCAGGTGGCGCTCTGTAACTATGCAGGAAATGACATATGGGGGCTTGGTAGGATTTTTATTTTTCCTGACAGAAGAAATCAGACTTTGAGAGAGTTGACCCCCATGAGCTATTATGGCAGAGCAGTTCTTGTAGGATTTTCTTAGAAGAAAGTGTTTCTTCGTGTGCCGTGCCGCTGCTAGGGTGCAGCCACAGAAGGAGCTCCCGGTAAGCATTTTTCCCTTCACCAAATGCCTGCTACGTTTGGCAATTATCCCAAGTCAATTAAATTTGATTTGGGGGGTTGGATTTATTAATGTTATTAGCACGCTTGGAACTGGTAATGTTTGCAATTTGCCAAGTGAGCAGTGGGGAATTCTCTGTTTAACTTGGAGCCATATGATCGTTTCTCTTCATTTGTCCCTCAGGTCCCAAGGTTCTGGCTTCATTAAACTCCCAGAGCTTCTCTCTGTTCACTCAGACTTGCTTTCTCAAAGCAACTAAAAATATTTTGCTCTTTTAGAAAGATAATTTCCCCCAAATATGGCACATTTAACATAAACTATGGCAATGGTAAAAATGTGTTGTTGTTTTTTTTTCATATGTGTGTGTGGTGTGTGTATGTGTGTTCACACTGTATATTAGGGTGCATGTGCACATGTGTTTGTGCATATCTGTGGAGGTCAGAGGTTGATGCTGGGTGTCTTCAATTACTCTCTGTCTCAGTTTTTTGTTTGTTTGTTTGTTTGTTCATTTGTTTATTTATTTGAGAGCAACAGACAGACAGAGAGAGAAAGAGACAGATAGAGAGAGAATGGGCATTCCAGGGCGTCCTGCCGCTGCAAACAAACTCCAGATGCATGCACCCCCTTGTGCATCTGGCTTACTTGGGTTCTGGAGAATTGAGCCTCAAACTGGGGTTCTTAGGCTCCACAGGCAAGTGCTTAACCACTAATCCATCTCTCCAGGCCTCCATCTCAGTTTGGAGACAGAGTCTAGTGGTTTAGTTAAACTAGCTAGCTAACAAGTGCCAGGGTTCCTCCTGTCTTTGCCTTTCCAGTGCTGGCATCATAGAACTTACACTCCCATGCTGGCTTTTACAGGGCGGGCGCTGGGCTCCAAGCTCAAGTTCTCATGCTTTTATGGTAAGCATTTTACTCACTGAGCCTTCTCCCCAGTCCCCATAAAAACGTGTTTGATGAGATAAAATGCCAATCACAAATGTGTTCAGTAGAAATCAGGGGCCAGGGGAGATGGCTTAGTCAGTACAACGCTCGCCACATCTGCATGGGGACACGATTCTGGATCCCAGCACTCATACAAAAGCCAAGTATAATGGCGCGTGCTTGCAATCCCAGCACTGGGAGGTGGATACAGGAGGATCCCTGCGGCTTGCTGGCTAGGTAGTTGTATTAGCCAGAGTTCTCTAGAGGAACAGAACTGATAGAATGAATTGTTATTAAAACGGGAATTTATTGGATTAGCCTCTGGCAGTCCAACAATAGCAGTTTGCAGGCTTGAGAGTCAAGAAACCTGGTAGCTACTCAGTCAACATGGCTGTATGCCTCAGTAGTCCCCATCCAGCCCTGAAGGCCTGGAGGCTTCCTGGAGAGCCGCTGGTCTTCAGTCTACACCGGAAGGCAGAGGAAGCTAGGTTTCAATGCAGATGAAGGATAGCCAGACAGGATAGATGCATGTGCAAGTGAAGGCGCTCACCAGCAAGCAGCACTGGCAGCCAGGCAGGAGGAAGGGGCTTTTCCCACTCTGGGAGATGGGCTCACTCTGGAGGAAGAACCTCCTCCTTTAGGCAGTCCTCCAGGAAGCAACCTCAGAGACCAACAAGATGAATGTCTGTGGATTCCTAATCAGATCAAGCTGACAACAGAATTTAACCATCACACTGAATCAGTGAGCTCCAGGTTGTTTGTAAAACCTGTCTTCCAGAAAAATAAAGTGTAGAGCAACCGAGGAAGACATCTGATGTTAACCTGTGGCCTCCACACGTGCACACACACACACACACACACACACACACACACACACGTGCAAGTACACACACGTGCACCAACACATATACAAACACACATACATATGCAAAGAAAAAAGAAGAAATTAGACATCTATATTATCTTCCCCTCTATTTCTACTCTTAATCTGAAAATTCCACAATAATTTGCGATGTATAAGAATTCAGTGTGTAACACCATTCAGATCTCAAAGTTTAAACTTAGTTGGTATTTGTGGATAAAGGGGAAGTGGGTGGATGGGTTGATGGGTGGGTGGATGGGTTGATGGGTGGTTGGATGGATGAGTGTATAGATGGAAGGGTGGATGGGTGGATGGATGGGTGGTTGGATGGATGAGTGTATAGATGGAAGGGTGGATGGGTGGATGGATGGGTGGTTGGATGGATGAGTGTATAGATGGAAGGGTGGATGGGTGGATGGATGGGTGGTTGGATGGATGAGTGTATAGATGGATGGGTGGGTGGGTGGATAGGTGGATGGGTGGGTGGATGGATGAGTGGGTAGATGGGTGGGTAGATGGGTGGGTGGATATATGGATGGGTGCCTACATGGTAGGGTAGTTGGATGGATGGGTAAGTGGATTGCTGGATGAGTGGATGGGTGTGTTGTTTGGATGGGTGGGTGGGTGGGTGAGTGGATGGGTAGGTGGGTGGATGGATGGGTGGGTGAATAGATGGATATGTGGGTGGATGGGTGAGTGGGTGGATGGGGGTAGATAAATGGATGTGTGGGTATATGGGAGGGTAGGTGGGTGGATGGTTTCATGGATGGGTGGGTGAGTGGATGGGTGTGTGGGAGGGTGGGTGGTGGATGGGTATATAGGTGGATGGATACATGGGAAGGTGGATGGGTGGGTGGATGGGTGTATTAATAAGTGGGTGGATGGGTGGGTGAATGGGTGGGTGGGTGAATGGATGGGTGGTAGATAGCTGGAAGGAAGGGGAATGAGAAGGATGGATAATGCCTTCACATTTTGATGATATTTGCAGAAATTGTCCATAGGACAGGGTTGTTGTCCATATGTCTGAGGAGTCACAATGACCATGATCATTTTAAGGAGCTCACTTAGGAAAGATAGCTAAGATAAATGTGTAATTTACATCTATAAATTTTAGGATGTTGGAACATACTTTAAAGTCACCAGAAATAATTGAAAAATGAAACAATACACTTTTATTTTCTTCAGCCCAGCAGAAACAAGAAGGGGAATTTCAAAACTGGTGTAAGTTGATTTTTATGAATTTGGGAATGGCCTGCAGAATCTTGGCCCAGAATTGAGTAAGACTCACTGTGGTTTTGCTCAACTTAATAAACATTCATTGAAACTTATCACATGCCATGAAGGTTACTAGGCACAAGTGCATGTATTCATTTTACCCTCTAGTAATCATATAATCCCATGGGGAAGGTGACATATGAACAAATGATTATGTAAAGTGACATGACTACCAATACTATGGATGGAGGAAAACTACACTGCAACATTGTTGAGGGCGATGACAAGTTAACACATCTTCATTTTCTAGTGCCTAGCAGAGATTCTGGGACACTTCAGGGGCTCCCAAAATTTTACTGAATTAACAAACCCTGGAGTTGAAAAACATTTCTTGGAGAAGTTGGCATGTAGAACATCCACAAAAAATGACAACAATGATGAAAGTAATATTGTTGTTTGAAATACTGATTTCTATTCTCTTCTCAATAACCTTCTGAGACATGTGAGCTCGGTAGGTAGACTGTCCATTGCACTGAAGATGAAGCAAAGACACAAATTACCTAAACATTTACTATTAAGATTTGAGTATTAGACACAAGCCCCCTTTGAAAATATGGAGGGCCATCCTAGAAATGGATAATATTAAGCAATGAGAGAGCAGGCAGAACTAGGAGTGACAGAGAGCTACTAAAATGCTTGAAATTTATGCTATAAGAAATCAGAAATTGGGCTGGAGAGGTGGCTCAGTGGTTAAAGATGCTTGCTTGCAAAGCCTGATGGCTCCAGCTTTGATTTCTCATTACTCATGTAAAGCCAGATGCACAAAGTGCTGCATGCATCTGGAGCTTATTTGTATTGCCCATACACTCTTCCTTCTCTTTCTTTCTCTCTGTCTCACTTTCTGTCACTCACCTTCTCCCCCTCCCTACTTGAAAATGAAGAAAATATTTTTTAAAAAGTCAGAAATTACTGAAAGATGCAACATGGCTAAATTTAGTTATTTATCTAATTGTTTAATCTGGGTTATTTCAGTTGCCGGGTGGAGGTCGGATATAAGCCTTGGGAAGAATATGGAAGTATTCTGAAGGACAAGGGAGGGTTGAAAAAGTGCTGAGAAGTGACAGTGGAGTGTTCAGCACTGAGTGAGACATCTCTATCACACCCTCCAAGGCTCAGGAACCATTGCAGAAGAGGTGGTGGAAAGAATGGAAGAGCCAACGGGGGAGGAGGAGTGCTTTGCAACATTGTTCCAGACACAAAGTGGCTGTGGTATTTATGACCTCACTCACAGTGGCTGACACTACTGACCCAAGACATGCACAATAGGAAGGGAAAATGATGGCATCAAAATGGAAGAAAGACTAGTTGGAAAGAAGGGATTCAGTGGGGAGTGGATATGCGAAGGGGCAAGGGGAGGAGAGTAGGAGGGGCTTAGGGTTATAGCATATTGCCTATATGTACAAAGGTTGTCAATGAAAGTTATTTTTAGCAAAGCGTTGACTATATGAAAGACACAAGAATAAGGAAAGGGTGTCTGGTACCTGGCAAAGCCTGGGGAAAAGCTGGGAGATGAGAAGGTATAAGATGAGCTGCAGACTTCACACACTTCATTCCGGGTGTGGCAAAACCTCCGGGATAACAAGAAGTAAGGTTAATGAGAAATGATATTGAAGAGGTAAGTGGGGTCCAGATTGAGAAATGAACTTTATTCTTGAGAAATGCAAGATCAGGGGCTGGAGAGATGGCTAAAGGGTTAAGGCGCTTGCCTGCAAAGCCTAAGGACCCAAGTTCCACTGCCCAGTACCAATGAATGCAACACCAGATATACAAGATGGAGCATGCGTCTGGAGTTGCTTTGCAGTGGCTAGAGTCTCTGGTGAACTCATTCTCTCTCGCTATCCCTCTCAAATAAATAATAAAATATATTTAGAAATGCAAGATCAGAGCTGGGGAGATGGTTCAGTTGTTAAAGTGCTTGCCTTGCAAACACATCCAGACCTGAGTTTAATCCCCAGTAAATGTCAAAAAGGCAGGCATTGTGGTTCAAATTTGTAATCCCACCCCTGAGGAGGATGAGGCCAGCACAGACCTGGGACTTGCTGGCCAACTAGTCTACCGTACTTGACAAGTTCCCATCCCTGGCTCTACAAAGGCAGAAGATGCTCATGAGGACCAAAGCCCAAGGCTGCCCTCTGGCCTCCACACATACCTGTGCGCGCGCGCACACACATCCCAAGCAAGATCACTGAGAGCTTTTAAGCATAGGAATGAGATGACTAAATACATATTTTAGAAAGATCCCTGTATTGGGAAGAAAACAGACTTGGAATCCCTCACCACAATCCAAGCAAGAGATTAAGGCAATGTGAGGGGGCAACGGGGCCCCAGATACAGGCGGGAGATGATTCAACCTGGCTCTAGACATGGCTGAGTGGTCATCAGGAACAAAGAGGGAGGCAGGGGGATAAAATAAGAAACAATAGATTTTGATTTGTCCAGAACAGAGTTGTAGCAGAGTCATGAGTGGGCGTGCTCTCGTCACCCCTCACAAGGCAGTTTGTGCGGGAAGTTTTGTGGTTAGAAAGGAGGAGTCTACCAGGTTCTTGGCACGGGCCACAGCACAGGTGCCAATCAACCACCAAGACAGGGAATGCAGGAGAAACAGCAAGTGCCAGGCTGACTGTTTAGCGAGTTTGGAGCCTGCTGTTAGAGGGTAGAGGGAGTCTTGCCTAGGATGGAGACGTGGCAAGTTCATTTGCAGACAGTTTGCGGTGCGGATCCAATGACTGTTTTGAAGCTGCTGTCATGGATTAGGCTGTGTTCCGGGACATTTTGTCCTTAGATAACCAGCTGGTGAGTGAATATTTGAAGAACATCAATTTATCAAATATTTTCTGGGTGCCTGAAGTGAATAGATGGCTATTTATAGCACAAGACTGGTTAGTGGGAAGTTCTTTTTCTTTTCTATTTTTTCCATTATGTTTTAGTAGAAAACACTGCATAATGAACTCATGGCATTTTCATACATGTATGACACTTTACTTTGCTAATATTTACCCTCTGCCACCTGTCCTTGCCCCTCCCTGCTCTGTGAACACTTTCATGTCCATGCACACATACGCCATGTATATATAAGACATGTCCATACACACATATCCCACGTATAAGACAGAATATACGATGTTGGTCTTTCTTTTCCCCTGCCATTATCCTCTGCTGTTCCCATCTCCTCCCTCACTTAGACCCCCTTTGTTCTCACATGTGGTCCCTCTTCTATTTTCATATAATTCATGTGGTATATATTTTTTCCTAGATTCTGTATATAAGAGAAAATGTGTAATATTTGACTTTCTGAGTCTGGCTTATTATACTTAACATGATGATCTTCAGGTCCAGCCATTTTCCTGTCAAAGATAGAATTTCATTTCTTTACAGCTGGATAGAGCTGCATAATTTTCTGTATCCATTCATCTGCTGATGAGCATCTAGGCTGATTCTGTAACTTGGCTCTTGTGAATGCTTCTGCAGCAAACATGGGTATACAAGTGTCTCTAGTGAATGGTGAGCTTCTAAGGGGGGGACACCACATACCTTCTTTAACTGTGAGAGTCTTGCACACAAGGGCACAGCAGGGCTACATAATCCACAGAAGGAACTTATTGTAATCAGCTACAATGAACTGCATAACTAATTATCTTCAAGTTGGTGAGATACAACTAACATATTAAGATGCTATGTTTATTTTTCCCCCTCTTTTTCTTCTTTTGCCCCATTGGGCTTTGAACCTAGAGCTTCATGCACGCTAGTCAGGTACTCGACCATTGACCTTGGTTTGATATGTTTATTTTTGTTTGTTTGCTTGCTTGCTTGTTTTTCTAGATAGGGTCTCAGTCTAGCCCAGGCTGATCTGGAACTCACTCTGTAGTCCTAGGCTGGCCTTGAAGTCACAGTGATCCTCCTACCTCTGTCTCCTAAGTGCTGGGGTTAAAGGTTTGTGCCACTACCCGTGGCTATGTTTGTTTGTTTGTTTATTTTATTAGAGAGAGAGAGAGAGACAGAGAGAGAGAAAGAGGCAGAGAGAGAATGGGCACGCCAGGGCCTTTTCAGGGGCTGTGAACGAGCTCCAGCCACGAGCACCACCCCCCTTGTGGCTCAAATGAGAAATTGCATGCTTGCGTCACTTTTGCGTCTGGCTAGACGTGGGACCTGGAGATTTGAACAAGCGTTCTTAGGCTTCACAGGCAGGCTCCTTAACAGGTAAGCCATCTCTCCAGCCCTATGTCCTTCTTTTTAATGATACATTTAAATATGTGACATTGACAGTTTAAAAAATTAAAAGTGTTTTCAGAATTTCCCAACAAGAAGAGAGCAGCATGGGCACTACCATCCATGGCTCACTTGTCCTTGCGCTTCCCTGGAATGTTTCTGGGAGGTAGAAGGACTCAGCAAGTAGTTCCTTTGATCTAGTTTCTTCCAGCTCTTATGACACTAGACAGGCAAGGTGTCAGGCATGAGGTACCTAAGAGCAACTGCAGCTAGATCTTGGTAGTAGTGTCTCCTGATGTCAGGAATCCGCTTTGTGGTTAAATACCCCAGAAGCTATATCCGGTTGTTCCCACTATATCATTAACAAGGCACTAGCTCACGACTAATTGCTGCACATGTGCATCCTCAGAAGACCTTGATTCCATCATATCACTCACATTCTGATTTTGACAGCCTCCTTTCTTCTCTCTGTGGGCTCTAAAAGATTATAGGAAGACATGCCCCCAAAGGGTGATCAACTCCATCATAATTCAAGAAGACAAAGGGATCACTTCATCCCAGGAATATACACCCACCTGGTAAATACTCATAAAACCTTCTTTAAAATTGGTAACATAAAACCCACTGTGATGCTATCCTCCTTTGAGACAGCCCACTCCAATCTCCCTCCGCAGTGTTGCTTTGATAAATAAACTTCTGCTTAAAATGTGTCTCTTGATTGAATTCTTTCCTTAGGGAAGACAGGAAGAAAGAGAGCCTGTGAACTGGGAAGATGGCTCTGCGGTTAGGTGCGCTTGCTTGTAAAGGGACCCTGGGGCACACTGCTGAACACTTTCTGGCCTCTGAGCAGCCCAGCTGCATCAGCCCAAGCATCATTTCCTCAGCCATATTAGTGAAGGGCGGGTTCAGGCAAGTACCAGCTCTCCTATCACCTCCTTCACATGGCTTCGACCTTCTTTACCAGTCTGGTTCCCCACTGATTAGGACTACTTTAGGGGACATGAATTGTGTCTTTTTTTCTCTCCTCCTGGGGCTCCCAGTTCAGTGCTCAGCCGGATAGAAGCATCTTGGTTAATGCTAGATGGTAAAAGACATCACTTGCTATCCTCGGACTAGCTTTCTTTCCTCTGCATTTTAACAACTTCTTTGGTGTACCCACCTCCCATCCCTACCAATTCCTGTTTTGAACTCCTCCACATTCTTCCAGTTGCCCTCTCTGACAGGCACCACACCTCCTTGTCAGCAATCTTTGGCTCCTCTGAACTCATAGAACCACCTCTCCTATACTTGAATTCCCTGTTTTTACAGAGAAGGAAATAGAAACGTGTCAGTGTGCGATTGATATGACCCAGAAGCTTGGCCACACACATTTTATAGAATGTGAAGACAGTTCAGTGAAGCTGCCTTTTCATTTGGGGTGGGGTGGGGTTCACAGTGGACCCAGTTAAACCATCCCCACAAACAGCACAGAGGTCTGCTCCATGCAGGGGCAGACCCTTTCCTGGCTTTGCACCGGGATTGTGCTTTAAAGCCTTGTAGCTCAGCCAACAGCTGCCTTTTCTCTGTTCTCTGCTGGGTAATAGTAGAGGGCAGGTCTCTGTCTAATGGGAGCAGACTGACATTTTCTCTCCACATGTAGCTGACTGCTGTCCTAGGTTTCCAAGCACAGCCACATATTAATAAAACCATCTTCTCATTGGCATTTTCTTAGCAGTGCAGCATCATTGGGGAATGCCAAAGAGCTCAAACACCCCTAATATCTCCCCACCACGTGGCTGTTCTATCTATACCTAAACCAAGAGAGATCATCACTTCTTTTCCTCCCCAGGGAGCTTTTATGGGTTTGAAACTGGATCAGTAATTCCCTGAACAAAGAGGAAGCAACCCACATTTAAAGCAAGGTCTGCGTGGTTCTGTTTTAGCCATTCTGGCTAACTAGTTGAGAAATGAAATCATTTGGCTTAAAACTCAGCTTAAATCTCAGATGCAGTTACTGTGCCAAGACAATTTCAAGTTAGTATCACCTCACATTGTTTAAGGCTATGACTGAGGAAAACCCCACAGGGACCACATCGTCACAGAGTGGGTTTGCATCTGAGTCTCATTACTTGTGTGCTTGCAGAGGAGCTGGCTATCAAAATGCACGGAAAATGGGGGAGGGCAAAGATAATTCATCCCTCTCCCTGTTTGATGAATTTCTCCAGTGTAGCTTGTACCAGATACTGTGTCAGGCACAGAAATAAAGACCTGATCTCTACTCTTCAAAGGCTCTTAAAAACCAAAGCAAGAAGTCCCAACAATACAAAGCACTAAGTGCTGGGCAGAGAGGTGCTGAGAATGGACCACCTATACCACAGAAGAGTTCTTTGAACAGGAACTTAAAAGGAGAGAATTTTGCACAGGGAATGGAGCATTATAGACAGAAGAAAGAGCATGTAAGAAGATAGACCTGAAAAGGGAGGGAGTGTTCTAGAAGCAAGAAGTCACTATAGGAAAGAGGATGTTAAGGTGGTGTCGGGAATGTAAGCCATCTTATCCAGAAAGAGCCAACAAATCAGAATAAGAACTTTATTCTTTACGCGCAAGCAGTTATAAGAAATATTCAACAGGTGCCGGGCATGGTGGCTCATGCCTTTAATCTCAGCACTCGGGAGGCAGAGGTACGAGGATCGTCGTGAGTTTGAGGCCACCCTGAGACTAGAGTGAATTCCAGGTCAGCCTGGGCTAGAGTGAGACCCTACCTCAAAAAAAAAAAAAAAAAAGAGAGAGAAGAAGAAGAAGAAGAAGAAGAAGAAGAAGAAGAAGAAGAAGAAGAAGAAGAAGAAGAAATATTCAAGAGACAAGGTCATTGATACCTGGAAAGGAGATGTCAGTGTACATCTCTTGAGAGACCACTTCACTCAATTAGTCTTTTACTCCCTCACTCATTCATTCATCAGTTACTCATGCACTCCCTCCCTCATTCATTTATTCATGCACTCTCTCACTCATTCACTCCCTCAGTTCCTCATTTACTTCCCCTCACTCATTCATTCACTCACTCATTCACTCCATCACTCACTCACTCATTTATTCATTCACACATTCACTCATTTATTCACTCACTCATGTATCCACTCAGTCATGTGCTCATTCACTCAGTTGCTCATTCATTCACTCACTCCATTACACTACCCACTCACACAGCCAGTCATCCAGGCGCATTCACTCTCCCCCTCACTCCTCACTCTGATCACATTCCCCACTTTTGAAAGAATGCTGACTGAAATATGGAAGCTCTTTTGCACATAGAGACCATGGCTAAGTTTAGGAGACTAGCTAGCCATTCCTTCTGATCTATGGGCTCCACAAACACAGATTCAAGCAACATCAGACTGAGAATGTTCAGGGGAAGAAGAGCATCTGTACAGCCATTTAATTTTCTTGTCATTATTCTAGAAGGAATACAGCATAGTAACCAATTGCACAACATTAC
Organism: Orientallactaga sibirica; assembly: GCA_036365145.1. Taxonomy (NCBI): domain Eukaryota; kingdom Metazoa; phylum Chordata; class Mammalia; order Rodentia; family Dipodidae; genus Orientallactaga; species Orientallactaga sibirica. Next base: position 1,256,773 of record JAEOAD010001031.1, read on the forward strand.
GCTGTATTAGGTATTGTAAGCAACTGAATCTTTTTTTCAAGGTAGGGTTTCATTCTAGCCCAGGCTGACCTGTAACTCACTATGTAGTCTCAGGGTGGCCTTGAACTCATGGCAATCTTCCTACCTCTGCCTCCCAAGTGTTGGGATTGAAGGTATGTGCCACTACACCCAGCCGAGATGTTTTAATGTATATGGGAGGGTATGCAGGGATGATATGTCATTTTACAGGAGGGACTTGAGCATGGGTGGATTTGGACATCTGCACGAGTCCTGGAGCCAGTCCCTGACAGATTCCAAAGGGAAGTGCACAAGTATCTGGTGAGAGGCCATGGAAATTGGAACAAATGCAATTGGCACTGGGGAAGCCAAAGAAGGATGGAAGAAGGGCCCGGAAGATGACTCAGTGATTAAGCCTGCCAGCCAGGGTTCAATTCCCAAGCCACCCATGTAAGCTGGAAGCAAAAAGTGGCCCCAAGCATCTGGTGGTCATTAGCAATGGCAAGAGGCCCTGGCACTCCCTGCCCACAACACACCCAAATATAAATAAATAATTTTTTAAAAGAAGGGACTGGGAGACAATTTGGTCATTAGCAATGGCAAGAGGCCCTGGCACTCCCTGCCTACAACACACCCGAATATAAATAAATAATTTTTTAAAAGAAGGGACTGGGAGACAATTTGGTAGTAGAATCAGTAGACAGTCTGATTGAATCGAGCTGGGAAGGTGGAACAAGAATCACTGGCTACTCTCATTTCCAGTCTGATGGCTGTGCACTGCTGATGATAGCAATGGAATTCACTAGATGCTAGTTTGGTCAGAGGTAGGGATGCAGGGATGATATGTCATTTTACAGGAGGGACTTGAGCATGGGTGGATTTGGACATCTGCACGAGTCCTGGAGCCAGTCCCTGACAGATTCCAAAGGGAAGTGCACAAGTATCTGGTGAGAGGCCATGGAAATTGGAACAAATGCAGTTGGCACTGGGGAAGCCAAAGAAGGATGGAAGAAGGGCCCGGAAGATGACTCAGTGATTAAGCCTGCCAGCCAGGGTTCAATTCCCAAGCTACCCATGTAAGCTGGAAGCAAAAAGTGGCCCCAAGCATCTGGTGGTCATTAGCAATGGCAAGAGGCCCTGGCACTCCCTGCCCACAACACACCCAAATATAAATAAATAATTTTTTAAAAGAAGGGACTGGGAGACAATTTGGTCATTAGCAATGGCAAGAGGCCCTGGCACTCCCTGCCCACAACACACCCAAATATAAATAAATAATTTTTTAAAAGAAGAGACTGGGAGACAATTTGGTAGTAGAATCAGTAGACAGTCTGATTGAATCGAGCTGGGAAGGTGGAACAAGAATCACTGGCTACTCTCATTTCCAGTCTGATGGCTGTGCACTGCTGATGACAGCAATGGAATTCACTAGATGCTAGTTTGGTCAGAGGTAGGGATGCAGAGAGTAAATGAGGGAAAGATAATGAGTTTGGTTTAGAGCTCGTCAAATTAATGGGTCTACGGAGCATCCTGGTCAGAAGCTCACTCTTCATGACACCTGGCATCCTGAGACCAGTGACAAACATGCACATTTTCAAATTCCCCTCTAAGTGAATTTAACACGATTCTTCCATCTCACCACCTGTGCATATGGTTTCCAATCCCCTGTGAAATAAAATCCATGAGGTTTACCATGGCCTGAAAAACTCTATGGGACAAGCCCCTGCCTCCGTTTGACCTTATTTTATTTTATTTTGGTTTTTTGAAGTGGGGTCTCACTCTGGCCCAGGTTGACCTGGAATTAACTATGTAGTCTCAGGGTGGCCTGGAACTCACAGTGATCCTCCTACCTCTGCCTCCCAAGTGCTGGGATGAAAGGCATGTGCCACCATGCCCAGCTTGACTATCTTTTTTATTGATTAGGAATTTTTCTATATGAACTTATTGGGTGTTGTCCATATTCCCATAGTTATACTCTTATATCCCTTCTCCCCCACCCCAAATCCACTGATGGCCCTCCTCAGTAAGTTATTGGTGTTATCTGTGGGGTCATGAATGCATCTGTTAGTCTCTGTGTGTATGGAGAGACCATACCTCAGGATACTCCTTCCCACCCTTTGGCTCTTACAATCTTTTTTGTCCTCTCTTCCATAATGTTTGAGGAGCTTTGGTGGTTGTGTTCTATGAGTACTTTAGTGTTAATCTCTCTGCAGTCTCTGAATTTCTGCTTGGAAGTGTTTTGCGTGTTCTCTGTCTATACCATCTCCCTGGAGCTAGTTGTTAGGTGCACAGTGAGACTAACATCCATGGGCACATCCTTGGTAATGTCGCCTGGGCCCTGGTAGACTTGAGGGAGGCGTGTCTTTCATGATGGGCAGTAGGTCATTTTTCTTGTCATATTGATGGATTTGGTGTTTTGCTGCCCCCTGTTTTTTTTTTTTTTAAGCAGATTCTCCAACCAAGAATGTGAGCAACATGGACTAAAGGGGATAAGCAAAGTTATTGAAGAGCCTTTTTTTTTTTTTTTTTTTGGAGAGAGACAGACAGAGAGGGAGAGGAAGACAGATAGAGATGGGTGCACCAGCAGCCTCTCAGCTGCTGTGAACAAAATCCAGATGCATGCGCCCCCTTGTGGTCAAGTGCGGCATTGCACCCCTTTTGCATCTGGTTAAAAGTGGGACCTGGAGATTGAAGCCGGCGTTCTTAGGCTTAGGAGGCAGGCGCCTTAACCGCTAAGCCATCTTTCCATCCCTGAAGAGACTTTTTGATGGGAATAGCCATAAAGTGGGAGCTTCTCTCTGGAGTCTATAACCTTCATATCCACAGGATTCTGACTTGGTTCCCTCCCACTGAGCAGACTACATTCCCAAGTAGAGAACAGATGGTTACCTGCATAGGCTGTGTGCCACTATTGCACGGGTATGTACATTTTGTCTGGCTGGTTGATTTTTGTAACTTAGAGGATACCTTGCTTGCTCACACTGTTGGTGGCCATTATCCCCCAGCAAGCCATTTCGCATTTTCCCACCACTATGAGGGCTAGTCAGCGGTGAGTTGGCTTGCTTCTAGGTTCCAGTGTAACATTCTGTGCCTTCAGCAATAGGGTCTTACCATTTGCTTCTGGTGGGTAACCCGGTGCTTTGTCAATAGCCTGTATTGTCTTAGGGAACCTCATGGGTCTCCCTGACCAATAACTCATTGTGGGGCAGGGGAAGTGACCCAGTTTTGGCACTGATATTTACCAGTCAGTGCCCATGTATTAGGATTATGATTTCTTTGCCCTCTACAGAGCTCTTCTGCTCTTCTGCCTAGGTGATCTCTCCTACCCCTCTTTATTTGACCTTATCGTGAAACCATCACTATCACCCTGTTGAGCCCCGTTCATTCTGCTCCTGAAACCCAAGAGCCCTTCTTGCTCTCTTGCAAATATACTGCAGCTAATCTTTCCACTGACAGTTCCTTTGAAAAGTCATCAAGGGGCTGGAGAGATGGCTTAGTGGTTAAGGCGCTTTCCTGTGAAGCCTAAGGACCCGTGTTTGACTCTCCAGGTCCCACTTAAGCCAGACACACAAAGGTGAGGCAAGCACAAAGTTACACATGCCCACTACGTGGTGCAAGCATCTGGGGCTTGATTGAAGTGGCTGAGGCCCTGGCATGCCAATTCTCTCTCTCGCATTCACTCTCTCTAAAAAAAAGTCATCAAGATTTCAACTGGGGGCTGGAGAGATGACTTACTGGTTAAGGCGTTAGTCTGAGAAGCCTAAGGACCTAGGCTCCATTCCCCAGCATCCACATAAGCCAGATGTACAATGGGGCACATTGTCTGGAGTTTGTTTGCAGTGGCTAGAGGCCTTGGCATGCCCATTCTCTCTATCTCCATCTTTCTTTCTTTCATAAATAAATAAATAAAATATTTTTTAAAAAAGATTTTGACTAGAAACCATCTCCTCCGAGTTCGTCTCTGTAAAGGCTATCACCCTCTTTAGTGAGGACATCTGACTTTTAAAAAATATCATTTCAGAATGTTTGTTGACAAAATTATGCTGTTCATAGGGTGTCTTTCGTGGCTGTGTGTGTCTCCCCATATTTTTCCACGGATGCTTCATGAAAACTGCAGTCCTGCCATTGGATTCTAGCACCTAGGACTGCACTGGAATAGAGAAGTCCCTCAATTAGTACTTGCTAAAGAATGTATAGTAAGGGAATGAGGGGAGAGAGGAAGGGAGGGAGAGAGGAGGGAGGGAACAAGCATGGATTATAGGAGCCCAGAGCTTTGATTTGATCAGACCACAGGAATCAGGAAAGCATTCCAAAGCAACTGAAGCCTAGCTGAGTCATGAAAACCAAGGAGGGAGAGTTCAGCTGACAGAATAGGCCACTAGAGCCTGGCAATCAGAGCTGAAGCTGAGTGCGCTCCAACGGCCCCAAAGTTAGCGACGCCTACAGGAGACCACAGAGCATCCCTCCGGGGATGGCGTGTGCAGTCCTGGGCCTTTGTTCTGGTGCGTGTACTTCCTGGCTCCTGCTTCACTTCAGCACTCTTTTGAAGCGTTGGCAGGGTGTGCTTCTGCCATACCTTCTGTGGTAGTTTGAATATATGTCCCCCAATATATTCAATGTTTTATTACTTAATAGTTTGCATCTGCAATCACCTTGCTAGAGGCAAGGTCACTGGGGGCCGGTCTTAAGGTGTGGTGATGGTTTGAGATTCCATTGTAAAGATATGCAAATGTGCCTAGCAGGAGTTCCTGAAGTGTGCTGTGTGACCTTTGGCTGTAGTTTTTGCTCTGTGTGCTGTGGTGGCTGGTTGGCTTTTGCTCTCTCTGCTTGGCCCTGTGAAGAGCAGGCCGCTTCTTCTGCCATTATGGAACTTCCCCTGGATCTGTAAGCTTCAATAAATAATATCCCTTCCTCCATAACTGTGCCTGGTCTGGAAGTTCATCTCAGCGAACCTGAAGCTGTCTGCAACAGTAAAGTGGTACCGAGGAGTGTGGGGTGAGATGAACCAGATTGTGTGGATGTTCATCTTTTGGAACCTTTGTTTTGGAGGAATGGGCATGGACTTGGTGCTTGCAACTGAAGATGCCTTCTGGAATGGTAAGCCAAGTTTTATGGACTATTCTGATGAGAGTTTGAGAATGCTAAGTGCAGACAGTATTGAACTTCGAGGCTTGGCTTATGAGCTTTCTAAGGGGAAGGAAAGATGGCAGAGGACTTTGTTGGAACTGGGCTACTGGCATAAGGGATGGCTACGTTCTGCTATCCAGGTCCGGAAAGTTTGATCAAGGTTAAATTTGTAATGGACTGATGTGCTTGGCTAAAGATATCGGACTGAAATTTTAAGATTTTTGAGTTGGAAAACCTGAAGCAAGCTAAAAGTAGAGGCACTGAGACTGGTTAAGCTGCTATTGTCTACACATTAGCAATCTTAAGGAAGGTGGAAGGAAGGTGGCCTGACTTGATTTACATTAAAACAATGGAGAGGATGCCTGAGGAAAGACTGTTAGAAATGCAAACTTTTGGAAAGAGTGTTTACTGGAGAAGGAACCTGCTTTTCAAGGCTCTGATTTATTTTGTCCCTGGATTAAGAATATGGCTGTGTCCTGCACACCTGGTATTAGTTTTGGAAATATGAAAAATGCATGGAGTGGTCATGAGTTGCACACGGTTCCAGGAGCCGCTGCTGAGATGCGGCATGAAGCAGGGCATGAAGACCCTCAGGAATAGGCTGAAAGAGCCTTTGGAAGATGGACCGTGGTTTGCATGGAGACCTGAAGATGTTTTGGATATACCAGGACTGTGCAAAAGGGCTACCATGGAGTGCAGTGTTGGCATGGGATGAAAGTTTTCCCTGGCGACTCTGCCCAGCTGGAGGGGCGGAAATTGGAAAACCTGGAGACTGTTAGTCTCTGGTTATATTGAACTTGAACTGCAGAAGTTTGATGACAGCTGATGGTGGTTGAGTTTGCATTGTTCTAGTCTCTCCTTGCTATTCCTTATACAGTTAAAATGTTTACTCTGTGCCTTGACATGTTGAAAGTATTTAACTTGTTTGATTTTACAGGACTCACTATCTTAAATTGATCAAGACTGTGAGAACCTTTGAAATTTGACTGAGTACAATTTACAATGTGTGATAGTTATAAATCTATTGGGGGCCAGGAGCTAAATATATTGGGGGCCAGGGGCAGAATGTGGTAGTTTGAATATATGTCCCCCAATATATTCAATGTTTTATTACTTAATAGTTTGCATCTGCAATCACCTTGCTAGAGGCAAGGTCACTGGGGGCCGGTCTTAAGGTGTGGTGATGGTTTGAGATTCCATTGTAAAGATATGCAAATGTGCCTAGCAGGAGTTCCTGAAGTGTGCTGTGTGACCTTTGGCTGTAGTTTTTGCTCTGTGTGCTGTGGTGGCTGGTTGGCTTTTGCTCTCTCTGCTTGGCCCTGTGAAGAGCAGGCCGCTTCTTCTGCCATTATGGAACTTCCCCTGGATCTGTAAGCTTCAATAAATAATATCCCTTCCTCCATAACTGTGCCTGGTCTGGAAGTTCATCTCAGCGAACCTGAAGCTGTCTGCTACACCTTCTCTCCTAAGTTTCTCATTATGGTCCCTTCTGCTAAATTCCTATCAACTGTAAGCATTAAATGAGAAGAGGTCATTTGAAATAAAGAAGCAAAAAGAAAGTGAAAAAAAATCCACACCTCCCCTGTTATGTTAATGCCTGCAGGAGGTCCTTGTCTTTGCTATCAATATCCTCCCTAGCTTCAGTTACTCATAGGTAAGCACGGTGGCCTTTTCCATAGTTATATGAAATCAATGCCATTGCTATTTTTCTTTGATGTACTTTTAAATTTTCTTTAACTTACGTCAAGCAGCATGTAAAATCATGAGTAAGAGTCTTCACTTTTTTAATATTTATTTTTATTTATTTATTTATTTGAGACAGAGAAAGGGAGAGAGAGAATGGACACACCAGGGCCTCCAGCCACTACAAACTCCAGATGCATGAGCCACCATGTGCATCTGGCTTATGTGGGTGCTGGAGAATTGAACCTGGGTCCTTTGGCTTTGCAGGCAAGTGCCTTAACCACTAAGCTATCTCTCCAGCCCAAGATGCTCCACTTTTTTGTTGTTGTTTTTTTCTTTTTCTTTCTTTTTGAGGTAGGGTCTCACTCTAGCTCAGGCTCACTTGGAATTCACTATGTAGTCTCAGGGTGGCCTTGAACTCATGGCGATTCTCCTACTTCTGCCTCACAAGAGCTGGGATTAAAGGCGTGTGCCACCACACTCGGCACTTTTTATTTTTAAATATTTTATTGTTTATTTATTTATTTGAGAGAGAGAGAGATACAGAAATAGGCAGGTAGAGAAAGAGAGAGAGAGAGAGAGAAAGAGAGAGAGAGAATGGGTGTGCCAGGGCCTCCAGCCACTGCAAACGAACTCCAGATGTATGTACCCCCTTGGGCATCTGGCTTACATGGGTCCTGGAGAATCGAGTCTCGAACTGGGTTCCTTAGGCTTCATAGGCAAGCATTTAACCGCTAAGCCATCTCTCCAGCCCTTGGCACTTTTAAAAAATTTTTACTTATTTATATATTTGAGACAGAGAGAGACTGGGAAAGAGACAGAGAGGGAATGGGCATGCCAGGGCCTCTAGCCATTGCATGTGCCACCTTGTGCATCTGGCTTATGTGAGACCTGGAGAATCAAACCTGGGTCCTTAGGCTTCGCAAGCATGTGCCTTAACCATTAAGCCATCTCTCCAGCCCAAGATTCTTCACTTTTTAAGTGTCCAAAGTCCCATTAAAATAATCAACTATTGAAATTAAAATATCTTTATTTTATATTTTATTTTCCTTTTAAGGCAAGGTCATGTATAACCTAGGCTGGTCTAGAACACTTTATGTAGCTGAGGATAATCTTGAACTCCTGATCCTTCTGCCTCCGCTTTCTGAACCCTGGGATGACACACATGTGCCACTATGCCTAGCTCTCTGATATCTGTCCTTCGTGAATTGTGTTTGCCTGAGGGAGGTTCTGGAGTTCAGGATGCAGCAGATCCAGGCTAAGATCCAATCAACTGACATACACAGACAAGTCTGCAAAGGATAATTTGTATTGTGAAACCCTGGAGAGGGGTGGGGGGTGCGGGTGCGGGATGGCTGGCATTTGGCTTCTCTGGGAATGCTTGCTTCCTTTAGCCTGGGATCCAGTACTGAGGAAATGTCAAACTCTAGTGTTTGTTTGAAGGTTGGCTGATCAATTAATATTCATAATCATGCCTAGGAAATCAAGAGTCAGAGGCATACTGAGTAGTATTATATGAAAACACTCTGTAAGTAGCAGTTATCCTTTAAAAAGAAAGTTCTCTCAGGATTCTAGAACTTTGTTCCTTCCGTGACTCCCCACATGCATACACCCTTCCCTTGCTGGATGGTTAACAGTCTCCTCAGTTTTGTGGCTTTTATCCATGGTCTTTCTAGATTGTTTTTTTCCGTTGGGGTTCACCAGTGCGTATCAGCCTGGTGGAGTTTGTCACCTCACATGGGCTCAGCAGATGGTGCCCTGGGTTTTGTCACTTCTGTCTTTATCCTTTTATCTAGCAAAAGGGGATGTTCTGTACCAATGAATCTTTAGATAATTAAAGCTTATCCTTTGAATGCTCCCAAATATTTTTTTAAAAATCCCAACCGTTTTGATAGAAATCTTTCTAAATATATTACACACTTGACTGCCTTCTTCTATAAATGAGAAAATTTCTCCCCGAGAAAGTACAACATGTGTATGGTAGAAAGAGTGTCTCAGATCAGCCTGTGTTTGTTTGTGGTTCTGGTTTTCTCTGTGACCCAAGGATGAAGCCGTCGCATGCTAATCAGACTGATGCTTGTGTTCTCATTGCCAGGCTCTGTCTTCAAGGAGCTCACCATTTTATTGGGGTAGAGGATATGTAAATATGTAGAGAGATAATTGGTGATGAACACTGAGAGTCTGTGAACACAGAGAGTCAAGCATAATGCATAACCTTATTTGGTCAGAAGGACAGATGGAAGAAATGCAAAGATGCCTGAACTGAGTCTTGGGTGATGGGTAGAAGTTTGTCTTAAAGACTAGGAAGCTGATGCATTCCGAGGAAAGGCACAGACATCAAAGACACACAGGTTTAAAAGCATGTGATACAGCTGCAGCAGGTCAGCAGTAGCTTATGTGGTTCAAGTGAGGATGAATAGAGGAAGACGACTGATAAAACTTCCAGAAACTTCTCAGTCTAGTGGAGGCCGGTTTGCCAAGTCCATTTCCCATTTGACTTTGACTGCACTGAGGATGTGTGAAGATTCATAAACAGCCAAGGACATGACCAGATCTGGGTCATCTCAGCTACGGGACTATGACACTGCGGTGGTCTTGCATTTAACGGACGTACACTGAACATGCAGCACGTACAGAGGTAAACCGGATCACGGAGACTCAGAAGTGAACAAGGGGCAGGAGCTTGTTCTTGTGGGGCTGAGAGGGCAGCAAAGCCAGTCAGCGGAGACAGCAGTGGTGCAAGAGATAATTGTGGGAGATTCTGCATACACAATGCTTAGGAATGCTTAGAGCCTGACTCTAGGGCAGATGTAGAAGATGGATGTAAGAAAACTCGCAGGTTTCAAGCAGGGTGACCAGGCATTGACTAAAGTAAACAGGCGGCTCTTTAGGGGGCACAGGCCATTGCATCTCTATGTGGCAGCATTTACTGGCTGACCCAATCTCATTCCTGCTTCCATCCAGATAATAGTTCTTTCTTCCACTTTACCTCAGTGTCTTGTACAGACTTCTAGTTTTGTTTTTATTGTCAAACAGACATATTTTCCTTCTATTGTACTCTGAAATCTAACGTATTTCTGCAACTCAAGACCAAGCACCTAGATACTTGGCGCTTCAAGAAACCTCAATTAAATAAATCATCAATGAAATCATAATGAAAGAAGCTGATGCAGTTACTGGTGTTGCTGGGACAGCCACCACCAGCTTATGGGAGGAAAGGGTTTATTTCAGGCTTATAGGTTCCAGGGGAAGCTTAATCATGGTGGAGGAAGCTGACTCACCCCTTAATACATCACAGCAGAGAGACAACAGCTAGTACCGGCATGAACAGCCAGAACTCAAGCTGGCTCTCAACACACCTCTTAGGGCTGCACTCAAGATCCACACCCAGTGACACACCTACACCTGCTGAAGACTAAGTAGGAAGCTTAATCAAAACTACCTGAGCCTATGGGGACCTACATTTATGTTCAAACCACCATTGAAGCTTAGGAGGCAAAGGACAAGAGCAAAAAAGCTGAATGATCAGTTTAATCTTGAAGTTGTTACCACAGCTGACAATTAGTTTATATTTGAACTTGTTAAATCAGGGGGCCATGTGGGATGTGAATATAAGGAGAAAGATAATTTATATATGCTTGAATTAGTATGTTTTATGTGTGAATGGTATCATTGAGGTAGCATGTTCCCAATGCCATTTAAATAAGGAAGAGGAAAATTCAAAAGGGAGACTGAGATAAGAACTGGAACTAGAATTCCATGTAGCCGCCATCTTTGATGTTGTGATGCGATGATAAGATCCAGTGACAGGCTGCAGCAGGGTTGTACGGACAATTCAGCCACACGCAGTGTGTTCTTGAATCTTCTAGGAGGGGCTCATGAGAGGATGTCTGCTAAAGAAAATGGGAGCTATCACAGCAGATAACAGATGTGTCCTGGCCCATGGTGGGGTGGAATGCACATAGGAATACCGCCATTTCCCCAGGACAGGAAAGACTTGTGAAGATTCTTGTAGAAAATGGGGAAGAGTTTGTGGGAATCCAAGGAAGATCGCCTGAATCTTCTGTGTGAAGAAAGAAGGGGATGGGAGGAGAAGCCTGGGGTCTCATGGCGAGCTCTGAGGTGCTGTAACTTTATATGGAGGAGTGATGAGTTCCTGGCACGAGCAAGTAGAATGCCTGAGAAGCGGCTGCCCACACATCTTCCCGGCTTGACCTCATGGTTTATTTTAAATGCCATAATCTCCTGTACCGACTCCAGCAATCATCTGGTCTCTGGTCTCTTCTCACAGCCTGCTGTGAGAAGTGAATTGTTCCCCGCCCCCTCCTCTGGCAGAGTACTGCTGGAAACTTCTCTGGGAAACAGAAGACACTTTAGTTTCTGCTCTTCCCACTGTTTCCTTTGCAGTTTCTGGCCAAAGGGGATTAAAATGTTGATTTCATGTGTGTCAATATTTTCCTGCGACTCAATATTGCAAAGGTTCTCTGACTTCTCCCTCTACCTTCAGCCATGCACCGTCTGCCTTGGGTTATTTACTGGAGGGTACAAGGCTTGGAAACTGTTTTCATTGCCCTTGGGTCAGACTTTTTAAGTTACCTGTTTCCTCACTCCATTTCTTGGTATTGACAGACTATCTGCCTGTTTCAGATCTCATGTCATTTGCAAAGCTACCATAACAAAGTTCTACCAGCCAACTGGCTTAAACCAATGGGTGCGTTCTCTCTCAGGTCTAGAGGCCGTACATCCACCATCTGTCTGCCAGCAAAACCATACTCCATTCGCCCCAGGGGAGAGCTTTTCCCTGTGTCTTCTACCTTCTAGTGGCTGCTGGCACTCCTTGGTTAGCAGCTGCATCCCTCAAGCTTGTGCTCTGTCTTCACATGGCACCCTTCCTTTTGAGCACGGATGTACTTTCCTTCATCATCACTGGCCTTCTTGTAAGGATGGCAGGCATCAAATCAAGGGCCAACTGTAATCTAACATGACCTCATTTTAACGAATTATATGTGAGACATCTTCTTTCCAAACAGACCCCATTCTGAATTTCTGGAGAGATGTTTATTTTGGGCAAACCATTATTCAACCCAGGGCCGTCCTCCTTTGCCCTCCTGTTACTGATATTGTAAGAACAAGGATGTGAGTCTAGTCAAACACAGTCTCTTCTTCCTCGACTCTCCCCCGAATCTACATCACCCTGCTGCTGTTCACCTTCAAGCTGGCTCCAGGCCTAGTCTGCATTCTGAGATTCTTAGGTAACAGATTTCTTAGTGAGAAATGTCACTATCCCTGTTGTGAAGGTAAGATGTGGAAAGTGTAGCCAGATTTATTCTCCCAGTTTAGGTCTCACAACCATGGCAGTGGCATATGGGGTTCCTTGGCTGCCAGCAGTTCCCACAAGTGCCTCTAGGTGGCATGTTAGACACTAACTGTAAGTAGGAACTATATAATAATTCATAGTCAAATTTCAGTCTTTGCAACAAAATCAAGCTACCTACCAAATGGAAACCCCTAAACTCTATTAAAGTGAAATATTAGAATTCATGCTATTTGGGATTGCAGAGCATATGTGTGCTTGTTGACAAAAGTACATTTGGTTTCTGCAGGTTTTAAGACTCTTTTATTACTGTCCCCCCTTTCCCATGTTGTGTTGGAGCAATTTGCCAATAATTTAGCCATGGGGTATAGTTTTTGCCTCTTCTTGATTACATTTTGCGGGTTTTATTTGACCTACGCATCGGAGAATGAGGGCTGCATGCTGGCTGCAGGTCTCCACAGCTTCCACAGTGCTAGACAGAGGCTGTCTTCTTCCCACTGACTCCAGAGGAATGTCCTGTAGGGAGAAGAAAGGCAAACTGCCTTGTTCCTTCATCAGTACTGTAGTTTGGACCTTGAATACCCACTCCCCAAGGCTTGTTGTCAGGTCAGGGCACTGTTGAGAGTCAGGGCCTAGTGGAAGGAAGATAGTCCACTGGTGGGTGTTTCCTTGAAAGGGACATTGGCTCATGGCCCCTTTCTGTTTCTCTGTTCCTTTTCCTCACCACCATGAGGCACATAGGCCTCCTCTGCCACATCCTCCCACCATGACACACTGGGCTGCCATAGGCCCGAGGCCGAATGGTGAGTGACCATGGGCAGAAACCTCTGGAAACAGGAGCCTGAGCAAGCCTCTTCTCCTGGGAAGCTGATTAGCTCACATTTTGTCAGAGTGATGGAAAACTAACTCTGCTGTGCTGGTCAGTGTGTTTCTACCTCACAACGTGTTCCTCATGGTCTCTGGGAGCCTTTATCCCACTTCCTGTCCTCATGCTGAGGGTAGGTTCTTTCTTTAAAATTTTTTTTTCTGCCGGGCGTGGTGGCGCACGCCTTTTATCCCAGTACTCGGGAGGCAGAGGTAGGAGAATCACCATGAGTTCAAGGCCACCCTCAGACTACATAGTTAATTCCAGGTCAGCCTGGGCCAGAGTGAGACCCTACCTCGAAAAACCAAAAAAAAACAAAAGAAAAAAAATTTTTTTTCTGATTTATTTCTTTATTTATTTGAGACAGAGAAAGGGAGAAGGAGAGAGAGAGAAAGAGAGAGAGAGAGTGAGAATGGGCATGCCAGGGCCTCTAGCCACTGCAAACTCCAGACGCATGTGCCATCATGTGCATCTGGCTTCTGTGGGACCTGTAGAACCGAACCTGGGTCCTTAGGCTTCACAGACAAGCGCCTTAACCACTAAGCCATCTCTCCAGCCCCTGATAGCCATTGCCTAAGTCCTTAGTACTTCTCTGAGGCGGGTCCTCCTCCCACCCTGCCAACTTGCCATTCGCAGGAAACAATGCCCTACCTTCTGTCACGAGCACAGGGGAGAAAACCCGAGGTGATATGAGTGAGCTGGAGCATGTGCCAGACAGAAAAGTACAAACCAGACTGTCTCGAGGAAGACAGGTCCTGGGAGGGAAACATATGGCGCAGTAAACAGACTTGAATGTTGGACAAAAGACATGTCTTTCCCTATTTTATTTTCACTCAATTATGGTCTTTTTGCCTGTCTTTGTTTCCTTCTGCCTCCACAGGCTCCCATCACCTCGAGTTCCAGTTTCTCTCACCCTTGATTTTCACTATGAATCCAGTAGGCTTTTTCCTCCTGTTGGATTATTTATGACCCAGTAGTTTGTAGTGCCGTTGGTCAAGCATTAATTTACCTTTGAACACTTTCCATTTCCTTTGTGGCTCTCGCCCCAACAGCTTTATCCTGTTTCATTCTCCTCAGCACTTTCCCCGTTCCTCCAAAATTAGCTCTACTAAAATTTAATGTCTTTAGTTTCCCCTTCTGCTGTGGTTTCAATTCTCCCAGGTATCAACATAACTATTATTAGCCAATCTCTTTGCTTGTGGGCAAGTCCGTGGCTAGACGCCACCACGTCCCCCTCCCTCGGCCATGCCCTTGGTCCTAAATCCAGACAAAGCCAGTGGATCTTGCCTTGTGTGGATGGTTGGCCTGGGTAGCAGGTGATGTGACGGGCACAGCTACTGTGTGTCTTCACTGCTCTCGACGGTTGCCAGCTTGTCATAGAGCACAGCGCACGCAGCTTGCCACTCTGCCCCCTTCTGCCCCGCTCAGCTCTGCCAAGGCCCCTGGGACGGCACACCCAGCATTGCACCACGAATTCCCTGCGGACTGGGAGGAGAGAGTGCATGTGCACGTGCACGTGCACGGAGGAGGAATTCAATGCTGAGAGCCCGCCTGCTCTTTCTTGCAGCTTCACCACTTTCAAGATGTTCGGCCCGTGCTGGCTCTCCGCTGCGCTCCAGTTACTTGATGCAGCCTTAGACGTGAAAGCCTCATTTGATGGACACGACTGAAAGATTGATACAAAAATCGTTGCTGTTTATGCTTCCAGCCTTCTGGAAGAGTGGAAAAACACTCACCTCTCCTCAGCATTCGCTCTGCTGCGGTTGCCAAATTATCTAACAGCCAGTCGGTTTCCAATCCGACAGCATGGTATTTCATTTATGAAAAATTATGCGTCGCGACGTCTGTTTCTGACTACGCCAGGCTCCTTGTAGTAGGAACGGCGATGATGCTGGCGCCTCTTATTCAGAATCTCCGTGTCCTTTGGGCTTCCGTGGACTCTTGAAATGCAAGGACCAGGAGGCAAGGACAGGGAGTCATCTGGGAACACAGCTGTGTGGAGAGTTCTCCGTCACCTGAGTCTCAACAATAGGAAGGTTTTGCCCTCTCTTGTTCAGAGCTTCAGTGCATCTGTTTTTCTTTCTCCTTCTGTCCCCACAGTTACACACCCTCATGGTTTTTTTTTATATATATAATGCATGTGAGCATGTGGTGCAGGTGTGTATATGTGTTCACATGTGCGTATGGTGTGTGTGTGTGAGCGCACACATGTTGGTGAGTGTATGTAGAGATCAGAGGACAAGCTCTGGTGTTATCCTCAGGAACTCCAACCATCTCCTTTCAGACAGGGCCTCGCATTGGCCCAGGACTCACCAATTAGGCTGGACGAGCAGGACAATGAGCTCCAGAAATCCTCCCATCTTGCCTCCCTAGCACGGCACCCAGCAGTTTACATCAGAAGGTTAAATGAATGTGTTATGCTCATCAAACTGCCTTCTAAGTATTTATATCTATACTCACAGATGAGTGCTGCTCTCAGCTTTGTCAGAGGCATTTCCTTTGTGGTGGCCAATGATTACTGGGGAGAGCCAAACACTCACTCAAAAACAAAGCAAGTGACTCTGAGTGCTCAGCATACATGGGCAGCCATATCACCTTCTCCAGGCTCAGGGACATTGCGCAAGAGGCGGTAGAAAGAATGAGAGCCAGGTAATGGGGAACGCTGTCTTACAGACACGACGGGTTGCGCCCAGGACTTCACAGCAGCTGTGATGACCTCGACAAGGCAAAGGCTGGACCCATCATTCTGTCAAGGCTGGTGAGGGGCTCATGAGAACCCATTCTCCTTTGAGGAGTCACTGGCAGTTAATGGTTGCTGGGAAGAAGAGGCATTTTTTCAGTAGTGTAGCCATTGATAACTTACTTATGCTATAGGAAATAATTCCCACCCACACTCATGCAAGCAACTACATTTAAAACTAGTGGGACACACACACACACACACACATACACATACACAAACACACACACTTGGGGAAAACATCAAAACAGAAGAAGGGACTCAGCATGTGGGGGACAAGAAAAGGTATTATAGACTATAAAAATTATTAAAGAATATTATATGTATGTATAAAATTGTCAAAAAATAAAATACATTTAAAAAGTAAGTGTGTGGTCATCCTCAGGTACCTAGCGAGTTCAAAGGCAGCCTAAGCGATGTGATATCCTATCATAAATAAATAGATAGCAAAAAACTATTTTAAAAAATGGGGAGGCCAGGCATGGTGGTGCTTGCCTTTAATCCCCAGCACTGGGCAGGGCAGGGATGGGGGAGAGGAAGAAGGCTATGTACTTGGAGGACCCTGAAAACTTTTTTTTCAAGACAAGCTAGGATTGCACATGAGTTTAAGAAGACTTAAGAGATGTTACAAGATTTTGATTGGAGAAAGAAGAGTGCATAGATATATGGATCAGAGAAGTAACCACTTTGGCTCAAGGGGAGAGTATAAGTGGGAGGAATTTGAGAGAAAAGTGATCACTTGGCCAATCAGGTGACCTGCATTAGGCCTCCACTGCCTCTCCCTCTCCTAGGCAGTTAATGGCTGCTTGATAGGGAGAGACTTCCTCAGTGTTTTCATTCCCATAAGTAACCTCTTACCCAGGTTCCAGTATCTGATCCAAACTAGACTCCTTTTTCAAGGTCCCCTTGGGTGGAATCATTTCTTTTTCTTTTTCAATTTTATTTATTTTATCTTAAGAGAGAGAGAGAGAAAGAGAGAAAGAGGCAGATGGATAGAGAGAATGGGTGCGCCAAGGCTTCTAGCCAATGCAAATAAACTCCAGACACATGCACCACTTTGTGCATTTGGCTTACTTGGGTACTGGGGGATTGAACCTGGATCCTTAGACTTCACAAGCAAGTGCTTTAACCACTAAGTCATCTCGCCATCCCAAATCATTTCTTTGGTCACATCTCCCCAGGAAAAGTTAATGCAGTGCCTACTTCCTCCAGCTAGGCCCACCCCTCAAAGTTTGCACAACCACCCAAAACAGTGCCACCATCATAGTACCAAGTGCTTAAAACATGAGCCCTGGGGAACAGTTATGCTCAGGCGATGGAACTAACACTGTGTCTTTAAAATCTTATCTGTTGAGCAAGGGAGGTCTGGGATGGAAGTTCCCTGTAAAGAAAGCAGACCCTGCGAATGCGTTTTCCTTTCTGGTACTCTGTCATTTGCTACCATTGCTGGTACTGATTGTTGTTGTTGAGTTAATCTCAGTAGTTGAATAGCTTAAGAAATGTCTCAATTAATGTCTGAATACCACTTGGATTAAGATAACTGCACTGAAATATGCAGCCTTATCCATTTGCAATTTGTAGGAAAACAGCCTGTCTCTTCTTTGAGTTCAGCGATTCCAACCTTGTCTGTGTGTATGTGTGTGCATGCGCACGTGCTTTGATGGGTCATGTTTGCTTTCACAGCACTTTGCCAGTTAACAACTAGACGGCTTACCAAACTGACAGCTGTTACCTAAGCAGGCTAACTGGCCTGGAGTGACAGTGGGTTAACTCACCCTGCCTAATGAAAACTCCCTAGGGTTTGCTTAAAGCTGGCACAGAGCCGGAGCCTCACACTGTATCTGGTTCTTTCCAGCTCCATAGACTCCTAGTGCAGCAGCATTTGTGAAGACAGCCAGAGAGACAATTTGGCTAAATTTATCCAGTGCAACAAAATTCAGCTTGATATTCCATCTTCAAATATCCTGACATTTTTTCAGGCTGCATGACATGGGTTCTATATTACCAAGATTAAAAGAGAAATCTTGCTAGGTTTCAAAAGCCACTTAGCTGCTGTTAATGGTTTGGCCTATTGATATCATTTCAAGATCCACTAACATTTCCATGGTTGCTTTAATTAGAAATAAAGTTTCTTGGTCTCATGCTAGTGGACAAATGCATAGATATTTATCATTGCAGCATTTGCTTAGAGCAAAGAGGCTTTTAGACCTTAACAGTATGATTCATTACTCCAAAAACCAGAGTTATGTGGAGTGTGCCAGAAGCTAAACTGGTTTTTCTTACTTACCTAAGTGAATTAACAAGGTGAAACTTTGCTCTTAGAATGCTGTTCATTTGTTCTAGAATGCACAATGATAACAGGTTTCTTAAAAATGTCTGTAGTCTATAGATATGCATTTAAAAGTGATCATTGAAGATGTCACAACTACAGAAGTTTTTTAATGCTTTATTTTATATTTTTATATCTTTATGAAATATATTTATAGTTTACATTTTTGGAATCTATCAATCTAGCTTGTATCTATTTATATATCATCTATCTATCTATCTTTCAGCTATTTATTTCTATATTACCTATCTATGGTCTATCGTCTATCTATCTCTCTAGATATCATCTATCTATATTAGGCAAATGTAAGAAAGAAATTGAGACCTTATCCTTCTTCAGCTCCCCAAGTGGACACTTGGACCTTGGATGTGTATGTAACCAAAGGTCCTTTTATCAGACCTGCTGAAACTAACCCATCCACCACTCTGCTGCAGTTTTTATACTCTTTTCAGTGTTGGTATCTGTTGTAGTTACCTTCTTGTTGCTGGTACAAAGAACCTGACCAAAAGCAGCTGACAGGAGGAAAAAATTTATCTCAGTTTCCAGCCTTGATGGGAAGTTTTGTTATATCAGGGGAAAGCATGGCACAAGCAGAAGCTGGACATCACCTCCTTGTCACGGTAGGTGGAAAAAAGCAGAGGAGAGTG
This sequence comes from Orientallactaga sibirica, assembly GCA_036365145.1. Taxonomy (NCBI): domain Eukaryota; kingdom Metazoa; phylum Chordata; class Mammalia; order Rodentia; family Dipodidae; genus Orientallactaga; species Orientallactaga sibirica. The sequence goes on from JAEOAD010001031.1 coordinate 1,275,475, forward strand.
AGCCAGTCTCTGGCAATGGAGGGTGGCTATAACACACCAAAGGCTGTCCCCAATACCACACCTACTCCAGCAAGCCTCCACCTCCAAAACTGCCATCAGCTGGGGCCCAAGCAGGGGACATCAGATTCAAACCACCACCGTGTCTTCGTCATAAAGTACCATTATTTATGCTGTGGTCATAAATTTTAACATTTCTAATTTCAGTAAGTGATTGTTAGTTACTGACCATACATTGTGTATTATCACTATATGAAGGTAAGTTGTGTATTACCATTACATTAAGGTAGACCAAAGTTCTCTGACCTTGTCTCTCAAATCTGGCATTTTCTCATGTAGAAATGTGTTGGAGATTGTTTTTCTCACGTGGTTAGAGTAGACCTGATCTGATACACACATCTCAGATCTCATCTTAATTATACATACCTATATGTTTTTGAAGTGTAAAAAATTTTATTTTATTTTTAATGCTGAAGCAGGAAGGTCATGAGTTTGAGACCAGCTGGGGCTACAAAGTGGAATTCTGTCTCAAAAATAACAAAAGGTGAGCTTTGTAAAGGCATTTAAACTTAATTCAAATATAAGAGAATTAGAATCAGAATATTAGAATAAATATATAAAATCCAAGTACATTAATTGACTAAAGGAAGCATAACTTTGGATAGCCAAGCATTTGCCTCTTTCATTTTTAAATACTTTACTTAAATTTATTTATTAGGCTAGAGAGATGGCTTAATGGTGAAGGCACCTGCCTGCGATGCCTAAGAATGCTTGTTCAAATCTCCAGGTCCCACGTTTAACCAGACACAAAAGTGACACAAGCGTGCAATGTCGTACATGTGCACAAGGGGTGCACGCATCTGGAATTCATTCACAGTAGCTGAGAGTACCTGGCACGCCCATTCTCTCTTTGCCTCTTCCTCTCTCTCTCTGTCTCTCCCAAATAAAAAAATAAATAAATTTATTTATCAGAGATGGTGGGGGGAGAGAATGGGCACATCAGGGCCTCTATAGCCACTGCAAACAAACTCCAGATGCATGCGCCACCTTGTGCATCTGGCTTGCGTGGGTACTGGAGAATCAAACCTGGGTCCTTAGGCTTTGCAGGCAAGTGTCTTAACTGCTAAGACATCTCTCCAGTGCTGCATTTGCCTCTTTCTGATCAATGTCTTCCTCCTTCTTTTAGTCCTGCTCTCTGGGAAACAAACTTGTCATAGGATCCGAATTAGACCGGAATGCTCAATGGCATAGTGTCTGACAGCTGTTACGTACCTTCCCGGGACAGAGGAGGCATCTCTCCCATGAGTTTTAGAGCATCTTGGTTGCTAGGCAGCGCTTATGCAGCTGTTGACAGAATCTCTCTCTATTGCTTGTTTTCCTGTCCTTTTGCTTCCTAGCCCTTCCATTTTTCCAATCAGAATGCATCTTTCTTCAATGGCACTTCCAATTCTCATGATCTGGCTGCTCAGCCTGCAGTGCTTGGCTCTGGTAATCACACCTCATGTAGAGTAAATAAAGAGGCCAAGCCAAGAGGGTGGAGAATGCAGCCTTTTCCTTCTCAGTCTTGTTCTTTCCTCTTCTATTTTCATTCCCGTTACTGCTAACCCAGCTTTGACTCCACCCCCACCACAGGCTTATGCAAGAAGTCACTTTAAGATTGGAAAGCAGAGCTGGAGAGATAGCTTAGCGGTTAAGGCGCTTGCCTGCCAAGCCTAAGGACCCATGTTCTACTCTCCAGATCCCATGTAAGCCAGATACACACAGGTGAGGTAAGCACAAGGTTGCACATGCCCACTAGGTGGAACAAGTGTCTGGAGTTCGAGTGCAGTGGCTGAGGCCCTGAAAATCCAATTCTGTGTGTGTGTGTGTGTGTGTGTGTGTGTGTGTGTGTGTGTATTTCTCTCTGTGTCTCTTAAAAAAAAGAGAAAAATGAAGCCTAGTAGGAGTGTGAGACTACAGATGGGCAGATAAGGTACATGAGGCATGATTTCACCCACCACATCTTCTGTGCTTCACCTACAACTAACATTCCTGTCTCTGGTCCATACTGTCCCTTCACAGCCACTCCACTCCCTATGTCACCCTCAGCTTTGTACCCCACGCATGGCTTCACTGCTCCTTACTTTCCCTTCCCTTTTTCCCATCTATAGATGAAGACAGATGTGTGCATGTATGACTATGTGTGTGCATGCACACACATGTGTATTTGTACATTCACAGTTTGGGTTGGAGTGTGCTGACATGTACTGAAAACCAGGGAGAAAGCCATCTACCCATTGCCTCAGAAATAGCTTCTTAGAAAGGAGATAGGACTGTCAAGAAACCCAGTTCAAATCCACATCCCTCACCCTTTGACCTTCTTTCCTTTTTCCAACTTTCTACTCTCTCCATTCAAGAAAGGAGTCAGGGGCTGGAGAGATGGCTTAGCGGTTAAGGCGCCTGCCTCCTAAGCCTAAGAACGCTGGTTCCAATCTCCAGCAGTTCCAATCTCCAGGTCCCACGTTTAGCCAGATGCAAGTGACGCAAGGGCACAATGCCGCACTTGACCACAAGGGGGCACAAGCATCTGGATTTCGTTCACAGCAGCTCAGAGGCTGCTGGCGCACCCATCTCTATGTGTCTTCCTCTCCCTCTCCTTCTGTCTCTCTCCAAACACACCACACATATTATACACACATGCACGTATACACACACAAGGAAGATGGTAAATTCGAAGACAACGGTCAATCATGGTGGTGTTTTGTTTTGCCTCTGCTTATAACAAAGATCTCTACGCATTCCTGGAGACAGAGGACCCGGGCTGCAGTTGCCTCCTTCCAGCTCATGTTGTCAGCACATTACTGCAGCGCCTCAGTGCTCAGGCAGAAATGCTAAAAACAGAAAGGGGGAAGATGATCCTGCTCTGAAATCATGACAGGTTGGCAGGTTGAATGGTGGGATAATGAGAACAAGAAGAATTATCTGCTCCAGGGATACTCACTCCATCGTCCCATTCACATCATTAAGACTACCCATTCACATCAAGACTACCTGTGCAGAGATGGAGTTTCCGTGACCACGCCCATTCTCATTCTCTCTTGCCTCTGTTCTCCAACACTGATCCGTTCCTTTCACAAGTGTCTTCAGGCTGAAGTTTTCCCTGTTTGACACCAATTCAAAGGCAAATTGCCTGCAAAGTTCAAGGTACATTCTAATTGTGTTCATGTCTGCTTCACGAAGGGTACAAGCTGACTTCCCACTCAATTTCAGGTTTTAAAGGTCTTTTTTACACCTCATGCATCCATTGGCCACGATTGAAAACAATTTTGTTGTAGTGTTGCTTAAGGGTGAGTTACTTTCAATTCTGCCTGCTCAAAACAGTGAGCTCAAATGTCATGATAGCATCATGCCAAGTCCAACCATGCAAATAAAATGTAAATACTTTCAAAAGATATTGACTGGATATGTATCACAACAAAAATACAGATGATTCATAGATAGACAATAGACAGCTAGACCATTGGATTATGTTTCTATCTAGCAGAGTGATACATTTTCTTATTTTTTTTAAAAAAATGACCAACCTAGCCGGGCGTGGTGGCGCACGCCTTTAATCCCAGCACTCGGGAGGCAGAGGTAGGAGGATCGCTGAGAGTTCGAGGCCACCCTGAGACTACATAGTTAATTCCAGGTCAGCCTGGACCAGAGTGAAACTCTACCTCGAAAAAAAAAAAAAAAAAAAAAAATGACCAACCTAGCCGGGCATGGTGGCACACGCTTTTAATCCCAGCACTTGGGAGGCAGAGGTAGGAGGATCACCATGAGTTCAAGGCCACCCTCAGACTACATAGTTAATTCTGGGTTAGCCTGGATCAGAGTGAGACCCTACCTAGGAAAACCAAATTAAAAAAATGACCAACCTATTTTAAGATTGTCAAGGAGATTGTGATGGTTGATGCAATCAGACAGGATCTAGACTCACATAGCAGATAAATCCCTGGGCATGGCTGTAAAGGAATTTCTAGATTAGGTTAAATGTGGTGGGGAGACCCACCCCAATTGTGGGTGGCACCATTCCATGGACAAGGGTCCCAACCTGAATAAGCAAGGGAAAGTAAGCTGGGTGCCAGTGTTAACATCTTTCTGCTTCCTGAGTGGATGCAACGTGATCAGCTGCTCTCCCTGCCATGATAGGCTGTATCCTCAAAGTACGAGTCCAAATAGACTCTTCCTACATTATGTTGCTTTTGCCAGGTGATTTGTCACAGCAGTGAGAAAACTAACAAGTACAGAGACCACAACTCTTGCTATCGGGCTATTTTATATTATTTCTTACCCCTGCGAACCCTGCCCAGGCACTGTCTTGTCTCTTCTTGGGAGTAACACAGACTCTACCTTTGTGCTGCAGGAATTGTGTGTTGACTCATGCCTGGTATTCTTTGTTGGAGACTTTTCCAAGGTACCTTGCTAGTTTGTGACCCACCACCTACCTGAAACATGCTTTTTAAGGTCATCCCAAATTCAGATCCATCTTGCCAAGCGATGGCAGAGCCCCAATGTGTGAGGGTGCCAGCATGTGAAGCCAGACTGCAAAGAGCAGCAAGTGAGCAGAACACCCAGGGTGCCTGAAGCTTCCAGGTTGCCAGAGATGCTTCTTTGAATGGCTCTGAGTCATGAAGCTCTCCTTCCCTGCACTTACCTTGTACAGGGGAGTCTTGCCAGAATGGCAAACGCTACCTTGTGTTTCTGCATTGGTCTTCCCTAAAGAATGAACACATCACTTTGCCTTCAAGTCAAGCTATAAACAAAATGTATAAGAAAGAGATAACAGCTGTCTCATTTGGGGCTGAGCACTTCAGTGTCAAGGCTCAGAGAACATTCCAGGAGAGGCACTAGAAAGAAGATAGGATCCGGAGAATGGGGAGGAGTGCTTTGGAACACTGTTTTCCAGACACAAAGTGGCCATTGCGTTCATGACCTCATAGCAGCTGCATAATATTGGGCCCATCAACATGTCATCAGAGATGATGGAGTAGGGCAAATAAATAAATAAATAAATAAAGACATCAAAACAGAAGAGAGACTAATGGGAGAGAATGACTTCAGTGATGGGGTATAAAGAAGGGGAAACAAAAATGTAATGGGAGGTGATTATGACCAAAATACATTATGTACATGTATGAAAACTGTCAGTAAAAATTTTAGGTACCATATATATGAAAACAAATAAACCAACCTCTTTGTTTCCATCATGCACCCTATTCTTGTTAATTCATTTTATTTTCCATGTTCTTGGTCATTGGAAGAGGAGTAAAAGAAGGCTGGATTTTAAGGGTGTGTCAATTTTCATTTAATCTGATGCATGTTTGGTATAAACCCAACATCAGACATGTTTTAAGAGGAAATGTTTGTTTATACCTTAAGCTGCAGAGAAAGCAATATTGGTTCAGTCTTGTTAAATCAATTACGCTCTGAGCTTTCAGAAGTTGGCAAATAATTCTGCATGCCCTCAGAAAGAGCTGAGGCTGCAGAATTATTGTTTAAAACTATATGATTCACACTGCCATAAAAAAACACACACACACACATAAACATAATCCCTTCTGAAATCCATTTTAGACTATTTCAATAGAAAACATTCATTTATTATTTCTGGCACTTCCTTCGTGTTAAGGACTTCTTGGGCCATTCAGTCAGACCAAGCCTTCATAATGAAATCTATCCCTGAGATAAAGGAAAATAAACAGACCTGGTACCTCAGGCTAACGTGATTTTTCTGAGTTTTGGAAGGCAACAGCTTGTTTATTTTTTACAGTCTGATAAGTTTCCAAGGCAAAATGATTTATCTCTGTCCAGTTTTTCTTGGGATATTCACTGGGCAGAAAGTGGATTAAGGCAGAAGGAGAGAATGGCCTGAAATAGAAAGGGAAGGAACTGTAAGGGCAACACTGAAAACGACGATGGCCTAACCTGATTATTGTGTATCCTCTGGAGAGAGCAGAAACCAAATTACACTGGAGAAAAAGAAAGTGAAAAGAGAAGGAAATTGCAATATTTTGGTAGGAGGGAGATTGCATTGTAGGGTTAATAGAATTCAGAAGGCCACATCATTTTTAAAACTAGATTGGCTCGCGCCTGTACTGCCTAGATGCGTTCTTTGTAAACCATGGTTGTGTGCATCCTTTTCTGACATGACACAGGAGGAAAAAAAAAGTCACAAAATGATAATTGCCTAGTGCCAACAGTCACACAATGCCCTCTCAAAAGAGAACAGAGGAAAGAATGGCTGCCAAGGCAAGCCACAGGCTGGGAGGACCCCGAGCTCTCCATTATCGGAGGTCCCACCCTATCACTTGGCATTTCTCTCCACAGCAGCCGTTTGGCTCCATCAAAGCTCCCTCCCCAGCCTGGCGTGCAGGCAATGCCCATCTGGAATTCTCCATTCGCCGAGGCTGGCTGGACGTGGAAGGTCATAGTTCTCTGGATGAGGTATGCAGATGTCTCACAAAGGTTCCCATCCCTGGCTCGGTGGGTAAAAGCTCTTGCCTTTTGAACCTGAGTTGGCTCCCTAGCCACAACATCTGTAACCCCACTCCTGTGTGTGTGGGAGAGGGGTGGTGGGGACAGGAGAATCACTGGAGTTTGTTGATCAGCCAGTCTGACCACAGCTCCAGGTTCAGTGAGAGACTCCATCTCATGGAAACAGTGCCCAATAATGATTCAGAAGGAGGCAAGACATTTTCCTCTGGCCTCTTCACACATGAGCATGGGGTCCATACATCTGTGCACACGTTTGCATACACTAAACACACACACACACAAACACCCACCATACCACACATACTATACACACCAAAAACTAAGGCTCTGTCCTTAAGAGACAAGAGACACGAAGTGATTTAGCAAGTCCGAGATAGACTATGAATAAACATGAAATGGGTAAGGATGGGGTGATTTTGACTTCGCTAGCTTAGCACCTGTACATTGCCATGATCAGTCAGGACGGGGAGTCAAATCAGGGGCAGCATTGCTAAACGGCCCTTGATTTCATGACCTGTCTTCTCAGAGCAGCAGGTAGAATTCACAGTGCTGAGAGCATACTGTATGCAAGGCCCAGCACGTGGTGTGCTTCATTGTGGTCCTGTAAGTTAATTGATTAAATGAAGGTAAAGACGAGAGCCTCTCTCTTAGTTTGGGGAGGACTGTGAGAGGGTGTCGTGCATGTACTTAAACAAGGCCTGGTGCAAACACCAGCTAACGTTTTCACCACTATCCTCAACTGACAGTGTGAAGAAACATCAATGGTGAGGTCGTCGATGACGTGTGGTGCTTGATAGGACTTTAATTCCAACGCCAAAGGCTGCTGCTTGAACTTTGACGTCATGCTGTACTGCGGTGTGTGAACAGGTACGCAGACCCCCGTCATTTCTACCAGTGAATAGAAGCCAACCTGTACGAGATATCACACTTCTGATGATGCATCTAGTGAAGGTCTACAGCTGTGTCACAACATGGCCCAAAGGTAAATAGGGGAGGCATGAGTGAGAAGCCCAAAACCTGAGTGGTGGTCTTACTTTAAAATGACCCACCTCGAAGTCACTGATCCAGCCCCATGAGAAAAGCATTAATCCCTCCGTCGGAACAATCTGACCATCTCTTAAAGGGTCCACCTCGCAGTACTGCCAACCTCTTTCCTCGCCAGTTTGGGAGGAGACAAGACCTATAGGTTGAAGTTCTAAGAAAAGGCTCATGAAGGGAGAGAGGTACAGGGAGGTGGGACCTAGGCTTGGGTGGTAGCAAAGAAGGTTTACCTCGTGGGGAGTTCTCTGCATGGGGACTGAGAGACAGGGAGTGGAGGAGTGCGCCTGGAGTAGCATGTGAACACAATGAAGCTTCCATCTCTTTCTTCCTCTCCACATAAAGCTAGGCAAGTGCACGAAGCAGATCCACCGCCTCGGATACCCGCTCTCAATGAGGTCTCTTCCTTTGAAGAAGCAACTTACGAAGGTAGTAGTGAGTTTAGTCCCAAACTCACAGCGCCATATGAGGACTCAAATATTATCTACCTCAGCCCAGTGGAGGCTCTTCTCTGTAGGAGAAACCTTTCCTGAGCAGGTAATTCACTTCTTGAGAGAGATTCCATGGGGAACTTTCACTTATAGGAAGCACCTCCGTATGTGATCCCAGCTCCTTAAACCATGAAGGTGTTTAAACAACTGCCCTGTGCTGAATTACTTCTTTTTTTATTTAAATTGATTTTTTTATTGACACCTTCTATATTTACATACAAAACAAAAAAACCATATATTTCCCTCCCCTCCCCTGCCCTCCCCCCATTCCACTTTAGAACACCAATCCATCATATCCCCTCCTTCTCTCCATTAGTCTTTTTTTTTTAATTTGATGTCCTCATCTTTTTCTTCTATTTTGAGGATCTTGCAATGGTATTGCTAGGCACTGGAAGGTCATGGATATCGAGGCCAATTTCTGTCTGGGCAGTTGCATTGTAAGAACTCATACCTTCCTTTGGCTCTTCCATTCTATCTGCCCCCTCTTCCACAATGGTTCCTGAGCCTTAGAGGGTGTGACAGAGGTGTTTCAGTGCTGGGCACTCCTCTATCCCTTCTTCTCAGCACTATGTTGCCTTTTGGAGGTCCCAGTGGTCATTGTCATCTGAAAAGAGAAGCTTCCCTAACCAGAAGTGAGAGTAGCATTAATATGTGAACATGAACATTAAGTGTAGTGCCCCCAGGGCAGCTTGGTGGGAATAATATATACATTTAGTCAGACAAGAGCAGGCTTCATACCCCAAAGGTCCATGACCTCACCTGCCCTAGACTTTTGCTTAGGTTTTTCAGTACCAGGCATGTATTCCCTGAATTACTTCTTGCCTAGGTGATGCTAATTCTTCCGCTTGATAAACCCTGTCTCCCTACCTTGGTATCTTCTCTAGCTTGTAATTTCATGAAAACAGTCTGGTCTCGGGAGTAGCCATTCGTACACATTGATCGCCTGTTAAAAGGGCAGATACAACATCAGAGGAAGAGGAAATTATCACCCACACGTGTGCACAAATTGCTGTGGTTTAGTGGCTTCACAGAGATTCCCGAGTCTGATTTCATGTGTAAAGTTTCTAAACAGTGCATCTCAGAGTGATCGTCTGTGATCCATTTAGAGAATGTTTAAGCCTCCTTAAGTTTCAGGTTTTGATGTCAAGAGTGAAAATAAATAGCAAATCCCAAGGGGAAAAAAAAGAGTTATAAAAACCAAGGGCTGTTTCCTTCAATACTTATAAATTCTTGTTGAAAGGAGCTTCACTTTTGGGGGTGTTACTCTTAAATGACTTCTCATATTCCTGGTCTCTGACCTTCTGGCTGTATCTTCTCACAGCTACTTATTTGACTTAGTAACCAGATTTTTAAAACATTCTCTCTCCTCCTCTACTTTTTCTTTCTCTCCTTCTTTTCTTCTTTTTTTCTGTCCTCCACATTCCTGTCTCTTCTCTTTCTCCCTTCTCTCTACTTGTGATCCATTTTTTCTTATTATACTTCATGTATTCCCAGATAATCCTATTTCAAAACAAACATTTAAAGTCTTGCACAAAGCTTGGAAATAGATAATCTTTCTGGAGATTAGCAATTGGGAGATTTCATTCAGGCTAGATTCTAATAAAAGAATACCTTTTCAGGAGTTCTCAAGGAATAAGAGACCAAGTGTCTTCATTTCATTGTAGCAGGTTCCATGACACTCCCATGAGTCTTTGCTCCCTGGTCAGGCTTACTCTAGACATCAAAAAAAAAAAAAAAAAGAAAAGAAAGAAAAAGATGTCTTCCCACAGAGGGTTAAAAGCCCAAGGAATTTCCAAGCATCTTCACCTTAGAGAGAGCAAGTTACATTCTACACTATAAGAAAGTATGTCTGCTGGAAGGGTGTCAGTCACTTCAGCTTAAAAGACACAGACAGCACTTAAAGGCTATCAATCATTTCCTATAAATGGAGACAAGAAAGTTTTAACATATGAACTGCCAATATTTTCTACAGTCAATTAAAAAGAATTTTTTAAAGTAGAAAATTATTTCCCAGATCAGGCCAATTCTTTTCCATAAAACTATTTGGAATAGCATTACCTATCAGATTGAAGAAACATTTAAACCAATCCATAAAAGCATAAAAGAAAGATCTGGTTTGATGTCTCGTGGATAGAAAGCTCTATATCAATTTGGAAGCTGAGAACTTAATAAAGAAGGACGCCATCCTGCTGGATCAAGTCGACATCCATACCATGCAATCCAATACGGCAGCCACTAAATAATACACTTAAATCTAATCACAATTCAATCAAACTCGTTTTAGTGACTCTAGCCACGTTTCACGTGAAGCATGTGTGTCTCAGCCATACCAAGCAGCACAGATATCAAATGTCTCATTGTCACCGAGTTCTGTTGGACTTACTGCTTTCACTGACTTATAACTCTGAGAATGGTCATGGACCCGCAGCCTAGGCATCTCCTGGGAGTGGGGCCAGCTTCATGGCTGTGTGAGCCATATCGGAACATAAAGCCCTGTGCTCTGATAGACTCCACACTCGGCTTAGTAACTTATCTGGACATTGTTACGAATTGTTGAACAAGTGGTCCAATATATTTGTTTTGCACTCAGTCCACAACTTAAATAGCCAGGCTGGCTGAAGAGCTTGTTCCACGTGCAAAAGAGAGGTCACAGCAGATGTCACACCCACCCTTACTTAGTCAGAATCTGCACTATCAAGACCCCAGGTCCATCGTCCTGACGTGAATATTGAAAACCTGACCCAGAACAGTCATCTTCATTTTCATTCTATAGAGCTCTTCTCTATACCAGTTAGAGCTAAACTAACCCAGAGTCAAAGACTTAACAAAGATTAAAACTACAATGTATATTAGGCAACACACACCTAGCACACAGGTACGTGCCCAGTTATCACATAGCTGTAGAAAATAACTGGGTTCTTGGGGATTGAGGTCAGTATAAGAGCCTGCACAACATTCACCTTGAACCTTCTGGTTGGAGACAGCTTACGATGTTGAGTTAACCCCAATATTAGACCCCCAGAAAACTTACGGATCCCCAGTGAACCATCTTTCTTGGAATAAGCCACACAAGAACCATGGCAACTGTGTATTGTACAATATTTGTATGGCGTATCCACCACCCATATTAAATAGCAAGTTCTGGATACTCACCAGTGCATTCTAGCACACACCTACTTTGTACGATACTTGTGTCTAGCAGCCCATATTAACACGTGCTGGAGAGTTTCGGTTTGTGCTAGGCACTTCCTGACATGACCTCACTTAATCACGGTTTTTCAAAGAAGATGCGGTGTTAATTGCATCTTACCCATGAGTCATTGCAGGCTGGAAGTGGGTAAGTACCTTCCCCAAGCAGAGAGTACTTTGAGCCTATTCTCGGGACAATAATTAGGGTAGGATAAAATGAGGCACTTGTCATGGGCGCCAAATTCAAGAAGGCTGCCGAAAATTCCGTAATCAAGATGAGAAAGAGTTGAATTCAATGTCTGAGAAAGTCAATGCGAATATCCGTGAGGCATGAACTATCATAATCTCGAGTAAAGACAGGCTGTTGTCATGGTGGGAGCTCTGAGCCTGCAGTATTTTGTAGCAGGAATCAGCCTATCTGATCAACCCACAGTTCTCAGTTATCAAAGGAACACTGGCTGAGTCTCCAGCCAGGCTGACGAAGGTTGATGGTAGGGTATGAGCAGATTGGGCAAGACAGTCTTTGCATGTATCATAATTTCTGATTATATATATTTTCACTTTGTTCAAAATGAGGAAGGAATTTTTTAATATTTTATATTTTATTTATTTATTGAGGGGGCAGATAATGGCTGCGCAAGGGCCTTCATCCACGGCAAATGAACTCCACACACATGCACTACCGTGGCTTATGTGGGCTCTGGGAAATCAAACTTGGGTCCATAGGCTTCACAGGCAAGTGCCTTAACCACTAAGCCATTTCTCCAGCCCCAGGAAGGATATTTTGATAAGTACATATAAGGGGCACCTTCTTCATCCCTTTAGCCTCATGCTACCAGGTGGTTTGTCACTGCCTACGTCCCTCGAGCTCTAGACTGGGTTCAAAACCTGCTTCTGCCTACAGCAGCAATTCAGAGTCCAAACTCCACATTAGAATCAGTCGAAGAGAGGAAACAGAAGCCGCCCCTTGCCTGAGGTCCTTCCCCAGGATCACTGCAGTGTGTGTGTGTGGTGGTTCGGGAGTGAGGCTGGGGGACGCTAGCTCCAGCTCACGTGTGGTTCAATCTGACAATCACGTCTCTACAGTGAACTGCTTGCTTCAAAGGATCACAGGCAGCTAGAGTGCAAAATGGAACTCCATCCAAGCATTCTCAAAGTGAGGTCAACCAGAACACACATCCTCTTCCAGCAGGAATAAGAATCAGAAATGTAGGGGCTTAGCTTAGAGAGATGGCTTAGCAGGTAAGGCACTTGCCCGAGAAGCCCAAGATCCCATGTTTGACTCTCCACATCCCACATAAGCCAGATGTGCAAGGTCACACATGCACACAAGGTGGCGCAAGCATCTGGAGTTTGATTGAAGTGGCTGGAGGCCCTGACATGCCAATTCTCTCTCTTTCTCTTTCTTGCTTTCTGTCTGTCTCATTTAAAAAAAAAAAAAAAAGGAATCAGAAATGGAGATCTAGGTGGTACCTTAGGAATCAGAAGACCTTGAATTAAGTGACTGAGACAACAGGTACAAAGGACTCCTGGGCTTCAGTCTAGACTTTTCTTAAGTGGCCATCCTGCAAAATCACACACACACACACACACACACACACACACACACACACCCTTCTCATTCTCACCAAAAAGAAATGAAACCCAGACACTAAAGTCAGCAGCTTCCCCCAAACTCTTCCAAACCATAAAAAAGGTCACAAGATGTTTCTTAAGTAGTCTTGAAGACATTTTTTCTCAGATGAAATTTGATCAATCCACATCTCAATCAATAAAGTGAGAGCTGGACAGCCAAATATTTATGTTACATCCATACAAGTTCTTTTTGTTAATTTGAATAATTCATTGGGCTGAAGAGATAGCTTAGCAGTTAAGGAGCATGCCTGTAAAGCCTAAGGATTCAGGTTTGATTCTCCAGGTCCCACATAAGCCAGATGCACAAGGTGGTGCATGCATATGGAGTTTGCTTGCAGTGGCTAGAGGCCCTGGCATGCCTATTTTTTCTCTCTCTATCTGTCTCTCTCTAATCAACACATTTTTTAAAATCTTTAAAAAAATGATGAATGTGGAGGGGCACACCTGTCATAGCACATGTAGAAGTCAGAGGACAATCTTGGGACATTTGTACTCTTCTTCCACCTTTTATTAAAATTTTTTAAATTTTATTTTGTTTATTTTTGGAGAGAGACATAGAGAGGACAGAGAGGGAGAAGGAGAAGGAGACAGAGAATGGGCGCGCCAGCAGTCTCTCAGCTACTGTGAATGAAATCCAGATGCGTGCGCCCCCTTGTGAGCAAGTGCGGCATTGCGCCCTTGCATCATTTTGCATCTGGCTAAACGTGGGACCTGGAGATTGGAACCAGCGTTCTTAGGCTTAGGAGGCAGGCGCCTTAACCACAAAGCCATCTCTTCAGCCCTAGAACCATGTTTTTTTTTTTTAAAAAAATTATATGCAGTCTCACCATATCAAAATGTTGGGTCAATTGTTAAAATACTGTGTAGATCTTGGCTGTGGTGAAAGGTGCTTGCTTACAGAGCCTGATAGCCTGAGTTTTATCTTTTCTAACACCCATGTGAAGCTGGATGCAAAGTGGTGTATACATCTGTGATCTCAGCATACTTAGGACAATGGGAGAGAGAGCCAGGAGAAGTCACAGGTTGCAGGCCAGGTAGTCTCGTATTCATATGCGGTAGCAAGAAACCCTACCTAAGGAAGGTGGAAGGGCTGGAGAGATGGCTCAGCAGTTAAGGCACCTGCCTACAGAGCCTAATGACACACATCTAGATTTTGTTCGCAGCAGCTGAGAGGCTGCTGGCGCGCCCATCTCTGTCTTCCTCTCCCTCTCTGTCTCTCTCTGTATGTCTCTCTCCACACACAAAAAAATGGTTCTAATGACCTCCTGTAGTGTTCAGCAAGCAGCTCTGTATTCTTTCTTCTTATTTTAGATAGAAAGAGAGAGAGAGAGAATTGGTGTGCCAGGGCCTCAGCCACTGCAATCAAACTCCAGGTGCTTCCACTATCTAGCGGGTATGTGCGACCTTGCGCTTGCCTCACCTTTTTGCATCTGGCTAATGTGGGATCTGGAGAGTTGAACTTGGGTCCTTAGGCTTTGAAGGCAAGTGCTTAACTGCTAAGCCATCTCTCCAGCCCAGCTCTGTATTCTTGATTATAACTACTGGACAGAGCTGAGCCATCACTGCCTGCTGGGAGGAGGTCCTAACTCTATTCTTGTCACAGCCCCCACTGCTTCTGTTTGTACTCATGACTCTAAAATGGCCAAGTGTCACTACAAACTGAAAATTATTCTGGGCTCTTCTGTGCTTCATTTGTTTCACTTGTGTTAACTGTGTGGTCTTGGTGGGATTGGAGACCACTGTCCCTGATTTTATTGTCATTGGTACATAAATAAGCCATAAGTCAGGACAGAAAGATCTGCCCAGGCAGAGTGGGAAGGTGGTTTTCCACAGTGGGTTCCCAGAGAAGGTGCTTCACAAAGCTCCAAGAGACCTGGCTCTTCTTGTCGTGGGCTTTCCCCATGTGGTTGGGTTTACAGGCTGGTCAGTATGCCTCAGGCTAGCTGCTATTTCTCACTTTAAGTCTGTCTATATGTCATGAAGCTCTTTTTCTTCTCTTCCCTGCTGCGTGCCATTGTCCCAGAAGGACGTGGCCTTCCAACTGTCATCTGAAGTCTCTTTGTCCCTGTAGGCTCAGCTTCCTGACTTGCTTATTCTCCATTCTTAGCATCACGTCAACAAAGAAACCATGCGTTATTTTTGCTTCCTAAGGCTAGAGGAAAAGCTCCTTAATTTTGCTTGTTTACATTTCCTTTAAATCTTTCCTCTCACCAAGATGAATCTGGACACACAAACCGTGCATTGTTTGATTGCCTTCTTGCAGTCAAAGCAGGTGGTGCAGTGCCCAATTGCAGCCACGAGAGGTCGCTCGTGCACACACTCTTGCCCTGCACAGGTTCCCAACTGCACACAGATTACTAGAGACTCTGCAAGTAGGGCAGGCTCATTTTTTCCCCACTCTCCAACACAGCCTGGGGCCATCAGAGCTTCTGATGTCAGGATCCCTGCCATGCAAGCTGCAGAATGAAAACACTGCAAATAAGAAAGGTCACCGCCTCCACTCTGCACATCTACTGCTCACCTGAAATCTCTGCCTCACTGGCAAGAGCCCAGTTTAACACCTAATATTTGTCCCAGCTCGATAATCCAGCAGGAGAGGAGAAAACCTGAGATGAATGTGTGTTGTGAGAGAGAGAGAGAGAGTGTGTGTGTGTGTGTGTGTGTGTGTCTGCACGTGCATGTGTGTGTGTTTTATAAAGTGTGGCTCAGATCCTTGGCCCAGAGATGTGTTCAGAAAGGTTTCGGGCATGCAACACTCTTCTGATCCTCAGGGAGTTTGACAGCAGAGCACTCTACTAGTAACTAGATTGACCTTTGAAAATAGCACCCAGCAAATGAACCAGAGGTAGAAGTCGGGTCTTCTTTGGGAGACTTAATGCAACACTGGGGAGTGCAGCAAGTCAGAAAAGGGGGACAGTTACCCCAGGAGGACAGGAGGAGAAGAAAGGTAGCCATGCTAAGGTAATCTAGATGACGATGGCCAAGTGTCAGCATGACGTCACATGGGCATTGCAGGTCAGAATACTGATGTGAGTTGAGTTAGCTTCTTTTTAAAAATTTATTATTTTTGGAGAGAGACACACAGAGAGATACCGACAGACAGAGAGGGAGAGGGAGACAGATAGAGAATGGGCGTGCCAGCAGTCAGCTGCTGTGAACGAAACCCAGATGTGTGCGCCCCCTTGTGGGCAAGTGCGGCATTGCGCCCTTGCGTCACTTTGCATCTGGCTAAACGTGGGGCTTGGAGATTGGAATCAACGTTCTTAGGCTTAGCAAGCAGGCGCCTTAACCGCTAAGCCATCTCTCCAGCCCATGAGTTAGCTTCTTGTTGCTGCGATAAAGTACCCAACTTCATGAGAGAAAAAAAAAATCTATTTTGGCTCACAGTCTTGAGGGGAAACTCCATGATGTCAGGGGAAAGCATGGTGTAAGCCGAGGCTGTACATCATCTCTGTCACAGAAGGTGGAAAACCACAGCAGAAGAATGAACTGAGTTCTGACTAGGGGAGCTAGCGTTAACATCTCTAAGCCTCCTTTCCCCCCTCAGCAACACACCTCCTCCAGCAAGGCTCCACCTGCCAAACTGCCACCAGCTGGGGCCCTACCATTCAGAACACACGAGTTTATAGGCAACATATGGTTGAAATCACCACACTGATGCAAGTGGCTGCTGGGAAGAAAGCAGGCATGGAGCTCAGTTTGGACCAGTGACACTTTAGAACCCAAAGACCTAGACACAAGCTATCTGGGATGGCTACCCTGTTTCAAAGCCATGTCACTGGCAGTTTCTAAGTAGCACTCAGACTTCCTGGCAAACTCTAAATGAAAGACAGGTTTCCAGCACCTGATCAAAAAGATACATTTATTAGTAGAGGCAGCTGAAGGCATGGTGCTAGATTCTCTGCATCTCCATTTATTCAGCTGGAAAATGAGACTAATAGTCATACATACTTCACAGTTTCTATGAAGTGACAGTAGCTGTGAGGTACTTAGAACAGTGCCCGGCACATGGTCAGAACATATTAAGTATAGTCAGGTACTGCTTTACCAGGAGTTACATTCTGCAAAGGCATCACTAGGCAGTTCCATCATTGTCCATCAATGGACACTCTGGAATGTACTTACACAAAGCCACATCAATAAAGTATTAAAAGGTCTGTTATTCTCAGGCTGGAAGGATGCCTTCACGGTTAAGGTACTTGCCTGAAAAGCCAAAGGACCCAGATTCAATTCCCTAGGACCCGTGTAAGCCAGATGCACAAGGTGGTGCATGCATCTGGAGTTCATTTGCAGTGGTTGAAGGCCCCTGTGTGCCCATTCACTCTTTCTCTCTCTCAAATAAATAAACAAAAATATTTTTTAAAAGGGGTTTGTTATTCTCCAAACAGTCCTACTTTGTTTTGCTGGCACCACAACTCAGGCAGGCTCCCCAGAAGGAAGCTGGGTCATCAAAGACCTTTTCTTGTTTGTGGGAGACACTGGCAACTTGGGCTTGTTAACACACTGGGAGACCCTGAGGTCCCGAGAACTGTGCCAGACCTTGTGCCATATCACAGAGGATTTCAATTTGTAGCCCGAAACCTTGTCCTCAAGGAAGATTCTCTTGTGCCCTTAGAGGTCTTGAAATGGGTAGTGCCTTGGCTTCTTCATGGATGAAGCTCCATCCAGGTGTCTATTGCCAGAACAAGGAAGTTTCATCCATCTTGAAATGATTGCTATAACTAATCATTTCCTCCACAACCAGCTTGTCGAGAGTTTCCAAATCCCTTCAGCTGTTTTCACATCAGTCCTCACAGACTCACCACTCACTCTCCTATCACGTGGTAAATGAGGGTTCGTGAATGAATAGCTCAAAGCTTCTGGAGCTACAGTAAACTCAACGTGGTGGGCAGGCCCAGCTCTTTTTCTTCCAATATAGCAAACAGACCTTTTTTTTTTTTTTTTGAGAGAGAGACACAGAGAGAGAGAGAGAGAGAGGAAGACAGATAGAGATGAGCACACCAGCAGCCTCTCAGCTGCTGCAAATGAAATCCAGATGCATGCGCCCCCTTGTGGTCAAGTGCGGCATTGTGCCCTTGCATCACTGCATGTGGTTAAACGTGGGACCTGGAGATTGGAACCGCTGTAGATTGGAACCAGCATTCTTAGGCTTAGGAGGCAGGCACCTTAACTGCTAAGCCATCTCTCCAGCCTGCAAACAGACCTTTTGCTTTGGTTGTGATCATCATGGTGATGAGAGAGAGAGAGAGAGAGAGAGAGAGAGAAATGATTCTGTCTCCTCTTCATTCTGCACCATCGGAAACTTTTTCAAATTTTATATAGGTACTTCTCAGTACTTTTTGTTTGGTTTTTAATTTCTTTTGTGTGTGTGTGTGTGTGTGTACATGCAAATGGAGGGTAGAGGACAACTTCAGGAATATCTTCAGGAATACCATCCACCTTTTTTGAAACAAGGTCTTTTGTTGACCTGGAGTGAACCAATTAGACTAGACTAGGTGGCCTGCGAGTTCCAGGGATCCTCTGGCCTCCACATCCCCAATGCGAGGATTACAGATACATACCGCCACACCCAGCATTTTGCATGGGTTTGGGGGATCAAACTCAGGTCCTTATGCTTATGAGACATGCACGTCACTGACTGAATCATCTCTCCAACCACTTGTCTGCTTTTTTTCATTTGTGAGATTAGTGTTTCTTGTCACTCAGGCTGGCTTTGAACTTCTCATGTGGCCAAAGATTACCTTGAACCCCTGATCCTCCAGCATCTACCTCCCAAGTACTGGAATTACCACTCCTGACCTCAAATTTTTATTAATTTCACTGCTTTCAACAAAGGAGAAGCTTTAACAGCTTCCATCACGTTGTTCACATTTTCCAAGATCATAACTGTAGGATGGGGCATGCCTGACTGGAGAGCAATAGCCGTCATTGATTGTCCACCTTCTTAGCCCTTAATCACCATTACTTTCATTTCCAGGCCAATTACTCAGTGTGGCCTCTTACTATCAACATTAGCAGTGGACTTTTATGCTTCAGATCCACCATGAACCAAGCAACATGGGATGAAAACAAGCACAAGAGAATGATGCAATCAGGACACATTAAACATAAACACAAGATGAAAGAGGCTGCTGGAGCATGCACAGCAAGCTTGCAACAAGCTTTTTCTCTAAACAAAAGAAGTATGCTTTGAAATCATAATAAAAGTATAGTGACAGCAAATATGTAAACTGGCAATATTTACTATCATTTACAAGTATTGTACTTGTATTAGAGTTATGTGCTATATTTTTATATGAGTCCCAATGTAGTAAGTTAATTTGCATCACATGTGTTAGTGATGTGAAACTAACATATGAGTGATGTATGGTACTATGATGTTACTATTTTACTAGGATAAAGGAACTTCTAATTTCTATTAAAAGCATATGGAATTACTGCTGTATATAAGGTCCCTCATTGACTATGCTGTTTGTGACATGCACACTATTGACTACAATTATTTTAATAAATATTCGACCTAAAACTTACAGAAAAGCCATTCATTTCCAAATTGGCATATCTGGAGTGGAGAATCCTAAAAACCATTACCTGGAACCTGGCTAGTACCTAAGTGATAATCTGTGAGATTCCTGATTCATCCCTGGATCACACCTGAGTGATGTCCTGTGGGATTCCTGACTCATCCCTGGGTCACACCTGAGAGATGACCTGTGGGATTCCGGGATCATCCCTGGGTCTCACCTGAGAGATGACCTGTGGGATTCCAGATTCATCCCTGGGTCACACCTGAGAGATGACCTGTGGGATTCCAGATTCATCCCTGGGTCTCACCTGAGAGATGACCTGTGGGATTCCAGATTCATCCCTGGGTCACACCTGAGACATGACCTGTGGGATTCCGGGTTCATCCCTGGGTCTCACCTGAGAGATGACCTGTGGGATTCCGGATTCATCCCTGGATCACACCTGAGTGATGTTCTGTGGGACTCCAGATTCATCCCTGGGTCACACCTGAGAGATGACCTGTGGGATTCCGGATTCATCCCTGGGTCTCACCTGAGAGATGACCTGTGGGATTCCGGATTCATCCCTGGATCACACCTGAGTGATGTTCTGTGGGATTCCAGATTCATCCCTGGGTCACACCTGAGAGATGACCTGTGGGATTCCTGACTCATCCCTGGGTCACACCTGAGAGATGACCTGTGGGATTCTGGGTTCATCCCTGGGTCTCACCTGAGAGATGACCTGTGGGATTCCGGATTCATCCCTGGATCACACCTGAGTGATGTTCTGTGGGATTCCAGATTCATCCCTGGGTCACACCTGAGAGATGACCTGTGGGATTCCTGACTCATCCCTGGGTCACACCTGAGAGATGACCTGTGGGATTCTGGATTCATCCCTGGGTCTCACCTGAGAGATGACCTGTGGGATTCCAGATTCATCCCTGGGTCTCACCTGAGAGATAACCTGTGGGGTTCTGGGTTCATCCCTGGGTCTCACCTGAGAGATGACCTGTGGGATTCTGGATTCATCCCTGGGTCTCACCTGAGAGATGACCTGTGGGATTCTGGATTCATCCCTGGATCACACCTGAGTGATGTTCTGTGGGATTCCGGATTCATCCCTGGGTCACACCTGAGAGATGACCTGTGGTATTCCGGATTCATCCCTGGGTCTCACCTGAGAGATGACCTGTGGGATTCCGGGATCATCCCTGGGTCACACCTGAGAGATGACCTGTGGGATTCCGGATTCATCCCTGGGTCACACCTGAGAGATGACCTGTGGGATTCTGGATTCATCCCTGGGTCTCACCTGAGAGATGACCTGTGGGATTCCGGGTTCATCCCTGGGTCTCACCTGAGAGATGTCCTGTGGGATTCCTGATTCATCCCTAGGTCTCACCTGAGAGATGTCCTGTGGGATTCCAGATTCATCCCTGGGTCTCACCTGAGAGATTACCTGTGGGATTCCTGACTCATCCCTGGGTCACACCTGAGAGATGACCTGTGGGATTCCGGATTCATCCCTGGATCACACCTGAGTGATGTCCTGTGGGATTCTGGATTCATACCTGGGTCACACCTGAGTGATGACCTGTGGGATTCCTGATTCATCCCTGGGTCACACCTGAGTGATGTCCTGTGGGATTCCTGATTCATCCCTGGATCACACCTGAGAGATGGACTGTGGGATTCCTGATTCATCCCTGGGTCACACCTGAGAGATGTCCTGTGGGATTCCTGATTCATCTGTGGGTCACACCTGAGAGATGTCCTGTGGATTCCTGATTCATCCCTGGGGCACACCTGAGTGATGACCTGTGGGATTCCTGATTCATCCCTGGATCACACCTGAGTGATGACCTGTGTGGGATTCCGGATTCATCCCTATGTTAGTAGTGGATATGGAGAGAGACAAACAGGAATCATCCCTAGAGTCACACAAGGGTGAATAACTCTCACAGGGAACTTCAGTTTCTTATGCTATAGGATTATATGATACACATATCCACTGTTCCCTCCAAAGACTGCCTGGCCTCTCTACCATCCATCTAAAAATCTATGAACTCAATATAAGAGTCAGAATAGGTCTTATTTTGGAGCTGTTTGCAGTCAGAATCTTGAAAGGGCTAAGTATGCCCTTGGTTAGTCAAAGACACTTTGATTTGGTGACATAAACTAAATAACTAGGAAAGACCTTTCATGTCAAGCTCATGAGAGATCAAATATTTAATGTTCCACAATGACAGAGCAGAGCAATTTGTTTGCCAGAAATTCCTCACAAGATTACCAACATCCAAGTCTGAAAAAATATGTTCTTGTATAAGAAATAATGTGTTCTAGTATAAGGGGAAATGTGTATTAGTATAAAGGAAAAATGTGTTCTTGTATAAAGGAAACTGTGTTCAAGGCTAAGGGAAAATATGTTCTAGTATCAGGAAATATGTGTTCTTGCACCAGAAAACAATGTTCTAGTATTAGGAAAAATATGTTTTCTACAATATTATATTTGCTTTCCCAAACTTTTCAGTTCTACAGGGAAATTTTTCCATCGTCACACACACACACACACACACACACACACACACACACACACTGAATCCCAAAGTTAGTGTGTTGGCTAAACTGACCAGAACATAAAAGAACATATACTTTAAAAAAATGAATAATGACACTTTGGAAGGCAGGAGGGAAAAGGGGACACTGGTTAGCAAGCCAAAAAAAAATAATAATAATAATAATAATAATAATAATAATCCTACTTCCTTCAGGCAGCAAGATTAATAAAATATCGAAATGTAAAAAGTGATTAGTCTTGTTTTACTTTGTTTAAGTCTCACCATAAAACATGGAATTTGTTCTAACAGATAAATAAGGAAGTGGGATTTGGGATGTGTGTGACAGAGTGGTGCATAGTGCACCAGTAGTGGGCAAAAGAAATTTGCCATTATCTCTCCCTTCAACCCATTATTTTAAGCCTCTCCTTCCTTCACCTCTTCTTCCTTTCTCTCTTGGCTTTTGTCATGCATGTTCTAATTTTCTTGCACAATATGTAGTAATATGTACACTTCTTAGTCACTATTGTATTTTTTTACTCAAAATTTCAGAGTGAATCAAATATCTTTGTTTCTCTCTCTTCGTCTTTGTCTCCATCCCTCCCCACAAGAAAGCCAAGGTTGCTTTCTATTAACACAAAGCCTTCTGCAGTAGGTTAGTGCTTCCTGGTAGAGAAAGAATTCCACTGTTTCAGTCAGGGTCGCATTGCTGGCAGAAAACACCTGGCCAAGAGCAGCTTGTGGGGGAAAAGGGGTTTATTTTAGCTTATGGACTAGAGGGAAAGCTCCATGATGGCAGGGGATAATGATGGCATGAGCCTCTAGAGGGTGGGCATCATCTCCTGGCCAACATCAGGGGGACAATAGCAACAGGAGGGTGTGCCAAACACTGGTGAGATTTAGCTGGCTCTAACACCCATAAACCTGCCCCCAACAATACACTGCCTCCAGGAGGCATCAATTCCCAAATTGTGATCACCTGGGGATTTAGCATTCAGAACACCTAAGTTTATGGGGGACACCTGAATCAAACCACCACATCCACCCACCGTGTTGTTCAACCATTGTCAAATTACCAGAACCAGGTTATGTAGGTGCCATGCTTTGACTCTCCCAACCTGAGAACTAGATCCACATTTCTCTTTAAGTCAGATGCCCGAGGTATTTTGTCGCAGTAAAACAAGATAGATCATTATTAATGGTTGCATCTATTTTTGTAAATTTGATAATTCTTGCATACTATGTCATAGTATGAACTGAAGAGTGTTTTTACTTTTTCTTCCTTGTGCTTGAACCAGTGGACTTCTGTGGGATATATTTCTTCCATACCAGAGGCCACTCTGGTTTCACTGATGATGTAGTACTTGGCATCCGAGTCTTTTTGGACAGTTCACTTGCTTTTTTAAAATATCTTTTTAGATCCATAAGAAACATGGGTTTCTGGGATGTGCTTCTCCAGATTATTGGCAATCAGAATTTGGGAAGCTTCAAAAATTCAAAACAAAGTGTATTTAGACTTCAGCCCCAGAGTTTCAGGTTTGTTAAAGATTTTTAAAGATTTATTAATCAAAGTGGTGTAGTTTTTATTTTAAAAATTTATTATAACATGAAACTTAACAAAGTACGAACATCTAATTTCCTAGTGAGATAGTTTCTCAAGCTCAGTGAGAAGATTTAGGGTAAGAAGGGTGTGATCCTCAGACCAGGAGCATCTTCTGACTGCTGGAACTAAATGTAACATTCTGGAACATGGCTCAGCCTGGGTATTAAGTACTAAATTATTTTTATTTATCTAAATCACAATTACCTCAACTTCATCAGTATTGATCTTTTGTCATATTGAAATTTGAAATGACCTGTGCATAGGAGGATGAAGAGCAGTCTGTGAACCCTGTAATTTTATAGACAAGAATGGAGAGATGGACTCTACCTGTAACTTACATGTTAGCAGCTCTAGCTATCATGACAAGCAACAGTCTTTGGAAATTTCCACATTTCTTCAATCACATGTCACAATCACCTTTTGATGAGGGCTAGTAGTCAACATATGTTGTAATGCTTATGTCATGAATCAGGGTAACCTGGATAGGAGTGATCTTTTTTTTTTTTTTTTTGTCTCAGAGCCTTTATTTGGAAAATTAAATGCAATTTTTTGGAAATTAAGTGAATGAAGAAATGAATAAAAAAGAATGGATCTTTGTGAACACCTGTTTTCTTCTCAGTAATATAGATTTTTTTAAAATTATTGTTATTTAGTCACAAGCACTATGGTTTGCATCTGTTTCTTCAGCCAGCTCTGATACTAAGTGTGTCAGGCTGCATGAAGAGTATATGATACAATGTCTGTATTTAATTACAAGTATTCAATTATTCAATAAATGTTTACCATCATAAGTACTTATTTTTGTTACCAATGTTATTATCAGCACATATTTATTTTTCAAAGTTATTATACATGCTAACTTATCATCACCATAAACTTTTAACTGCATGGTCATTGTCATTATCACAAGATAAAAACTTCTGTTTTCTCTTGTTTTATTCTTTTTTTTTTTTTTTTTTTTTTCTTGAAACAAGTATTTCTATGACTTACAAGCTGATCTCCTCCTGCCTCTGCCTCCTAAGTACCAGGATTATAGGTGATTGATTATAGAATTATTGGTTCCGCCACACCCGGCTGGTTTTCTCCTGTTTTATAAATGAGGAAACAATGTCAAAGAAGAGATGCATCCCATGAATAGCTTGCAGGTGGCAGGCACAAGATTGAGTGCAGTAAATTCCAACTTTTATATTTCTGCTGTAGCATTTGCTAAAACAAATGCAGAATGACAGGGCAAATGTCACAGAGTGGGAACTCTATAGGGATAGATTTGAGAAGTACTGTGGACATCTATCTATCTCTTCCTCTTCAGACATGACTGCTTCCAGGCACCATATTATACTTGTAGAACATGAAAACCAAAACCCAAAGTGGCACATTCCCATTTGTTCTAAAATAGTCTGGTGCTCACACAAAGCCATGCATCCCCTCCTCAGGTCTTTGGAAAGAGCGTTCACGTTCACTAACCAGGTGCACACCCAGCTGGGCCCAAACCAGAGTTGAGATGTGCTTTACTGCTTCATACGTGACTTTTTCCAAGAATTTCTTTGACCCCTGTCAATTAGGTCATAGATCATTTCTAAAATCCCTCATTGAAGGGGTGTTGTCACCTGTGCATGGGCTAGTTGCAATACCAGAGAGAGCCATCTCCTGGGTCACACAGCCACCAACTCGTAAGATGACTTAAACCCAAGACTATGAGCTGCAAGGGGCAGGTGACAAGCTGGAAGATGCAGCTTGAAGGCTGAGAATTAGGAATTACTAAATAAGACACTTGTCATTGTTCCATGAAGATGGAGCGAAGTTAGGACTGTTCTGGATGTTAAATTTGAAATTCGGAAAATATTGACATTTATCATATGATAACCTGAGGTCACTGTCCCACCCTTCCCTCCACACAGAGATGCTTCTTCCTGACCTGTGGCATTCTTGCCACCTCTCCATCTCCCTTCCCCACTACAGACCCAGAAAACATTCCAGCTTGTGAATATTTCAACAGTGTGATTTTAAAAGGTACATTAAATTTATTCTAGATGTTGTGCTTCTGATGTGGGTAATGTTACATGATGGAATAAAGATCTCCAAAGACTATCCTATTAATAAAGTGTCAGACAAAATGCAAGAGTCAGACAGCAGGCCTCATTCTCAAAAGGGAATTTAATGACAAAGTTCCTTTTGCTTAGGAAAAAAAATCTTTCTCTTTCTTTCTCTCTCTCTCTCTCTCTCTCTCTCTCTTTCTCTCAAAGAATGGCAAGAAATGAAGAAATAAAAAGGAAAAATAAAATAAAATGTGCATTTGGGGAACCAACTAAGTTAAAATATCATTTGAAGCTTTTAATTTAGAAAACCTGGGAGAAGTTCCTTGTTAATTTAAAATTCACTAGATAGTAAATCAGTACATATGAACTACAAATACTGTGTCCTGCTTGCTATATACTATACATGCACAGTGATTTCATATCTAGTAACCATTTAGTTGAAGCTTCTGAAAGTGACCTTAAATCATTATGCATCCTGTCCAAGATTGAAACACCACCCCCCACACACACACACACACACGGGGCAGAGGGGAAATGACAAGTCCAGGGTGTCCTCATCCTCTGTCACCACTCAGAAACTTGGGCATATGTACATACACTGAGGAGCCATCGAAGATTTCTAACCTGACACTGTCCCCTGAAGTGTCTGCCCAAATGTTGTTATAACCTTGGCTTCCCATGTCCCCTTCATGGTCAAGGACAAAACTACATCTGAACAATTTCAGTTCAGACAAAACTTTTACCGGTCTTCTCCAGTGTTTCCAGCTGTCTTCCCAGCTGACCCCAGCACGTGTTTCAGGGTCTGATTGATGTGATTTTAAAAAACCGAGAAAGAAGCTCTGAGCAAGTTGCTTCATCTTTCTGATATTTAAGTTTTTTTATTTTCTGCAAAATATGTGGATCATAATAGCTAATAACTACTGAAGAGTTATATTTCAGGCACTAAAGTGCATGCTTGAAATTCATTGCCTCATGTATTATTTCTGATAATTCTTTCATGTAGGTTTTTTTGTCATACCCATTTCCCAGATGCTGAAGCACAGAGGTTTAGCAAGCTATTGAAGAAGACATAACTAGTGAATAACCCAATAGGTATTCAAAATCAAACCCATTTCATTATAGAGTATTAGCCATTTTGGGGTGCTTTTTCTTGAGGTATGGTATCATTTTAGCCCAGGCTGCCCCCAAAATTATGATGATCCTTTTTACCTCAGCTCCTCAGGTTCTGGGATTATAGACATGAGCCTCCCCGCCCAATTTTGTTAACCCTTTTCTAAATAAAGTTAGTTCTTCAAGTATCCAGCAGATCACCATTAATGTAAAAGGGTGCCAATTGTAAAATAAAGGGTCTTACTAGAGGTATCTTATTTAGAATATAAGTTCTCAATTTGAGTTTCAAAAGCAGTCTTCAAAACAAACAAACTTCTGTTCTGCCAGCTCATACAAATTGAACCCAAATTTCTAAATACCTGTTTTGTTTTGAATTATTGCAGCTCCCAAAGTTCTGGTTCTCAGTGAGGTGGAGACACATTCCAGAACCCCAGAACCCACTCAGCCCAGCTAAATACTTGGACAAGATGGATGGAGCAATTATTTTTGGGCTCCTTTAAAAAGCAAGAAAAAGGTGCTGGAGAGATTGCTTAGTGGTTAAGGCATTTGCCTGCAAAGCCAAAAGACCCAGGTTTGATTTCCAAGAACCCATGTAAGCCAGGTAGGTGCACAAGGTGGCACAGGGGTCTGGAGTTTGTTTGCAGTGGCTGGAGGCCCTGGCACGCCCATTTTCTTACTTTCTTTATCTGCCTCTTTCTCTCTCATGCTCTCAAATAAATATAAAAATAACTTTAAAAAAAAAGCAAGAAAAACTAAACAATGAAAATCATGTGGACTGCAGAAAGTGACCAGAGTCATAGCACTACGCTGACTCGCCAATGAATTCACCTTTGTTCAGTTGTTTGGCTTCCTCAAACCAGAGTGGCCACTGAGGGAAAAGTTCCAGAAGTCTAGAGTTCAAGGTCAAGGAGACTGATGAACAGGTGTCTTCTAATGCTCAGTGTGTTCATTTCTTTTTACTGTAGTTTTTTTCTATTCTTTTGCTCCTTAGGCCCCAGTGATCTCAACGCATGCAAGATGGTGACATTTTACATCTCTTACTGGGGTCCTAAAAGATTGGAGGAATTTCCACCGTGATTTTTTTTTTTTTTCCTGTGTTCTTCCATTGACCAGCTCTGGATTTGAGATATTCAGAAAGTATGTCGCAGAATGGGCAAATAGAGCCCTAATTTCTTCCAGAAATCCAAATAAGGGAATCTCATGGAAATAACCTATATTATAGAAAAGAGAGAGGGAGAATTTTAGGATAGTCGCCCCATACATTGTTTTGAGTCCCTTATTGTATGAGCTATCAAAGTACAGATTGGACCCAGCTTAAATAGACTTCAACAACTACACTATGGCATGGGTCACCAATCAGGTCCGGGGTGGCTCCTGGGTCACTCAGTGTGGGGTAGATTAGAATAGTACTACAAAGGCTGGGAAAGGAAATAATCATTGAGACCCCAGAGACTTGTTTAGACCAGTGGCCTGAATGCAAACATGTAGAGCTGATAAGACAAAACCTTCAATACTCTCCGTAGATTTAAATGAGACCAAGGTTGTGGGTCTCGTTCCATTCCCGTTCCCCGGGGTCATTGGCCACCGACATCCTGTGTGAGGGAGAGAGGAGTTGGAGGGGAGCAGCAGGGTCTTTCTGGCTGGGCGGGTGAGTGCAATGCGCGAACACACGAACACATGACTTGGCAATAAGCACCCGGGAGACCTTCTGATGGACAGTACTCATTTATACAAGGGGGGGTGGGTTTATAAACACTTGGGGAAGGTTGAGATGGCACGTACAGACTATATGGCAATCGGATGCATAGTTTATGGGCTGTTATCTAGATAGCAGAAGGACTAGTAACTTCAAAGCTATGGGGAAAGGATAAGGGAAGGGGAAGGGCGGAAGAGGAGATTAACAGGAGGCTGTGACTTCTGTTACCGTGGGGGGTGAGAAGGCTACGTGACTTCAGCCACATGAGGGTCTCTTGGGCAGCTAGCCACAGGTCAGGAACTGTGGGGGGCAAAGTCTGACTTATGGAATGGTCAGAGTCTTTTGGGGTCTGGGGGGAGCACCTCGCCAGTTCTGCCCAGTCTGGGCAATGACAGCTCACTACATCCTACAACATAGGGAAGGCCGTCACCATCGCCAGGGACTCCTGACAGAGGGCCAGCTACAACCCCACAGCCCAGGGTCCCTGGCCATGTCCAATAGTTCAGGCCAGCCTCCTCACAGGTCCAGCCTGTTACTAGCAAGGCCCAACAACAGGCCACACAACATAGTTCACAGTGTCCAAGACTAAATTACTCAGCACAGGAAGAAGCGTAGATCTCAGCCTGCGTGACAAAAGGCAGTGGACAGACACCAAACCTGAAATGATGCAGATGTCAGAAGCAGCTCATGAAGACTTCACAGCAGCACCACAAGCACATTCCAAGGAGTGGGAGTAAATCTACGTGAAATGTGTCTGAACCACATTTCCGTGTGTGCAACTGAAAGTTTCCTTACAAGATGGAATCTAAGGTGGGAGATGGCTCAGTGGGCCAAGTGTTTGCTGCACAAACATGAGGAGCTGAGCTCAGGTCCTTAGAACCCATATACAGTGCTGGGTGTGTTGGTACACACCTATAACCCCATAGCTAGGGAAGCAGAGATGGGCAGACCGTAGGGTTTTCGGGCTAGCTAGTCTAACCTAATTAGTGAGCTTGGGGCCCAGTAAGTACTCTGTTTCAAGAAAGTTAAGCTGGAAAGTGACTAAGGAAGATACCCAATTTCAATCTCTGGCCTCCACAGGCACAAGCACACATATGCACATACACCTACTCACACATGTATGCTCAAACACAAACACGCATACACACATGCACACCATACCAACATACATATGTAAAAACTAAAATAAAAGTAAAAATTTTAAATTATTTTCTATTTCTGTGAAAAACAGCATTGTGCTTTTTTGATGGGGATGACATTGAACCTGAAAATGCCTTTGGTATGATAGCCATTTTCATTATACTAATTCTTCCAATCCATTAGCTTGAGAGATCTTTTCATCTTCTAATGTCTTTTTCATTTTCTGTCTTGAGTCTTGTAAAGTTTTCATTATAGAGGACATTTACTTCCACAAAAGACCTCAGATAGCCAAGGAAATATTGAGAAAAAAACTACAGTGTGAGGTACCACCATACCTGGTTTCCTGCTGTATTATAGAGCTATAGGGACAGAAACAGCATGGTATTGGCACAAAATAGACAGAAAAGAGATCTTGACATTAGCAAATACAG
Organism: Orientallactaga sibirica; assembly: GCA_036365145.1. Classification (NCBI taxonomy): domain Eukaryota; kingdom Metazoa; phylum Chordata; class Mammalia; order Rodentia; family Dipodidae; genus Orientallactaga; species Orientallactaga sibirica. The sequence continues at coordinate 1,305,427 of JAEOAD010001031.1, forward strand.
TACCTGATTTTTAAAATTTTTTTAAATTTTATTTATTATTTATTTGAAAGCAGAGAGAGAGAGAGAGAGAAGAGAGGCAGAGAGAGAGAGAGAGAGAGAGAGAATGGGCATGCCAGGGCCTCCAGCCATTGCAAACAAACTCCATATGCATGTGACCCTTGTGCATCTGGCTTGCATGGGCCCTGGAGAATTGAACCGGGATCCTTTGGTTTCTCAGGCAAACGCCTTAACTGCTAAGCCATTTCTCCAATCCTAGTACCTGATTTTTCATAAAAATGTCAAAAATACTCATTAGAGAAAAGACAACTTCTTGTTAAAAAGCTTGTGCAGGGCTAGAAAGACAGCTCAGTGGTTAGAGGCATTTGCTTGCTTGCCAAATCTGAAAGCTTGATGGCCCAGGTTTGATTCCCTAGTACTCATGTAAAGAAAGATGCACAAATTGGCATATATGTTTGGAATTTGTTTGCACTGGCAGGAGACCCTGGCATGCCCATACTCATTCATTTTCTGTCTGCCTCTTCTGTCTTTCAAATAAAATTAATTTTTAAAAAAGCTTCTATATAACAAAGGGAACAGTTAACTGAGTGAAGAGACAACTTATAGAGTAAGAGAAAATCTTTTCTAGCTATACACCTGACATAGGATTCATATCTAGAATATATAAAGAACTCAAAAAACTAAACTATCAGGTGGGAGAGATTGCTTAGTGGTTAGGGCACTTGCCTGCAAAGCCTAAGGACCCATGTTCAACTCTCCAGGTCCCACAAAAGCCAGATACACAAGGTGATGCAAACATGCAAGGTTGCACATGTACACAAGGTGGTGCATACATCTGGAATTCTATTGCAGTGGCTGGAGACCCTGACACACCAGTTCTCTCTCTCTCTTTATTAAAAAAAAGGCCAATCTAGGGCTGGAGAGATGGCTTGGTGTTTAAGGCACTTGCCTGCCAAGCCTAAGAATGCTGGTTCCAATTTCCAGGTCCCACATTTAGCCAGACACAAAAAGTGATGCAAGGGCACAATGCTGCACTTGCCCACAAGGGGGCGCATGCATCTGGAGTTCTTTCACAGCGGCTGAGAGGCTGCTGGCACGCTCATTCTCTCTCTCAAATTAAAAAAGAAATTTAAAAAGTAAAAGGCCAGTCTGTTGGGCTTGCCTCAAAAAAATAAAAAGCAAACTAAACTGTTAAAACTAATAGCCCAGTCAAATGGGGTAAAGAACTGAAAAGACATTTTTCAGAAGAAGAAACACACAGTTAATAAATATCTTTTAAAAAGTGTTCAACATCCTCAGTTATCAGGGAAATACTAATTAAAACTACCTTGAGATTTCATCTCCTGCCAGAATGGCTGCCATCAAGAAAACAAATAATAAATGCTGCCAAGGATATGGGGATAGAAGAACTCTTGTTCACTGTTGGTGGTAGTATAAACTGGTGCAGCCAGTATGAAAAAATCAGTGTGGAGGTTTCTCATACACCATTCCTAGGCAGATACCTAAATAACTCTATACCCACTATAAATAATTGCTATGTTCTTCATAATAGCAAGGCAATGGAATAAGCTTAAATGTCCATCAACCAATAAATGAATAATGAAAATGTGGTACATACCACATTGGGGTTCTATTCATCTATGAAACTTAAATTATTAAACTGGCTGGAAATTGATGGAAATGAAAAAAAAAAAACACTACATGTTTTCTCTTATATGCGAATCCTACCTTAGGACGTTATAATCATAATAGACTTTTGTATTAGGCATGCTTCCTAAAAGGAACAGAAATACACATACATCTATGAAAAGAGATTTATTTATTAGATTGGCTCACACAACAGAAGCAGTGTAATTCAACAACGCTGTTCCCTCTCACAAATAAATAAAATATTAAGAAAAGAAAAATTATGATGAATAATATAAAATATTCAAATACTCTAAAAGAAGAGAAAGCAGAAGGATGAAAATGGGATAAAATAGACAACAAATAATAAAATGTAGACTTACATCCAATAATGTTAAAAACTATCTTAAATATAAATGAGCTAAACAAACCAATTAAAAGACAGAGATTGTTACATTAAAAATCAGCGACTGGGGCTACAGAGATGGCTTAATGGTTAAGGCACTTGTCTGTAAAGCCTAAGGACCCATGCTCAACTCTCCAGATCCCACGTAAGCCAGATGCACAAAGGTGAGGTAAGCCACAGGTCACACATGCCCACTAGGTGGCGAAAGCATCTGGAGTTCAATTGCAGTGGTTGAGGCCCTGGCGCTGCAATTTTCCCTCTCTCTCTCTCTCTCTCTCTCTCACTCTCTAAAAAAAATAAAAAATCAATGACCAAGCTATATTATGTCTACAAAATATGTATTCAAATACAACCATATTTTCAATTTGTTAGAAGATTGAAAGAAAAAGCATAAAACAGATATCCACCATGCAAATACCAATTAGAAGAGTAGCAATATTGATAAGACACAGTAGACATATGAGCAGAGAAAATTATTAAAGACAAAAGAAGGTTACATAATGATAGGAAGATTAATTCACCACCAAGACATATTAATCCTGAATGTGTAGGCTCCTTGGAAGAGAGTTTCAAGATACATGAAAACAAAATCAGATAGAAATTCACTTACATGCATAGTTGGAAACATCAGCACAGTTCAGTAGCTGACAGATTTGGTAGTCAAAAATCAAGAAGGAGGGCTGGAGAGATGGCTTAGCAGTTAAGGCACCTGCCTGCTAAGCCTAAGAACCGGGTTCCAATCTCCAGGTCCCACGTTTAGCCAGATGCAAAATGACACAAGGGTGCAATGCCACACTTGCCCACAAGGGAGTGCGCACATCTGGATTTAGTTCACAGCAGCTGAGAGACTGCTGGCGCACCCATCTCTACCTCTCTTCCTCTCCCTTTCTCTCTGTCTGTCTCTCTCCAAAAAAAAAAAAAAAATCAAGAAGGAATAGTTGGGAAAAGGTCTTAAAGTAACATAAAAATGAGTAGATAAGACTGTTTGGAATATTGCAGGCAATTACCAACTACCTTAGGTTTTTATTATGTACCTGGGTTGTTAAATGAAAACTCAGAGCTGGATGTGGACGATAGTAGGACACTTGCCTAGCAAGCAAAAGGAACTGGGGGAAAAGTGATAAAGAAGGAGAGAGGGACTAACTAGAACTTTCACTGCAGAACCTTTCTTACAAACTAAAGGTATCCCCCTAAAATAATCTCCTTTGTTTCCTTAAAAATACAACCGACCATAGGCAAGTCACTTATCTTTTTGAGACTCTGTGTAATGAGGAAGAGAATGTCCCCACCTTCCCCAACATGATTTGACTTTACCTATGTTTTCTCCCAACTCTGATATTCCCAGTGTTTTTATTTTCTGACCACGTTTCACCTACAATAGTGTTTTCAAATTATTCTCTATTGGGGCCAAATTATCTTTCCATCTTTCTATTGAACTTGCAAAGAAAATATTAATGATAAGTCAGGGTGGGAACCTCATGTCTCATGTGGTGTGACTTAGTTTAAAGGCTGTGGTCTTGCAGTCTCTCAGACACAAATATCTTGAAACAAAGGCAGAAACCAATATGGAAAAACAAAAGTAGAACAAGTTCGAACCAAACATCTTGTTTTATTTTCTTCTGAAATCATTTTCCCCCTGTTGGGTAGACAGAAGCCTAGGCAATATTTAACCAAATACTATTTATGTATAATGAGAAACAAGGGCGCTTTGCTTTAGGAAAGTTACATATTGTAAACAAAACCCGACAAACTGTTCTGATAATATAAGAAGAAACAGAATAAATTAAAAGCTAACCACATTTGTCTCAGCTTCCTGATGGGCTTTGTTCAAACACTTGGAACAAATGCAAAATGTTGTTCAAGTGATGCTCAGACATTCTGCTGCCATCATTTCAGTTTGAGGAAGGGTGATGTTCTGGTGCTGGGCCTTGGGAACATGCAAGATGGAAGAAATAGACTATTTATTTTCCAATTATCAAAAGACCTCCTTACTGGAATCATTGTAAATTCCAGCAGAGAAGAAATTATGGGTGTTTTGCTTGTTTCTTTAGCCAGGGATTGCCACGTGCTGGGTAGGCTTATGCTCAGTGTTACCTACTGGAGGATACAAGAAATCGATTTCAGAGCTCGCCTTACTTAGCAAAAACTGGATGACACAGACTATGGAGATAGCTCAATCAGTAAAGTGCTGGCATTGCAGGCATGAGGATCTGAGTTGAGTCACCAGGACCTGAGTATCAAAAAGCTGGTGTGGTGGCATGTGCTGGGGAGACAGAGACAAGATTGGGACTTACTGGCAAGTCAATCTAGCCTATGAGGTGAGTTCCAGATCAGCAAGAGACCCTAACTCTAAAAGGACAGATGGCATTCCTGAGAATTGGAACCCTAAGCTGTCCTCGGGGTTCCCCACTGTATACATATACATGTGCCCCCTCACTAAAAACAAAAGAAGGAAGAGAGAAAATTACAGTCTGTCACTCTGTTGTATGTATCTATATAACAAACAAGCAGGGGTGGTTTCTTTTCTTTTTTTTTTTTTTTTTTTTTTTTTTTGGTTTTAGTTTTTTTGTCTTACATAGACCCCAAATACAACAGGACTGATGAAACTTTTCAAGTTCGCAAGTAATTGGGAGGCCAATTCAACAGCACTTCTAAAAGTCTCCTTCAATCACCCAGGGATCGTGTGAAAAATGCAAATCCGGACTCAGCCAGTCTGTGGAAGGGTTTGGGATTGGCAATTTTTCACAAGCTTCTATTGATCTTAGTCATTGAGCCACATCATTTTTTTTAATTCCAGAATTTTTATACCAATTCATTATTTGTGAAAAATAATAATCTTGGTTTTCTGTTTATTTAAAACAATTTTATTTTTATTTCTTTCTTTGATAGAGTAAGTGAGAGAGGCAGAAAGAGAATGGGCGTGCCAGGGTCTCTTGCTGCTGTAAAGGAACTCCAGACGCATGTGCCATGTTGAGTATCTAGCTTTATGTGGGTACTAAGGAACCAAACCTGAGCCAACAGACTTTTCAAGCAGTGCATTTAACCACTGAGCCATCTCCCCCGTCCTGTTTGTTTATTTTTTTCTGTGACATCTCATATACCCAGGCTGGTCTTGAACTCCCTATGGAGCCAAAGAAAACATTTAACTATTTGTGTGTGTGTTTTAAAGAACTTTTTATTGCCAACTTCCATGCATATATACCATGTTCTCTGATTATAATCCTTTCCCACCACCCTTCTTTGTCCCCTCTCTTCTATCCTTCTCCACTGAACTCTTGCTCACATCTCTAAAAATTTGTTTTTGCATGTGTGTGCATAGTGCATGCACATGTGTGTGCCTAGTGCACATGGGGAAGCCAGAGGAAAATGTCAGCTGTCTACCACCATCATTCATCTGTATGTTTCCTTGAGACGAGTTTTCCTGAGCCCTACTGATTCTCCCATCTGCTCCCCACAGGACTGGTGTTGGTGATGTGCATGCCCATGCTCAGCTGTATATGTGGTGGTGCTGAGGAGTCAGACTCAGGCATCCTCAGCCCCTTCCCCCTCGAGCTTGTGTGGGAAGGAGTCTTCCACACTGAGACGTCTCTGGACCACATCTTGAGTAAGAAAACAAAGCATGAGAAGGCAAATGTGATCCTGAAGTTCAGCTGGAAGAAGACTGTGCTGCCCAGTCTAGATGAAAGAGTCAAACCAACACCATGACAGGCTTCAGTAAGATATTTCCTAGCTAGGCCTAAGTTTCAATTTCTCAAGAAGCCTGAACTAAGTCCTGGGAGAACAGAACAAAGAACCAAGTCAGTTCCTGGAAGGTTTCAGGGATGTCTAAGGCCATTCCCCCTTCTTGGCCCCAGCCAATCAGAAGTAAAAGAATGTGAGACATGCTTACTGGCCACTTAACTGGCCACCTTAGGAAACTTTACCTTCCCCAGAGCCCCCCTCCCTTAGCCCCCTTAGCCCACATGCATGTAATTATAACCAGTCAGGAGTGCACAAGTACTATATCGTTCAAATTAGCCAATTATGTTAGAGGTCTTTGTTTAGCAGTCTTTAAAAGAGCCAGAAAGCTCTTCTCGGGGTCACCATTTAGTGCAAATGGTGGACCCCCGCATGCTGGACGTCTCTGCACAATAAACGCTCTATGTTTTTACATGCTACATGAGTCTGAGTCTCCCTTCAGCGATTTTCGGACCCTAACATAGACTGTGGGACACACGCAGATTCTTAAACTGGGGATAACTACAGAGTTATGGAATTTGGGCTAACCTCTTAGATGTACCAAGATTGAAAGTACTTCTATAGACTCTACAGTTCACTGAGGTTGGGCTTCAAGGGTCCTGTTTTAAACTTTCCCATGAATTGGTGGTATAATTTAAGCAAAACAAGCCAAGAACAGATGACAAATACTGTATGATCTCACTCCATGCAAAATTGGAAAAAGTCCATGTCATGGAAGTGGAGAATAGAATGGTGTTTACCAGAGCATGGGAGGGAAGAATGGAGGGAGGATGGGGAAAGATTGGTCAAGGGGTATTTGTTATAGTTGGGTAGCTATTTGTTTTGGTGTTCTCTTGCATGTAAGGTGACTATGTTTAACAGTATTATATGGGATATTTCAAAATTGCTAGGCGAATACATTTTGAATGTTTTCACCACAGAGAAATGACAAATGCATCAGATGATGGATATGCTGATTATTGTAATATGATTATTATACAATATTTACGTATATTAAAATATCACATTGTATCGTATAAATATCTACAATTATTATGTGTCAGTGAAAATCAGCAAGGAGAAAAGAGGAGCCACAGGTATGTCCACAGCTGGAAGGGCACTCCCAGCTAAGCTGAGGCAGGAGGCTGCTTGCCTTAGGTTTGAATAGGTTTGAATAGACAGCTCAGGGAACTGAGCTGTCTTCTTTCCTGAGTCATTGTCCAGGCGACCCAGGAATGGCTTATCATTGAAGAAGGAAAAGGAAGACTTAGGGGAAGGCACAAGGCTCCATGCTCAGAGCATTATCTGAAGCCTGAATGTAGATGGCAGCTGGAGGTGGGAGGGATTAGGAGCGAGCCAGTTAACCTCACACTGCCAGACCCTGAAACTGAATTATCAGGGTCATCTGGACCCTCTGTCTTTTCCACCCTGACTTGGTCTTGGATATTGCTGTCCACTCTGATTTGACAACACTGAGTACATCAACTTTTTAAATTACTCCCGAGAAACTATTTTGACCTCGTTTTGTCTTCTTAGATTACCAGCCCATGTACATGCATGTAGGAGAGAGTGGCTGTCGAAAACCTAAATAAAACCCACATTTTCTAATTTGCCTGGAAATCATGGGCATTTTTCATACAGTATTTATCTGGGATTGTTATCAAGAGAGGATTATCCTGATGACCAAGTCTAAGGTCATCTAAATAATCTTGACTTTCATTTTGCAAGACGTGCCTTCAAATCAGAGCATAAGCTGTGTTTGTTTCCTGGGGAAGCAGGAGTGAACATCAATGCCATCAAGCTCAGGAATCCACTAGTCTGGAGATCTTACTAAGGTTGCAGGAGGAGCTTCTTAGACATCTTTAGATCCCCCACACTCCCTTGGCAATGGGGAATCACAGGTTTTTTTCCTGAGTAAAGAAAATCTTACAATAACTTAGCATCACCATCCCCTTTGGAGAAACTGACTTTCTATAAACTCCTCCTTCCTCCCACATTTCGTTACCTCTAAGCCTTCAATTGCACTAGAGAATAAGCAAAAGCAGGGACGCATCCCCAAAACAGCACAGAGCGTGGATAGCCAGGCGTGAGCACCATGCGCCTGCATCCTGGCTCTGCCGCTAACAGCTGGATGACCTTTAGCTTGCTGCTTCACTCCTCTTCTGTTGCTATTCTTGGTAGTTGCGTGAGATGATCCTGTTTTATTTTCTTTCCATTCCTAGCGAGGTGGGAGTTTATAGCATAGCTTTCCTTTTACAGTTTATGAGTCTGTCCATGGGATTCTAACTTATGGGACAAGAACTGGGGGTCACTTTTTAAAAACCGAGCTTACTTGGATGAGGGAAACAGTAAGTCCACCCCAAAGTCAAGGGGCGATCATCACTCAACTACTATTCATTTCAGCCTCATCAGCCCAGCGGTTTGCTGTGTGCTCCATTTCTTAATCACTTTTTCATCATCTAATGAATTCTTCCTTTGTTCTCAAGCATCAAGCGAGACCCTTTCTAGGTGACATTTAGTCAGTCCTTACCACTTCCCATCCAGACCTCAGCCCAGAGGATTCTTAGGAGGAACACAAAGCCCCACCATTTAACGACATACACCAATTACTACGGGAAGTAGGCCTTGCTCTGTTTTAATAAAAGCAGCCTTCAAAACATACATACAAATAAGCCACACATAGAAAAAATGTGTCACTTGTACCTTTGCCTCGGGGAAAGTGTCAACATGGTCTCATGGTTAATGGAAACAGAACCGACATCACATCTCTGAATGAATTTTCTCTGCAAGCAGGACAGGCTCGTGGGCTAGGACTCAGAATAGCACAGGCGAGGCAATATGATCCCCAGAGTCTTGGGGCGTTTTCCGTACATCCACATCTGGAGTGCTAGGAATCCAGTTCAGGAAGTAGCGGGGGAGCAATCTGCAGGGCATGAAAGTGATTACAAGAGAGTTCATGGACGTTTGCATCAGTGCTAACTCAAACTTGCTGGGAGGGAGGGTCAGCCCCGCGTCATTAATAATGGTGGTTCTGATGAAGAATGAGAGGGGGAGGGACAGGCCTTGACGGGGGAGCATCACTTGAGCCTGGCACTGCCAACAGGTTTGCATGTGCCATCCTGTAACTTCAGTACTCAGAATCGTAAAAGAGCCAGGCATCATTCCCAGAACATTGCTGACTTTTCTTCGTTCTTCTTTGGTCCGTATAATTGTATGGGTTTTTCCCCCTCCTTCAAAGCCATTTTCAACTAAAACAATGGGGAGAATATGAAGTCCACGTGTTACCCAGGTTTAGACCCAGTTCTCTCCCCCAACAACCTTTGCGCTGACATTCAGATCCCATGGAGATAGTGCTGGTCCCTGGGCTCTGTGAAAATGACCCACCTCAATCAGAAATGAATAGATCCCAGCCCAGCACGTGGGCCCACTGAGATCCCTGTAAATCTCACGAGGTGTTGAGTAGTTAAAAGTAGACCCAGGGCTGGAGAGATGGCTTAGTGGTTAAGGCGCCTGCCTCCTAAGCCTAAGAACACTGGTTCCAATCTCCAGGTCCCACGTTTAGCCAGATGCAAATGACCCAAAGGCGCAATGCTGCACTTGACCACAAGGAGGCGCACCATCTGGATTTCATTTGCAGCAGCTGAGGCATGTCCATCTCTATCTGTCTTCCTCTCCCTCTCTCTCTCTCTCTGTGTCTCTTCAGCCCACCAGGTCATGAATCAACATCCTCACCTCCTTCCCTCCATCGCAAAGAAAGACATGTCTCTACATCCCTCTACGCCACACCCATGCTGTGTCTCTTGCATTGGCAGCGTGATTCATGAACTCACTGCTATGTATAAATAAGATCATGGAATCTCTCCCACAGCTCTCCTCTCTCCACAGTTTTTTTTTTTTTTTTTTTTTTGGAGTTTCAAGGTAGGGTCTCACTCTGGCCCAGGCTGACCTGAAATTAACTATGTAGTCTCAGGGTGGCCTCGAACTCACGGTGATCCTCCTACCTCTGCCTCCCGAGTGCTGGGATTAAAGGCGTGGGCCACCACGCCCGGCTCTCTCCACACTCTTATCCACTGATGCCACATTATCTGGCTCCTCAGGTTTCTTTTCTGAGGCTTAGCAGCCCGCATTGCAGGCTTTCCTTCCTCGCTCTCAGCTCGAAGCAACGCACAGGACAACACCGTGGAGGAAGGAAAAGAAGACACCCAGGAAGCTTGTTTCTTGAAGTCACTTCTCCAAGTCCCTCCGTGGTCCTCCAGTTTTGACCTTATTTTAAGATCTCTCCCCATCATAGCATCCGTTCATCTCTGAGAAAAGCAAGCCATCCTTATTTAACCTCTCCTCTGGGTCTCGTGGCCTTCAAACCAACCACCCCACCCAACCTTTTCTAGAAACATCCTTCTTTCTACCCTGCTTGCTGACATGACATGTTGTTTTTCCTTTCTCAACTCCTTGAAAATGTAATTTCCAAGGGAGATCGGCAAGCTTTTGGGGATCATCCTGTCTCCACTTAACCAGCAGCAGGAGACACCATGCCTATAAATTTTACATGGATACTTGGGATCAAATTCAGGTCTTCATGCTCATAAGGCTTGACCAACTGAGTTATCTTCCAAACCACCTTTTGTTATTTTCAGTTTCTCCCTAGGGAAGCCGGAAGCACAGCTTGGGAGAGGTCAGTTGTAAGGGCTACTTAAATCGAGATAATAAATAATACCAACTTTCAGGAATAAAGGGATGAGGAAAAGGGTCACTATAGGCCAGAAAGTGTGGAACGTGGAGACTATTAAAATGGGAACCTATAACTCTGTTATGAATCCACTAAGTGCATAGATCCAAACTCACCCAGCAAAGGCTGTGTGAACTAAACTGATCTTACACAGTGACCCGCTTCCCAGGGAATCCATGAGCAGCACGCGCATGGACATTACAAAGGTTTACAGAGCGGAGCTGAGGTTGGAGCTGCCGCTCACAGGAGGCGCTAACTCCATTAAGGGCCTTATAAATCAAACAAAAAAATGTCCCAGAGACTTGCAGTAATAGTCCACACTACCCAATACTCTCCAGTCTAAGATAGAATCTTCACATTGCTTATACATGGAACAGGGGAAATGGGACCAGTTCCTGAGGAACAGAGAAGCAATTATGTCACTCAGAGGTGACCTAGATGTTAAAATTCTTAGGCAAGGGTTTTAATACAGCCCCCATGGTTATAGCCCATGAGGCACAGTTTTAAAATGCTTGCAATGGGGCTCAGCAGTTAAGGCATTTGTTTGCAAAGCCTAATGACCTGGGTTCAATTCCCCAATACCCACGTAAGCCAGATGCCTAAAGTGGCACATGAAACTGGAATTTGTTTGCAGTGACAGGAAGCCCTGGCATGCCCATATTCTTTCTTCCTTTCTCTCTCTCTCTCTCTTAAATTAATTAATTAATTGCAAATTTTAAAAAATGCTTGCAATGAATAGAAGGAAATAAGTCCTCTGCAGATAAATAGAAATCATAAAAGGGACTAACTGGGAATTACCAAACTGAAAAACATAATTTTGAAAAATCTTTAAAATCATTAGATAAGCTCAACAAAAGAATAAGAATGGTAGGGGGGAAAGAGTCTGTGGACATAAACACAGATAGGTGAAAGTTATCCAATTTGAAGACCAAAGAGAAAAACATAAAATAAAAGTAGAGCTTCAAGGAATTGTATAAAGATATAACATATATATTACAGGAATTTCAGAAAGGAATGACAACTAGATTGAGGCTGAAAACTTCCGTACCTGGAAAAAGGCCTAAATTTACAGATTAAGAGGACAAACACTCCAAGGTTGTTCTCGGGTTTCCACTTGCACACTGCAATGTATACACATGCACACACATCATACACATGTACACATTAATCACATAAGTAAATTAAAAAAAAAGCCAGTGGGGAAAAATTGGGCGTGGTGGCGCATGCCTTTAATCCCAGCACTCGGGAGGCAGAGGTAGGAGGATTGCTGTGAGTTCAAGGCCTCCTTGAATTTACATAGTGAATTCCAGGTCAGCCTAGGCTAGAGTGAGACCCTACCTCGAAAAACCAAAAAAAAAAAAAAAAAAAAAAAAAACCCTTCAAAGGAGAGTAATTATTCAAATGACTGTAACTATCTTCTCAGAAGCTTTGGTGGATCAAAGAGTTAAAAAAGAGACCAGGGCTGGAAAGATGGCTTAGGGGTTAAGGCATCTGCCTGTGAAGCCTAAAAACTCCAGTTTGAATCTCCAGGTCCCACATTTAGCCAGATGCAAAAGTGACACAAGTGGTCAATGTCGCACATGTGCACAAGGGGGCACACGCATCTGGAGTTTGTTTCCAGTGTCTGAGAGGCCATTGGTGTGCCCATTCTCTCAATCTGTCTCTCTCAAATTAAAAAAGAGAGAGAGGGTCCTGGAGAGATGGCTTAGAGTTAAGCACTTGCCTATGAAGCCTAAGGACCCTGGTTAGAGGCTCAATTCCCCAGGACCCACGTAAGGCAGATGCACAAGGTGGCACATGCATCTGGAGTTCGTTTGCAGTGGCTGGAGGCCCCGGAATGCCCATTCTCTCTCTATTTGCCTCTCTCTCTGTCTCTCTTGCTTTCAAATAAATACATAAGAGAGAGAGAGAGAGAGACCAAAAATAAGTCAGGGCTAGAATGTGAGGGAGAGGTTGGAGTGCAGGGGGACTATAAACAATGGCCCATTACTGGGAAGTGAGACAGCAGCCTGGGGATTAGGCTGTGGTGGCACACAGCTGTAAGAGACAGAATGGTTATGAAGCAAGGGTTGATCGGCACTTTGAATGTCACTTCATCAGAGTTGAGAACATGAGAACACCCCACACATGTGTACACGGAGTGAGTAAACTTCATGAAGCTGGAGATGGAGGTCAAACAGGCATAGATGAAGGACAGCTGGGCCCTGGACCTACCACACCTGACTGGACATGAGAGCTTTCTCATCTATGCCGCTAACATCACTGCCATGTCCATGCAATTCCATCTGTCCCGGTCTCCTACTCTTTCAACTCAGCATGACTAATTCCTACTCCACCTCAATAAGCAGCTTCATTCATTCTGTAGCAAGAACTTACCAGATACCTACTATGTCTGTCGAGAGTTCCCAGCCTCCTTACTGACTTCCTTTTCCCTCTATGATCCTTCAGATCAATTCATCAAGCTCATTTTACATTTTATTAGTTGGTCACGAACCCGACATGCTATATTACCCAAGGATGTGAGTTACACATCTCTGGGTTACAAACACAGTGCATTATAATCACACAAAGGTTCTCATTGTTCAGTGCATCTAATGGGAGAAGTGAGCACACATCCTCTGCTCTCTTAAATCCATTAGAATACTACCAATCATGAAGAATAATATGAATTGCTTGCATTTTTAAGAAATCACAATTTTTTACTATAATTAGCAAATGATATAAAAATCAGAATCCACATTTCTTTGAATTATTCCTTACAATGCTTTGGGCATCATCCATGCATGCTCAGAAGAATCACAGAATATAGATCAGTTTGAAGGAGAATTTCAAAATGAAAGGTCAGGGCTGAGGGCTTAATTCAGCAGTCAGATACTTGTCCATCACAAATGAAGCCTTTGGTTTGACCCTAGCACCTCAAAATAAAAAAAATCAAGCCCTTATTTTGGAAAAATAAATGCTGAGAAGGTAAGAGCCTTCCCCAAAGCCCACATCAATTGAGCTGAGCTAAAATCCAGATGTGTCTGAGATTCATGCTTGCTTTAAAAGTTCAGTACCACAGGTGTAATTTTACTGGAGGAAAAGCCGAGTTTGGCTGAGTGAGCTGGGGTGGGGGGTTACATCACAGACAAGGCCATTATCTCCTCTCATAAGATCAAGGGGCTCTTCCAAAGGTTACCCTGTGGTCCAGCTAGCCTTTCCTGAGTGTCAGTGTCTGAGAACCCCAGCCACTCCAGCGCCCCCCCCCCCGCCCACTTATTCTAGTAACAGTTCATAAACCTATCAGTTGAAAGACCAAGAAGTTCAGAGGCAGCTGGTTACGAAACAAGAGTTGGAAAAAAAGTTCCATGTCTGATCTCAATTCTATCAAAAACTAAGTGAAGGACAAGGCAACATTCCTCTTGTCTTTGGTGCCTCGGTGTCCCCTCTTGTAAAATGATGTGAAAAACATAATCACCTTCGATGCCAAGACGAGATGCACATCCACCGGCTGCTAAGTAAAACAGGTTTTGGATGCAAAGAGAAATAAAAGCAGTGGCAGGTCTGGATGGCTTTAAGTATAAAAGAAAGAAAAACCAAAAAGCTAATCTTTTCAAGGAGTTTCTTTTTTTTTTTTTTTCCCCTTAGTCATTCCTAAAGTAAGAGGGCCAAGGTGATACTGCTTAACTCCAAAATAGATGAAAGGTTAAAAGAAGAAGGAGGAGGCTCTACTGGGGAAACGTCCTGAAATAACCCATCACTGATGTTCAAGTCACAAGGTCAGCATTCATCTTTATAAAAAGAGACATGGAACCAAGACAAACAAGGGACAGGGCTCACTTTTACATAACGCCAGGGCAAGTCAAAGAAATGACTGTCATTCCCCAGACCTCAAGCCTGACAGAAAAATGTAAAGCTTTGAGGAACAGCCTATCAAATGCTGTATCTCTACTTTCAACAAATGCTTGGAGGCATCATGAAAGACTGTTTGATACAGGCAGAAAGTTTTGTTCATCCTTTAAAAAAATTCTTAAAATATATACTTCCAACATCCTCCAGTCAGATGTGTATGTTGGGCAAAGATCAGTCAGAAGCAAGTGAACCACGAATTTGGAAGTTTACACCTAGTTTTCCTTCCTTAGAGTTTATTTTATTTTTATTTATTTGAGATAGCATCTCACTCTGCACACCAGCCTGGCCTTGAAGTCAGGGTGATCCTCTTCCCTCAGCCTTTCTTATTCTGGGGTTGAAGGCATGAGCCACTGTACCCAGCCTAGACTTTACTAGTTATTTTCTTAATATAGAGCACTACGTTGTCATAACAACAGGTAACATGACCAATTCTGCTCCCTTTGGTTTTAGTACTTGACAATGATTGCCTTGCAGTGTGAAGACACATTTTTTTTTTCGAATGAAGAATGGAAGAGGACATTAATGTGTTAATTCAGTGAGATCTTGACACAGAAGTGCCACTAACCACAGTGGTAAATGTACAGAAGACCACAGTTGCAGGATCACCTGTGGCAAGAACAGTCTTACAAAGTTCATATTTAGCTAATAATCATGCAATTTTTCAATCACACACCATTACACACACATTTCTTTTAATTATGAAATATTTTCTTCCACAATTTTCTAGAAGAATGGTATCCTTCAGTGGAGTAAAACAGAAAGACAATCCACAATACTTTCGGTCTAGTCTTTTGATTCTTTTTAAGGCAAATTTGCTTTGCTGTGTTTTTTTCTTTTGAACTTTTTTGAACCTTCATGCCAACTATACACTACATTTGGCAAAAGTTTAAGTCTCCTAAGAAAATCTTATATTTTTATTATCTAAGTGGATTTCTCTGGGGCAAGAATATTGTTTAACTGCTCTCCAAGGAGAAACCAGAGGAGGGAAATTTTCCTCTAAGTTTTCCATGGTAGCTTAGAGTAAGTGGGAAAATAACATCTTACTTAGATCTGTGTAGCTATTTGTGACTGGAAAATAGTTTTAATTATCCTATCTATGCAACCAAGATTTTCTGGGACAATCCAAATTTTATTCTTTTCATTAAATCTGGGTTTTATTACATGGGAAATTGACCAACATATGCTATCACATAGGTGATTAAAGTCCATTGTAGGAAGCTGTTCAGTGTAGCATTATGGGTAATGGTAAACAAATAGGAGCAAGTTAAATCTTTCCCAGTAGGATATTGTTTAAGAAATTTGGATGGGGCTGGAGAAATGGCTTAGCAGTTAAGGCAATTTCCTGCAAAGCTTAAGGACCCAGGTTCAATTCCCTTGTACCCAAGTAGGCCAGATGCACAAGGTGTCACATGCACCTGGAGTTCGTTTGTAGCAGCTGGAGGCCCTGACACACCCATTCATTCTCTCTCTCATTGCAAATAAATAAATAAATAAATAAATAAATAAATAAATAAATAAAATAAAATAAATTTGGATGCATCTATGTAATGCAAAACCAAGCAGGATCAGACTGATCCCTATGGAAAAAATATCCAAGATATTACTGTTTGTTGAAAAATACTGTGTTCCAGAATAGATGATGAGTATATTCTCATTTATGTCACTTATAAAGATTCTACCATATATATTTGCATGGAGGCAGAATTTTCTGGCAGAATATACCAGAAGCAAGCAACAAAAATGCCTTTAGTTTCAGTATGGAGAGCTAGCGAGAAATGGGAACTTCTACACACCATTTTTATTTCCTAGTTCCCGGTTATCTAAATAAATGGGCCTCTATATCTGATTCCCCTGGTTGCCATTGCCTTGTTTTGAGACCCTATATTGTCATAACTCAGAGAGTCATGGTCCCAAATATGAGCTTTCATGAGGCTTATGTGAGATGGTTGGGGGAAAGCAAATGTTACAAAACTTCACAATAGTGATGGTTAATATCTGGTTGCCAACTTGACAGGATGAATACATTTCTTGGCATGTCTGTTGGGGATTTTCTAGATTAGATTGAGGTAGGAAGACCCACCCTATGTGTGGTGCCATTCCATGGGGTAAAGGGCCTAGCCTATCATAAGAAGGACAAAGCTATCTGAGCACCAGCATCCATCACTCTCTACTTCCTCCCTGCTGATGTGACAATGTGACACCAGCTTTCTCTCCTGCTATGCTTTCCTAGCCATAATGGACTCTACCATCTGGAACTATAACCTGAAATAAATGCTTTTCTTCCACAAGCTTCTCTGGTCAGCTATTTTGTCCCAGCAATAGGAAATACATCTAGCTGTGAAACTGACTGCCGGAGGCTACAGTCCATGGTCCAACATGCATATATTCAGATACATGAAGTAGTACATTCACCGAAATAAGGAGACTATTCTGACCCATGGCGGGCATAAGACCTTCCACATAGAGATGACACAGTAGAGGTGACATAGTCAGTGTGTCACATGGGATCATGCAATGGTAGCACCACCATTTTCAAGTTGTGCAACTTACATCTTGGATATGGTCTGTGGTGGACTCCCGATCCAACATCTATTCTCCCCTTCCTATGAACAGAACCAAAATATGAGACACTAAAGTGCACAGCCAAAAGGTCTTCTTCATGCTTTCTTGAGATTGAGGTTGCCATGTTACTTAGTATAGGCCAAAAGGTTGAAGGCAGTCTTTGAGGAAAATTATTCTTTACAGAAGAACATCAGGGCAGCCTTTGCCAACTATGCCTTATACCTTCATCTTCCAGCAGAGAGATTTGTAGCCTTGAGATAGAAGAGTCATCCTGTAACTGCAAAGATGAAACTATATCTGACCAAGAAGTTAAGAGGAGACCAGCTCCTTGATGACCTCACAGTATACGTTTGAAAAGCCTAAATGGACTCTCCCTAGGAAGTCACTGTGTATATGTGACAAATGACCCGCCTTTGGCTAAGCCACTATAATCAGGCTTCCATGGTCAAGGGCAATTCTGACCAATTCTGGGTCTTCCAACAGTTGTTCTGGATAGAGAAAATGAAGAGATGTCAAGGTTCTGAAGGGGTGAAGGCAAAGGGTCTGTGATCTAGCAGGATGAGGAAGTCTACAGAATGATCCAGGAAGTTCCAGAAAGCAGGAAATGAACTGAGGAACATGGAGGCTGTTCAGGTAGGCAAACTTGAAAAGTATTGGTTTGACTTTACAGGAGGTACCTGCAGGAAAACATGGGGTGAGAAGGAGGATGATCCCCACTTTCCATAGGACCCACCACTTGCATGGCTGTAGCCCGTGGGGCTATGATAAAAGTCATTCCCTTAGTGCTGGGGCTTTATCAGAACTTCAGGCTCCATTTTCATCCAGCTGCCTTTGGATGTAAGTAGCTGTTTGATTTAGCGGAGCCAACGGTCTGGATTCAGGAGTACAGTAGAATAAGCAAAGAGCCACATTCTTGCTCCCATGCTCCCAGAATGCTCTGGACTCTTCTGCTCATTGTTATTAGTATATTAATTGCTTTAATTAAAGTCTCTAAAGTCAAGGGAAGGTAAGCAAGAAGATAATTAAGTAAATGTTAACTACAAGAGTTTCCCTTTTGTATTTTTTAAAAAACTCACTTGGAAGGATGATTATCCGTTAGTAAGTAGTGTAAGTAATTATCTCTCGTGTGGAAGTGGTATATTTTAGGCAATCCCACTGAAATGGCATAAACAACATTTCCTGTGTCAAAAGCAGAGATCCAAGTCTGTTTTAGAATGGTCCCCAATCTCCATCTCTTATAATTCCCACCAATAACTTGTCTTTTTATATATGCTGGCATCTGTGTGAAGACAGCATCCCACATTGACCAAGTCTCCATCTGGTGACAGACGGGGAACAGGAACGTAGACTGTCACTTTATGCAGATGGGTTTCTATTAATACAAACAAGTGACCCTAAAAGAGAAATTGGCTAGCTCCAGCATAACTTTAAGAAGATTCTTCTGAATTTCCTGAAAACAGGTTATTTCTAAATACATGGTGCCTCCTTTTAAACATAGCATGGACATTCTGTCCTTCTAGGGGCTGGTTTTTACCAATGTGCCCATTGATCTGCTCCCCTCTGCTTGGAAAAGAATGGACAGAGGGTGAAAGGAAGAGAAAGAAAGGGTAACGAGGCAAACAACAGGTGTCTTGTGTGGGAACTCCAAGCTTTCTTGGTCAGTGGTCTAGGTTCCAGGTGTTAGTAGATCCTAGAGAGGCGGAGTGTGAGGGAGAGGAAAATGGAAAGGAAAGGAAGTGCTTTAACTCATCATGTTTGCATCACGAGAGTGAACCAAGTTCTGGAAAGGGGGAGCTGAGCTATAGTATCCATAAACCCACTCCCCAAAACACACCTCCTTTACAGGCTCCACCTCCCAGATTATCATAAGCTAGGGATCAAGAATCCAAAACATGAGTTTTGGGGGGACACCTAATTCAAACCACCACAACTGCATCTGTAAAACTGACAGTCTCCCATTGCCCTTTCTCTCAGTAATGGTATCAAGGACATCTTGAGTTTGGTTTGCTAAGTATACTTTTAACATACTAACACCTATAGAAAACTACTAAAATACGGCTAGGGGATGGCTCAGCTGTTAGAGGTCCTTGCTAGCAAAAACTGTTGACCCATGTTCTAGCCCCCCAGGACCCATGTAAAGCCTGATGCACCAAGTCGTACATATGTCTAGAGCTAATTTGCAGTGACAAGAGGTCCCTGGTGTGTTCTTTCTTTCCTTCCTTCCTTCCCTCTTTCTTTCTTTCTTTCTTTCTTTCTTTCTTTCTTTCTTTCTTTCTTTCTTCTTTCTTTCTCTTCCCCACCCTTTCTCTTCTCACAAATAAATAAATAAATAAAACTATTTAGAAAATAATGTTCAACTGGTATCACATGAAATCATCCTAGTGTCTCCAATGGTACTTCCCAACCTTTAAAGAAACTCTGCTTTAGAACAGTGTTTGGTATCCCTCGGGGAAAGGCCACATTGTCCCCAAACCAAGTAGAAAATGGAATGTTGGATCACAGTTTGATTGGAATATTATGCTTGCCTATATGTACCCAATAAGTCAGTTAGCTCTCTGTAATATGGTCTCAGACTGAGTTATTATTTTTACATGTAGAAACTTTATTTAAAAATGGTAACTCAGAGCTGGAGAGATGGCTCAGTGGTTAAAAGCACTTGCTTGCAAAGGCTGACAGCCCAAGTTTGATTCCCCAATACCCATATAAAGCCACATGCACAAAGTGGTACATACATCTAGAGATTGTTTGTAGTAGCTGGAGGCTGTGGTGCACCCATACTCACTTTAGATCAAAAACAAATAAATCAAAAACATATTTAAAATAATACAATAAAATACGAGTTGGCAGCTCATTTGCATTGTTGTTATTGTTTGCTCTTATGAACTGAATTTTAATACTTTTCAAATCGCAATTTTGAAGATTTGCTGAATAAAACCAGGTGTTTTAGAGCTAGAAGGAATCCCAACAACTTTTCCTGCTTCTGAAAATCTTCAGTCGATAAACAGATTCATTTCACAGAAGTGACTGGTGACGTACAAAATCTCAAGGATCTGCTCAGAAGTGGTAGCTAAACAGGATACATGACACATGCTTCTCAGCCTAGCTCTAGAAATTTTCACAGGGCTCGAACTTGCATTTCTGCATTATATTTAATTTTCTTTTTTATAGTACTTTTCATCTTTGTATCTTAATTGTATAAAATAAGGCATTATGATGCTGCACTTCGATCATACTCAACCCTCTTTACTCTCTTCCCCTTCCATTTTTAAATTTTTAAAATTTACTTCAAAGAGAAAGAACGAGGCAGATAGAGAGAGAGAGAATGGGCATGCCAGGGCCTTCAGCCACTGCAAATGAACTCCAGATATGTGTGCAACCTTGTGCATCTGGCTTATGTGGGTCCTGGGGCATAGAACCTGGATCCTCTTTGCAGGCCATCTCTCCAGACCCTTTTAATTAAAAAAAAAAAAATCCCCTTCCATTTTTTTTAATTTTAGAGAGAGAGAAAGAGAGAGAGAGGGAGAGGCAGAGAATGGGTGCACCAGGGCTTCTCAGCCGCTGTGAACAAACTCCAGATGCATGTGCCCCCTTGTGCACATGTGTGACATTGTGTGCTTATGTCATCTTTTGCATCTGGCTAAACATGGTACCTGGAGATTCGAATGGGCTTTCTTAGGCTTCACAGGCAGGTGCCTTAACTGCTAAGCCATCTCTCCAGCCCTTCCCTTTCATTTTTAATAAATAAATAAGCAGTTGCCTATTGTAAAGTCACAAAAACATGTTTATATTTCCTTCTGGAGTTTTATGGTTACTCCTTGTATTTGGTCTATTATTCACTTGGACTAAATTTTTGGGCATTGTGTGAGTTGGGGTTGAACTTCCCTTACGTGCTTGTCCAGGAGTCACAGCACACCAGCTGGTCCTTTCCTGATTGAATGGTCTTGACACCCATGATGCAAATCAGCTGATCATGAGTATTTATTTTTCAGGATAGGGTCTTACTCTAGCCCAAGCTGACCTGGAATTCACTATGTATTCTCAGGCTGGCCTTGAACTCACAGTGATCCTTCTACCTCTACTTCCCAAGTACTGGGATTAAAGGCGTGCACCACCACGCCCGTGTCCTGCTGAATGTTTTCTTTCTGCACTCTCAGTTCCATTCCTTCACTCTCCATGGCCAGCCTTGTGTCAGCGAGTCTTTCACTGCTGCCTGCAGGAAATTTAAATTCAGGAAAAATGTGTCCTTTG
Organism: Orientallactaga sibirica; assembly: GCA_036365145.1. Taxonomy (NCBI): domain Eukaryota; kingdom Metazoa; phylum Chordata; class Mammalia; order Rodentia; family Dipodidae; genus Orientallactaga; species Orientallactaga sibirica. The sequence goes on from JAEOAD010001031.1 coordinate 1,326,600, forward strand.
ACTTTGTTCTCTTCTTCTTGGGACCGTTTTGGCTAATTTTGAGTCTTTTGGATTTTCATATGTATTTTCGTGACAATGAGGTAGTTGCCATTCTGACACGACTGCATTGAGTATGTATGAATTTGGGGAGTATTAACGGTGGACATCTTGTCATTTAGTTCAGTCTCCTTTTAATTTCTTTCTTCTTGAAAATATTTTACTTATTTATTACAGAGAGAGAAGAAGAAGAGAGAAAGAGGGAGAATATGGGCACACCAGAGCCTCTTGCCACTGCAAGAAAATTCCAAATGCATGCACCACTGTGTGCATCTGGTTTTATGTGCACAGTGAGGAATTGAACCCAGGCCAGCAGGTTCTGCAAGTAAGTGCCTTTAACCACTGAGCAATCTCTCCATCCCCTTTAATCATTATAGCTTTAAAAATATAAGTTTTATATTTCTTTTATCATAGCTATTCATAAATATTTTATTCGTTTAGATGCTGCCGTTAAACTCAAATTGAGTTTTACTTTATTATCTTCTAAAATTTTCATTGTTTACAAAAGGAAAAACAGAAAATCACTATTTCAGTATCATATTTGGGAATCTGACACATGAATCATTTGAAGGTTTTTTAATGTTTGAATTTGATTTCTAATTTGATTCAAATAGTTACACTGTACTCTCCACTGAAGCCTAAGAGCTGATTAGCATATTTTAAAGACATAAAGTATAAACTGATTATGCAAGATATAATGGTTTTAGGGATATTAGACAAAAGTAATATTTTTTGCAAGTTTGATCACTTCATAACCTTGATTCTGTAAAGTAAGTTGAAATGAAGTACTTCATGGATCTATGGAGTGTGGGGGAGAAGGTTTCAGTAAGAAGGAAAAAGTTCCTGCTTCTTAATCTAATATTGAATGCAGCAGTCCTGAAGGGCAGATCAGCAGAGCCATGTTCCCACCTTACTCCAAGACTGTAACTTACCTTTCCCTTGCAGGTTTATTACCTTCTAGCTTTTAATCAGATCTGTCAGCTGAATCCAGCTCCATGAGGATTTCCCCTGGAAAACCTCAGCAAAGATTTCAGCTGATAGCTTAAACCTTGAAGGGTACTTGTCTGACCAATTCTTAGTTTTATATCAAATAGAATTTCACTGCCAATGTTGGCAGGGGCCATTCATTGTCAGCTGTTAGGGGTGATAGGGAATTAGGACGTCTTGTCTATGAGGGCTCCGGACAGTCATTCCTAACAGGTGTCAAGACCCCCTGATCATAGGCACAGTCCCTTGGAGGACACTAACCCTGCAATATCTAAAGCCATAGCTCCTGGCATGAAAAAGATACAGTCCCTCCTCAATTGCATGTAAACAAGAGCTCAGTTGCAATAGATGCCCAGATGGGCTCTTGGGGAAAAAAAAAAAACAAAACAAAACAAAAAAAAAAAAACCCCTGCTTTTATGACTCTCAGCCCTTACCTGAAGAAGCAATATGATGGTCCATTGAGTATGTGTCTGGGTATGTGTGTATTTTCCTGGCATCATCCTTGGTTCTCAGTACATTCATGTCATGGACCTAAAGTATATGAACATTCACACCCAGACAGGATGACTCATTATGAGTATCCTGTGACTTTTATTTTAGAAACAAATATATGGTCCTCAGTTTAGAGGATCAAATAGTTCACAATGCTACTGGAACCCCCTCCCCCAACAAACCTGTCTTTAAAACAAAACCCTGAGGAAATTTGAAACCCTTCTCCCCAAAGTATAACTTCAAAGTTCTTGTGTAATAATTTGCCTGTCTCCTCTCAACACACAGAAACAACAAGAACTTAGCTAAAAGTGTAGCATCCCCAGATCATCTTTACGGGAGCAGTGGGAATCTTTGCTGGGGTGCCCCCTCTTTACAAAAGATACATTACTGGCTTTTATAATTGCTGTCATTTAGCCGGGTGTGGTTGGCGCACACCTTTAATCCCAGCCCTCAGGAGGCAGAGGTAGGAGGATTGCTGTGAGTTCAAGGCCATCCTGAGACTACATCGTGAATTCCAGGTCAGCTTAGGCTAGAGTGAGACCCTCCTTTGAAAAAAGAAGAAGAAGAAGAAGGAGGAGGAGGAGGAGGAGGAGGAGGAGGAAGAGGAGGAGGAAGAAGAAGAAGAAGGAGAAACAAAACAAAATAATTGCTGTCTTTTGAATGTGAAATGTCACCCACAGGCTCATGTGTTTGAACCTGTAATTCCCAGCTGGTGGTGCTGTTTGTGGAACCTTTAAAAGGTGGAGCCTTGCTAGATGGAGTAAATGGCTCATTAATTGTATGCAGAGCTTTCTATAGCCCGGCTCCACTTCTTGTTCATTCTCTGCTTCCTGACCGTGACTGCAGTGTGACCAGCTGGCCTCCTACTCCTGCTGCCTGCCATGCCTTCTCCGCCATGACAGAAAGTAGCCCATGGAACATGTGAGCCAGAATCAACTCTTTCCTTCCCTAAACTGTCTTCCTCTCAGATATTTGATCACAGGAACAAGTTAAATAACTAATACAACAAATCAAAATCCCGATCATAATGCTGAGAAATGTCAATTTTACATCTGAATAAGGCTAAGGTCACCTCTCAAGAAAGGAAACTGAGTCCGAGAGGCCACAAAAGAAGGAGGTTCAGGTGTTCCATGCATTTTCCTGAGGATGAGCAAAAGGCCACCTCACAGCTGGAAACAGAATTGAAGAAAGTGGCCAGGGCTTTTTACCAAGATTCTCTGCAGGTGACCCTCTGAAGTGGAACCTGGAGAAACTCCGAGGCAAAATGCTCATCTGCTGTCTCTGCCTGGGAAGCTTCCCTCGAGACCCTCAGCCAACCACTTTCTCAGCAGTCACAGAACAGAGCCCAGCTCTGCATCTGCCCTCACTGTCACTCATCAGACAGTCTAATGCGCCCCACAGCTTCCTTCTACCCCTCGCTGAGGCCTGGAGAATTCAGGTCTCACCAACCATAGCTCAATGCCTACAGAGTTGTTCAGGTGCTCAAAGAGAAATATTACCTTCTTTTTCTCATGCTACTTAGAATGTCCAGACATGTATCTTCCTGTGACAATTCATCTCTCCCTTAAATGAGGCCGAGTGAGAGAACAGACAAACATCCAAGTTCATCATGATTCTCCAACGTTTACTGCATCCATTTAGTGAGTCCCAGTGTTTCTGTACAAAATATTCAGCTCCTTGTTGTAAGCTCCTCAGCTTCCAGGCAGGGGATTCTAGCTAAAGCAAAAACTCTGACTACATTGAATTTTGCTATCATAAGAAGGTCAATTTGTGGAATATCAGGTGAACATGATCTAATTTATACAGATATAAAGAATATACTAGAAATTCTCATTCTGTTTCTTGTTGGGATCAGCCTGGTCTATCATGTTACATGAATTCTACCTACTAATGGGCACACGCACAAAACACACACACACACACACACACACTCCTTTTATGTGTGGAAACACTTTGACAGTTTCCAGCATATGTTAGCTTACTGAACACTTGTACGAAAATTGAGTGACAGGTTTGGCAATCGTTCTGTTAAAATTTTATCTACAGGAAATAAGAATCCTCATTGGTCATTTTGTAAAGAATGACTTTATAAATCAATTAGAACAAAATGAATATTTTGATGTCCACTTCATGGCATTTCGAGTGAGTTTAGCACAAATCTTCCTTATGTGTAGAATCAAGGGGGGCAGTATTAGTCATTTTTATTCTTCTGTTTTTTGAAAGGAATATTTTAAACTGGATTACAAGCCATTGGTTTCCTATTGAAAAATTTTCTGTTCAGAGTGGCAGGCACTTATTAATATTTTTGAAATATTAATTGAATGAATAAATGCATCAGTGAGACAAAAATAGAAATATTTTCATGGCAAAATAATGTAAAAATATGGACTTTAAAATCATAACTATGATGTAATTAAACATATATATACAAAGCATATGTCAAAAGCAAGCAAATAGGCCAGGCATGGTGGTGCACTCCTTTAATCCCAGCACTCGGGAGGCAGAGGTAGGAGGATTGCTGTGAGTTCGAGGCCACCCTGAGACAGCCTGGGCCAGAGTGAGACTTTACCTCAAAAAACCAAAGAAAAAAACAAATAATAAATATGTACAATAAAATTATAGCTATAGCATTGCTACAAATATGTCAAGAATGACATACACATATTGACAGCCTTGAAATACATCATAAATAGATGAAAGCACTGGCTTTGCTGTGTAAATTGAAAGTAATGTTCCAGTAATTAGATCTAAAACCTGTTGCAGCAAAAGACAAGTTTAAAACTGGATCATCTGATTATCCCCACAGCTAGGTATGTAAGATTATGAGCTAAGGCCATGAATAAAATCATATGAGGTCATCAGCAGACAAGAAGCACACTCTGAAGATATCAACCCCTGTCAACCTCACCAAAACTAGTGAATAGGTGGGAACCTATCTGAACTGCCTTCTTTGGATTACCAACCCATCGTAGGTTCTAGTTTTACCTAGACTTTTAATGATAGAAAGTAAAAAGATTGGCAAGATTAAAAATAATAGCATTTGGACATATAGACATCAAGAGGAGATAACATTTAACAGCCAGGCCCCTAAATAAAGGGCAAGGTAAAGATGTAGTCAATTCCAACATGACACTACAAAATAAAGGGTAATACACATGCTGTGGAAATGGCATAGTGAGTGAAGCACTTGCTGAATAAACACAAGAGCCTGAGTTCAGATCCCAGAACCCACATAAAGCCATATGCAGTAGAGTGAGTGAGTGCAATCCCAGTGTTCCTAGGGCAAGATCCAGAGCAGACACAGGAGTATCCCTGGAAGCTCATGGGCCAGCTAGCCTGTCCTACCCAGTAGCAAACAATAAAGGGACCTGGCTTCAAACAAAGTGGAAGGTGAGAACCAACCCCCACACGCCATGGCATGTACGTGCCTGCACTCATAATACCCCACCCCCACTCACAGATAGATGAGAAGTATCAATACATTAAAATCATCTAACTGTAAAACCAAATAAGAAAATAGATACTGAAAAAGAATTTGACCAAAAAAAGAAGTACCATATTTTCTTGACAATTTATGAATTCTTTCTCTTTATTTTAAATCTCCCATAATCTTTTAACATTTGTGAATCCCAGTTTTGACTCTGAAAAAAATACCCATCTTAAGCATCTGCTCTATCATAGAAAGCTGAGAAAGCTACAGAAATATAATCAGAGTTGCTGTAGTCCCGTCAGAGCTGGGTGGTCCCCAGCTTAGTGATCTTGACAGCTTTGATGAGCGCTGTCACAATTTTCTCTCTCTGTCATTCTTTTTGGCTTTGGGGGTAATTTTATTGAGATAATTGTGGGTTCACATGCAGTTGTAGACATGCTATAGAGTGATTCTGTCTTAGTCCATTTTCCATTGCTAATAACACAATACCACAATTTGATAATATAAAGAAAAGAGGTTTATTTTGGTTCAGAATTCTGACCCAAAGTGAAAAGGCTATGACCGGTGATGGTTCTTGCTTGAAGAGGCCTGAGGTAAAAAAGTACTTAATATTGATGAAGAGAGGAGTACATGGAAAGCTAGTCAAATGGGCTTTTATAGCAGATTTACTCAACCTATTCACCTTGAATCCACGCTGCATGGCTGCATCATTCCATTCATGAGAGTAGAGCCCCAATGACCTCCCAAGGATCCATCTGGTCCTGACCTGTTAAATCTTAATGTTGGTAAATTTAAATATGCATTTCAGAGGGGACAAAGGGAACTATCACAGATCCTTGTATACTATATTCAGACTCTCCTAGGGGAACAGCAAGAAAGATATAGTACAACATAAAAACCAGGCTACTGGCTTTGATGCAATCCACCACTAATTTTATAGTTTCCTAGTTTTAAGTTGTGCTTGCACTTGTGTATACGTATGTGTGTATTAAGTATTATAGCATTTTCTTGGTAGTTTTCAATTTTCAGCATATTATTTTTCTAGTTTCCTGCTCAGATGGAACAGTACATCTGAGATATTTCAAATGTGTAGTATACACACATCTAACCTAGAATATTATGCATCTGTTCCAAACTAAAGACTCATTCACTTACTGTATGTTATGGTTTGAATATAACGTGTCCTCCATGGGCCCATGTGTGGAGGCTGCCCAGTGGATCACTCTTTTGGGAGGTACTGGAATTTTAGGAGGTGGGTGGGGCCTAGCTGGAGGAAGTAGCAGGTAACTGGGATGTGCCCTTGAAGATCGCATCTGCTCTCTGGTTCCATCCTCTCTCGCTGCTTCCTGTCAGCCATGAAGTGAACAGCTTTCTCCTCCGCATACTCCCGCCACCAGGATGTTCAGCCTTGTTTCTGGCACAAAGTAATGGAGACAGCTGACCATGGACTGAGAACCCATGAGTAGCTGTGAGCTACTTTAAGTGGTTCTTTCCGCTATTTAGGCTACAATGATGAAAAGGTAATTAACATGGTGTTCTTCCTTTCCGTGCTCCACATCTTCTTTCTTCTCAGAATTCTTGGGGCTTCCATGAGCAGCAGTCATCTGTGGCCTAATAGGTTTCATCTGGTATAAATAAATTCCAGATTATTTTTTCATGATGTATTTGTATTGAGCTATTCACAGTTGGTTGCTGAGTCCTGAACGTAATATCCTAGGAGCTTGATGTACAGTAGAGAGCCACAACATGACTTCTTGCTCTCAGGAGACTTCCAGTCTGAACAGTCTGAACAGATCGTGCCATTGCTGCAGTCAACGAGAGACATGCAGAAATCAGACAGCGTTGCTCAAAGAGTGATCAGGCTCTTTCGTGGTTCCAAGCAGGTTCCTCACTCACCTAACCAAACAAATGAGCTTTACCTCCACCCCTGAGGAAGCCATGGAATGATTCCAAAGCTGACTCAAACAGAAAGACTAAAGGAATACTCAGCCTCAGATATTCAATGGAACTTGGCAGCCATGGGTAAAACAAGCCATCCAGGAATCCTCTTGACTGTCCCAAATCTATCCCTTGTCCTTTAGCCAATCAGTGCTCACGTGAGGGAAGGATCAGTTTTGGATAGAGATAGCACACCACTTCCCTTTCCAGCCAGGCCAAAGGCTTCACGATAGGACGATGTAACAGGAGGAACCTATTAGGGTAAAATGACTGCAATTTATACATACATCCAAGTTAGTAGTCTTAAGTAAAATTTACTCTTGGGCTAATATACATTAACTAATTAAGATGAGGCATCACAGTCAGTCTGCACACTTCAAGAAAATGTTTACACTCACATTGACTTACTCAAAAATCTTAATAAACATTTTGCAGCTTACTCATTGTGGCCTGCCCCTTTATAAAACTGTTCTACTCAGACTATGCCTATGTTGCTTTATAGTTGTAACTGACAAATTATTCCAGAACTTTCTTGCATTCTTTGGGAAAGGTTTTAAACTGGTTTCTTGTCCAAGGGGCTGAAATGATTCAAAGCTTTTTTTCTTTTATTTTCTTTCTTTTTTCCTTTCTTTTTCTTTTTCTTCCTTCCTTTCTTTCTTTCTTTCTTTTTTTTTTACTAAAATCTGGCTTTGCACAGATAACCAGTTATTGACTGCTGTGCAAAGTAGGACGGCCCCATCTGGCTAGCGCACAAGTCAGGATACTAAATTTGCACAACAGAATGTCGGCTTTGCCACCTGCACACCTGTTATCGAAAGCATATGGCTCTCCCTTTAATCAACAACACAAAATATAAGTTCCTCAGGCACTCCTCTGAGACTACAGGCCTGCCTGCCTTCCATGTAGCCGTTGGCAAAAGCTTACTTGCAACATCTGATATCTGAAGGAGACGCTATGATACATACTAACTACACATTCCTTTAGATACCTAAGTGAAAATGTTTCTTGCTGAAATGTAAATATTTCAAAATGAGGCATGTACACGGGCCTCCCAAGAGGCTTTTGGCTAAGATGTACTGTACTGGAGGAGGTAGATACATATTCACTTGTTGCTTATGTTGACACCACTTGTGAATAAATGTGGGGTGCCTGTGTTTGAAGATCAGAGGTGGAGGTGCATAGAGAGAGAAGGGACCCATGATCCTGAGACATTTAAGGAGAAACTCAGTAGTTCCCAATTTTTTGGCTCAGTGGATAAAGTGCAGACCACACAAGCATGAGCTCTTGATTTCAGGCCCCCAGAACCCAGGTAAATGCTGGCCAAGTGTGCAGGTCCACCTGCAACCCCAGTGCTCAGGAGACAGAGACAGGGGACACCCCCGGGACAAGCTGGCTGGCTGGAATAGCACAATAGCCATGTTGTGGGTTCAAGTGAGAGATCCTGCTTCGGTAAATAAAGTGGACATTGATTGAGGAAGACACCCAGCATCACACATATCCACCAATGCATGCATATCCCCATGCATGTACATACACATGCATGTGACCACACATGAACACCACACACATACGTACACAGGCAAAAATAAAAATCACTAAATTGTTGAAGCCACTTCACCGTGGTGTTGAGTTACACTGAGTTCTAATCAGTAGCAACCCTGGTGGTCAAGTCTTGTTTACTTCATTAAGTAAACTGTCTGTCCAAGAGCTAAAAAGCACACGTGAGATGTGCCTCTAGCCACTACATACAATCTCAGAACAGGTATAGGTGTGTACACACATGTACAATTCAGTGTGTAATAACAATAATACCTGTGGTGTTCAGCAGAAACACAGCAAGTGACTGGGTGGCAAAGGATGCCATGTGCAACTCTGGATAAAAAGAGAAAAGTGTCATAGACAAAAGAGTATTTATCCATACTTGAAAGAAAACGTAAACGTTGGACCGATTCAATGGAGAAAGCACGTAGGCAAGAGAAATAAAACCTGTTCTGAGAATTTTGCATGCTTTGAAAAATGAGAAAACCAATATAAAAGGTGTATCTATGCACTGCTTGTGGCTATGAATACAATGACAATTTTAATTTTATTTATTTATTTACTTATTTATTAGAGAAAGAGAGAGGGAAAGAGAGAGAGGGAGAGGGAGAATGGGCGCACCAGGGCCTCGACCCACTGCAAATGAACTCCAGACGCATGTGCCCCCTTGTGCATCTGGCTTACGTGGGACCTGGAGAATCGAACCAGGGTCCTTAGGCTTCGCAGGCATGTGCCTTAACCACTAAGCCATCTCTCCAGCCCCAATGACAATTTTAAAGTGGACTCCAACACACTGTCACCATGGTCAAAAAATAAGTAAAATATTGTCATTCCCCAGAAGCCTGTCACATTTATTTTTCTGGTCACACTCTCTCTCTAACCCCCAGAAATACTTATTCTAATTTAAGATAATCATCTTTTTGCTTTCATTTATAGTTTTCAATCCATGAGTACAACTCTGGATAATATAATTTCCTTTTGCTTAATCCTGAACTGCTCTGTGATTCCTCTGTGCTTGGATCCCTCCATTCAACACTGTGTTCTTGTGAATGGTGCATGTGACTATGTGTTGCCTCAGCTTGCTTTGCAATTGTGTCTACTATTTTATTGTGAATACACTGTGATTCAGCAATTCGACTATTATTTGCATGTGTCTCTGGTCTGTGTAGTGTGGTGTATAGTGTGATGCATTTGTGGCGCATTCACGAATGTGTACAGATGAGCCTGCTCTGGTGAGTGGAGGCCAGAGGAGGAGGTCAGGTGGGTGTCCTGCTTCCTCTAGTCTCAACCCCCAGCTGCCATTTTCATTCAACAACCCCAGCAATTCTGTGATCTCCTCACCTGCACACACACACACACACACACACACACACACACACACACACACGACTAGGATGACAGGCAAGGGTGGTCACGCCTAAGTTTTACATGTGCATAGAATGTGCATGTGTGGTGTAGGTGTGGTGTATGTACATGCATGTGCTGATGTGGTACCCCATGTGCTGAGGCAAGAGAACATTGGCATTCCCTTCCATCACGTACCCATCTGTTTTTTCTGTTTTCCTTGCAATGGAGTCTTCCTGGGCCCCAGCGGCTCTCCATTCTCTGTTTCCCACAGCACTGGGGATACAGCAGCCACACATGACCTTGCCCAGCTGTTTAGAAAGTTTTGAACTCAGGTGCTCTCAGCCCCTTCAAGCCATCATGCTTGAGCAGGGAGTGCATTTAACCACTGAGTCATCTCTCTAGCCAGATGCCCAGCTTTGTACGTGGTGCTGGAGAACTGAAGTCAGTGGTGTTGGGGACCTCTAGGGCCCTCGTGATTACTTAGCAAATTTACCCACTGACTCACCTTCATAGCCCCATCCAACTTCCGATGAGCATTCACATTGGGATATATGGTATCACATATATATATATGATGCCTAGATGCCTATATAACTGCTACAGATCTAAATCTACTCTCTATCTCTCTCAAGGTTCTACACATTTTTGTGATTGGATCATACCTAGAAGTGACCTTTTTGGTAAAGGGACAACCTTGCATACCTTCTGTGATTAGCGATCACCGAGGCTGCATCAAGAGGCCTCTCCACACTGCAGCGGATTACCCAGCACCTCAGAACGATCACCACTCATCCCGTCATCACTAATTGTGCTCTTGCTGGACTTGCAAAGTTTTGCCAAGCTAGTAAATGCACAGATGGATTATATTATAGACTGGATTGGCATTTTTGCTTCTCCATTTTCAAAAAATGTTTAAGACTCTCCATGGTTTTTGGCCACTTGTGTTTTCTCTTCTGTATAGTAGCTTGTAGCTTTTCAAAGCTGTTTTCCTATTTGTTTGTTTCTTTATTGATTTGGTGAATTACTTATATCTTCCAGAAATAAGTTACTTATCTATTATTATAAACATCTTAGTTTTTGTCTCTTTTTTCCTCTGTGTGTGTGTATGTGTGTGTGTACACCATGTGGTATGTGTGTGTGGCGTATGCACACTCATATGGAGTCCAGATGAAGATGTCACGTGTCCTCTCCAATCACTCCTCCCCCTTGCTTGTCTGAGTCAGAGTCTCTAAACCTGGAGCTTAGGTTGGATGAACAGCGAGACCCTGGACTCCTCCTTTATTAATTCTGTGTGCATATCTGGTTTAAAATATCTTTTCTCTAGTTCCTAAAATACTTTTTCTATTCTATCCTAGCGTTTAAAACACTTTCAATCTATGATATCATTAGCCTTTTATTTTTAGATCTATAATTCTGGTGTTGAGTTTTGTGAAAATTGTGGAGTGTGATGTATATTCTATATAATTTAGCATTATCTCAACCATTTGTGAAAAGACCATACTTCTTCATCTCTCTACCTTGTCACTTCTGGCATAAATAATGTGTTGGCATATTTGTGGACTGCTTTGGACTTTAAAACATTTGTTCCACTGGTATCTAATGTCTCAGTGCCTAATCATTTCTTATGTTAAGATATTTAATAGACAGGACTCTGAAAATTTTCTTCTTCAAAAGAACTTTGTTATTCCTGGCCACTGTCATGTTCATCTGAAGTGACTTTGTCAACAAAGAAAAGGACAATGAGGGAAAAAAAAGAAAAGTGTCCTTTGGATCTTTAATTAGCATCACACTGCTTTCTAGATCAACATGAACAAAACAGCTATTCTCTAACACAGAGCATCACTTTGCATATCCTCTAAGGACTTTGACCTTTAAAACTCTTATTTAAAGACTAATATTTAAAGTTTGCTCTGAAGAGGCATATAAAAATGTGTTCTTACATTTAAAAGTAATATCTTCCAATAGCAACCTCAGTTTATTCAAATTTTTCATTGGTGTCTTTGTTGTTTTTATAACAAATACAGATGTTTTCTCCATCTAAGATCATTTATAATTCTAACAACTATATATAAATGTTTTTAATATTCTCCACCCAAAATTAAATTATATCACCTGTGAAACACAGTTGTTTGTTTTCTAAACTTACACAGTGTTTCTTACTGCCTCACTAAACCCTCCGACATGGCACAGCACTGAACAGCATTGGTAACATTCACCTTGTTCCTACATAAATTTCACATGCTTAATATCGAGCCTTTAAATATCTTTATGTTTCATGTTTTCTGACAATTTTTCATTTTTTTATTGGTGCTTTAGTCTATTTTCATTTAATGTAATCACTCATACACTTATGTCTGGATTTAAGTTTCCTATTTTATTAGATTCTTACTATTTGTCTCAGCTCTTAGATGTTTTATTTTCTCTTTCCTTGTTCACTTTTTTAAAATACTTTTTTATTTATGAGAGAGAAAGAGAAAGGGGCAGATAGAGAGAGAGCATGGGTGTGTCTGCCAAGGCCTGTAGCCACTGCAAACAAACTCCAGATGTATGTGCACCTTGTGCATCTGGCTTTACATGGATACTGGAAAATCAAACTTGGGTTTTTTGGCTTTGCTGGCAAGTACCTTAACTGCTAAGCCACCTTTCCAGCCCTTCTTGTTCATTTTTGAATTGATTGACTCCACTTTAACATCCCATTTTACTCAATTAGTTTTTATTATTTTAATTAGTTCCCTAGAAATTACCTTAAGAACCCATAGTCCATAAAAATAAAAAAATCAAATGTTAATTACTATGTTTCACTTCTCTCCAAACAGTACAAGAATCTTAGGACCCTTCAGTTTTTAATCTGTCTTTCCCACCATGCATGATTTTGTCTCCCACATTAATTTTATGTGTGTGTGCACGCATGCACATGTGTGTGTGAAGCTTGTACAAGAAAAAACCCATGACCATGTGTTCAACATCAACAGCTGCTTCTAGAGCCATAAGGCACCCCTGGCTATCCCACTTACTTCCCTGGATCTCTGCGGCCTTGACTTTGAGGTTTGTTCTGCAGTTTCCCTGTAGTTTCACTTGATCTTTAATGTCTTTAAGTATTTCCTGAATGGGTAAATAAAATCCAATTTTGAGACCATCAAATTCATCAGGGATTAATTTAAATGAAAGCTGACAAGACCTTGGACAAAGACAGTGATGCTATGTGGAAAGACAAGGTCTTTTTAAAAAAGATGAATGAACGACTGCTTTGGATTCCCAAGCTCACATGAAAGGTGGGATATAATGTTCCCTTCATAATGACCTATACTTCCATAAATCTAATGCCAAGAAAAAATGTCATTATAGCATGATTTCTGTGTTTCTTTTGCTCAAATTAAAAATAAAAAAAAAGTAATTTGCCCTCACTGTGGGTGCTAAGAAGGACAAATTAATGTTCCATTTAGCTTGGTTCTGCTTTTAGGGGAGGTATTTTGTACTTACAAATAGCATTTAATATGGTTTGTATATCTCTAATGTTTTGTCTAACTTTTAGCGTTTAAGCTCTTTACTCACTTTTAAAAACAAATAGGAGCTGGGGAGGTGGCTCCGCAGTTAATGGTGCTTGCTTATAAAGCTGGTAGGCCTAAGTTCAGTTCCCTAGCACCCCTGTAAAGCTAGATGCACAAAGTGTTAAAAGCATTGGCACACACACACACACACACACACACACACACAGATATTGCACTCAACTTCGTGTCACTGACAAGCACTCAATTAAAAGCAGCTTATGGGGAGAAAGGGTTTATTTCAGGCTTACAAATTCTGAGGGGACACTAACAATGGTGGAGGCATTTCTGTAGATCCAAGCAGAGAGACACCAAGAAACAGTCGGTAAACACCAAAAGGCATGGACAGCCAGAGCTCCAACTGCTTTCCACACACTTTAGTGCTGGACATGAGATTTGTCCCCAAACACAGCTTAGAACTCCCCGATCCACCCCAGTGACATGCCACCTATATCAGGGATCAGCCTGCTAGGGGCTCAAGTTGTAAGTTCAGTTTAAAACACCTGAGTCTATGGGTCTGTACATTCAAACTATCACAGATGTGCCAATAAATACTTATGTTTCTTAGAAAAATTTAAAAAATAGGGCTGAAGAGGTGGCTTAGTAGTTAAGGCACTTGCCTGCAAAGCCTGAGGGCCCATGTTTGCTTTCTCTCCAGATTCCACATAAGCCAGATGCACAAAACTGAGGCAAGTGCAAGGTCACACATGCCCACTAGGTGGCACAAGCATCTGGTGTTCAAATGTAGGGCTGAGGCCCTGGCACAACAATTCTCTCTCTCTAATAAATAAATTAATTAAATTTAAAAAAATAAAAAATAGTACTAGTTTCAAAAAATATCTGTAATTTAACAACTTGTGCAAAAAATTATAATATGTGACTATAGTTGTCTGAATCTTGAGTAATTGTGATGTAACTCTGGATTTAATTTTAATTTTATCATCAGCTCACTACCCCCACCTCTGAGTTCTGTCTACCTGAGGAGATGGCCATACTCAACTCCCTTAGCTGGTCCTTCTTATATTCACCACGATGTCCATAAAGACTAGGTTTATGGGGCTGGAGAGATGGCTCAGCTGTAAGGTTCTTGCCTGCAAAGCCTAAGGATGCTGGTTTGATTCCCCAGTACTCACATAAAGCCAGAGGCACAGATGGTGCATGTGTCTGGAGTTTGTTTGCAGTGGCTGGAGGCCCTGGTGTGTCCATTCTCTCTCTCGCTCTGTCTTTGCTTGGAAAAATATTAAATAAATTATCAAAAAAAAGAAAAGGTTTACAACAGTGCTCATCATTTTTACCTATTCTAGCATTTCTTTTCTGAAGACAATGAGCAGCTGTCTTACACTCTTGTATACACACATGGGCAATATTTACTCTCCCTTCATCTGCTCCATCTTCCTATTATAATTCTATGGGTTAAATATTCCCAGCAGATTCTGCTTGACATTTGATCCCCCTCCCCCACTGTGATGTATTGCTGCAGTCATCTTCTCATGGCTGGGACAAAACACCTGAGTAAAACCAGCTGATGGAAGGAAACTATTTAGTTTGGCTTACAGTTTCCAGAGGATGGCCCATGATGGCAGGGAAAGCACAGCCTGAGCAGAGGCTGGGCGTCACCTCTGCCACAGCAGGTGGAAAACATCAGCAGGAGAGTGAGCCAGCCTCTAGCAAGGGAGAGCTGGCTATCACACCCCAACAACACACCTTCTCCAGCAAGGCTCACCTCCCTAATTGCCAACAGCCAGAGACCAAGCATTCAAAACACATGAGTTTATGGGAGACATCAGATTCAAAACACCATAGGTATAAAGAGGTGGGGGCTGTTGGAGCCTTTAAGAGATGGTGAGCTCATAGGGACTTAGCCCTTATCAGCGAATCCATAGATTATCAGAGTGGGGCAATTAAAAAGCCAGCTTGGGGCTGGAGAGATGGCTTAGCAGTTAAGGCGCCTGCCTGCTAAACCCAAGAACCCAGTTCCAATCTCCAGGTCCCACGTTTAGCCTGATGCAAAGTGACGCAAGGGCACAATGCCACACTTGCCCACAAGGGGGCACATGCATCTGGATTTCATTCACAGCAGCTGAGAGGCTGCTGGCGTGCCCATCTCTATCTGTCTTCCTCTCCCTCTCTCTCTGTCTCTCTTATTCTCTCTCCAAAAATAAATAATTTTTAAAAAGCCAGCTTGGACTCTGTCTTGCATGTGCTCCTCTTTCCAGTGGATGTTCAGTGCCTCAGGGTGTTGCAGAGTCCTCACAGCAAGGATGTTCTCAGCAGTTACAAGTCCTCCACTTAGCCTTCCCATTCTCCAGAACCATAAGATTAATAAACTTTTATTACTTATAAGCAATCCAGCCTCTGACATTTTGTTATAACAGTGGAAAATAGAAAGCCAAGACATGTGACTATGTTAAAATTGTTCAAACTAAGACCCAAAATGTGATATTCCTTTTCAATTAAAAGATTGTATGTGTATGCATATTGAGTGTGTATATAGCACAG
Organism: Orientallactaga sibirica; assembly: GCA_036365145.1. Taxonomy (NCBI): domain Eukaryota; kingdom Metazoa; phylum Chordata; class Mammalia; order Rodentia; family Dipodidae; genus Orientallactaga; species Orientallactaga sibirica. The sequence continues at coordinate 1,342,414 of JAEOAD010001031.1, forward strand.
TGTATGAGATGAGGAAAAAATTGACTGGATTCAACTTATTACACTTTGTTCGTGAAAAGTTTTTTTTTTTTTTTTTTTTTTGTTTGTTTTTTTTTACGGTCTTATAGGAGAGCTAAAGCTTTGGAAAACATGGCACATACAAAAGTACCCAAAAGTACGAAGGTACCTGGAAACTTCGGGAAACACTGTTGTGGTGTGCCATGAGCGCCTGCGTGTGGAGGCCGGGGTAGAACACCGGATGTTCTCGCCTATAGCTCTTCTGTTCTGTTTCCTGGTGAAGGAGTCTGTAGATTTCGGGTCAGACTGGCTGACCAGTGAGCCTGACGATTCTCCTTTCTCTACCTAAGTTCTGGGGTCACAGACATGTGTGGCCATGTCTAGCTTTTTATGTGGTTGCTGGGAATCGAATGCAGGTGCTCATGCTTTCCAGCAAGAACTCCAGACCACTGAGCCATCCCAGTATTAGTTCTTTCAACAGCTTTAAAAAACTTACTGACAACTTCCATACATATAGGCAATATATCACAATCATAATCCCCTTCCACCAGCCTCATTCTCCCTCCCCTGAATCCCCCCTCCACTGAATCTTTTTTCTTTCTTTTTTTTTTTTAATTTTGATGTCATCATTTTTACCTCCCACTTTGCAGGGCTGTGTAGGCAGTGTCGACCACTGAGAGGTCATGAACACCATGGCCCCAGTGTGGCTGGACCACGGCAGTATTAGAAGGATCCCTCACTTTCCTTTGGCTCTTATATTCTTTCCACCACCAATTCTGTAATGGTCCCTGAGCCTTGAAGGGCTGGACAGCTATTTTTTTCCCTAAAGTTTACACTTACTTCTGTGAAATTTGCTGTATACCATGTTTTCCTTTTGAACTATAGAAATGTAAAGTGAATCATCTATTCATGAACAAAGTGTAATGAATTGTATCCAGTCAATTTTTTTCTCATCACTATCTCTCTGGGAACCTTGTAGACTCCTGATGAACTCCGGGCCTCGGAAGCTGCTTCCATCTGGGCTCTCTTCTTCTTCACAGCACTTACGGCACAGTCCTGTGGTCCTGTGTGGATCTTCTTCGGCTGTGTCCATTGAATTCTGCTTTGCAGCCTCTTGGAGTGCACACCCTCTTGGAGGTCTTTTAAAAATATTTTATTTTGTTATTTATTTGCAAGGAGAGAAAAAGAGAATGAGAGAAAGGGAGAGAATAGCATGCCCGGGCCTCTTGCCACTGCAAATGAACTTCAGATGAATGCACCACTTTGTGCATCCGGCTTTGTGGGGAGAATGGAAACCTGGGACAGCAGGTTTTGCAGACAAATGTCTTTAACCACTGAGCCATCCTGGAGTTTTTTGATAAATGATATGTTGACACTTTTCGAACTTTTGGGAATTTACATCTCCCAAGATGCCTTTACTTCTTTTGACAGTTGACTATTAATAGATTCATCCTGTCGAGTTCCAGAGTGAACCAAGCTCTCCTCAGAACTTTTAAGTATCATTTTGTTGTAGTCGAACTTTTTTTAAAATTTCTATTTATTTATTAGAGACAGAGAGGGGGAGAGAGAGAGTGAGAGTGAGAATGGGTGCACCAGGACCTCCAGCCACTGCATATGCATCCAGCCATATGCATCTGGCTTATGTGGGACCTGGAGAATAGAACCGGGTTCCTTAGGCTTCACAGGTATGCGCCTTAACTGCTAAGCCATCTCTCCAGCCCCTAACTTTTAATTTTACTTTTAAAACTCAGATCTATTTAGTTACTGATCATTGGTCATTGACATTCTCTTTTTTCTAGAAGTCTCTGTATTGACTCCATATTCAGGTTCTGATATTTCACAATTATTTGATTAACGTGAGGTTTTCCATCAGTCATTTTTATCCGGCAGTCAGTGGACCATTTTAACCTGTAAATGCATATTTATCAGTATCTTAAGATTTACTCATATAATTTATTTGATATTTCATATTTCTCTGTCTTACTAGAATTTTATTACTCTATTTAAGTCTCCTAATCTTTTATCTCATCTATTTGCATATATATATATATATATATATATATATATATATATATATATATATATACTGAGTGATTGCCTCAAATTTATTTTCCAAGATTTTTATTGTATATTTTATTCTTAATATTGTACATTATTGTTTTCAACAATTTTAGTAATTTAGTTCCACAAATGTTTGAGGCATTCATCAAATGTAAATTACTGTAAATGGGCTTGATCATGGGACAAGAAACAAATACAAAAACAACTCAATTAAAAATTATAATCTGGGATGGGGAGATGCCTCAGCTTGCTGTGTAAGCATGAGGGACTGAGAGGGCTTGTTCAATTCCTGAGTACCCACATACATAGCTGGTTATGGCCATGCATGCTTATAACCCCAGTTCTGTGTTCTGTAAGAAGCAGAGACCAGAAAATCACAGGCTTGCAGGTCAGCCAGCCTGACTGCAAAAACAGCAGCTCCGGGTTCACTGAGAGATGAATGATGAGTTAAAAGAGTTCATGTGACAGTCTCCTTGGCCTCTGCCCACACGTGCAGTCAGAGCATGCATCCGCACACACATGTGCATACACCACATACACACACCACACCACACATACCGTGCTTGCACACATACATAAAGAAATAAGGGGACTGGAAAGAAGGCTTAGCAGTTAAGGCTCCTGCCTGTGAAACCTAAGAACCCAGGTTCGATTCCCTAGAACCCACATATGACAGATGTACAAGGTGACCCATGCACTTGGAGTTCATTTGAAGTGGCTAAAGGCCCTGGTGCACTCTCTCTCTCTCTCTCTCATAAATAAATAAAAAAGAAAATGATAAGTAAATAAATAAAAGCATGTGAACTATAAATTTGTAAGCAGACATTTATAAAATAAGATCTACCCTACTCTGAGCCAACAAAACTGAAAGTAAAGAAGGCAAAACTGCTTTCACTAGTATTCTAATTTCTAAACCAGAAGTTCCATTAACAAGAAGAGCAAGTTAATTTCAAAATATTTCCAGTGATCATATATTAGAAGCTGACACATTTTCTACTCAGATCGACAGTAATCAAGACAAAATTTTGATTGACCTCAGTTCAGTAATTCTAACATGTTTCCAAGCCTGTGATGGATGGAATGAGCATAAAGTTAAATTCTGGAAATGTATATTCATCTTCTTGCCATGCTGAGATCAAATAAAAGTGCTCTAAAAAGTGCATGGGGGGCTGGAGAGATGGCTTAGCAGTTAAGGCACATGCCTGCAAAGCCTAAGGATCCTGGTTCGATTCTCCAGTTCCCATGTAAGCCAGATGGCACATGGTGGCGCATGCGTCTGGCTAGAGGCCCTGGTGCACCCATTCTCACTCTCTTTCTCTCTCTCTCCCTCTCTCTGTCCCAAATAAATAAATAAATAAATAAATAAATAAATAAATAAATAAAATAAAACAGTGCATGCGGTAACTACTGCACTCCCTGTGTGATGAGATCATTCAGTTGGCTTTTGTCTTGGTTTAGAAAAGAATCTTCTAACCAAGGTTACAATACAGGATTATTCACAAGTCTTAAATCTAGTAACATGGGCTGGAGAGATGACTTAGTGGTTAAGGTACCTGCCTGCTAAGCCTAAGAACCCGGTTCCAATCTCCAGGTCCCACGTTTAGCCAGATGCAAAGTGACGCAAGGGCGCAATGCCGCACTTGACCACAAGGGGGCGCACGCATCTGGATTTCGTTCACAGCAGCTGAGAGACTGCTGTCGCGCCCATCTCTATCTGTCTCCCTCTCCCTCTCTGTCTCTCTCTCTCTCTCTGTGTCTCTCTCCAAAACTAAATAAAATAAAATAAAATCTAGTAACAGAATGGGTAGTGGTAGGGCAAGAAGGGCTATTTCACAGTTTTCACTCAGAATGTCTAAGCAGCTTTCAGGACAGAGCAACCTAAGAGAGCTGCTTGACACAAACCATGGGACCCACCAGCCCCTTTCCCAGAAGTATGGAAACGACACAGGTTCTAGGAAAGGAAGTTGGAAGATGTTTAGCTGTGAAAAAGCCACCCAAGTAAATAGCAGCTTGGGAGGGGGAGGCAAGTTCCAGAAGGAAAAGCTAGCAGAATTGGCTCAGTGGATAGGAACAATATTTTGTCTGCAATCGTGACATGCTCTCTACAGGAGGTGCTGCTGTTTGACATTGATACGGGGGGCAAGCCATCCTGGGACTGCCCTTCCTATCTGGATGCCAGTTTCAAGGAGGTGGAGGACTTGCCACTGGACTTCAAGCTTAGGAGTAGTTCTGAGAACATCGTAGAGCACCCAGCCTCACTGAGCTTCGTGGTCATAGTCTGAAGCCTGCTTGCTGTCTTCTGTGAAACCCATGCTCCATCAGAAATGAACAAGCACTAGTGTATGCACCCTCCACAGAAAAGTGAAGGGTGTTCTTGCGTCCCTAAAATAAATGAGCTCTAGCCACACATTCCTGGTGTAACTCGGAGCTCTATAAGGCTGCCAAACATGGTGGCACATGCCCACAATCCTAGCACTTGGGAGGTGAAGGAAGGAGGCTCAGAAATTAAGGTCATCTTTGGGGACATAATTGGTTTGAGGATAGCCTTTACACTGTCTCAAAACAAGAGAAAATAAAACAAAAGTCTCTATACCGCTAATCCAATTAATTCTGCAGCAATTGGCTGAGTAGTTCGTGTTTTTTTGCGTTTAACAGATTTCTTCCTCAAAACATTTTTTCTCTTTGCATCTTAAGAATATAACCTGGTGTCTTGCAAAGCATAGGCGCTCTCTAAACATTTATTGAAGAACAAGCTGTAAGAAGTTTTAACTGATTCCATTCTGCCACCTGCAGTGCTACACATTCTCCTTAGCTGACTCCATTTGACACTCATAAGACCTTCCTTGTTTTGTTTTTTTTTGTTTTTTTTAACATTGCATTTTATCCATTCCTATTAGATTTAAAGAAGAGAGGTTGAAATCTTCTCCTGCAGACATTTACGGAACATCAGCCATGCTCAAGGCGCTATTGAACTGTAAGACAATCTTTGCCCTACCGCAGCTTGCAGCCTCAAAAAGGAGATGACATTTATATACCAAAATACAGTCTTATAATTCCAGATCTCTCACAAGGAGTCCATGTGCAATTGGTATGCCTCAAATGTTATGTGTGACATACAAGATTGATTTTGTTTAATATTGAGACTGGAATGACCTTACCCACCCTCATCCCCACTACCTATGCATTTCCTCCAGGGCTCTCTTTGCTAAATATTTCCAGAAATGCTTTGGAGCTGTCATAGTATGGGGTCTTTCTTTATCTTTATTTACCCAACATAGTTTCCTCATCTGCCTAAGTGTTCCAAGCCCCAGGAAGCCCCTCCTCTTTAGTATCTGAACCACTGTATTTCCAAGGTCTAGACCCTAATTGAGTGAAGTCAATGAGAGGCAGTGGCCAGAGATGGGGAGGGGGGAAGAGTGTTTATTCTCTCCTTTCCTTCCCTTTCAGGGAGCTGCTGTAACAACAGCTGCCTTCTAAGCCATCTTCCTTGTTTGGATTTTTTTTTTCCAGACAGAGTATCATTCTATAGCCCAGGTTGGCTTGCCTTGAACTTATGGTGATCCTTCTGCCTCAGCCACTCAAGTGCTGGGATTAGGTTTGAACCACCATGCCCAACTTGTTGTTTTGAACTATAGGAGGTGTGGTTTACATATCTTTTGACCCCTTCTGATGAGTAAATTTATATGTAGACTTGACTAGGCAACAGGGTGCCTAGACAATTAACTCAACATTAGTCTCTTTCAAATTAAGCATTTGCTTGTTCACTTAAGAGAGAGAGAAAGAGAATGTGGGTGCATCAGGGCCTCTTGCTGCTGTAAACACACTGGCAGATGCATGCACCACTTTGTGCATCCAGCTTTGGGGAATTGAACCCAAGCCGCCAGGCTGTGCGAGCAAATGCCTTTAACCACTGAGCAGTCTCTCTCTCCAGGCCTCTGTTTCAGTTTAAAGGACTCTTCATCACTGGGCCTCCTGATGAGAGGACTTTTGTGAATGGGGTAATGTTTCAACTGCTGACTTCTGAGTAAGAGCAACATAGAAGCTTTGGCCTTGTGGCCAGTGGAGGTGAGTTGGAATAAGAATGAAACAGACTTCATTCCAAGAGTGCACACAGAACAGCATGAAAATTCTCAAAGGAGGGATCAGTGGTAAGGCACTAGCCTGCAAAGCCAAAGAACCACAGTTTGATTCCCCAGGACCCACGTAAGCCAGATACACAAAGTGAAGCATGCGTCTAGGGTTCATTTGCAGTGGCTGGAGGCCCTGATGTACCCATTCTCTCTCTCCCCCTCTCTCTCAAATAAAGAAAAATTAAAATACAGAAATTCTCAAAGGAGGGCTCAGCAATCAAGGCACTTGCCTGCAAAGCCTAGTCATCCAAGTTTGATTGCCCAGTGCCCACATAAAGCCAGATGTACCAAGTGGCATATGCATCTGGACTTTGTTTGCAGAGGCTAAAGGCCCTGACCTCTCTCTTTCTCTCATTCTCTCCTTTTTCTCTCTGTTTCTCTATCTTGGCTGGCAAATAAAAAAATATTAAAAAAAAAAAAGAAATTCTCAAAGGATACCTGAAATAGGATACCTGAAAAATGTGTACAAAAAGATAGAAGAAGCATGAACAAGAAGCCTAGCTGAACTTGGCTCTAGCTGTGTTGTACCCATTGCATGGGGAGAGGAAGGAGAAAACTTGTCCAAAAGGAAGCCAGGTGGTCCTGGTCAAAAGAAACAGAACCTTCTGGCAGAATAAGCCAGCCCATAGCCCTCACGAGCTTCAAAATCAACTACAAGTTTGTTGATGGTGTCTGTACGGATGTTGACAGGTTCTCGGCATCTTACTAAAGATTTGGAAGAGGAATGGAGGGATGGCTTAGTGGTTAAGGCATTTGCTGGCAAAGCCTGAGAACCCAAGTTCAATTCCCCAGAACCCACATAAGCCAGATGCACAAGGTGCCACATGCAGCTGGAATTCATTTATAGTGGCTAGAGACCCTGGTGTGCCCATTCTCTCTCTATCTGCCTCTCTCTCTCAAATAAATAAATACATAGGGCTGGAATGATGGCTTGGCAGTTAAGGTATTGTCCTGCAAAGACAAAGGACCCAGGTTCAATTCCCCAGGACCCACGTGAGCCAGATACACGAGGTGGCACATAAATCTGGAGTTCATTTACAGAGGCTGAAAGCCCTGGCGTGCCCATTCTTTCTCTCTCTTTCTCTCTTTCTCCCTCCCTCTTTCTATCAAATAAATAAAATAAAATAAATTTTGAAAAAAATTAAAAGTAGCTGGGCGTGGTGGCACATGCCTTTAATCCCAGTACTCTGGAGGCAGAGGTAGGAGGATCACCATGAGTTCAAAGCCACCCTGAGACTACATAGTGAAGTCCAGGTCAGCCTGAGCTAGAGTGACACCCTATCTCAGAAAACCAAAAAAAAAAAAAAAAATTAAAACTAAGTAAATAAATAAATAAAAGTAACCTTATAAAGTGGAGAAGGGAGGAACTGGCTACAGGGTGGCATCATTTGCATGGTTCTCTGGCTTGACTGGCAGGCTTGAGTTACATAATTGTTTCCTCTGCTATCCATGTTCCTTTCCATGATGCATCTGATCTTGATTATATGATGTTTCAATGATACATAGGCAAGAGGTGGTAGATAGAGGCTTTTTCCTAAATGTTCCCTCAAATAATACATTTTACCTATTGAGTAGGCACCCCAAACCAGTCCAGGCCTGATCAGTACCCCTTGGAGCATGTTTGAACACAAATGGGGCATTTCCAAGGGGCAGCTAAAGGAACGAACTTATTTCCATCATTTGAAGTGCAGTGTACGTGCAGCCTAGTTCAGGGGAGAGTCCAGCTTAACAACCGGTTGCTAGGCACTTTGTAAGAGAAAGAGTGTTTGTGTGAAAAAAAAAAAAACAGAAAAAACAGTGTTCCAGGTGGCTAACCTGTTCCCTGCGCTGTCCGGCTCACGAATGCCTCCCACTGGGTGCCATCTTGGGGGAGAACCTATTGCTTGAAACTAACACTCTGGAGAGCCGAGAATGGGAAGCCGCCCCCAGCTAGAGGACCCGAGTCTAACCTGCCCCAGCTCCAGGATGAGAGGCACCCCTGGGAGCTCGTTAGGGCAGACAGAAGGACCAGACACTAACTAGCGAAACAGTGTAGGTGGTGGGACTCGGCCCCCAGCAGTGAAGAGCATGGGGGAAGGCAACCCCACGCTCAGCTAAGGACGACTCAAGAGATCGAGTCTATAGTCAGTGGAGAAGCAACTTCTGGAGCCACCTGTGTGCCACTCACTTCTTGTGAAGCGCAAGGACACCCAAGTGGCGGTGGTCTACGTGACATCCACAACTGCAGCCACCCAGCAGGGTGATGGGTTCTCAGGGTGTCTGCTTCCTGTGCCTTCATCAACATCAGCATTGCGGTTACTTTCCAAACTCCCAGTGCCCTCAGGAGACACCCCCACCCCAGCTAGAACATTAACCAGTGAAGAGTATGAACTGGGAGGCTCAGGAGGATGAGGGTACCTGCCCAGCACACGGATCACAGAGCTAAGCATGTCTTGAAAGAGATATGAGAGGGGAAGCTCAGTACGGAATAAACCATAGAAAAGATGAGCGCCCTTCAGTTCATCTACCATCACCACTCCCCATATGACTCATGGTCTCCAACACTGCATCTCTCTTTGCCTCTTCCGCTCCTCTTCTTAAATTCTACTTAAGGGGCTGGAGACATGGGTCAGCAGTTAAGGCGCTTGCCTGCATTGCCTAACCACCCAGGTTTGAGTCCCCAGTATCCACATAAAGCCAAATGCACAAAGTGGTGCATGAATCTGGAGTTTGTTTGCAGCGGCTGGAGACCCTGGCAGGCACACCCACTCTCTCTCTCTCTCTCTCTCTCCTCTCTCCAAATAAATAAATAAAAATATTAAATTGTAATTAAAAGACTTTTTATTTATTTGTGTGTGAGAGAGAGAATGGGCACACTGGGACCGCTTGTCACTGCAAATGAACTCCAGACACATGTGCCACTTTGTGCATCTGGCTTCACATGGTTATTGGCGAATTGAACCTAGGCTGGTAAACTTTTTAAGCAAATGCCTAGAGCCACTGAATCATCTCCCTAAGCTCCTTAAATTATACTTTTAGCAGCAATTTACTTTATTATGTTCTTATATTTATTCCCCTTCACACATTTCTTTGATTTTATTTGCACATTTTTATTAGAATTTTTTTCTTTTCCTTCATTTTACCCTCTCTGTATTTCCCCATTTTTTCTCTCTTTGATACTTAAAAGTGGTATTTTGACTTTATGTTATTGGGATGCTTTTTTGTTGTTTTTTAAAAAACCAAATTCATGTTGTATATTTGATTTCCCTTCTTATAGTTCTCCACACCTCTCATTCTGTTTCTTTTCATTTAAAAAAAATAGTTAACCTTGCTTCCTTCTATGTACCCTTACCTTCCTTGCTTCTTTCCATTCTCTCATTCATTTAGTATTTCTATACTTACCAAAAATAATTTTTTATTATTTTTTATTTATTTTGGAGAGAGAGACAGAGAGAGATAGAGAGGGAGAGGGAGAGGGAGACAGAGATGGGCGCACCAGCAGTCTCTCAGCTGCTGTGAACGAACTCCAGATGTGTGCGCCCCCTTGTGGGCAAGTGCGACATTGCGCCCTTGCGTCACTGCATCTGGCTAAACGTGGGACCTGGAGATTGGAACCACTGGACATTGGAACCAGTGTTCTTAGGCTTAGCAGGCAGGCGCCTTAGCCGCTAAGCCATCTCTCCAGCCCCCAAAATAATTTTTAACTTCATGTCATTCTCTACATTAGTTGTCCTATTTTCTATTTTTTTAATACATTGGTCATATACCACTGGGCTTAATCAATTTAAGTGCATTTCTATATCTTGCACAGTCTGATATAACTGCTGTTATAAAAAATGCTCATATACCACTGGGCTTAATCAATTTAAGTGCATTTTATATTTTGCACAGTCTGATATAATTGCTGTCATAAAAGGTTTTTTTATTTACTCTGCCCTGAGTGATCCTGGGTATAGAACCTTTAAGAATAGACTGTAGGCTGTGAGCTGGGCATGGTGGGGCACACCTTTAATCCAGCACTCGGGAGGCAGAGGTAGGAGGACTGCCATGAGTTCAAAGCCACCCTGAGACTACATAGTGAATTCCTGGTCAGCCTGAGCTAGAGTGAGACCCTGCCTTAAAACAAGCAAAGAAATAATAGGTTGCTGAGTGAGAAACTCCCCATGTGAAACTAGAGGAGATATGCAAGCTAGCAGATGCACAGATTGTATAACAGAAACACAAGGAATATGAAAACACAAGGCAACATGACTCCTCCAGAACTCTTCAAGTACTGAAATCAAATGTACTGAAATAAGGAAAACTACTGGATGATTTCAAAAGTGCACAGTCAAAATGATCAATGACCTCAGTGAAAATACAGACAAGGTGCTCCAAGACCCAGAGAGGAAAATCAGCATCATAGAGGAAAAATCAGCAAAGTGAATGAGAAAATCAGCAATATGGAAGAAAAATTCATCAATAAAATTGATTTTGGATAAAAAAAAACAAATAAAATATGAGAAATGAAAAACTCAGTGAGCCATATGAAAACATGATGCAAAGCACTATGAGTGAACACAACACAGCAGAGGGAGGGATCCCAAGGATGGAGGGCAAGGCTGAGGAGACACGATGCTCAGAGATGAGGAAAGGAAAATCAGCCAAGAATTCTGGGCTGTGACCAAGAAACCAAACCTAAGAGTCCACGAAGAAGGAGCGGAGATAAATGCTAAAAACACATAGACTCCAATTAAATTACAGCAAAGACCTTCCCAAATCCAAGAAAGAAATGGATTCCCAAATGCAAGAGACATTTGGAGCCTCGAATAGAAATGATCACAGAAGACACTTTCCACAATATATTAGATTCAAGGTATCAAAAATACAAAGCAAAAAAAAAAAAAACAATTTTCAAAATTTCTAATGAAAAATTCCAACTTACTTACAAAGAGCAAACATATCAAAATAACATGAGATCTTTCATCAACAACCTTAAAACCCAGGAAAGCACAATGCAGTATGCTTCAAGCCCTAAAGGTAAATAACTACTAAGTAAAATTGCTATATCCAGGAAATGCACCATAGAATTATGATGAGATAAAGACATTTAAAGGCAAGCACAAATTAAGGCAGTTCATGTCAAGTTAAGACGTTAAGTTAAAGGGTTGCTATACAAAGGGGAGGAAGAAAGACAGTCTTGATCATGAGAGCACAGGAAATAATACATTTCCGGAGAGAAATACCACACTGAACAAAGGAGAGCTCCATAAAAATTCATCATGTCCAGTAGAGTAAACCAGTAAACTCTTAATGCTAGTAGGGGAGAAAGAAAAGAAACGGAATGAATCCAACCAGCCAGAAAAACTACGAAGCAAATGACAAAAATTAGTTTAAAAGCTCCCAATAATGATCTTAAGTGTAAATGTAAATGTAAATGTAAATGGCCTCAACTCACCAACACATCCTGACTGGATGAAAATAGAAGATGCATCAAGACTGGAGAGACAGCTCCGTTAGTCGAGTGTTTGCCTCATAAGCATTAGAACCTGAGTTGGCTCCCCATTTTACCCAGGTACAAATGCTTGGTATGGAGGCACACACTTGTAATCCTAGTGCTGGGACGGCAAAGACAAGGAGATTCCTGCAACTCATTGTCCAGCCAGTCTGTCCTCATCAGTGAGCTCCAGATCAATGAGAGACGTTGTCTCAAAGAAGATAAATGACAAGGGCTGGAGAAATGGCTCAGCAATTAAGGCACCTAAGGACCCAGGTTTGGTCTCCTGTAGGCACATGAAGCCAGATGCACAAAGTGGTGCATGCACCTGGGGTTCCCTGGAGAACCCATTCTCTCTCTTTCTTTTTTCTCTCTCTTTTCTCTGTCTCTTTGCTTGCAAATAAATACATAAATCATTTAAGAAATTAAAAAAGAAGATAAATGACAAGTCTAAGGATGATACCTAAAGTTGTTGTCTGGTCTCCACACACGTACACACACAGGAACACACGCATTAAAAAAACTAGATGAAACTATCTATTGTCTCCAAGAAGCACTTCACTGGAAAAGATGTCCTAAGACTGAGGAGCAAAGGATAAAAGTAAATCCACCAAATGAAAGGAAGACAAAAACACACTGGCATGGCTACTCTAATATCTAATAAGGTAGGCTTCAAAAACCATAACCACGGGCTGGAGAGATGGCTTAGTAGTTAAGGCACCTGCCTCCTAAGCCTAAGAACACTGGTTCCAATCTCCATTGGTTCCAATCTCCAGGTCCCACGTTTAACCACATGCAGTGACTCAAGGGCACAATGCTGCACTTGACCACAAGGGGGCGCTCACATCTGGATTTCATTCATAGCAGCTGAGAGGCTGCTGGCACGCCCATCTCTGTCTTCCTCTCCCTCTCTCTGTGTGTCTCTCTCTGTGTCTCTCTCTCTCAAAAAAAAAAAACCATAACCAGCTATAAGAAATAAAGAAGGTCATTATGTATTAACAAAGAGACAAGTTCATTAAAACAAATAATAATTGTAAGTATATGTGTACCAAATATCGGGGTACCTAATTACTAATGGGTATAAAAAGTACGATAGGTCCTGATACAGTAATAGTGAGTGAGCTGGGTGTGGTGGTGCATGCCTTTTGGAGGCAGAGGTAGGAGGATTGCAGTGAGTTTGAGGCCAGCCTGAGACTACATAGTGAATTCCAAGTGAGCCTGGGCTAGAGTGAGACCCTACCTCGAAAACCCACAAAAAAAGTAATAGTGAGTGATTTCAATATCCCACTCTTATCTTTAGAACAATTAACCAGACTAAAAAGCAACAAAGAAATTTCAGAGCTAAACTATACCATAGATCAAATGGACCTAAAATATGTCTGCAGAATATTTCACCCAATAGAAACAGAACACACTTTCTTCACAGCAAACAGATCACATTCTAGTTCATAAAATGTTTTGGCAAGTACAACAAAATGAAGACTTTTTTGTAATTTCTTATCACATCATAATGGAACACAACCAGAAATTGAGAGCAAAAGAAAAAATATTTGGAGACTAAATAATGTGCTCTTAAATGACAGAAGCACTTTGAAGAAATCAAGGATAAATTCAAAAATTTCTACAGTCAAATGAAAATTAAACCACTATTTACCAGAAACTTAATTAAGACAGTTCTGAGAGGAAAATTTATAGCTATGAGAGCTTGCATTTAAAAAAATCAGAGACCTCAAATAACCTAATTGTAAAACTCTTGGAAAAACTAGGAGAACTAAAACTCAAATCAGTATGTGGACAGAAATAATAATGATTAGGACAAATTTGATTAAATGAAGAGGAAAAACAGCATAGAATCAGACAAAAGTTGGTTCTTTAAAAGATAAACACAATTGACAAACTCCTAGCTAAATTAACCAAAAGAGAAGGCTAAATCAATATAATTAAAGAGGAAAAGAGGATTGCTAAAGCAGAGGACAATGGAATCCAGAGTATCATTAAAGAATACTTTGAAATTTTATACTTAAAAAACCCTAAACCATCTAAAATATTGATAAATTCCTAGACACATATTACCTACCAAAATTAAATCAAGGAGCTATAAGCATCTTAAACAAATCCATAATAGAAAATGAGATTGAGGCAGTAACTGGAATTGTTCTCACAAAGAAAAGCTCAGGACAGAACACATTCACTGCTAAATTCTACCAAACAATTAAGGAAGATGTAATACCAATTGTATCCCATAAACTAGAAAGGAAAGGGCTGGAAAGATGGCTTAGCAGTTAAGTCACTTGCCTATGAAGCCTAAGGACCCAGGTTTTATTACCTCAGGATCCATGTAAGCCACATGAACAAGGTGGCACATGCGTCTGAAGTTTGTTTGCAGTGGCTAGAGGCCCTGGTATGCCCATTCTCTATCTGCCTCCTTCTCTCTCAAATACATAGATAAATAAAATACTTTAAAAAATAGGAAGGAAACACTTCCAACCCCATTGAATGAAGTCAGTGTCACTCTAATACCCAACCCCAATAAGATACAGAAAAAAAGAAAACTATGAGCCAATTTCCATGATAAAGATAAAAACAAACAATGCTCAATAAAATCTTGTAATTTTTATACAATAACACATTAAGAAAGTTATACACTATAACCAAGTTGGTTGGACTCCAGAGTTGCAGAATTAGTTCAACATAGAAAAATTAATAAATTTAATATAACTGATAAGTATACATAGTTACAGAAATCACATTATCATCTTGAGTGATTCAGATAAGCCCTTTGATGAAGTTCAACATCCTTTCCTGATAAAAAATCCCTGAAAATACAGACTGGAAGAAAAATATCTCACCATAATAAAGGCTACATAACAAACCTATAGCTAATATTATACTAAATGGAGGAAAACTGAAAGCATTTCCTCTAAAATCAGGAATGAGACAGAGTGCCAACACTCAGTGCTATTATTCAATGTAGCATTTAAAGTCTTAGAATCCCATACATATGTATATACATATATATACACATATATATATACATATATATGCATATATATATATGATGTCAAAGTATACCAAGTTGCAGATGTCACGATGCTTTACTTAAAAGACAGTAATGACTCCACCAGAAACCACTTAGTTCTGAAAAACACTTTTAGCAATGTAGCACAATACAAAATCACCATATGTAAATTAGTAGCCTTTCTATATGTCAATAGTTAATTTGCCCAGAAAAAAATACTATTCACAACAGCTTGAAAAAACAAAACCTAGCAATAAACCTAGACAAAGAGGTGAAAGATATCTATGATAATAACTTGATGACTGAAGAAAGAAATTGAAGAGGACTTTAAAAGATCAAACTCCAAAATTCATGGATTGGAGGTATCAATATTATAAACATGGCTACATGACCAGAAGAGATCTTCAGATTCAACAAAGTCTCCATCAAAATTTCAATGACATTCTTCAAAGAACTAGAAAAAGGAAAACAATCCTGAAATTCCTATGGAAGCAGAAAAGATCCAAATACTCAAAGAAGCAGAAAAAGCAATACTGGTGCCATCATAATACCTGATCTCAAACCATACTGTAGTGCTGTAGTAACTAGAATATATGTTACTGGCACAAAAAGACACATAGACCCCGAGAATACAATACTTTTTTAACAAGGCTATAAAAAAGCATGGATTAGAACAAACGATAGTTGCTTCAAAAAAAAAAAAAATGGGACCAAGAAAACTGGATAACCATTTATAGAAGAATGAAACTAGATCCATATATTTCACCCTGCACAAAAATCAATTTAAAATGGATCAAAGACTTATATGCAAGACCTCTAACTTTGAAACTGCCAAAGGAGAATACAGGCCCAAACACTTTAAGATACCTGCATAGGCAAGAATATTCTGAAAGACTATACACAGTAAAAAGAAAATCACAAGAGTTCACAAGTAGGATTCCATGATATTAAAAATCTTCTGCAGGTCTGGAGAGATGGCTTAGGGGTTAAGGCACCTGCCTCCTAAGCCTAAGAACACTGGTTCCAATCTCCAGGTCCCACATTTAGCCAGATGCAGCGTGATGCAAGGGCTCAATGCCGCACTTGCCCACAAGGGGGCACACACATCTGGATTTCATTCAAAGCAGCTGAGACTGCTGGCGCGCCTTTCTCTATCTGTCTCACTCTCCTTCTCTCTCTCTGTCTCTCTCTGTGTCTTGCTCCAAAAAAATAATAAAAAATTTTTAAAAGTTTAAAAAATAAAAAAAAATCTTCTGCAAAGCAAAGGAAATGACTTCCAGAGTGAATAGAGAGCCTGCAAAATGGCAAGCTACTGCAGCGGAGATTAATTTCTGAGATATATAAAGAACTACAGAAATTAAACTCCAAAAATCCCCGAATCATTCAATAAGTAACTTGGCTAATGAATTGAGATATTTGAAAGTGTTCAACAACCTTAGCCATCAGGGAAATTTAAAAATGACATTGAGATTTTATGTCACCCCAGAAAGAGTGGCTATCACCAAATAAACAAATGGTCAATGCTGGTGAGGATGGAAGGAAAGAGTACAGACTGAGTACAGTCCTCCAAAATTCTACCAACTGAAGATCTGAATCAAACAAAAAGGCAGGGTCACAAGAAGTCCTGTCTGACCACTGACTGCTAAGCTAGGATATTAGTTTTCTCTGCCTTTGGAACTCAGACTCACACCATTGGCTATCTTGTCAACTCAGGTCTTGGGACCCCTGGCTTTCTTGCCAACTACAAATCTTGGGATTTCTCATTCTCCATAATCACATGAACCAACTCCTTTTGGTCTGGCTGTATCTCATATGTATACATGAACACACACACGTGCACACACACAGAGTTTCTCGGGCAAAACATAACCAACACATCCCTTGACACTAGAGACGGCCCCAGCTCACTTGCGGGTTGATGCCTTGTTAGTTCTAATATTTACATCTAGACAGCTGTAACCAGTCCCTTCAAAGAGTTTCTTAAAATCCCAGTAGAGTGTGCCATCTTTCTTCTGTTGGCAACCTGGTGGATGCAGTTGCTTATAGTTGTGGGGTCTACCCTCCCTCCCGGGGAGTCTGCTGCCCTGCTTGCCTGACATGACCAAGGATTGTTTGCCTAAAAACATCCTGTTCCACTCCCATTTCCTGGCCTAAACACAAGTTCCATTTGCCCCAGGTGGCTCTTGCTTAACAGTAAACAACAGGATAGGAGAATGTAAACAACAGGATAGGAGGATATAAACAACAGAATAGGAGGACGTAAACACAGGATATGAGAATATGACCTTCTAACCCTGGTACATTTCCACAGTGCTGTAAGACTATATATATCGCCCTCTGCCTTCAATAAATGGCATTCTTGAAGCACAAATGACTCAGAGACTGGCTCTTCAATCCTCGGCACCTCGCCCAGCTTGGGGTCATGGTGGTAGCGCGGGCGCTACATATAGTCATCTTCACATTCACTGTGCCAGCTGAGCATGGATATGAGAGTTCTAAAGACCCACTTTCACACTTCTTGGCTCCACACCCTGCCCCTACTGGTTCAGGGTTGCTCAATCATGTCCATCTCCCTCACCCTACTGAAGGCTAGTGTGGATCAGATCATGAAGAATCTGACTAGTTCATTACAACCGAATTTTCCAATGTGGAGGACTTGCAGACAAAATGCATATATAAATATTTATTTTATTCAAAGAATAGAGTGAAAGCTGGGTGTGATGGCACAAGTCTTTAATCCAAGCACTCTCGAGAGGCAGAGGTAGGAGGATCGCCATGAGTTTGAGGCCACCCTGAGACAATATAGTGAATTTCAGGTCAGCTTGGATTAGAGTGAGACCCTACCTTGAAAAAACAGAAAAACAAAACAAACAATAGAATGAAGCTGGGCATGGTAGCTTACACATGTAACCCAGCACTTGGGAGGTTGAGACAGGATTGCCGTTAGGTTGAGACCATCTTTGGCTACATAGTAAGTTCTAGGTCAGGGTGGGCCACAGAGTATATTGTCTTAAACCCTGACTCAAAACTTTTCAAAGTGCTGAGAGAAAGGGAGAGTGGTGTGTTCAGCAGTAAAGGAGACATCTCTATCACACCCTCCAAGGCTTCGAGACCATTGTGCAAAGACTTGGCTGAGAGAATGTAAGAGCCAAAGGATGGGTAGGAGCGCTCTGGAGGCCTGTGTTCCAGATACAAAGTGGTCAGTCATGACCTCAGAGCAAAGGTTGTTATCTGCATATAATTGGGCCCGTGAACATGTTGCTGTGGAGGATGGAGGAGGGCAAAATTAAATGACATCAAACAGAAGAGGTCTAGTGGGAAGAAGAGGGACTTCAGCAGAGGGCGTCTGGGGGAGGGGAGACCAAAGAGAGAGGTGGGAGGAGATAATGATCAGGGTACATTGTGTGTATGTATGGACGTTATCAATAAAACAGTTAAAACATGGAATGTGTCTTTCTTATTAAAAGAACCCAAACAAAAATTTAAATAACAGTAAATAAATGTAGACTGGGGACAAGCACCTTAGGACTCTTACTTTATCTTAGCCTTTTGTGGAAACTGATAAGCTAGTGAGACAATAAAATGTAACTGAAGCAATCTTTAGCTGTGTTTTAGTTGCTGTTTTGAAGAAACTTTATTTCTCAGCCATTTAATTAACATTATTTTAATGTAAAATGTATTCTAGCTACTAACAACAGCCTTTCACACTTATTTTTATATATGCAGAGTAGACTACTTGTTCCCATAAGCAAGTGATCTTTATTTATTATTTTACCTCTGAAGCTAGAGCGTAGCTGGTATCTAAGTCACTGAAAGCATTTGTTAAATGGACGAGAGGATGAATAAATGACAATGAACCTTGAAATGCAGACCTTGAAATGCTCACTGTGTGAGCAGCCCAGGCCTCTTGGGTGGCACAGGCAGAATGCCATTGGATTCTTCTCTCCATGCTGCAAAGGTCCTGCCCTGCATTTCTTTCCACACCATTTACTACCAATTACATGGTGGACTCTTTGGAAATTGCTTATCAACCTGTGAAATTACCTAGAAATGCCGTGCCGAGAAGCGCCTTCCCTTCTTATGGTTTGTAACCCGACTTTTATCAATGCAAGCAGAACTTTTCAGCTTTTATATCACAGTGTATTCTCTATTCTACAAATGTGCATATCTTCACAGGAAAATTAACAGGACTTGTTATTCTTCTTTTTTTAATATTTTATTTTTACTTATTTATTTAAGAAAGGGAAAGAGGCAGAGTGAGTAAAAAAGAGAGAGAGAAAGGGGGTGCCAGGGCTTCCAGCCACTGCAAATGAACTCAAGATGCATGTGCCACCTTGTGCATCTGGCTTACATGGGTGCTGGGGAATTGAACCAAGGTCCTTTGGCTTTACAAGCAAGCACCTTAACCATTAGGACATCTCTCCAGGCCCTTTAAAAAAATATTTTATTAAGGCCGGGTATGGTGGCCCACACCTTCAATCCAAGCACTCGGGAGGCAGAGGTAAGAGGATCACTGTGAGTTTGAGGCCAGCTTGAGAATACATAGCGAATTCCAGGTCAGCCTGGACTAGCGTGAAACCCTACCTCCAAAAGCAAAATAAAACAAAAATCATTTTCATTTATTTAGTTGAGAGAGGGAAAGAGGTGGAATGGGTGAGAGAGAGAAAGGAGAAATTCTTCTTGTCCAGCCTCTACCCCATTCAGATGATGTGCTCTATAGAAATTTATGACTCACTGGGAACTGGAGAGGTTTGAAGCCCAAGACAACTTTCAAACTGGTCTTTCTCATTCCTTTCTAGTGAGGCCCTGTTCGGGTTCTTTTTCTTACATCGTGGGGGAAATGGAGGCAACTTCTTGACTTGTCTGTGTGCTTAAGCAATATCAGAGCAGTGACTCCTCAGCAGGATGAACAACATATGTACATTAGCTATTCTCCCTATGGTCTGGAGATTTCTGTAGAAGTGGATTCCACAGGCAATGTTAGATGGAAACATAATTCAGACAATGCTCTCGAACTATTCCTTGTTGGAAAAGAAGTATTGTCACATAGCAACTAGAAGCAAATTGTGAAGGGCAGTGGCTTAACGTAGCAAGAGTTTAGGACTCTCACTCACAAATCCAACAAAGGCATTTCTAGTGGGTAGATTTCCTTCAGGAGGGGCCCAAAGACCCAGACTACTTAAATATCATGCCTTTCTACTCAGCTGTGTATCAGATGGAGACTAGCAATAAGCAACTGGGGACACGTGTAGAGAGTCACCAGTGGCTCTGGCTGACCTGCCTTGCTCACACCTCACTTTGGAGAACTCAACCGTTTAAATCCAAGTTGGCTAGGAAACACAGGCCCAGGCTGGCCAGCTCCCTCCCAGTGACAATGACACAACGGGAAAGACCATACTTGCTTCTGAGTTCACCCAGCCAACTCAGCCACAGGAAATCTGGGCACTGCAGATAAGATCCCAAGTTGATTTCTTCTGTGATGTAGAACGAGAAACAAGGCAGAACTTAAGTCTGAAACTAGAAGTATCTTTGGCATCTTGTCCCTCAGGTGTGGACACGCTTGTGCATTGGTCATACAAATGATCACCTGATGGGGAAACCCAGAAGTTCCTCCTCCCAAAGTGTGGGCTTATACACATGCTCACAACATTTGTAATGGTATCATTTAATGATTTTTTTTAGCCTTACCCAGTAATTCAAAAGCCATATATATTCAGCAGAAATGGTAGTTCAGATTTTGAACTGGGTTTTGGGCTAGCAATAGTAACACAATTATTCTCTTGATGCTGGTGGTGGCAGTGAGCTGTGGCTCCCTGTCAGCCATGATGACAAGGAGGGAGAACTGGAAGTTCTGTGAAGGACTGTGGTGTCAAGCTGCAATGTTCCATAAACTAGGTGTATTATAGGCATCGTTTTTTAAAAAATAATTTCAGAGAGACAGAGAGTGAGACAGATAGAGAATGGGTGCGCCAGCAGCCTCTCAGCCACTGTGAATGAACTCCACATGCATGTGCCCCCATGTGGTTAAGCATGGCATTGTGCCTTTGCATCACTTTGCATCTGGCTAAATGTGGGACATGGAGATTGGAACCCGAGTTCTTAGGCTTGGCAGACAGGAGCCTTAACTGCTAAGCCATCTCTACAGCCTGTATTATAGGCATTTTTGACTTAATGTATTTTTAGTTTCTCATAGATTGTGACAAAACCCAGTCATAAGACAAGGAGTATCTATTGGATAGATTATTAGGTTTTCCTACCCCACACTTCCTTTTCAGAGAGCTATTCACTCTTTTATCTAATGAAGTCTAACAAGATAGCATCAGCCCATTCCTTGCTCTTTCTATTCCTGGTCATAGTTGAACAGAACAGGGATAGACTCAGATCAATCAACTACACTTTCCAAAAAATGTGGAAATGGGATTCAAGCATGCTTAGTTGGTCTATGTTAGGGATAAATTCCTGGGTAAGAAAATGCCCAGCCTGGCTACCTGTGGTTCAGCCTGTGTTCAGATGATTCGAATGTGGATCTGGGGTGGAAGGTGGGCATGGGAGCTAACAGAGAAGAACGGATCCTCAGAAGAGTAGTGTTGCATCCTGACTTTCCAGATCCATCCTGGAACTGTTATCCAAGGAGCTGGGTGGTTTCATGTGATATCTTTGTAAATGCTTAAATCATTCATTCCTGAGTGAAAGCGACTATGGGAAGTTCATTCTTCATAGCCAACTAGTCTCTAAACCTGATCTCTACTTGGTTTTGGAGGCCCACCTCTCTGAAGACAATAATGAGGGAAAACTCTATGTAGACAATAAAGATACTCATGGCATGTATTCCTAAGTACCAGAAATAGGACCCACTCCTTATGTTTAAGATGAGTTTCTTATCTGTAACATATAGTTTTGTAAGTCAGGCCTTTTAATTGAAGTGTTTAGGCCTTTAAATTATTTTTTATTTTATTGGTTTAAATTAATCATCTTGTTATTTATTTCATCTTTGTCTTTATGCTTTGGGTTACTTCCATTTTTAATTTTTATTTATTTATTCATTCATTTATTTGAGAGAGATAGTGGAAAAGGGGGGAGGATGCACCAGGGCCTCTAGGAGCTGCAAATGAACTCCAGATATATGTGCACCTGTGCATCTGGCTGGGTTACTTCTTTCTTTGTCTAGCATCTTTGAACATCATTTTCAGTGTTGGTTCTATTTTGGCTCTACTTCTGCTATTGTCCTTTATTAGTGCTTATTTCCAGGTTTATGGCATGCATTTTCAGTTATCTATCCATTTTCAGATTGCATGCCATTTCATGTGTAATGTAGAAGCCTTACAATAGGGTTGCCATTTAACCTTTCTATCCTTTATAGTACAGTTTCCATACATTTTGATTTCTACCTATGTATTCATTTTGCTTTAAATAATTACTTATCTTTTAGAAAGGCTTTAATATAATAAAATGTCTTTTATATTTATCATGTCTGGTATTTTTTATTCCTTCATTTTTATAAACATACACACGTGTGTGTGTGTTTGTATCAGAAAAACTATCTGCCTAATATTATTTTCCTTCTGTGTAAAGAACTGCCTTTAAAATTCTTATAGTGAAGTTCTTCTGGCAATGAAATCTCTTGGCTTTTGTTTCTGAAAAAAAATTCTTTATTTTTGTTCCATTCATTTTTAAAAGCTGTCGTATGGACTATGTGATTCTAGGTTGACAATTTTTCTTTAGTACTTTGTGATGTTGGCCCAGTATCATCTAGCCTACATTTCCAACAGAAAAGTCTGCTGTCAATCTTATCTTTATTCTTCTCTGCACAAGGTTTCTTTTTCTTCCTTTTTTCCCTCTGGCTACTTTTAGGGATTTCACCTTATGATTGGTTTTAAGCCCTTTGTTGATAATGCTCTCTGGTATGATTTTCTTCTTCCCTCTGCTTCAGTTCATTGACCTTTGTGGGTCTCTAAGTTTGTACTTTTCATGTACTTTGGAAGAGATATCCAACATATCTTCAAATACAGATGGTCTCCAGTGTCTGATAGTATGCCTTATCATTTTCAGTATTACAATGCTACAAAACTGATGGGCACTAGGTAAACACTATACTTCAGTTTTGAGTGTAGACATTCTCTCAGGCTAGTTATGTGCAGAACAATGTCCTCATGCTGGGTGGCATCAAGTGAACCACAGCTCCAATCAGATATGAAAACCCATGCTACTGTGTGCTGTGTGGCCAGCTAGAGTGTCCAGCATGACAGGTGGACTCAACACATTTTGGACTTAATAATATTTTCAACTTCTGATGGAGTTTATTGTGATATATAACTCCATTTAAATTGAGGCACATCTACAGTCTCCTTTTCTTTCTTTCTTCTCCTTTGCGACTCGATTACATGTATGGTAAGCTTCTTGATATTTTCACATGAGTTACTGATGCTCTATTCACTTTCTTCAGACTTATAAAGTTCTCTGTGTTTTATTTTGTAGAGTTTGTCTTGCTGTACTTCTAAGTGTATTACAAGACCCCCATCTGCTATTAATCCTATTCACTATAACTATTATTTCAGGCATTTTTTCTATCTCTGCAAGGTTCATTTATATTTTTTCACCTCGATCTTCTCCTCAGGTTTATAATGTCCTTGTTAAGATCCCTAATCATATTTATAAAACTCACATAACTGTTTGAAGTTATTTTATTGCCAATTCCATCATTTCTTTCCATTGATAAGTTTTTCTTCTTGCTGCTGTGAGTGACATTTCTGTTACTTCTCATTCTTGCTGATATTCTTATTGGATACTAGACATTGTGAACTTTACATCCCCAGGTGCTGGGCTTGGCTGTATTCCTCAGGGTGCAACTTGGTTTTGGCATGCAGCTAAGTGCCTTCTATTCCTTTTGATCCTTTGGAAGCCTTACTTTTGACCTTTGCTAGAACAAGGCCAGAGAAGCCATTAGTTCATGATTAATTTAACCCCTCTACTATGAAGAGCCCTTTCTTATCTCTGTATCCAGTGCTCATCTGTTACAATATCTGTCCACTTTGACAGGTAGACTGTGACCTCTTTCCAGTGTTACGTGAGCTTAAAATGTTTTCATCCCACTTTATGGTGGTTTTTCACCCAATGTTTCCTGCTGATCTATTGGAGGACTTCTCTAAACATCTCTGTCTTTCCCACCCACTAGCATCCGTTCTATAAATTGTAGCTGCTTTATCCTTGATGACCTTCAACCTTTGGCTTTTTCAACCTTGTATTGGGATTTTCCTTCTCTCTACTCTGGCCAGGGAACCACTTTCAGGTAATAAACTTCAGAAGTCACAACATTCATTTACTTTCCTGTTCTAGAGAGTGCACTCTGTATATACTATGAGCCAATGTTGAAAAGCATTTGTTTCATAGGTCTGTGGCTTTTCTGTTTGTCACAGTGGAAACAAAGTCTGTACAAATCACTCCCTCACCAGCAGACGCAGAAGTTCTTCTTATCTTATGCTGTTGTTTATTGAGTTTTGTTATTGTGGTGATGATTTTTCTTTTGCATAACATATCCCATCACTATCTGATATGTACTGAAATTGTTCTGCAATTGCTTTGATCTTATAGTACTGAAGAGTTGTGGGAGAAGGGAACGATTAGAAACCAAACTTTAGCCCAATTTGGATGGATGGCTCCAATCAATGCACGAGTTCAAATGGTCTTAAAGTAACTCAAGCTCAGGTTGGATAAGAAAATAGTATCCAACCTTTCAGATTCTGCTTTCCCCTTAGGGTGACCATATTAAGTAGACATATTTGCTTAAACATGTCCTAACTTGGACATGAAAATTCATGCATCCTGACCAATCACTCAAGCCCAGGCAACCAGATCAGCTGGTCACTATATCCTTCCAAGTCCTCTCCATGATGGTGTCCAAGTTTTGGATCCATGATAAATCTTCCATGTCCTTATGGTTATAACGACTAAATGTGTGAAGAGATCCAGAGAGCTAGGGAATAGAGACTCAAGTCATGTCACTCCTGGCCGCTCTGTTGGGGCTAAATCCAAGTTTACAGCAAGCTGTGTTCACCTTTTCCTGATGACAGAGCCTTAGTTCTTCTTGGCCCAAGGTACTTTTGTGTTCTGAGGAGGACCCCCACTCTTCCAGCCTCAACCATCTGCCCCTCAAGCCTCAAGTGTAGGCTGCGGAACAGAGGCCCATGTAGGCAGGTTGTCTAGTCAGTACTGTTAGCTGGCCCTTGGAATCTTTCCATAGCATATGCTGGGAATTCCTTATTCTGTCCATGACCTAGGAATTCCTGTGTAGCTGCAGTGCAAGTTTTCCTAGGGAGACAAAAAAAAAAAAAAAAAAAAAAATCCATTCACCTTAGCAGGGCATCAAAGAGAGACTAAGGCAATAATTCTACCAAAATTCAGTTTGGCACACCAATGGGTTTACTGGAGTTACAGAGGAGTATGGGTGAGGGGTTCCTTACGGGAGCATGGCTGACTCAAAGGCAGATGTGTCACTAAAAACCACGCCCCAGCATAGATGGCCACTCTTGAAAGCTGCAAATATGGAGTTCCCTGCATGACCCCCACTGTCTGGAAAGTCTCTACTCAGCAACTATTACTGCTTCTATAACTTTGGGGAGGGACCTTAGAAATCCTGTAAGTTTCGGGGACTTGAGACTTTTGAGTTTTCTTTATTTTCTGCATCTTATCTTAAAGAGCCTCTCTCAAGGATGGAATGCTTTTGTTTGGTAACCATAGGAGGACAGAGTTTAGTTTCATACAGTCCCTCCTCAGCAACAGTGAACAGTCACTTTTAATAAACCTACAGGGGGAGTGGGTGAAACTAAATCACATTTGGCATTTTTCCCTAAACCTCTAACATACCACTCCCGAATCTGTGAAACCAGCACACACTTATGACCATCCACTTCTGGTATTTTTGCCTCCCTTATTTTCTTACTATTATCGAGCAGCTGCAAGAGGTGAGACTTTTGGCTTTTTAAATTAAATTCATGGGTTGGAGAGATTGCTTAGTGGTTAAGGCACCTGCCTGCCAAGCCCAATTCTCCAGGTCCCATGTTTAGCCAGACACAAAAAGTGATGCAAGGGCGCAATGCTGCACTTGCCCACAAGGAGGCGCAAGTGTCTGGAGTTTATTCACAGCGGCTGAGAGGCCGCTGGCATGCCCATTCTCTCTCTCTCTCTCTCTGTCTCTCTCAAATAAAAAATAATAATAATAAAGAAAATAAATTCCTCCCTCCTCTCTTTCCTTCCTTTCTTTCTTCCCTCCTTCCTTCCTTTTTTTCCCCAAGTAGACAAGGGTGTGGACATACCAGGGTCTCTTACCACTGCAAATGAACTCTAGATGCATGGACCACTTTGTGCATAAAGCTTTACATGGGTCCTAGGGAATTGAACTCCAGACAGTAGGCTTTGAAAGCAAGTGCCCTTAACCATTAAGTCATCTTTCCAGCACCAAAATTTTGACTTTTTACTTTCTCTTTGTCATATTTCTTCTACTGTAGGCCACAAACTTGAAGCAAAACTGTTGGCTGTGAGGGCGAGATTTAAAAAGAAATTGTAATCCTTTTCCCAATCAATATAGCTTGGCTTTCTAGATTCACACATCAGAAATTCCATATTAACTCTTCCTTCTTGAAGCCCAGCACTGGCATTTTCATCTCTCCCTCACCATCTTTGCCCAGCCAAAGGCAACTTCTAAAGAAAAGCTTTTATTTGTATATTTCAAACTATAATTCCTTTGCATGTGATTTCTAAAACTGCTTTTTTTTTTCATTTGAAATGTACTTCTTGCTGATAGCATTCTTTTTTAAATTTTCTTTGTTTTAGTACCTTTATCTTTCTGTGAGAGAACTGTGTTCACATTTTGGCATAGAATAGGCTCACTTTACTTCTATTACCAATATTGACTATTTCTAGAGAGTTCCTTAATATTCTCATCTTGTCTTCTTATTTTATGAATGTTCATTAGTTGTGACTTGCAAAGTATAAATCATATTCTTTTTTTTTGGGGGGGGGGTTTCAAGGTAGGGTCTCACTCTGGCCCAGGCTGACCTGGAATTAACTATGTAGTCTCAGGGTGGCCTTGAACTCATGGCGATCCTCCTACCTCTGCCTCCCGAGTGCTGGGATTAAAGGCATGCGCCATCACACCCAGCTCTTTTTTTTTTTGTTATAAATCACATTCTTAAGCCTGTTAGCATAGTGTTTCCCAAAGTTTCAGGGTCCCCGAGGAGCTGTTACTCGCAATAAATTCTGCCATGAAATGCATTTGGGAAAGTCAAGATAAAGTTCAATGGACTTTTCATTGTAGTTTTTATAAGTTTAATGTGTTGATTTTAGGTTTTAAATTTTAAATTTTAGGTTTTAAAGTAGGAAATGTACCATATGCCAAATTGATTTGACTCTTTTCCAGGAAATCCTTAGTGAAACAACTGTGTTGAAACTTCAAACAGAGTATTTTGTTTGTTTTATGAGACAGGGTCTCACTCTGTAGCCCAGGTTGGCCTGGAACTCAGGAATAAGCCTCCTACCTCAGTCTTCCAAATTCTGGGGTTACAGATGTGAGTCACTATGTCTCATACAATATTTAAAATTTCCCCCTACATTTATGTAAATATTAATAAATGAAAGTATTTATTGTTGTCTGTGCCAAATATCTCACAGTTGCTCCTGAGGTCCTGATTGCTCAAACTGACTTTTATGGACTTTAACATGTTTGCCCCATCCACAGGGTCCCCTCTGGCAGGCTCTGGCCAGAGAAGGAGGGTGTAAAAGGAAGGAAACTGAGTTACTCCCTGCTTCCCTTTCTTCAGGATCATGGGATGGCCATGCTGTGTTCTGAAAATGGCTCCAGCTGTGAAGCCTGTCCTTTGCTGCAATGACAGCGACAGCTCTCTGCTGGTTCCAGCCACCTCTGCTTCCCTTACCTCTTCAGGCCTCCACGTCAGTCACAGCCACTTGATGCCACCACCCTCAAGATCTTCATCTCTTGCTGGCTTTAATCCAACCCTGAATAAATTTATAATAAATATATATTTTCTTCAAATGCTTACCAGTTGCACACTGGAATGACCCTTCTCTTTCCTGTCACTTTTTTGATTCATATAATATGCATGCGAAGTATTGATATGAATATATAATTTCTCATCCTCTTTCTACTCCAATCCAACATTTTGTGAGTTAATATGGAATTTTACATGTCATTTCATACTTGAAAAGTGTTAGTATTATAACTATTATTTCACGATGAGCATTTTTTCCTTCCAGGGTGTTGATGACATTTCACATTTTATTTCTTCAAAAATACTTAAAAGTATAAGAATAACTCTTGCTGAAGTGTCTCAAGGCTCACTTTTAGTGCTTTTTTACCAACTCTTTGCTTCCTAAGTATGCTGCTTTGGTTAGTCACTCAGTTACCTAGAGTAGTTGTCCAAAAAGGAGTATGTGAGTTGTATACTTTTTAAGTCATTGCATAGCTTTAAATAGCATTCTCTTCCCTTCTCAGAACAATGATTTGGCTTCATATAGAATTCATGAATCACCATCCTCTCAAAAATCCTTCGGGTGTTGCTTCCAATATCCACTATATTTTAAGATTATGAAGAAATAGTCTGGGGCTGACCCAGTTTTTCTTCAGGCCCAGTATGGCCACCCTTCTTCCCATTGTTGTCAGCCAACATTTCTGTATTCCAGAAAACTCTCCTTCCCACACACGGACTCTTAAACCATGAAAATAATGAAATTTAGGATTCAGTAATAGTTCTTGCCTGCTTAAATCTTTCCCATGATGCTTATAAAATGATAGTTTTTTTCCAAGTTTACCAAATGGTCTCTGACACTCAACAATAAGCAAGAGCTTCTACTTGAATTGTTTTCTATTGTGTATCAGCATGGACATAGGATTTCCTATTTTTCAGTAGTTTACAATTCATTATTCTACTTAATTATGTCAGTGCTCAGATTTTCCCATATTTGGCCAGAGGAAGTGCCTCCACTCTGAGACATTCTCTTCTGGTAGCTGCTCATTTCCAATGTAATTACTATTCAGAGAACCAGATGCCTGTGTTCAAACCACCATCCTAGAGCTCATGCCACTTTCTCATTGGATGCTCTCTACCTCCATGGTGAGACATTAGACATCACTGGACAGAGTTCAGTCTACAGTTCTTCAAACATTTCCTACTGGCATGTTCTTTCATGCGTGATTGCTATAAGTTTCTGAATACATGCATATGTTTAAAGAAATCTATAGGCAAGCTGGAGGGATGGCTTAGTGGTTAAGGCATTTGCCTGCAAAGCCAAAGTACCTCAGTTTGATTTCCCAGGACCCACATAAGCCAGATGTGCAAGGTGGCACATGTGTCTGTAGTTCATTTGCAGTGGCAGGAGTCCCTGGCTCTCTCTCTCTCCCTTTTTCTCCCTCTCAAATAAATAAAAAAGAAATAAAACATTTTTTTCAAAGTCTGTAGGCAGAGTTTTTACTTTTAGAATCAGGTCACCCTAAAGCAAGGTCTAACATATTGTACATGAGTTCTATGAGCGTATGCAAAACTACATCTAAAAATACAGCACAATCTAATGATGTGTGTGTATGTGTGCACACGCTCTCATGCGTGTGTCCACTATTAGTGGGAAACATCCAGAGAAACAGGCTGTTCCTCATTAAAACCACAATGCAAGTGGCACTGGGTGCAGCTGGTTATCTAAATTAGACTTAGCCTAAAGCTTGCAAGTGTTTGGTTCTGAGATCATTGAAGACCAGCAGAACACACAAGAGAGCAGGAATCTGGAATGAATTCAAGCTGAAGTGAAGCCAAAGGCAAAAGGCTTGATGTCTTTGGTGCCAAGCGGAAGGCTGTAGGTCCAGCTCAGCAAGAAGCAGAGGCAGAAGGGCCCCAGGACCCTGGATAGCTCCTTGGTAAGCCAGCTGTGCTTGGCAAATGAAGTTGCCAGCCTCATCGTCAGAGAACACCATTTTGATTCCCTGCTCCGCCTAGATTCTCAGAGCACTGCAAAGCTTTTATCCTCCCCCCCTTCCAGCCCCTCCTCTATGCAACCACGTAACCATTTCCATCTTCTTAAAAGCTTTTGCAATCTTTGTACCAAATGGGAGGGGTTCTCAAAGAGCGGTAAAATCTCTAGAGGGGTCTGAAACACACATAGTAAGGATCTCAGGACAAAACATTAAACTTGGAGAAAGAAATGAATGCATTTCCGTCCTTACCTTTGTGTGGGCCCCTCAGGACCCCTTGCTGCACATATGTGCTGCACATGTGTGATATGTGTGCCTGCCTCCAAAGGCTGCATGCCATGACTCACAACCCTCATTTCTTAACCCATTCCTGCCATTCAGCTCATGACGCGTGGCTGTCAGAGACAGCACTCAGAGTTCCCTGCTTCTGCCTTCCCCACAAGGCTGCCACATGCCACCAAGAGCTGCAGTTCTCTGCCGCACATTTTGCATAATCAGTTTCTATTCTGTCCTGTTCTCTCACACATGGTGCTCTGAGACTATTCTGGAAAATACAGAAGAGTTTTCAGTCAAAAGAGTAGCATAATTTTACGTTATGCTCAGCCTGTTTGGTAAATGAAGTCAATTACTCATAGATCTGTCAGAAGAAGAGAAAGACACACAGAGGCATGTAACTCGGTTTTAGATCCAGAGACCGACCACCCCTTCATTTCCATCCCACTGAGAATAGTAGCCATTCAAATCATGGCCCTCATAACTCATATTTCTAACTTTAAAATCCACTAAATGGGTTTCTTCTGTAACTTATAATGTTTCTCCTCTTTGAATATATCCTAGAACCCACAAACACTCCTTGATCAAACGTCTACAAACGCCACTTATTACTTGGGTTAGAGTTCCAGGTTTTTCATTGACTGTCCCCAATCTAGCCAAATCACAGTTTCAACCCTCACCTTTCTGAACAGTGACAATGGGATGGTAGTAATAGTCTATCCTCCTTGAAGGATTATGTAGACACCCCAAAAGACTATACAGGAAGGGTCCCATATATACAAACTCTCAGAGGGTGCTCATTATTTCCCACAGTGTTTCTATGGCCCCTCATTTCTAAAGTTCACTCCTAAAGTTCAAATTCCACCAGGCCTTAGATAACTCTCTGACAAAAATCTATGCAAAAACATTTTTCCTGTTCAATATTCCCTAAAATGAAGGGTTTTTTTTTTTTTTTTTTTTTACAAGAAGAATATGTGTATCTGACTTCCTACTGAGTGTGATCACAAAATCCAGAGAAGTTTGGGAGAATGGGGAAACAGAACAAGAATATAAAAGGACTTTACAAAACTTAGATTTCAAATAGTTTAGATGTAGATTTTTTTAAAATCTAACTCGTGGTCATCAAGAAGACCTGCTTAGTAAACCCTTAACTTGCAAAATCTGAACAGGCATTGAGTTTTGCCTATGATTTTTTTTTCAGACATATGGGCCTTAAGATACTCAATAACTACTTACAGTTTCTTTCTTTGTTAAATACTTTGGACCAGCAGTTTGGGAAAATTGATGTGGCACAATATATCTTTAAAGGTTTCAAATTGTGGGAAAAGATTGTACAGTGCCAGTGTGATGCTCTCAATCATGGTGAGAACTAGAAGTTTCAGGGCTCAAAAGCCTGCTCATCGTTCTCATCTGCATCTCATCCTTGCACGTCACAGATAGATGTATAATAGATGCTCCTATTAGTCCAACAACATGTCTCTTCTTCTTAACAGTAGATGAGAAATAAACAATCTAAACATAGTTTCCCCTAAATGAGGAGAAAGCGATCTACAATGGGAGTAGGCTGAAGTCAGGGAAGTCTGAAGTCAGAAAGCTTCAAGCCTCTTTTGGTCTCCAGCGAGCTTGTACTCATTTGGGGTCTATTTACTCAGTTTGGGTCTCTAGGTTTCTTCCTCTTCCTGCCCACTACCTCCTTCTCAGTCAAACCCACTCCCCATTAGCATATCTCTGAGGATGACCATGGAAGCAGACATTGATTAACTCAAGGAGGTCAATAGAGTCCTTTCAGCAACTCACACTGGTGTGAGAGAAGGCTAAGTAAAGTGCGGTCTATGAGCCCTCGCTGACTCCATTCACCTCCGGCCATCTTTTCCCCTTGAACATAGCCACAAATAATGAGAGCCCCTCTAAGATAACTTCAGCTGCTCTTTTGGCAAAAAGCCCCAAGCCAGTTTTGATGTAGAATTTCCCTTTTTCCCCTGCCTTCGTTTATTTCTATGGTTTCATATACCATTGGTAAACAATCGTCTGAAGATAGCAAATGGAGCATTCTAAAAATTAACAACTCATGAGTTTTAAATATTTTTTATAATAGTGTGCTCTTATAATTATTCTGCCTTATTAGTAGTTATTGTTATTAGTTTCTTGCTGTGCTGAATGTATACATTAAACTTGACTGTAGTATGTATTTATAGGGAAAAATAGTATGCATTTTAGGCATCCATTGGGGGTGCTGAAATGGCCTCTAAGGATATCAAAATGATTTTCATCCCCTTACACTGCCTTTTGGATTTTAAGATCATTTAGGACAGAAACAGCAGATATGGAATGCGTGGCTGCTCGGGAGCAGTTGCTTTCCCAACAGAGGCGGACAAGACTGAAGGGGAAGGGGGGGTACCCTTCAGTTATAGCCTAAATGAGACAATGTATTCCTCACCTGAATTGCATTCAGTAAGCATTCTTCCACTCTCTTGGAGACAGGCTGCTAAACATCTGTGGGGAGACAAAAGAAAACATGGGGAAGGAACCCAAAGATGAATATTTCAGCAGAATCGTGGGAAGAAGTACACTGCAACTTGCAAACAGCCTTCTGTACCGCATGCCATAAATTAACACAATATAAATTTATACATATTTACACCACATAGTCTCTAACTATATAAATCCTCAATACTCAGACTCATGGAGTAGGTGTAAGAGAACAGTCCATATGTTTATTCATATTCTGTGGAACTCTAGGGAACTTTGCGATATTATTCTTTCTTTGTCCCTCTCCATATATTACTGAATATATAGACAACTGTGCACCAGACAATGAATATATGTTAATTATACAATTATATTTATACAACTCTTTATGCAATTATATATACATTAATTATATATACAGCTGTTCATAAAACCATGTATATGTCCAATTAAAATATATAATTAAAGGTTTAATGCTCAAATTAAATATTTCTAAATGGTTTTAAAGCATTCTATTCTAAATGTTTAAACCAAATTAATGCCTGAAGGCAAAACTATTTTGGAAAATCTCGTCATGTTTTCCAAGATATTCACAGCCAAAAATGTAATTTTATTCAACTGAGCACTTACCTTAGGTATTCCAAAATGTCAATCACTACTGATATATACATAAAGATTGTGTTGGGTAAATTTGCATGGACAGCAAGACAATGTAAAGGACTATTGTCTAAGCTCTTTCATCCATATGAAAGCAAGTAAGATTCAAATACCAGATCTTACATGCGCTGCTTAGAAACTTCCTTGTTAATGAGATATTGTGGGTATTGGGAGTGAGACAGACAGCTGGGCTCAGAGTCAGAATGGGTTTTGTAGGACCTGGGGAGATGGCTCAGTGGGTCAAGCCACTTTCTTATAGAATAGTTGGGTTTGGTGCCTGGCTCTGCCTCTTACTAATTTCTTGGAAAGATCCCTTTCCTTCTAAAAGTATAGGGAGGATATGTAATATCTACTCCAGATATGTAAGCCATGGCACAAATCCACAATACAGAGTTGTTAGGAAGGGCCTTGGCAACTGCAATGTCTTTATATGTACTTTCAAGTCATTGTTATGGTTTCTTTCATAATTTGCTAAGCAAACAAAATGCATTCAGTTTCTTTTACAGCTTTCTTAGAAGAAAGCTACAGCTGGGTTGCTGTTGACACTCTTTGTTTCAGGATGGCCAGAGAAGCTTATCATCAATTGCCAACTTGTCACAGGCAGGGATTGTCAAAGTGTTGAGTTTTGCCCGGTACTGAGTAGACATATATGGAACATAGGATAGCAACAAGAATTTTAGGGGGAAGTGGATGCTCTCTGTGAACAAGACAGGAATCTTTCCACATCTCACTACTTTATGAGTCAGCAGCAATGCAGTAAGCAAAGCCAGGGTTTCTTTGTGACACCAGATCACAAAATGGAAGGCTGCCCTTATCATGGCCAATGTCATTTCTGCATAGCAAAGAAAATAAGTGTCACCCGTTTGCTTTTTGCTGGCAGCCACAAGTATCTTCATCAGAGAGTTCCCTGTCTCTAGTTCACTATGTGGCTTGTTTTTCCTTCTCATGCGTGAGATGATGCAGGCAATAACTCATTAGAGGGCCAGAGGGGAGACACTCTTTCCTCTGCTCACATCCTGCCTGGATGAAAAGTGAGTCCACATCACAGAAATTCCCTTAAACTCCATGCAATGGTCAAGACCTAACCCGAGATTGTGTGCAATAACTGAATGTAGCTAGGCCCACATTGACATCAGATCCCACAGCCTATACAACTGAAATCACTGGTAGCTCTGGCTACTTCTGAGGACTAGATTTGGCAAGAATGACAGACAAAGACAGCACCCAAGGCACACAGAGGTACACCATCTCAGAGCAGAGCTCTACGCAGCCTTGCCCCGGCCGGCGGGGTTCAACAGGGGCTCGAGGGGAGGCTGTTAACCTGGATGAGGGACAAGCAGACACAAAGAAGAAAGCCTTGCTTCCACTCCAGTCAAGGCTTTATTATTATTATTCATACAGAGGTATATATAGGGGAGGCAGGAAGAGGGCAAATAGGATTTTATGGCTATAGGGGAGGCGGGAAGAAGGCACATGGGATTTATGACTGCCTAATGGATTTTATGGCTACCAGAGGGTCGGGGGTCTCTTGAGTGATAGGCCTCAAGAATGTCTGTTGAGATTACAGGCAGGGCAGATTTACATCAGTCCTGTTTGTTTAAGATACACATCTTTAGGTTACATTCTTGTTCTTATCAAAGCAGGCTTTTTGGGAAGGCTTGGTAAATTTCACAGGAACTCAGGAAGCTGAAATCTTAATACAAAGAGTGGAGGCTTCTTCCTCCAAATGGTTGCAGTTTGGCTCAGTGGTCTCCAACATCTCCTCCCTTCTTTTATACAAGACAGGGGGAGGCCCCCAGTCAAGCGGTGGGCTTTAACCAAGTGGGGGAGAAGTGACCTGGCTCCTCCCGTGGGTCATTTTTTATCGCCCACAGATTTGGCCCTTGGTACCTTTTGGGGAGGGGAGGCAGGGCCTAAATAATTATTATGTATGGTACCAACCTCCATGCAAGTCAGGTTTTCTCTCAGGGAATTCAGATGTGGTCAGTAAGACCTTCCCTTGTGTTTTCCACACCCACATTGGTACCCATCCCCCTAGGGGGTGCATAAGTCTGAATGCTTACGCGGTTCCCGGAGGCTTGAGTATTAAACCTTGGCCAACATGCCTAGAATGATTATAAAAGGTAAACAAATCTACAGGGTTTACAGTGGCTATAGGGTTTACAGAAACTATAAGTTTTACAGACATTAGGTTTTACAGAAACTATAAGGTTTTAAACAAAGGTTTTAAAAGATAAACAAATTTACAGGGTTTACAGTGGCTATAGGGTTTACAGAAACTATAAGTTTTACAGACATTAGGTATTACAGAAACTATAGGTTTTAAAAGGTAAACAAAGGCTTACAGGGCTTACAGTGGCTATAACAGCTATAGGGTTTACATTCATTGTTAGGGGAAGGTCTCAGCGGGAGTCAGGTCCTCAGTCGCGATTCCTCAGCTTGCCAGCTCCAGTCTGTGATAGTGGACCTGTTGAGCTGCTGGAACACTTGAGCTCTGGAAGCTGGAGTACCAGGACTCAGTCCTTCTGATTGGCATAATTAAGTCAGGAGAACACATGACAATAAAGACTACATTGGAGGAGTAATCTGTAGCTGTGTCCTTTTTAGAATTAATACAATTGGTGATAATATACCAGGTACAACTAAGAGTAAATTTCATTAGGTGATTGACCCACCTGGGCCCAAGTACAAAAGGATAAGGGAGGGGCAGACACGTGCAAAACTTAAAATAATTTTTTTTTAGAGTACTTTTTATAATTTTGTTTGAGGCCACCTTTGGGACCCAAGATGGGCTGTATCTCTGATTATTTATTTTCTTGGGGACCCAACTGTAATCATAAATTATATTTATTTTGGTATATACTGAAGAACCAAAAAAAGAAATCAATTAACCTGTTACATTCAGTCTCTGCAACACTGTTTGCTTGCCTGACTCAGGCACAGCCACCTCTGTATGTTGAAACAAGTTGCAATTGCATTGCTGAAATAAGCCTCCTGGAAATTTTTGAGTTTATTATTTCTCTAAATTACTGTTGTAAACCAAGTTAAAGTTTTTCTTTTTACTTAGAAGACATCATTTATTAGCCAGATGACAGTACTGTCATTATAGAATCAGACATTTATTCAACCCAGGCCTAACTAGCTAAGGAATGTGTTGACCTCTAACTCTGTAATCTATGTTTGCCCAGCAGTAAATTTCCCCTGCTTAAGCTGAATGAGAATCTGAGAAAGAAACTGCTTGGGAGATACTTAAGGCATCAAAAAATCTTTTTGCAGCCTTAACAGGATCACCAAAAGACAAATGACTATATGAAATAACAGATATTTTCTTTTGTAAACCTTGTAAATTTATGTTAAGATTATTAAGATTTTAAATACCCCAAATATGATTTTTAACCTTTTACCATATAGTAGCAGTCCCATTGTAGGATAAAGGAGTAATGCTCATGACAGAACAATTGCTTTTGAACCACCAGATTGACAACCTGTCTTTTTAATACATAACAGCATTTTTAGAGCATCTATCCTGACTGACAGCTTTTAATCAATATCTATCTGTGAAGAAAAAGTTTGAGAAAAATTTTAATCAGTCCAATAACATAGCTTTTGGGGAGTTTTATACCTGTAGGACCTTTTAGAGATACTCAGCCATGGGGGCCTCTGGTTTTTATAACAGACAAATTTTGTAAACCATTTATTGACCTGAGATGTAACTCATTAATTGACCTGAGATGTAACTTATTTATTGACCTGAGATGTAATTCCCAGTTCCCATTCCCTCCCCCACACAAGAATTGGGACCGAGGCTTCAGTGGTGGGCTTAATGTCTCTTTTAGCTGTGGCTGCCAACACCTGTGAAGAAAGGAGTGAAAAAAGGGTGGGGGGTTAATTAAATTTTTTCAGGTCACGATGTATGGGATCTGGTCTGGATGTCTGTTCCTAGGACAGAAAACATTTTTTTAAATATTTGAATGAAAGGGTGTCCTCTGATAGCCATTGAGGAACAGAAATAGATACTCCATTTTTCTGAGCGATGTCCTTGATTTTTGTCCTAAAGAGGGGGAAGGGAACTGTCCCATGTTATTAAGTCAAGGGAGAAGCGTCTGTCCATAGGGAAACAACATACAGACACACAAATATGACAGAAACATATAGGGCCCAATAACACAGACACACGAATATGACAGAAACATAGAGGGCCCAATAACATAGACACATGAATATGACAGAAACAGAGGGCCCAAGAAAAGCTTTAAAAAGGAGAAAGAGAGAGAGAGAGCGCTCAGATACTTACCAGACCGGTCTGAGTGCTGAGGACCCCCAGGGTTGGATGTTTTGAAAACACAGTTGGATAGGAAACAATTATCACAGGTTACATTAAAGATCTTGGGTAGTTACTGGTGTGCCAATGGAGGGGATGTTAGGAATTTTTGTATATTAGCTATATTAACTATGTGAGAGAAATATTAATGAACCAATTTTAACCTTAAGATATAGTTAAAATGTTGACAAATAGGAACTTAATTAACTTTATTGGGTACTCTAAATTTAGTCTTTTAAACCATCATCATCATGACCAGATTAATATCAACAGGTTAAAGTTTTAAGTTTACAAACTGAATACCATAGTAACCTGCTATCAGCTAGAGCCATGCTTTTATTAGTTTGATGTAAGCCCTAGGTTAATAATCACTTTATTGTATCTAAAAAGATCTGTAATCTAGTTAAGTGTTTTATCTTTAACTTTTTGTTTAAGTTTACTTAATATCTACAGTTACATATTTTTATTTTACAAATTATGTAACCACTTTGTAATAATCTTTTTCATTAGTTACCAACATTTAAAGTTTTTTTTTTCTCCAGTTTATTTTTAATCAGTTTATCTTATTATTACCAATGGAAAAAAAAAGGCCTTATGAAATATCTTTAAAGAATAGATCAGCCTTGACTTTTGATATACATTTAAATTATGAAAGTAGATTTGAACATTATAAAATTTTTTTTTTTTTTTGAATTTAGTATTAAGCACATATTTAAATTTAAATATAATTCTTGAAACTGTTTTTTTTTGTTTGTTTGTTTGTTAGTAGTCCCAGAAAAAAAGCATAGAGAGGCAAAAGTGAACTTAAAACAGTTGTAAATACTTATAAGAAGTCTATATTTACTTATAATAGTTTGGTATTTATCCATATTTTGAAATTTTGTTAGTAGTCCCAGAAAAGCATAGAGAGGCAAAAGTGAACTTAAAACAGAAGTCTATATCTACTTATAATAAAATCCATATTTTGAAATTTTGTTAGTAGTCCCAGAAAAGCATAGAGAGGCAAAAGTGAGCTTAAAACAGTTGTAATACTTATAAAAGTCTATATCTATTAATAATAATTTGGCATTTATCCATATTTTGAAATTTTGTTAGTAGTCCCAGAAAAGCATAGAGAGGCAAAAGTGAGCTTAAAACAGTTGTAATACTTATAAGAAGTCTATATCTACTTATAATAATTTGGCATTTACCCATATTTTGAAATTTTGTTAGTAGTACCAGAAAAGCATCCTTAAAACAGTTGTAATACTTATAAGAAGTCTATATCTACTTATAATAATTTGGCATTTACCCATAGAAATTTTGTTAGTAGTCCCAGAAAAGTATAGAGAGACAAAGTGAACTTAAAATAGTTGTAAATACTTTTAAGAAGTCCATATCTACTTATAATAATTTGGCATTTACCCATATTTTGAAATTTTGTTAGTAGTCCCAGAAAAGCATAGAGAGGCAAAAGTGAGCTTAAAACAGTTGTAATACTTATAAGAAGTCTATATCTACTTATAATAGTTTGGCATTTATCCATATTTTGAAATTTTGTTAGTAGTCCCAGAAAAGTATAGAGAGACAAAATAAGCTTAAAACAGTTGTAAAGAAGTCCATATCTATTTTCGTCTGTTTTTTTTTTTTTTTTTGTTGTTGTTGTTGTTGTTGTTGTTAGAAGTTCCTAAACTCTGCAAGCCAGTGAAGCTAAGAAAGAGCCCCCTTTTTTTTTTTTTTTTTTTTTTTTTTTAAGAGAACAAGAAATTTAACTTGGGTTCCCTGCATCTTAAGCACTTTAAGCCCTAGAATAAACAATTGCAGTTTGCTGAAAAGAAAAGCCTGCAGGAGGCCTGAGCCTGGCCCCCAGGTGTGAGCTTTTGTCTTTGTTGTTGCCTGTGGTTTTTGAGCGGCTCTGCCAGATCTGCCAGCTTGTCACAGCTCGAGCTAACAGCCACATTTTGATGAAGGCTAGTGTTCCTCACGATAGAGAAAGTTTAGAAACGTTAAGACCAAAGGGCAATATTCCTGGGCCATAAATAGCCCGGGGGATTTCCCGGTGGTCCCAAACGCAAGCCTGACCACAAGTTTAAGAATCCGGTAGCTGCCCTAAAGGCTTTTATTGGCCGATGCGTGACCGGTTTGTAAAATGTAAAGAGGAATAGATAGAAGGTTTATTGCCAGCACCCGATCGGGCAGTCGAGATTTGAACAATGAGCTCGGGGCCTTCAGTCAATGCCAGAGAGTAGCCCTGGCCGAGAGACTTCAGTTGCCCTGTCGCCTTGATTCAAGTCCATGGCTTAAACCGAAAACAAAGAATGAAATAAGAAAACAGTGTCTGAGAGGGAGATCTGTCTTTTTCTTTGAGATGGAAAAAGTCTGTTTTTCTTTACATTACACCTCTCCTAATTCCTCAGTGGGGAGGCTAGCCTCCGCGGGCTTGTTAAGTTACGTTTCTCTGATGGAGAAACGGACAGTTTATTTTTCCTTTACATTATCTCTCGCCTGACCCGTCAGTGGCAAATATTACCTTCTCACTGGGGGCAGCCCTCCTGGGCTTGTAGTTATTAGTCTTTCTCTGATGGAGAAAGGGAGTTTGTCTTTCGCTAACTGGGGAAACAAACTCTGCCTAGTTTTTTAATGGCGAGACAACCATATGAAACTTCGCCTAAGTCCGTCAATAAAGAGACAATTTCTTCATTGGGGAGGCAGCCCACCCTGAGCCTGTAAATCCTAAGGGGAGGATGTCCCCAAAGGATCACCCGATTTTCTTTGTGCCTTGAGGTTCATAAACTATGAACATATATGGCTTGTCCCGAGACATTCGTCGCTATTCTTACCTTACCCAGGTCTGTATTACAGGCGGGCTTTCCTGCAGTGACCCACTGTGGATCTTCACTCACCAACGAGGTGGCGATCCAATGCTGAAGAGACGGCCGTCCTTCCTTGCGACGTCCAAGTCAGTCCTCGTACCTCAAGCCCCACGTCTGGGCGCCACTTGCCCCGGCCGGCGGGGTTCAACAGGGGCTCGAGGGGAGGCTGTTAACCTGGATGAGGGACAAGCAGACACAAAGAAGAAAGCCTTGCTTCCACACCAGTCAAGGCTTTATTATTATTATTCATACAGAGGTATATATAGGGGAGGCAGGAAGAGGGCAAATGGGATTTTATGGCTATAGGGGAGGCGGGAAGAAGGCAAATGGGATTTATGACTGCCTAATGGATTTTATGGCTACCAGAGGGGAAGGGGTCTCTTGAGTGATAGGCCTCAAGAATGTCTGTTGAGATTACAGGCAGGGCAGATTTACATCAGTCCTGTTTGTTTAAGATACACATCTTTAGGTTACATTCTTGTTCTTATCAAAGCAGGCTTTTTGGGAAGGCTTGGTAAATTTCACAGGAACTCAGGAAGCTGAAATCTTAATACAAAGAGTGGAGGCTTCTTCCTCCAAATGGTTGCAGGTGGACCGACCGACATGTTTAGGGCCATTATACAGCCTACAAGGTGTTTCGAGGTTTTTATTTTGCATAATACTGTTTGAAAGAATAATCAAGGGTTCATGAAATAAACACTGGCCACCAATTGGAAGTGGAGACTTAGTTGATATGACCTCCAAGATTCTATACCTTCAAGAGAGTCGCCAACTATGAGCCAAGTGTGGGCGATAGAAAGAAACTATACTGTCAAGCTTGTACCGCAGCCTTCAAAATCAGGAGAAGCTTACTTGGTCTCTATGTCTTCAATGCAGCTATAAAATGGATAATTGATAACCACATGGTGACAGCATAGAAAGTCACAGGAAGGTTAAAGACATGCTCAAAGCAATTTGAGTCTGTGCACCTCAAGGTAATATACTCCATTCACCCCATTTTCCTGCACACAAAAGTCATTGTCCCTTAAAATTCTAAATTACCTAGAACATCTCTTCATCCAGCCTCTTTTTAAATTTTTTTGTGTGTAATATTTGGGCAGGTTGTGTGTGTGTGTGTGTGTGTGTGTGTTGTGCACACGTGTGCCCTGTTCATACACACATGTATGGAGGCAAGAAAAGAATGTCATTGGCCACTTCCCTCCATCACTCATCCATGTGTTTCCTTAAGGTAAAAATCTCTCACTGATTCTGGATCTTGCTCTTTTCCCGAGGTCCAGCAATTCTCTGGTCTCTGCTCCCGGCGGGACAGGGGTGACAGATGTGCATGGCCATGCCCAGCTGTTTACGTAGGTGCTGGGGAATTGAACTCAGGGTATAGCAGGCTCCCTCGGGCCCTCGTGACTGCACAGGAAACACTCTTTAGTCTCTGGAACATCCTCCAGGCCTCAGCTAGCCTCTTTAAGGATAACATCCAAGCCACTATCTGAACTGCTAGCAAAACAAACGAATGGCTCACATAGTGGGACTGTAAAATCATCTGATGGGACATTTGCAGATTTCCTACAACACTGAGAAGTGCTGTTCCTAACGACATTCGTGCTGGCTGGGCTCAGTTTCAATGCGAACTCAACATCAGAGGAACAGGAAATTAAATCAGCACTTAAGCTGTTGTTTTCTTCCTCCCTTCCTTCCCTCCTTCCTTCCTTCCTTCCTTCCTTCCTTCCTTCCTTCCTTCCTTCCTTCCTTCCTTCCTTCCTTCCTCTTTCCTTCCTCTCTCTCTTTCTTTTTTTCTTTCTTTCTTCCTTCCTTCCTTTCTCCTTTATTTCTCTCCCTTCCTTCCCTCCCTCCCTCCCCCCTCCTCTCCTCCCTCCCTCTCTCCTTCCTTCCTTCCTTCGTTCTCTTTCTTTCTTTCTCTCTCTCTTTCTTTCTTTCTTTCTTTCTTTCTTTCTTTCTTTCTTTCTTTCTTTCTTTCTTTCTTGATTTATACCAGATGGGTGTGTCTGAACTCTGTGATCAAGGCAGGATGTCATTATCCTGGTTTTTCTCTGTGGCCTGTCAGCGTGGACAGCAGGTTTGAAATGAAAAGCAGTGCATATGCTGGTGAAATGCTCCATTGTGGCAACACAGAGGCATTGAAAAAGCTTCATGCTGGAAGTGTTGTCAGCGCTCTGCCTCAGCCCTTCACTGGTAAAACTGAACAGTGCTCACAAAAAAATAGATGGCTGGACAAAGGCTGTTATTTCCCTGATATTCTCAGAAGCCAGTTCCCAGTTCTTGGCTTTGCCTTGTTGCTGGGTTTGAACCGAGGCTGGCGAGCAGATGAATACCACACGTCTCCACAAAGAAAATCAACTGTAGGCTTTGTATCTTTCCAGAGCATTCCACAGAGCACTGTTGATTTGCTATTTTTGCTTTAAATGGAAAACCCTTCAGGGGAGTTTTGTATACTCTAAACAAGATCTCTGTAGGATCAGATAATAGAGTCTATGTGCATGTAATTCAAAATAGAAAGAGAGAGGGGGCCAGCATGCTAATGCTGTTGAGAAATTATTCAACAGAGACTTGCATTTACAAAGGAGCATGACACAAAAATACCAGGATCTCAGCTGTTATTTTTTGTGTGATTTCTCCAAAGATTTGGAGATTATCTTTAACAC
This sequence comes from Orientallactaga sibirica, assembly GCA_036365145.1. Classification (NCBI taxonomy): domain Eukaryota; kingdom Metazoa; phylum Chordata; class Mammalia; order Rodentia; family Dipodidae; genus Orientallactaga; species Orientallactaga sibirica. Next base: position 1,385,276 of record JAEOAD010001031.1, read on the forward strand.
AAAAGTGTTTTAAATCACAAGAAGTGAGGACCAAACAGAAAATTCAGTATGTCCTTCCCACAAATATTGATCTACACCATTATATTTTTAAAACTAAACATGGGCAAAAAGGAACATTTGAGGTAAAGAAGAGCACTAATTTTATTTGGAAAATCAAGTAAAACTCATTTGAAAAGGGATTTGCATATGTGTGTTCATATGTGTGGATGCATGTGTGTGCAGGTGTTTGTGCACAGGTGTGTGTGTGTAGACACCCCAAAAGACAAGCTCAGACATTATCCTCAGGAACTCCATCTTCCTATTTTTAACACAGGCTTTCTCATTGGCCTGTAGCTCACCAATTAGGCCAGACTAGCTTCAAAGGCCCTCTTTCTCCACCTCCCCTGCACTGGGATTCTAGGTGTTTTCCATCATGCCTGACATTTTAAATGTGTACTGGGTATTGGAACCCACTTTATGAGGACAGCACTTTATCAATTGAGCTATATCCCCAGCCTGTAAAGGGTTATTATTAAAAAAGGGAAAAAATAGAAAATACATAGGAAACAATGCATACAGGAAGGATGCTGTTTTCAGAACCATGATGACTGGATGAGTCTGTTGCATCATGAAGCCCCATCTACATCAACTATATTTATTCTGTGTTCTTTTCCTGCATTAATCAAAGTTCTTAACAGAAATGTAGAATGTATATATGTATGTATATGCATGTGTGTGTGTATGTACTCATAGTTTCTCTGCCTTTTCTGGTTGGCCCTCATGATTTTCACTTTATTTGCATGCACTAATTAAGGCCTGCCTATGGCTATATAAACTCCTACACTCAGCTCCTCGGTGCACAGATATTTACTTACAAGAAATTGAAAAGGCGGGGAGTGGTGGAGCACGCCTGTAATCCCAGCACTGGGGAGGCAGAGGTCGGTAGATCACCGTGAGTTTGAGGCCACTCCAAGACTACATAATGAATTTTAGGTCAGCCTGAGCTACAGTGAAATCCTATCTCGACAAACAAAAACAGAGAAAAAGAAAAGAAAGAAAGAAAGAAAGAAAGAAAGAAAGAAAGAAAGAAAGAAAGAAAGAAAGAGGGAGGTAGGGAGAAAGAGAGGGAGGGAGGGAGGGAGGGAGGGAGGGAGGAAGGAAGGAAGGAAGGAAGGAAGGAAGGAAGGAAGGAAGGAAGGAAGGAAGGAAGGAAGGAAGGAAGGAAGGGAATTGATTCATGATATTGTAGAGGCTGAGAAGTCGCAAGGTCTGCTGTCAGCTTGCTGGACAGCCAGTAATAACTCAAAATGCCTGAAACTCTCAGTGTGGGTATGTTGGGACCAGGCTGAGACTGGCAGGCTCTAAACCCAGGAAGAGCCAATGTCTGTATGCTAATCTGAAGACAGGAAAAAGTATGGATCCGTTTGAAAGTGATTAGGCTGGAGGAGTTCCTGCTTACTCACAAGAGGGTAAGCCATGTTGTTCTACTGATGTCTACAATTGACTGAACAATGCCCGCCCACGTGGGGAAGGGCAGCCTCCGGCCTAATGTTTGATGAAAACACACAGGAAATTAACCATCCCACATCTTGATAACCTCTTCTCATCCGCCTACCCGCTCACCTATGTGTTCTTGACTGATCCGGGTCATGGGAAGCTACAGTGAGACGTTCTAGTCTAGGGATTAGGGGTACCACAACAAGTGAACTCTGCTCCCAGTATGAGCTTGCGCCCTCATACCCGCTACCCATGAACACTGGTGACAATTGTTGTTTTGTTTTGTTTTGTTTTGTTTGACAATTGTTTTTTTAAAAACAAAACAACTGGTTTATGACTCTAGAAATGGATCTAAGAGGACTGCATGTGAAGAACTAAAAGGTGAGAGAATTGGGGACGGTCCCCCACCCGGCCCTGCACTGGGATTGGATAGAAATGACCAATCATAGGCTGTTTCCACTCGCCCTTTTGGCATTTGAGCACTTCCCTGGGATCCATGTCTTAGCAGGGTAAATGAAACCGTGTCCTGGGGAAGAGGCTTGTGGGGAGCTCTCACTGCTGCCCCAGTTTTGCTGCTCCATCGCTTCTTTAAACTTTGCTGCTTCTTGGAGGTTGCCAGGACAACAAGGAAAAAGGAGCACGAGGAGGGAACTTTTGAAGTTTGGAAGGTTCACTGGCTCTTCTGATTGGTTCCCACGATTTTCACCTTATTGGCATTCACCAATTAGGACCCGCTTGTGTCTATATAAACTCCTGTGCTCACAATCACTAGAAAGACAATAGGAAAAATGTGGGCATGAGAGGGCAGTATGACCCGTTGATGCAATATATTACCTAAAATATCTAGTTTCCCACCAAAAACAGGCACATAAATCCTAGTGTATGAACCATGGGCTAGGAGAACCAGCAGACAATGAAAACTGCCTTGGAGAGCAACTAACTGTAGGATTCGATAGAGTTCAAAGCAGGTGTAATGGAAGGCACCATTATGATGCCACATGAAATATTAACTAGTAATAAAGACCTGGAAATTATATCAAAAAGAGCAAAATGCAAATGATAGAGCTGAAAAGTGTATTATCATGATGGAAAACTCACTGAAGGGCTTCAATTGTAGCTTGGAACTGTCTGAAGAAATAATCACCTTCAAGCAAACTTGAAAATAGGCTGATGCATTCAAGTCATTGAAGAAACAGGGCAAAATGAAGAAGGGAAAAGAGCCTCCTTAAAATGTGAGCGAGGACAAGTACCACCCCCATGTACATTCTAGGGCTCAGGGTGATATCTGAAGATACCCCTCCCCCACATGTATCAACAATGATTTTTATATACTCAGAAAGCTCAACGAACTCCAAGTAGAACAAATGGCAAAAGACCCACTGGCACACTATAGTAAAACTGTGGAGGGCCAAACACAGGAATCTCTAAAGCAGCAATGGAAAACTGGCTGAACTCTTACAAGAAAACCATGGTATGATCAGGGGATGATACGAAACAACAGAGTGAGATAATACATCCAAAACATCACCAGGAAAAGATTGTCACTGGTGCACACCTGCAATCGCAGCATTGGGGGGACTGAAGCAAGAGGATCATGAGTTCAAGATCAACTTGGGCTACATAATAAGACCATTCCAGAGAAAGAGAGAGGGAGGGGGAGAGAGAGAGAGAAAGGTTCTATATTCAGGAGAGACACAGTAAAGGAAGTTGTGTTCAATACAAAAGGAAAAATACTAAAGAATTTGCTTCAGGCTGAAAGCAATTGACCCCAAATAAACAAAGACTATCACTAAAAACAATGATGTAATTACAAAAACAATATAAAAGCAGAGCTCTCTTTTCTTGTCTCTATTGATTTAAAAGTAATTGTATAGAATAGTGCATACGTGATGCATTTGCTGGGCCTAAGACATAGAATATAACTTTGTCAGTGACAACAAAAAAGATGTGAGTGGGAGCAGAGCTTCCCTGGGCGAAGGAAATGACTCCATATGATAACTTGAATCTGCACACAAACAAATAAAAAGAAGCAGAAAATACAAATAAGAAGCATAATACTGAAAACATTAAACCACAGAATTGCTACCAATTATTTTCTTAAGTACTTGACAAGATAAAAGTTATACAAAGCAATCATTATAGCAATGTATTAGTGAGTTTACAGCACTTATCGGTACAATGTGTACAATAGTAACACTACAGAAGTGGGATGGGAAATTGAGCTCTATAGCAGGCATGTTTCTATAGTCCATTGGAATTCAGTAAGCATGGACCTGAAGCCTATTTTGATAAGTTCAGACGTACGTGGAAAGCTCTGGAAAAACCAGAAGGAAATAACTCATAAAGTAGAATGGTAAAACTATTAGTGGAATCAAAATGCTACATTAGGAAATATTCACTTAACACAAAGGTACTGATAAAAGAGGATTAGAGAAACAAAAAATGATGTAAGAACTATAGAAAAGAGAATAAGACATAAAAGGGCAGATGAAAACATTAATTTTATTTGAATGTACAAAATTGAACTACATGTACCTTACAGAAAGCATAACGCAAATTCAGAGATATAAATAAATTATAACTGAAGGGCATAAAATATATTCCATGGATGCAGTAATCAAAAAATGGACCTGGGCTGGATATACTAAAACCACACAAAATAGATTTTTAGTTTAAAAAAACTATTACAAAAAAACAAAATAAAGCTGGGTATGGTGGTGCACACCTTTAGTCCAAGCACTCAGGAGGCAGAGGTAGGAGGATCGCTATGAGTTCAAGGCCACACTGAGACTACGGAGTGAATTCCAGGTCAGCCTGGGCTACAGTGAGACCCTATCTCGGAAAACCAAAAGCAAAACAACAACAAAAAGACAAATAAGAGCTGGAGAGATGGCTTAGCGGTTAAGGCACCTGCCTGCTAAGCCTAAGACCCCGGTTCCAATTTCCAGGTCCCACGTTTAGCCAGATGCAAAGTGACGCAAGGGCGCAATGCTGCACTTGCCCACAAGGGGGCGCATACATCTGGATTTTGTTCACAGCAGCTGAGAGACTGCTGTGTGTCTCTGTCTCTCCCTCTCTGTCTCTCTCTGTCTCTGTTTCTGTCTCTCTCTCTCTCTCTCTCTCTCTCTCTGTCTCTCTCCAAAAATAAATAAAATAATAAAAAAAATTTTAAAGACAAATAAAAACATTATATATTGGTAAAAGGGTTAGTCAATGAACAAGATGTGTAAACACAGATGTACTTCCCCCCATTGCTCACTAGCTTAAAAAGCAAACAGGAAGAGGAATGAAGGAAGAAACACACAATTCTGTTATGAGGAAAACCTTGGTAGCCCACTTCCTGTAGTGACTAGAACAACTCTACACAGAAGATCAACCAAGAAACAGAAGACTCAATCAACACTCTAGAACAATTAGAATGGTGTGTAATGTACATGTAGTAGATACACACTACATAAAGCCTTCTACCACTAAACAACACAAGACATGTTTTTCTGAAGTGCACATATGACATTGGACAGTATAGACCATCATTTTGTCCACAAAAAAGGTCTCAATAAATATTAAGAGGATGAAGCTAGATATCAATAACAAAAGGAAAGCTTCTGCATCAAAGAAAAACATCAAAAGGAGAATTGGAAAAATACCTGAGACAAATGAAAATGATGGCATCAATATCAAAGTTAAGATTGCAATAAATCAGGGCTTCTAGCTTCAAAACCAAGTTGAAAATTCAGCCTGAAGAGAGGGCTCAGTGAATAAAGCTCTTGCCACACAGACCTGAGTACCTGAATTCAGATCCCCGGAATCCTTTTAAAGCCGGATGCTGTGATGAGCATCTGACGGGAGGTAGAGACAGGACGAACTCCCAGAAGCTCATGGACTGGCTAGGCTGACAATCACAGCATTGAACGAGAGACTCTGACTCAGACCAGGCAGAAAATGAAAACCAACACTAGAAGTTTTACTCTGACTATTGCTTGTACCCCATGGCACATGTGTGCCACAGTGTGCCATACTTGAACACACACACACACTCACATACATGAACACACACACACATTACAAGGATTAGGAAATTCTTAGATCAGTAATCTACCCTTCAACATTAAGAGAGTAGAAAAAAAGAAGAAACAAATAAAACCAAAAGTGAGGAAATAGTAGAGAGATCATAGATAATAGACCAGAATTTAGTGTTAGATAAAACAAAAACCACAGAGAAAATGAATGAAAACTAAAGGTGGTTCTTTGGAAAAAAGACACAGAACTGACAAAGAAAAAAGAAAATAAATGACCAGAATCAGAAACAAAAGAGGGAATGTTACTATTGACATATGCAATGTTTCACAAAAAGATTGTAAAGCAATACTATAAACAGTTATATAATAAAAAATAATTCAAATCAAATAGACAAGTTCCTAGAAAGACACAGATTATAATAATAGACTTGAAGCCGGGCGTGGTGGTGCACACCTTTAATCCCAGCACTCGGGAGGCAGAGGTAGAAGGATCACCGTGAGTTCGAGGCCACCTGAGACTACATAGTGAATTCCAGGTCAGCCTGAGCTGGAGTGAGACCCTACCTAGAAAATAATGTTTTTTTTTTTTAAAAAGAATAAACTCAAGAAAAAATAGATAATATGATGGGCTGGAGAGATGATTAAGAGTGGTAAATGCACTTGCCTATAAAGCCAAAGGACCCAGGTTCGATTCCCCAGTACCCACATAAGCCAGATGCACAAGGTGGTGCATATGTCTGGAGTTTGTTTGCAGGGAATGGATGCCCTGACATGCAAAATAACTCTCTATTTTTCTCTCTCTCTCTCTCTATCTATCTATCTCAAATAAATAAATAAATCCCTTAAAAAAAAAAAAAAACAGATAATCTGAATTGACCTACAACATGCCAAGTGATTTAAATTAGCAATCAAAAACTACCCACAGGGCTGGACAAATAGTTCAGCAGTTAAAGATATTTGCTTGCAAAGCCTAATGGCCCAGGTTAGATTTCCTAGTACCCACATAAAACCAGATGTACAAAGTGGCACATGGGTTTGGAGTACATTTGCAGTAGCAAAAGCCCCTGGCAGGCCCATTCCCATGCTCTCTTGCTTCCCCTCTCTTTCAAATAAAAAAAATATTTTTTTTAATGTCCAGTCCCAGATGCTTTCACTGGCCCATTTACAACCATTTAACTCAACATTAATACCAGTTCAACAGGGACACTTCAAACAACTAGAAAGAAGGAGAATATTTCATGGCCGCCTGTGAGGGCAGAATTACCAAGATAAAGGCAGACCCAAGGAAAGCAAACTATAGACTAGTCTATGTCTGACTATGAACTCAAAAATCCTCAACCAAATTCTTGCAAACCAAATCCAAAGCATATACAAAAAGTCATACACCATGGCTAGGCTGGATTTTGTCAGAAATACAAGTTTGGTTTTACATCCAAAAGTCAGTTAATTAATTCATCTATTCAAACTAATAGAAAAGTAAAGGCAGATAATCATCTCAATAGATATATCAGGGCTAGAGAGATGGCTTGGCAGCTAAGGCACTTGCCTGCAAAGAGCTCATGCTTGAATCTCCAGATCCCACATAAGCCAGAGACACAGTGACACAAGCACACAATGTTGCACATGCACATAAGGGGGCACAAGCATCTGGGATTCTTTCATAGTAGCTAAAGGCCCTGGAGCACCCATGCTCTCTCTTTCTGCCTCTTTCTCTCTTTCTCTGTCAATAAAAAGATGTCTTAAATAGATATATCAAAATCATTTAACAAAACCAACACCTTTTTTATGACATAAAAAAAATGCACCAGTATTGCTGGTTTCTGGCCCAGCATGTAAGGAACTTTGAAGTCATTACAAGCAAAATCGAAACTGAGAAATCAACGGCTCTATTTTTTGTTTCGTTACGCTACTATTTGAGAGAATAAATGAGGGTTCCATGCAGAAAACTGTCCCCAAATTGGAAGCAGACACTTGATTGACATGTCTCCAATCTTCCATTCTTCAGGGGAGTTATTGAATGTTGGCCAAGTCTAAGCAACAGGACGAAAATATCCCTCCACGCTTGAGAAAACCACAGCGTTATTTCAACACACACACTAAAGGGAAGTTACTGTCAGAAAAATGAGACTAGAGAGAGACCTGCTTTCCTCAAAACTGGAGAGACAGGGCTGGAGAAGATGGCTTAATGGTTAAAGCACTTGCCTGCAAAGCAAAAGACCCTAGTTCAATTCCCCAGGATCTATGTAAGCCAGATGCACAAAGAGGCACATGCATCTGGAGATCGTTTGCAGTGGCTGGAAGCCTTGGTGTGCCCATTCTCTCTCTCTTACTCTATCTCTACCTCTTTCTCTCTCTCTTTCAAATAAATAAATTTTATATATTTATATATATATATTACAGAAGCCAGGCGTGGTGGTGCATGCCTTTAATCCCAGCACTCAGGAGGCAGAGGTAGGAGGATCACCATGAGTTCAAGGCCACCCTGAGACCACATAGTGAATTCCAGGTCAGCCTGGGCTAGAGTGAGACCCTACCCCCAAAACAAACAAACAAACAAAAAAAACTGGAGAGACAGAATCAAACCTTGCTAGACCCCGACATTGAGGAAGACCCTGACATTGACCTCTGCCCTCCACACGCATTTGTATAACATGTGCACCTACACATACATGTGCTCCCATGCATAGAGAACACACACACATACGTATGCATATTATACATGCAGGCACATGCAAAAAAAAAAAAAAACCTTAAGGTATAAGTTGCAGTCAGCTCCCCATTGCTGGGATTTACACCCAAACCAGGCAGTTTATGAGAGGAAGGGGTTTAATTCAAGCTTACAGATCCGGCAGAAGAAGCTGCTTCCATACATCCAGGCAGAGAGAACACGACCAGCCAACAAACACCACAAGCAACAACAACAACAAAACGGCAGCAAGCAGGGACCCATGCCCTAGCTTAAACCTCTCTGTATACTTTGGGCTGGAAAAATCAAGATCTGCCCCCAATACACCTTAGGGCTGGAGCCCAGCTTCTGCCCCCAATGACACCTCCTCTAGCCAGGCAGCTACAAGCTTTAATAAAACACCTGAGTTTATGGGGTCATCCATTCAAGCTACCACAGTATACTTACTAACAGGGAAAAAAAATCCACATAAGAGAATCAACCAACAAACAGTTTAAGAGCAAGGTGAGCATCAGAAGCAGACGCTCCTCGACAGGGATGCTGGAATTGTCAGATGGGAAGTCTAAAGGAACTGTCAGTAGTATGCTAGAGGCTCTAGTGGAAGCAAGATGGGAGGAGGAGCCAGCGGTCCGTGTGATCAGGAAGACGGAAATTCAAAGAAAGAATTTGAAAGAATATCACAGATCAAAAACATGGCAACAGAAATGAAGATGGCCTCATTACTCGATTAGACACAGCTAAGGAAAGTCCTCCAGGCTTGAGAGCACGTCAATAGAAACTTTCAAAACTGAAAAGTAAAGAGAAAAAGACATCAAGTAACAGAACGAAATATCCAAGGACTGTGCACCAACTACCAAGGGCATAACTGATGTATAATAGAACATTAGAAGGAAAAGACAGAGAAGTGAATGGAAGAACTATTTGAAGGAATCATAACTGAGAATTCTCCCAAATAAATGTCAGACACTAAAATGCAGATTCAGAAAGCTGGGGACAAATGCCAGTAAAACTATTGTAGTGAAACAGCAGAAAAGCAAAGAGAATGAATCTTTTTTTTGTTGTTTTGTTTTATTTAACCTACAGTGAAGCAAAGATGAGAAGATCTCACATGTCCTGAGAAATCATGGAAACAGAGGGAGTATAGTAAAATACTTAAAGAACTGAGAAAAACACTACAAACCCAGGAATATATATATTCTGCAAAATGATCCTTCAAAGACAAAGGAAGAGGTCAAATTTTTTTCAAATAAACAAATTTGAGGGAATTTTTTTTTTTTTTTTTTTTTTTGCCAGCAGGATGGACTTGAAAAAAACATTTCAAGTCTTTCAGAGAGAAAGAAAATCAATGCAGAAATTTGGACCTATATATAGAAAGGAAGAGTATTAGAGAAGGAATAATTGAAGGTAAAATAAAAACATTTCATTCTTAATTTAACAGATAACAATTTCTTGAAAATAATACATATATATATATATATATATATATATATATATATATATGTATGTATATATATATGGTTATAGTGTATGATTGACAAGGGATAGAAGGAGGGCATTAGTATTATTTTTCTATTACAAAGTATTTTTCTTTACCTGTAAACTAGTACCATGTCTGAGACACTTATTTTTATTTAATTTATTTCTATTCTTATTTTCTTAATTATTTCATTTCTTTTTCTTGCCACATTGCCCTAGCATGATTCTCCCTACAATGTTGAATAGAAGTGGCAAAAAAAGAACTTAAAAAGCATCCCGATTAGAAAGGACAAAATCAAACTACTCATAAGATGATGAGATCTTGTCTGAGGCATAGCCTCTAGGACCCATCCCCAACCAACAAAGAAAAAGTATTTCTAAATGCTTGCCATGAACCATCTGAAAATGAAATTAAGAAAACAGTGCAATTTACCAATGACATTTACAAATTGCTTAGGAAAAAAACTAGCAAAAGAAATATAAAATGTGAAACTCAGATTTTGAAAATTATGAAATATTATTAAAAGTAAAGAAGATATAAATTAGTGAAAACAATGTCCCATGTTCACAAACATGAAGACGTAGCATTGGCAAAATGCCAACCCCACCCACCCACCAATCCCTGTGTTTAAAGCAATCTCTATTACATCACAGCTGGAGTCTTTGTATACATTGACAAACTGCTTCTGAAATTCATATGGAATTGCAAATGAGCCATAGTAGAAAAATATAATACTGAAAAACAAGAACAAATTTGAAAAGTTCACACTTTCTGATTTCAAAATTTATTACAAAGCAATGGTAATCAGGAATCAAGTATCCTCACTGTTGGCAAAAGAACAAACACATGGAGCAGGGCGTAGGACTGAGAGGACAGAATAAACTCGCATGTTCGTGCTCACCGATTTTCAGCAAGGGCACCAAGGCAATCCTGAGGAAAAGTAATTTAAAAAAATAATTTGTACTTATTCAGTAAGTGAATTTCCACACACAAAAACTAAAACCGATGATTCATGCCATATATAAAAATTAAATGAAAAAATTAAATGTAAGAACCAACATACAAAATAAGGGGAAAAAAGAGTTGAATCTTTGCATCCTGCAATTTGACATTGGATTCTTAGGCAGAACACCAACCTTATAAGCAACAAATGAGAAAAAATATTTTATTTTATTGAATTCAACCACTTTGTGCTTCATAAGACACAAAGCATGTGAAAAGACAGAAAATATTTGTAGATTATATATCTCATAACAAGTCTTTTCTCTAGAATTTTAAAACTCTTAGAACTCAATAAAAATCTAACTAGACAGACATTTCTCCAAAGAGGATACACACATGTCTCATGCAAAGAAGTTCCACATCACTAATCATTTTGGAAATATAAGCCCAAATCACAAAGATGGCCCTCTCTACTCAGTAAAATGACTACAGACCGACCAAACGTCAAATGGTAGTGGGTGCTAAGAAGAATGTAGAGAAACCAGAACTCTCTTCCACTGCTTGGAACCACTGAAAACACTCTGGTAATTCCTCAAATGGGCACACATAGAGTTACTAGATCCCGTAACTATGTTCATTAGTAAAATTACCAACAGAATTGAAAGCATACATCAATATGCACAATATTGTACAATATACACAGCAGCATTACAAAAAACAGGTAAAAGTGGAAATATTAAGTGGATAAGTAAAATATGATGTGCCCATATAGAATATTATTCAGCAATAGAAAGGAATGAAATATCAAGAGACACCAGTACATGGATGAATCTTGAAAGTAGTAAGTAAGAGAATCACTCACAACGTTAATTCACTCCATTACAGAAAATGCCCAGGGAAGGCGCATCTATAGAGACAAGAAATGGTGGTTCCTGGGTGCTGAAGGGGTGGAAACAGAATACAGGAGGAACAACAGTGAAAGGGTAAGACGTGTCTTTGTAAAACGGTGGAGATGTTCTGAAATTGATCACGGTGGTACTTGAACTTACCTGTAGGTTTATGAAAACCCAGTGAGTTGTTGGATGTGGGCTAGTAGCACAGCTGATGAGGGGGTTTGAAAAGGCTTTTGGAGGACATGATGTTTAAGCTACATCCTAAAATGCAGGTATAAAGAGACATGCTGAAGAGAAAGAGAGAAAATGGAAGAGAGAAAGGACAAGGAATTGAGGGTGCTCACGCCAGCCAGTACCACATGTGTGAAGGTTTAGGAGAATGAGCAGCAAGGGAATATGGGTTCCCAAGTCAGGAGTGAGTATGCTCATGCCGGTGGTGAAACCTATGCACCTAGCTGAGCCCGGAATATGCACTGATCATGAACATGCGCATCGCCCTGGAGGTGAGCGGCACACTAAGAGACACTCAACGTGACCTTGGTTAACATCCAAGTACAGGCGAATAAGACACGCTTCTCTAGTGATGCCTTCAGAAGACACGGTGACCTATCTGATGGAGAATTATCTAGTGGTGTGCAAAGTCCAGCATAAAAAGAATGTAAGATGCCTACAGCGACAGTGAACATAGGACTTTATTGAGAAACCAGACTCTCCCAGCCACTGCAGGACTCCCCAGGGAATGTTCTCCATCTGAGCTCCCTCCTCCCCACTTTGGAAAGGCTAATATATCCCAACTGGCAATGATCAGAGAGCTGAAGGAACAAATGGCTGGGAAAGAGGGAAAATGAAATCCCACCTCCTTGCAGAATGCAGTCGGCCTCGAATGAGCCAGTAGGGCCGAGAGAAGCCCAGAGTGCAACACTTCTGCCCAGCCAGTGGCTGATGCTTGATCCCAGCCCACAACTTGTTTTCCGGGCCTTCAATCAAACCCATGTGCTCTGGGGGGCTTATGGTCATGATCATAAAGCAACAGACATCACACTGGGTAACCATGTCCACTTGGAGGGACACAAACAGAAAAATGATTTAACAACTTGGATACTGCTTGGCTTGGGCAGGAAACACACCTTTCCTCATAATACACTAGCACAACCTCTTGTCAACCTGGGACACCCTCCCCCTGCCCACACTTAACTGCACATACATGCCACTCAAAACAATGTCATAGCTTTCTCCTTCCTAGTGACCATTATTTGTGATGAGTTTCTATTCAGATATGTTCTTGGATCTATCGGGGATCAGAACAGCAGAGACCACCCGGCCTGGACTGAATGTGGGTGCAATAAGAACTTTTGGGGAGAAACTCCCATTTATCATCTTATACCTATGAATAAGTGAATGTACAGTTGACTAAAGTCAGATGTGCCATGGGAAAGGATATGTGCAATACAGAAGAGGTTATATAAACCCAACCTATTGCCCAAACAAACAAAAGCCACCCAAACCATGCCCTTAAGGAACACCTTCTTCCAAAAAAAATTCCATAGAAAGAAGTCTGGGGCATGGGCTGGAGAGATGGCTCAGAGATTGAGATGCTTGCCTGCAATGCCCAATACCCACGTAAAGCCAGACACACACTGGTGCATTCATCTGGAGTTCATTTGCACTGGCTAGAGGCCTTGGTACACCCATATTCTCTTTCTCTCTTTCTCTCTTTCTCCTTACAAATAAGTAAATAGAATATTTTACAAAGGAGCCTGGGGCAATAACCCAGGGTCCATTTGTACTCCATGAGTGCTCATCCATTCAGGGGGCCCACTGCCCCCCCCCCCCGGGCAGTGTGCTATTGCTTTGCTCTTAAGAGAGTTTCTTGTGCTTTTCTTTGTGTGTGTGTGTGTGTGTGTGTGTGTGTTCCAGTTCTTTGAATAAGGTACCCAGAACATAGAAACACCCAGAGACCACTGGTAACAGCATCCTTGAACATAATTGAAACTTGAGTTTCCTTTGAAAGCTTTAAAACAACACTTGGGAATAGGAATGGAGTCATTAGCTAGAATTCACAGCATTTTTCTTTCTACCCAAAGGTTCAGGAGTGTCAGAAGTCACGCTGAGTGATAAGTGGCATAAGGCCCACTGGACCCTTTTTACAATGGGGGGGCACATACTTGCTAGGTCTTGTTTTGATAGAAATAGCCACAACTACTCCTGCAGTTTCCTGGCTCTGTGTGTACGTGTGTCAAGAAGAAATACTGTGTTAGGTAAGTGTGCACCTGCAGCACCTGTCACTGCAGGCTGCTCAGCTGGGGCAAGTGGGACCTAGTACATACCACCTGTGGGCTGTCACATGCTCAGTACATTTTGTTAAATGAATGAATGAGTGAGTGAGTGGTGTCAGGGCAGGAGTTTCAGACACAGTCCCTGCCCTTCCAGGAGATTCAGAAAAATTCCCAACGAGGTCAAAATACTATGCAAATCGTTAAACTGGAATATGGGAGAGTTACAGCCACATACTTTACTGTGGATTCAAGATTAAAATATGTAAAAGAAAGCCCAGAGAAGAAGAAATGACTGTGGAATGGAGTAACTGAAGGAAGAAATATAAATGCCATGAACTGCCTCTAACACATAGATAGCGTTACAGGAAAAGTACAATGCAGCACGTGACAAAATCCTGCCAGGGGCATAATGGAGGTGATGGAAGTTCACACGGTGAACATAAGACAATAGACGGCTCATGTCAAATAGGGAACCAGGGCTACTATTAAATGAAGCCATGGAAAGTCCTTAGCAGATAATATGGTGGAGGGGGGAGGTGGAGGAGAAGGAAACCTCCCAAGGCTTGAAAACCATGGGAATTGTAGAATTAAAGTTACAGCTGCAATCATTTGGAAGAAAAGGAGAGACAAAAAGTTAGCTCCTCCCTGTAGCACCGTGAACAACTCGAAGATGGCTAGCCAGGGTTGACAATTCTCTGCACACATTGCGGTTTTTCCCACCTCTCAGTAGCATTGGTAAACATTTCCCTCCTGCTTGGAAGATCCTTCTGCACACACACACACACACACACACACACTCACACCACACCCTCCCACTTTCATCTGCTAAGAATGTTCTCACTCATGCCTTTGTTGACTCAGTCAGTAAGCTTTTGCTGACCGCCTCCAGGGCGTCAGAATCTGCACTAAGAATGGGAAAATAAGCAGGCAAGAGCCCTGTCTCCACAGAACTGATCTTCATGTGGAGGAAGCCAACATCCCAAGAAAGAAAATCAATTAACATGGTGATGGCAGGTCTATAGCAAGTACTGTGAAGGGAAGAAATAGGACAAAGTGACATGAATTTGTGGGGGACAGTTTGTGTGGAAAAGGTCGCACAGGTTCACCACAGGCCCTCAGATGTCCCTGTCCTCTTTTTTTCTAGGCACAAAGCTAGGCCACATTTCTTAGTCTATCTCTGCATCCATGCCTGTCCATTCTAGCCACAGCTATGTGAAAAGAATTGTGGGCTTGACTTTTTTTAAATTCATTTTTATTTATTTATTTGAGATGGAGAGAGAGTGAAAGAGAAAGTGAGAGAGAATGGGCGCACCAGGGCCTCTAGCCACTGCAAACGAACTCCAGATGCATGTCCCCCATGCACATTTGGTTTACGTGGGACCTGGAGAATCAAACCTGGGGGGTTAGGCTTCAGAGGCAAGGGCCTTAACCGCTAAGCTGTCTCTCCAGCCTGAGCTTGAATTTTTTTTTTTTTTTTTTTTTTTTTTTTTTGGTTTTGCGAGGTAGGGTCTCACTCTGGCTCAGGCTGACCTGGAATTACCTATGTAGTCTCAGGGTGGCCTCAAACTCACAGCGATCCTCCTACCTCTGCCTCCCGAGTGCTGGGATTAAAGGCGTGGGCCACCACACCCGGCCTGAGCTTGAATTTTAAGACGGGAGTATGTCCACTCCACGGATGCTAAACAAATGCATCCATGAAACCTAAGGGGATGACAGAACTGAAGATTGGGGTACTTGCATCCTTGTAGCAAGACAGACACTTGCCAACTGGGAATGGCAACCTTGGACTGGTCACCTGGGACTATCCCATGAGTGACAAACAAACCTCACTGTACATGAGCCATTATGGACCACGGCTGAAACTACCCGAACAGACACGGCATAGCTAGCTTTAGTTGATGACCAGAAAACGTCTCTCCAAGAAGGCATTCCCAGTGAAGATAAAGAACGAGAAAGGGAATCATGTCACAGGCAAGAAACTCCTGGCAGAGAGGATGGAAAGAGTGAGGGCTATCAGCCAGGAAAGAACACACCACATGAGGAAAAGAGACCAGGGGAGCCAGACAGGGAAGAGTAAGATTGGTTGAGGTTGAACAAGGGCACAGCCAGCTCATTCTCATGCGTCATCTCCTCTAGGCAGCCACCATCTCAACCCACCCTTGGTGACCCCTGACAAGTTCAGTCAGTTGATCACCGTTGAACACCCTGTACTATGTGGCTCCTTTGTAAGCATCTTCCTCTGATGTGTTTATGTGCGGTGTACTATTGATTTGAATGTAAAATGTCCCACATAGGCTCATGTGTTTGAACACTTGGTGCGCAGATGGTGGTGCTGAATTTGAGATTTCATAGCCCGGCTCCACTTCCTGTCCACTCTACTTCCTGACCGTGACTGCAGCGTAACCAGCTGGCTTCCTACTCCTGCTGCCTGCCATGCCTTCTCTGCCATGACAGAAAGTAGCCCATGGAAAATGTGGACCAGAGTCAACTCTTTCCTTCCCTAAATGTCTTCCTGTGGACTCTTTAGGAAGAAGAGCCTTGCTGGAAGAAGTGCATCTCTATAAATGTTTCTGGTGTTAATGGATGAAATGGATGGCAGCATTGCAGAGCTCTATGTGACATGCTGTGATGGGCAGGATGACAGTGCGTGAGGGAGCAACGAAGGATTCTTGCACATAACCCGTCTCCATAAACACAGGGAATGTGATTTCTTACCCCTGCAATGTGACCTCCTTCCAAGGCATCCTTTCCTCCCTGCACCCACTTTTCCTTCAGAGACTCTCCAAGGATGACCCATTTCTAACTAAGATTTTCTTTGCAGATAACAGGTTGTGGGGAGCTTTCATTAAGGAGGAAAGTTTCCCCTTCAATGAAAACGACTGGAAACTGTGAAGAGACACAGTTTGAAGCTGAAGGCCCCCTGCCAATACAATGACCCAGTTAAGAACCAAAACAAAGAACAGATAAGTCAGGGGAGCACATGTCTCCCCACCACCCCTCCCTCCATCTTCTACAGAGGTTTCTATGAAGTTTTAACTATGATAAGCTAATTTCATTTCTCAGAAATGAAAAATGTCAGCCACCACCTGAAAGGTTCTTCCCACCAAGGTAGAAATGTAATTTTATTCACTCTAATGATGTCAAGTTTTATTCTTTGCTGACAGAGGTAACCATCCTTTCCTCCCCCATCGTGTCACGCATTGTAGAAACCACACAATGCCTGCTGGTGTCAAAAATTAAAACAAGAGCCAGGCACATGCCTTTAATCCCGGCATTTGGGAGGCAGAGATAGGAGGATCTATGTGAGTTCGAGGCCACCCACAGTGAATTGCAAGTTAGCCTAGACTAGAGTGAAACCCTACCTCGAAAAAACAAACAGAAAAAAAAAAAATTAGAACAACTCGGGGGCTGGAGAGATGGCTCAATGATTAAGGCACTAGCTCACAAAGCCCAAGGATCTGAATTCAATTCCTTACCCATGCAATGCCAAATGTACAAGGTGGCACATGTATCTCGAGTTCACGTTTGCAGTGGCTGGAGGCCCTGACATGCCCATTCTCTCTATACGTGCCTCTCTCTCTCAAATAAAGAAAAATATTTTTAAAAAATTAGAAAAACTCAGCAATGGCTCTCTGCTTGTTAATTTGGGGGATGAGTTAGATGTTAGAAACTACAACAGAGATGGATGTCATGAGGAAGAAGAGGAAATTATACATTTTTATTTTTTAATTTTTATTTATTTATTTCAGAGAGAGAAAGAGGCAGATAAATAGAGACAGAGAAAGAATGGGCAGGCATGCCAGGGACTCCAGCCACTACAAATGAACTCCAGACATATGCACCACCTTGAGTATTTGGCTTATATGGGTCCTGGAGAATTGAACCTGGGTCCTTTGGCTTTGCAGGCAAGCACCCTATCCACTAAGCCATCTCTCCAGCCCAGAAATTATACTTTTTCAGGAAGTGATAGTTAAATATTTTTTGGAATACTCATCTACTGACACATAAGAATGAAAGAGTACTGTGTTAGCTTTCCATGACTGTGACAAAGTACCTGATAGGATTAATTTAAAAGGAAACAAGGTTATTTTGGCTCATGGTTTCAGAGGTATCACATCATGGAGGCTTGGCCTGTGACAGAGCGTGGTGGGAGTATATGGCAAAGGGGGCCTGTTTGCCTCATGGTAGCCAACATGCAAGAGAAACAGGAAGCGTCCAGGGTCCTGACATCACACATCACGCCCTTCTGAGGCATATAGCCAGTGACCTCACTGACTTCTACTAGACCCCTCTTTCTGAAGGTTCCACCGCCTCCCAGAGGCACCATGTTGGTAGCTAACCCTTCAACACAGGGCCTTCTGAGGGACCATTAATTTCCAAACTACTGACAAACCCCCTTGAGGTCTGAGGTCAGAGCTTGAAGCAAGTAGAGGCAAGTCTGAAGGTACTAGAAATTTCTTCTTTTAATCTTTTAAACTGTTACCAATGTTTTACCATGTACACAAAGTATGTTTTCATTAGAACAAAAATATTCTTCCTTCTAAATGTTTATAACATTGACAAGACAAACAATATAGATTTGATCTTGGGCTTTTAAGTGTAGGGACTCCTAAATATCATCATAGCTCTCTGGGAGCATGAGTGTCCCTGCCTAGATGCACATTTTCCAGATGTCTGTTGATGCCTGGGAATTCTGGACAGCCATATGTAGTGTGGAATTACCTGCCATGAGTGGGTTGAGATTCATAAACACTGCATTTCAACTGAGAATCAGCATCTTTAAAGAAAATAATTTTTTTGTATGCAAGGAGAAAGAGAAAGAGAAAGGAGAATGGGCACACCACGGCCTCTGGCCACTGAAAAGATACTTGAGATGCATGTGCCATTTTGCGCATCTGGCTTCAGGTAGGTACAGGGGATTTGAACCAGGGCCATCAGTCTTTGCAAGCAAGTGCCTGTAACCACTGAGCAATCTCTTCAGCCTGAGAATCAGCATCTTGTTTGCCTGCAGACACACGACAAATGGATAAGAAAAGAGTTTCACCATTGTTGATAGCTATTAGTGATTAAGCAAAAATTTGCAAAGATATTTGGGTTTATTTGTGAATCTTACATAAGTAAGAGATGAAACAGAGAACTGGGAAAAATGGCAGATTGTTCACAGCAGTCTGTAGCTCAGTGAGGTCCAATTTCTCATTTATTTCCTTTACGATTCCTTTTTCTTGCCCTCAGCACTCTACATGAGAGCTCACTACTAACCTTTATGGCTTCTGAAATTTGTGGGCCTGGCAGCCATGAGACACACACAGCTTTCTTTGTGTGCATGTGTATGCATGTATGTGTGGTCTGCATGCAAGCAAGCATGTTTGTGTGTTGCACGTGTGGAGGCCAGTGGACAATCTCAGGCGTTGTTCTTCAAGAACCTTATCCACCTCTTTTTGAGACAGGATCACCAATTATGTGTAAGGAAAGTGTAAGAAGACTCAATCTCTGTGGACAGACTGTTCATGAAGAGAGACAGTGAGGGGCAGCAGCCTTCCTGCAGGATGAAGGCTGAAGCATTGAGCTAGGCTAGGGTTTAAATTTGTAATGAGGATCCTAAGAAACAGACCGGACCAGGTGCAGTAGATAAGGAACTTGCAGCTGTTTGTGTCTTTGTTCAGAACAGGCTTCTTCAGCCAGGATTGTATAAAGGAGGATACCCAGATGGTCTCTGGTCCTTCAAGGCCATCTGAGCTAAGGGGAGTACATCAATCAGGGGAGGTGTCGGGCTTGTCAGGGCTGCACCTCTGCTGTTTCTTTTGTGGCCTTCTAGCTTTAGGGATAGTTATTAATTCTTTAGTTCCCTTCGTTAGGCTAGGCTAGCCTGGCTGGACAGTGAGCTCCAGGGGTCCCCAGTCTCCATCTCCTCACTATTGGGATTACAAACACCACATTTGTTTTTTGTTTTTGTTTTTTTTTCTGGTTCTCTGAGTTAGAGTCTCACTCTAGCTCAGGCTGACCTGGAATTTACTATGCAGTCTCAGTGTGGCCTTGAACTCTCTGTAATCTTCCTACCTCTGCCTCCCAAGTGCTGGGATTAAAGGCTTGTGCCACCACGCCCAGCTCACATGTGACTTTTTATTTTAAACATGGATGGGGATCAAACTCAGGTCCTTGTGCATATAAGATGTTACAGTCAGGTTCACATTGCTCACAGAAAACACCCGATCACTAGAAAATTTTCAGTGCCTAGAATGGAATACCTTCCAGTGAGTTGGTGGCCAAGGAGGTCCCGGTAGCCTCCAAAACATTAAAGGCTATTGCCAAAGCCCTTGGTTGCTCTTGAGAAACAGATGTTAAGACCCTATTGCTGAAGATATCTCTTGCCTGAGAGGCAAGGTC
Organism: Orientallactaga sibirica; assembly: GCA_036365145.1. Classification (NCBI taxonomy): domain Eukaryota; kingdom Metazoa; phylum Chordata; class Mammalia; order Rodentia; family Dipodidae; genus Orientallactaga; species Orientallactaga sibirica. The sequence goes on from JAEOAD010001031.1 coordinate 1,405,429, forward strand.
ACTGAGAAAGCTAGCTGGTGCTGAGCAGAAAACCTTCTCCCTGTAGACCAGCCAACTGAAAGCTGGAAAAAAGCTGCACTGCATGCAGCCCTATGGGAGACAAAAGTCATCAGCAGTGAAAACAGTGGACACCGAAAATTCAAGTTTGGCCATACAGGCCCAATGACTGAATGGGTGCAATAGTGGCATGTCTGCTCTTGGGGTAACCAACTGCTCCATAATTGAACTGAAGGCCTTCTCTATGGGAGGGAATACATGCCTGGTACTGAAAAACCTAAGCAAAAGTCTATGGCAGGTGAGGTCATGAGCCTTAGGGGTATAAAGCCTACGCTTGTCTGGTTAAACGTACATATTATTCCCACCAAGCTGCCCTGACACTACACTTAATGTTTATATTCACATATTAATGCTACTCTCACTTCTGGTTAGAGAAGCTTCTCTTTTCAGATGACGATGACCACTGGGATGACCCAAAAGGCAACATAGTGCTGAGAGTAAGGGATGGAGGAGTGCCCAGCACTGAAACACCTCTGTCACACCCTCCAAGGCTCAGGGACCATTGCGGAAGAGGGGGCAGATAGAATGGAAGAGCCAAAGGAAGGGTATGACTTCTTACAATGCAACTGCCCAGACAGAAATTAGCCTCGCTATCCATGACCTTGCAGTGCCTAGCAATACCTTCACAAGACCCTCATAATAGAAGAAAAAGATGATGATATCAAATTAAAAGAGAGACTAATGGAGAGAGGGAGGGGATATGATGGAAAATGGAGGTCTAAAGGGGAATGGGGGAGGGGAGGGAAATATCATGCATTTTTTTGTATGTAAGTATAGAAGTTGCCAAGAAAAAAAAAAAAAGAGCAGCTTGTGGGAAAAAAGGTTTATTTTGACTTATGGACTTGAGGGGAAGCTCCATGATGGCAGGGGAAAACAATGTCATGAGCCGAGGGTGGACATCACCTATTGGGCAAATCAGATAGACAACAGCAACAGCAGAATGTGCCCAGCACTGGCAAGATTTAGCTGGCTATAACACCCATAAGCCCACCCCCAACAATACACTGCCTCCAGAAGGCTTAAATTCCCAAATTGCCATCAGCTACAGACTTAGCATTCAGAACACCTAAAGGTATGGGGAGCACCTGAATCAAGCCACCACACAAGGCAAGGACTTAACTGACTGAAACATCTCCCAGTCATGCATAATTTTTACCAACCAAAATATGCATTTGTTTTTCTGTTACTCAAATTGTCAATTTCTCTGCAAAAAATACAACTCAATTAATATTCAATTAAATAATATTAATATTCTTCCCACTGCATTTTGCAAACACCAACCTTATGGCAGAGTAGTCTGGTGTCTCACAAGATAGAAAAGCACACAAGGCCAAGGAGGCACAGCTGATGTTTTCTCCCTTCTGTTGGCCAGAGGAGAAAATGGACAGGTGAAAAGAGCCAGGGGGGGGAGGTGTATTCTCAGCGAGTGGATAGGGAATGTGCAGGCAGGACACTTCTGTACCTGGAGGTGTGACGCTTTCATTGCCCTACTGGGAATGACTCGAGGGGAGGGTGGCTCTGCTCCCCACCAACAGCACCAACTCAACCCCCTCTGAAGACCCATCTCATTCCCTCTTAATCTCGTTCCCTAGTAGTAAAGCGATAGATCTGATTTGCCATTTCAGTCATTCTTCCCGTTACTTGAGAGGCTTTGTACTGAGTGTTGTCACATTATATATATATATATATATGAGAGACAGAGAGAGAGGGAGAGGAAGACAGATAGAGAATGGGCACACCAGCAGCCTCTCAGCTGCTGCAAACAAAATCCAGATGCATGTGCCCCCTTGTGGTCAAGTGCAGCATTGCGCCCTTGTGTCACTGCATCTGGCTAAACGTGGGACCTGGAGATTGGAATCGGGTTCTTAGGCTTAGCAGGCAGGCGCCTTAACTGCTAAGCCATCTCTCCAGCCCATGTACAATATTTTAACCTAACAGGAAAATCTCTACCCATAGGTAAATTCAGTATTTTATTAGCTCCCTCGCTGGTGTGTATAGTGTATAATCTCTATTATGTGCTGATGCACCAGTGCACCCGTGAGCATCCCTGTGGTGGCCAGCATAGAACATCAGACGTCCTCCTCTATCACAATGTCATGGGGTGCTCAGGGGCCAGGAATGTCCTTGAACCCCAAACACTAGGTTTGTTTCTAATTTTTATTTATTTATTTATTTATTTATTTATTTATTTATTTATGAGAGCAAGAGAGAACGGACACTCCAGGGCCTCCAGCCGCTGCAAATAGCTATAGGGACATGCGGCACCCTGTGCCTCTGACTTATGTGGGTTCTGGGGAATCGAACCTGGGTCTTTTGGCTTTGCAGGCAAGTGCCTTAACCACTAAGCCATTTCTCCAGCCCTTGTTTCTAATTCTTTTTCTTGTTTCTAATTTTAATCAAAGAATTGAATAAAAAGACTAGGAAGGATAATTATTAAATTAATTATTATATTTATTGAGGAAAGGTATCCGTGTGGCTAGAGATCCTAAATGGAGGGCTGGGAAAAACCCTGGAAAGAAAAGAGGAAAACCCATGGGAAGAAAGGAGAGAAAAGAAAGTTCAAGGAGCTCCTGCAATGTGGGAAGCTGCAAGGGATAAAGGACTCATGTGGAAAATAAGGGCTAGGGTCCCTCCCCTTGGCTCAATGCAGCTGGGCCTGGGCCAAGCCAGCCCAGGCTCAGCCAATGGAAAAACTCACCCACAGCTGGAAGTTCCCAAGTGGTCAGGGAGCCTGCCTTCCCCTTGCAAAGGTATTTATAACCTTATGGGGGTGGCCTGTCTTCCTGCTCAGGTGAACCAGAGGGACAGCTGGTTGGTTAGGACTAGAGTCTGTCTCAGGAAGAGACACCTGACACCAAGTTTGGGGGGGTGGGAGGGTGCTGAACTTGATCAACCACAATGTTTAAATCCTGCGAAAGACCTCCCTCCCAGGAGGGGTCCTGATTGTTTGTGGAAAAACAGGTCTAGGGAACTAGGCAAGAGATAAGAAGTCAGATCATCTTTGATTTCTAGCAAGTGAAAACTTTCCTGCCTTTTTCATTTTCAGGGGTCCAGTACCCTAACTGTACTCCCTCTCAACTCTTCTGAATTTTTTCCTTTAAACGGTATCTCCCACTAAACCCAGGACTGCCATTTTCAGTCACATTGGCTGACCAGGGAGCCCCAGCTCTTCTCCTGACTCTACCCCCATCAGGACTGGGGCTACACACGTGCATGGCCATGCCAGCTTTCTGCATGGGTCCTGGGGCTCAAACTCAGATCCTTGCAAAGCAAGCATGCTTACCCGCTGAGCCATCTTCCCAGCATACCTTTCAGTATTTTGACCTGCCAACTTGCTAACTCTAGGTCCCAAGTTCCAGAATTTCTCTCTTCTAAAAATCACCATGAAAGAGCTGTATCTGGGTTCCATGTAGCTAAAGTACAAGGGATAATGCACCTGCCCAAGAAATGTGTTCTTTTGTGTCATTAAATAACAGCCAAAGAGCTTTTTATTTCTCAGTAGGATCTTATCCTGAGATCTGTCACTCAGTGACTGACTACTTTGTTCCCACTTTAAATATGGAAAAGTGGAAGCCCCTGCAGGTTATAGAATTTCAGTGAACAGAACAACACAATTACCACCAAATCTCATTCACTAGAAAGGTTTCCAAAATGCCTGACAGAACACCAACGTTCCAGGAAAGCCTGCTTCATTTTAAAAACCATTTGCTTTGAAATTCCTTAACAATAGTATCCATTTCTGATTTATTTTTATGTCTTTGTAGCTGAACATAGACAGGGTAACACACACTGTGGCCATGTAATGTATTTCTAATGAATACCAGAATAAAATCAAGGCAAGAAAACATCTGCTTTGTCATAGTGCTACAAAATGCTTCCTCGTTAGCTCTCATTGAATTAAAGGGATTATGAAAAAAGGATTGCTCGATACTTTCAATCTCAAAGGTCAAGGATGGTTCTTAAAGCATCCAGTAGTCTCTTAGTAATTTACTATATCAAGCTGACTATTTTAAAATCAAGGTTTATTATGTATCTTTCTTTGAATAGAACTGTTGTCCTAAACAGCATTCCCTGACAATTATAACCTAAGGCAAAACGGCACACCAATGAACTCACATTAGTATTTATACCATTTAGGAAATAGGGTTGATCCGAGAGGTGATTTCTATACTTGCCCCTTGTTTTTTTTTGGGGGGGGGTGCAGGGAGAGGTACTATGCAAAAGATGAAGATTAAGAAGCTGGAGGAATAGGAAGAAGAGGAAGAAAAGTGGGTGAAAGAAGGGCAGGGATTCTTCAGATGGCTTAAAAATATTTGTATTTATTTATTTGATAGAGATAGAGGTACAGAGATGGAGAGACAGAGATAGAACGGGCACACCAGGGTCTCTTGCCACTGCAAATGAACTCCAGACCCATGTGTCATTCTGTGCATCTGGATTTACATGGGTACTGGGGAACTGAACCCAGACTGGCAGGCTTTGCAAGCAAGTGCCTTGTCCTCTGACCATCTCCCCAGTCCCAGATATTTTTAAGAGAGGAAGAGAGACTTTGCTCTGAGAAATATGGTGGTCATTGACTCAAGTGGGGTGGGTCAATGATTTCCATCTGACCAGTGATAAGGGATTATAGGAAGGAAGAAGGAAGTCATCATTTCTTGAGGATTTTCCTTGCCCCTCAGTCATTGTTCTATGAGGGACTGTTTCCAGAGTCTCTCCAATAACGTCATTTCCCTCCACACTTCCTCTTGTACACTTCACATCATCTCCAGATGACTTATAATACCCAGGACAATGTAAATGCTATGTAAATAGTTGTTAATTCTGTACATTTTTTAAACCATATGACAAGAAAATAAAGATGGCATGCTCAGTACAGATGCATATTTCTTAAATATTTTAATATTTTTTTTTCTTTTCTTTATTTGTTTGAAAGAGCATGTGTGTGAGAGAGAAAAAATGGGCATACCAGGACCTGTAGCCACTGCAAGCAAACTCCAGATGCATGTGCCACCTTGTACATCTGGCTTCACGTGGGTACTGGGGAATGGAAACCTGGGTCCTTTGGCTTTGCAGACAAGTGTCTTAACCACTAAGCCATCTCTCCATCCCCTAAATATTTTTGATCTGTGTTCAGTGGAGTCTGTAGCTCTGGGGCCCACGGATAAAGAGGGTGCACTATAGGCCAGGTTGATGTGTCATTACTCATTCTTCCCTAGAGGCCAACACCATGAGTGGAAACCTCCTGTCATCTCTCCTCTCTCTTCGTTAACAAGCCTCTTTCCTTTGGATGTCTTTCTTACATATAAGCTGCTTGTCTTTCCTGCTTTGAATTCCCCAGCCCAAGGCTGACATGTGGATGCTTGGCCATCTTTCCAGCCCTATCCTCTCCCCACAACTGGAAACTTAGCACCAGATTCTGTGAACTCTCACTTTGTGAGGAGCCACGCCATAGCTCATTCATAATAGGATCATTTCTGAAGACATCCCCTAACCAGAAAGGGCAAATCATCTTAGCAGGAACACATTCAGAAAGCCCTTACAAGATGGCATCATCCAGACCTCTAAACTCCCTTGGATCATTCTCTCTTTCATTTTGGTATATGTCTTCTCTTCTTTTTAAAATCTAGCGACTGTAAGTTCAGGGAAGACCGGTGCCCTAACATATCCATTCTCCACTAAGAATATCCTCTTGATCTTGCTGCTGAACTTTGGGCTGAATGAGCCAGACAAACAGATTCAAGTTCAAGGTCAACTGAAGTCCAGACAATACCATAGAGGAATAGAACTCAGGTTTTCCTTGAGTTTTCTAAACTATGATACTTAGAGAGATATGACGATGATAGAGACATACAAGTGCTTTAAGGTGGTTATATTCCTCAAATGCATTAAAAGGATTGTTTTTAGATTACTTCTTCACCACTCGCATTCCAGTGGCGGAGAAGCTGTTAAAGAGGAAAACCATATACCCATGGCCAGTTGCAGCTCCCCCATGCATGCAGGTCTGCGTCCATGTTATCAACCAACTCCGGTTGGAAAATATCTGGGGGGAAAATGTAAATGAACTGAAAATCTACAAACTTTTCTTCATATCACTTCCCCTAAACAACACCATGTGATGACTGCTTGTGTACCATTTACATTGTGTAATCAGGGCTGTTCAAAGTTTATAGGAATAGGTTCTATGCAAACACTACCATCTTATAGAAGGAACTTGAGCATCTCAAATTTGAGTGGCTGAGGGGAGGTCCTGAAATACTGGACCAATGTATACTGAAGGATGACTGTAATTTTGTTGACAGATTACAGTGATAAAACATTCATGAAATTACTTCATATACACACACACACCAGTTTCAAATTCCCCTAATGAGTTCTTCAGACTACTAGTCAAGTTCCCTCATTTCCACTTTAGGGCAAAGAAAAATGCTGTGAGCGCTGTCAACAGCAAGGACAACACGGGTAACTACTTTGCAGGCAGTTCATGTGTTCCTCCTTCAGCATCTATTATGAATCTATGATGAATCAAGCTATACTTGGCATATCTGTGAAAGAGTGTGTGAAGCTCTCTTGTGGAACAAAAAAAAAGCAACAATAACACCCAGATTCATGGATTGTGATATTCTGGGATCACCATATGCGACTAGTGTGTCTTCACAATATTTCATTCTGTTGATACGTGGAAGGTTTGAAAATGTTGTTTTCTCGGCCTCTGATGTTCAAAGAGGCTAAGGAGCTGGCCTGGCAGTATGCACTGTTTTTCTTTTTCTTATTCCTATGCAGACATTATATCAGAACATCCTCCAACAGAACATGCTCATTGTGTCTTTAAGAGTGGAACAGTGTGCCGGGGGTGTGAGGGCCACAGAAGGTTTGGTCTTCAACAGAAAGTGCTGCTAATCAATTATAAATCAAACCGAGCCTTATTGGTGCCCCACTAGAGAAGGTTTCACATGGTACCATGGAACTGAGTGGAGTTCTTTGGTCTCTAAACTAGGTCCAGAATACCAACCTAAGGATATATTGTATCCAAGAGAGATGACTCGGTTTGTATTTTATTAACTGATATCCTATCTAGTTATGGGGGGGTTAAAGGAGCTTATAGAAAGACTTGGCATGGAAGGAGAAGCAAAGCGAACAGTTGAAAGAAGCGAGAGGCATGAAGATGAAGGGAAGTGAGAGCAGTGTGCCACTTCTGTGGATTTCAAAAGGCAGTCTTAAGCGAGTGCAAGGATTTCCCTGACAAAATGTCCATGGGATGTCAGATCGCCTATAATCAAACATTACCTAAACAAATCTAGACTTTAAGGCATGGAACTTATGGAGTTAACAAAGTATTTTTCAGTTCAGGAAACAATCACCGCTATACTCCTTTAAATGGTGGGGCTTTGCTTTGAAAATACACCCATGTTGTCATAGAAGAACTTCAGATCATCTATTTGGGGCACTCTCTGTCCTTTCTGTTTGCAAGCAAGGCAGAAATAAATAATTTCCATTACATAAGACGTACGTGATTGCAGTGTCAGGGTTCATGCCAGCAACACTGGAAATATTTGAGCAGTAATGTGAACGCGAGGACCCAAAACCTACTGAAGAACAGCAAAGACACAGCCATGTCCCCACCATGTCCCTGGTTGTGTTCAGAGGGTCATGTTGTTGCATGGGGGGGAGGTGTGGGGGTTCAGGCCTCTGGTCCACCTTTAGCTCAGGTTCTCACCTGCCCTCATCCCACAGAACATTCACTTTGGAATGCTTACTAGATTACCACTGGCCATATCTCACTTGATAGCACCTTGCCCAGTACCTTGAACAGAGTATGGACCAAAACCACGTCCTGAATGTTGCTTAGAGAAAGGAGTGAGCAAACTGTTCACTGATTCTGAGTCCATTTGGATTCCGTCCACAGAGTCATCACAGGACTCGCTCTGAAGCTGTGGGATGGAGGCCCGGGCAGGTCAGCAGTGACAAATACATGGTCAGGTTGAGCGGTCAGAGAGGCCAAGAGACAAGAGGAGACAGTATGGGTGACTAGGAGATGCTACTGCTGGACCTGAAATAAAAGCTATGAGGGTCCAAAACATACAATAAACCATAGTCACACCAAGGCCTTGAATCGGCTTAAGGCAGGCAGAATGACTGCCCTTTGACCTTTCCACAGTTCTCTCTCAAACAGTGAAGTGCCTCTATGGGGGTCCCCCCCTTCAACACTGCCTCTGACATTCATTTACTCCTAAGTATTAGAGTTGTCGATGACTAACCAACTCCTCACTCAGTGCTCCCCATCTATCTAGGTTACTGAGACTTCCCCTGGGCTGTCTTGCTTTATATTTTTCTCTTGCTATTTTTGTCAAACATTTTGACAGTTATTCATGTGTGTGTGTGTGTGTGTGTGTGTGTGTGTGTGTGTAAAATAATAGCCTATTTCAACCAGAAGCAAGCTTCCATTTTGTACTTTTACAAAATCAAAATCAATTCTAACGTTGAGAAATGTATCTTTCAGTCTGCTCTGGGCTATTCTTGAAGGTAATCCTATCAAAAACAATGTGCTCAAATAAAAAAAAAAAAAAAAGAAAGCACTAAATTTTCACTTTTGGAAGAACCAGCATGGTATAGACTCACCTCTTACTTTTCATATAAAATCTTTATGTGTGCCAGATCTGGTGGCGCACACCTTTAATACCAGCACCTGGGAGGCTGAGGTAGGAGGATTGCTGTGAGTTCGAGGCCAGCCTGAGACTAGTGAATTCTAGGTCAACCTGGGCTAGAGAAAAACCCTACCTCAAAACAAAACAAAACAACAATCTTTGTGTGTGAGTGTGTATGGTGTGTGCGCATGTGCATGCAAGTGTATGTGTGCATGTGTGTGAAGACCAGAAGTCGACTCTGAGTGCCTCCTCAATCACTCTCCACTTTTGACAGAGTCTCTCTCGTTGAACCCAGAGCTCCTTGTCCAATTCAGCTGGACTAGCTAGTCACAGCCATCTTGCCCAGAGTTTCCCTCTGACTCCCCAGTGCTGGGATTACAGACGTGTAGCACCACACCTGGCATTTGTGTGGACACTTGGAATCCAATCTCAGGTCTCATGCTTACACAGCAAGCGTTTTATCTGCTGAGACAGCTCCCCAACCATCATATAAAATCTTCAGCTAAATCCAAAGAAAACTGTACCTTTAAGTTTTTTCTTACTTAAAATTTGAGGGGTTTTAGTAGTTTATTTCTTGCATTTATTGTTGGATAATGATGTACTACAGAAATATATAAAACACAAGCTGTCTCGTATTTTGTTAGGTGACAAATTGCTCAATTAAAAACAGGTTATGTTGTATGCCCTTGGCCCGATGCGCTGATATCTTATTGTTCAGAATAGTACATGTCACCCACAACAATTTCACATGCATCTGTTACATTCGTAGGTGCTAGTTAAACATGCATTTGGGGAATGACTTTACATTAGATCATTTTGCAGTTTCCTGGATTATTTATGCAACACTTAGAGATCTGTGGGTCACAAACCCTACTATAAACTTTTCTTCCTAAAATTATTAATGGAAACTAAAGTCTCTTTCTAGTGTTGCTTTTCCAAATGTGTTTAGAAAAATATTCTAGTCTAAATTTGAAAGCAAGCAATGCATGCTGTGTTGTATAGTTTCCAGAAAATTTAGAACCCAGAAGAAATGGTCGCTATTCGAGATTAATTATGGTCCCCATGCCCCTCTGGCAATCTATCCAGCCCATGTGAATGATAGTCAATGAGAAGAGGACGGGTGGTGAGTTTCTCTAATAGTTGGAGACCATTGCCGGGTCTGAGTGCTCTCTGTTTCCCAGCGGGTCCCATGTCCTGACCTTGCTCCATCCTGATCTCCCCAGGCATCCTTGTCAAATGGACTCAAACCCTCAAATATGTTGCATTACTTTAGGAATCAACCAGTCTTTCCTCCCTCTATTTCCACATTGTGCTGTACCAACATGGTGGGCGCAGTCTTCAGGATGGTTATTCTCTACCAAATTGTTTATAAGTAGTTCTGTCTCTTCATAAATAAATCCCTTCACCACTCTAGATTTTGGTGTTTTTCTGAAAAGAGAGCAAGTCAGAGTTTCTCAGAACACTATGGCTATGAAATGAGAAAAGGGTCTTCATGAAGTTAGCTGGAAAGTCTCGTGACTCCTAGTGCATACAAATATTTCTACAAAGTCCTATCCCAGAGAGACTTGCTTGCCATTGAGTGTCCCCCAAATTATTTGATCTTGGAAACTTTCTGCTGGTAGCATGTTGTCATCCCTCAGAATTAGGGAGAAAGGGTTTGTGAATGTTATAATAGATACCTTTTAATAGACTTTAGCTCTAATGATTGCTGGACTTCCCTCCCATTTATCTCCCTGACTTCTCACAAATTCAAATACCCAGGTCTCTGAGCAGTTAAGCTAAATGACTTCCCACAGTCAATAGCATTTTTTTACCTTACTTGAAGCTGGGTGATTTATCTGCCCACCAGTCATATAGTTCATGGCATTTAACACGCACACCAGAGTACAGTAAGTTAAAGCATTTCGAGTGACTAGTGCTCACTGTGATAGGACAGACGCTCGGGGACTCAGCCAAATCTTGTACATTTAGCAAAGAATATCAGAGCGACTCCTTCTGTTACCCTAAATGTCAGGGACTCTTACATTTTCATGAAGAACACGCAGGTCTTGGTTTTTAAAGGTCTTACATGAGCACTTCCATTGAAAAATCACAAGGTTTGTCTGCACAGAGAAGACACACACTACAATTAGAGATATGTGGGATGTTGACTTGGAAATTCCCATGGACCTTGTGCCTCCAGGTGTTGTTTAGATCAGAGCGAGAACTTTTAAGAGAGCTCCAGATAGCATTATGAGGGCCACTCTGGGTAAGTTCCCCCCAACCCAAATTTTAAACAAAATGTCACTTATTTTCTTGTGCTACTGTCTGAGATTCTGCTAATGCGACTAGTACTGAGTCTGAGACCCTTAAAACATGTTGTGTAAAGATTAGCCTTGGTGCTTGGTCCCATATGTGTCCTAGATGACCAACTTGTTGTGATTGTTTCTAAATATACATAGAGGAATAGTTCTGGTACCCCTTTCAGACACCCACATGTAAGGATGGCAAGCTCCTCTACATAATGGTATAGGATTTGCATAGCTTCCTGGGTATGCTAAATAATCCCTTGCTTACTTATAGTACCTAATATGATGTAAATGCTATAGGTGTAAGCAGTCATTGCATCGTATTGTTTAGAGAATAATAAGAGAAAAAAGTCCATACATAACATGTTCACTACAGACATAATTTTGCCCCAAATATTTTGACTCCGTGGATGCAAACTTCACAAGTAGATTCCTAACAGCACTTCCTAGCTTGGGTGGTTTACTCACTTCCTCTTTTTTTATTTGGTTTTTCAAGATAGGGTCTCACTCTAGCCCAGGTGGACTTGGAATTCACTATGTAGCCTCAGGGTGGCCTTGAACTCCCAGCGATCTTCCTACCTCTGCTTCCCGAGTGCTGAGATTAAAGGTGTGTGCCACCTGGCCCAGCCCACTTCCTCTTTTATAGCCTGATATATCCAATTTTTCCTAGGCTCTGGTCCAGCATGAAAATTGTTCCCAAGATAGAAAAAAGGCATAGCTTCTTTCTGCCCTTTCCACTTTCCACAAGTTCCTCCATTTGGGTCAAACTGAGATTCATGGCCTCACCACATAAAAGAATTCCAGGATGAGCTGTGTGAAGGGACACTGGAGTTTATTAAGGACATTTTTAAAATATATATATTTTATTTATTTATTTGAAAGAGAGAAAGAGGCCGGGGGTGCACCAGGGCCTCCAGCCACTGCAAATGAACTCCAGATGCATGCGCCCCCTTGTGCATCTGGCTTATGTGGGTCCTGGAGAGTCAAACCAGGATCCTTTGGCTTTGCAGGCAAACACCTTAACCACTAAGCCATCTCTCCAGCCCCTATTAAAGACATATTTATCATAGACCTTAAACACAGATGTTAGTAGACAGACAGATGCTCAGGGAAAGAATAAGATCTGCCCACACGTGTGTGTGGGCTTCTCTAAGGAGAGTGAAGTGTCATGGTAATTTACATACACGTGATTTCTCTCAAAGTCGCTGAGAAACCAATCCCCACTTAGTTTTGAACATTGTACAGGAAGTGTACAAGGTTAAAAGTAAAAGAACCCACCTCAATAAAGAAAGCTGTAAGTGGATTTATGAGGGACACTGTCCAGACGTAGGAATGAGAGGAAAGTGCTAAAAACTCAAGGTTATACATCATTTTGGCACTACCTAAGCACAGTTTTCTTTGTTTGTTTGTGTCTTTCACAAGATACCTTTAGAAAAACATACACTATCTCTGGAGCATTTGGACTTATCAGTAACATCTAAAATTTCCTGTCTTTTCCAGCAAGAAAAGCAGATCAGATCTCAGGACACACCAATTTCCTCTCCCCAGCTTTTTCTTCTCATGCCACCATAGTTGTCTTTTTTTTTTTTTTTTTTTTTTTTTTTTTTTTTTGGAGAGAGACAGAGAAAGAGAGAGAGGGAGAGGAGGAAAACAGATAGAGATGGATGCACCAGCAGCCTCTCAGCTGCTGCGAATGAAATCCAGATGCGTGCGCCCCCTTGTGGTCAAGTGCGGCATTGCGCCCTTGCATCACTTTGCATCTGGCTAAACGTGGGACCTGGAGATTGGAAACGCTGGAGATTGGAACCAGTGTTCTTAGGCTTAGGAGGCAGGCGCCTTAACCACTAAACCATCTCTCCAGCCCCATAGTCTTTCTTTTCTGCCTCTAAATTCATACATAATCTGTGGAAGATAGAGTGTGTTCTTAGATGTCTATGTGCCTAGCACCTCCTATTTATGAAACACTTCCTGTTTTTTGAGTTTTATTCTCTTGTTGTTGTATGCATCTGTCATCGATGTATGTTCTCTGTTGTGCTCCCAGCAACACAATGATTTTCAGACAAACTACCTTCATGTTAACTTTCCCATCCAGACGTCTACCTTGCCTTGCCTCACCTAGCTCTCACTGGAATACAACTTCAATTATAGTACAATACACTTTTATGCCAATGGGTCCATTTAGGTGCCCTGGCGTACAAAAGGATAACAAAGTTGTTGAACACACACAAGTCAACAAAGTATGCAGCAGCTGGGAGAAGCCATTTTGCACTAAATGACTACATTTGAGCACGACAGGTATACAAGCCATTTGGATATCTTCCAGGCTCCCTTTCTGTACAACCATGGGTACTCAACTCTGATCTTTGAGAAGGCTTCTTTGACTGCCTGAGCCCAAAGAGTCCCCTAAATTTAGAGAGTTCCTATTGTCTGCACTAGGCACCAGGTGTTTACCACTGCCTGGCAGTGCAACTTTGATAATCTTGTCGGCTCTATGTTAGGTAGCACGGGGTACCCTAGCAGCTTACAAATGATACCTCACACAACACATAGCATGAGAGATGTGTTCATCAGTTTGATGCTATGATGTAGGATGGTCAGAAACATCCGTTTGAGTGAACTGTAAACTGGTGATGGAAGGTAAATGCTAAATGAGGATCCAAAGTATGGAAGAAATGGGATTTAGAGGCAGAATGCAAATGATGAAGAGGAGTTTAACTCCCTGCTCTGACAGTCTGGTTGAAACTAAACTGGTTTCAGAACTGCCTCCCTCACTACATATTGGCTACAGAGTTACATAAGGGAAAAATTGACAAAGTCTTTCAAGAATCCTTAATGTCTCCAAACACATTCACAGCAAAGGCCCAAGGAATAAGATATGGCACCCCTGTGATAGCTCACAAAACCAAGGTGGGAATAAAGCTTTGACCAAAATTCCTTCCTGGTTCTCCTAACTCCATACATAGGAACTCAGCAATCTCTGGGAAACTTTTTTTCAGTCTACTACACGTGGTGATGTCTTCATTGATTTAGAATATAATCTCGGGCTGGAGAGATGGCTTAGCAGTTCAAGTACCTGTCTGCCAAGTCTAAGAATGCCCGTTCAATCTCCAGGTCCCACATTTAGCCAGATACAAAAAGTGACACAAGAGCACAATGCCACACTTGCCCACAACACGTGTCTGGAGTTCATTCACAGCAGCTAAGAGCCTGCTGGCACACCCATTCTCTCTCTCTCTGCCTCTTCCTCTCTTTCTCTCTCTCTCTCTCTCTCAACTAATAATAAAAAGAGAATACAATCTCAATATTAAGTAGGAAGGGCCATTGTCCAATTCTCTGTTCCCTAGACAATCTGGCCCATGAGCTTCCTGGAAATCCTCCCGTCTCTTCCTCTTATCTCCCTATAAACCTTCTAGGATTATAGAAGCCCACTACAGCTTCCAGCTTGTAATGTGGGGTCTGAGGATCTGAACTCAGGTACTCATGCTTGCATACCGAGCATGTCATCCACTGAGCCTTCTCTGCAGCCACTAATTTTTTAAGTGGAAGTTTAAGTAGTTGTAGTGCTAGAATTTCTTTTCTTTTCTTTTTCTTTTTTTCTTTTTTTTTTTTTTTTTTTTTTTTTTTTTTTTGTTGTTGTTGTTGTTGTTTTTTAAGGTATGGTCTCTCTCTAGCCCAGGCTGACCTGGAATTCACTATGTAGTCTCAGGCTTCAAATTCACAGAAATCCTCCTACCTCTGCAAAATAAATGATTTGGCATCTTGTTTAATTTTAATGATGTAAATGTACTGAGGGAAATTTTCATTCAGAATAATTACAATAGTGCCTAACTGCCTTGATAATACAAAATATTCCTAACTACCTGAGCCTGCTCTGCACTTTGGGAATCTGACTCTACATTAAAAATGAGCATGTTGTCTCACATTTAGACTGATAGCTTTAAGCTAACTAATGAGTATTCACAAATGCCCAACTTTTCAGAACCTTGGACAGTATCATTTAGTGTGGGTTGTAGCTTAAATGTGAAATGTCCCAATAGGATACTGTGTTCAGACACTTGGTCACCACCTGGTAGTTCTGTGTTGGAAGGTTGTGGAACCATTTAGGAGGTCGAGTCTTGCTGGAGGAAGTGGGTCATCTCAGGCAGACCTTGAGGTTTTATATCCCTGCCCAACTTCCTGTCTTCTCTCTGCTTCCTGACTGTCTCCTCTTTCCAGGTGTCACAGGACAGGTGAGTGTGGAGTTCCTCCTTAGAAGTGTCATTGCTCCTCAGACAGTTCTTGATAATATTCGTGGACATCTAGTGTGATTTTGAGATAGATTTCAGAAAAGAGAGGGTTTGTGGTGATGGCTCAGTAGCTAAAGTGCTTGCCACTGAAGAATGAGGACTTGAGTTCAGTTTCCCAGCACACATAAAAATCTATGCATGGTGGTCCGGGCCTGTAATCCTAACACTGGGAGGCAGAGACAGGAGGATCTCTAGGGCTTACTGTAAGAGTCATTGTCCAAAAAAAAAAAAAAAAAAAGGCAGACAGGGACTGAAGGAAGACATCTGACATTCGCTTACCTCTACACACACATACGTAATCACTGCACACACACCTGCGCCCATACACACACACACACCATACACACATATGCCAAAAAAAAGGAAAAGAAAAGAACTGGTAGTGTGATCACTTCTACCTCAAAAATACAGCAGACACAAGATATACAAATGGATCAAAGGGAAAAACCCATTCACTCTATCATTATCTACAGGTCCGGGATTACAGGAATCAGCATAACAGGAAGGGAATAGAGATTTCAGAGTGATAGAGTAGACTTGTCTGTGATGAATACTTATTCATTGGCTATCTGTGTTTTTGTATTTACCTAGGCAGGTTACCATCCCTGCAGGACAGACACCTATGTTACCATGCATGTGGCTCTGCCTTAAGCATACTTTGTGACTTTGGAAACCGTCCAGCATCCCTCTGTGTTTCCTGGGTTTCTCTTCTGAAAAATGCAAGCATGAGCACTATACCAGTTACCTTCTCATTGCTGCCATGAACTACCTGACAGCAATCGGTGTGAGGGAGGAAGAGGTTACTTCAGCTTGCAGTTCCAGGATACAGCCCATCATGGCGGGGAAGGCATGACTACAGGAGCTCGAGGCAGCTGCTCACATGCAGTCCACTTTGAGGAGGCAGAGTGATGAATGCCTTTTCATACAGTCCCTGGACTGCAGCCTGTGGAATAATGCTGCCACAGGTAATAAAGCTCTTCTTACCGCAACTAACCCAACCAAGGTAAGTCCTCTCAAGCATGCCAAAATGCTAACCTAAGCTACGCAATCCCTCACAGGTGATTTTGGGTGCTGTCACGTTGACAATATAAGCCATCCCAAGTGCTTTCCCTGTCCACGTACAAGGTGAAGTTCTGTTCACCCCTCCATTGCCTTAGTGCTGCGCCACCCAAATCAGCCACCGACTTTACTTCTGTAGTGATCCTTGCTGTCCCTCCACTTCCCTTGCAACAAGAGCTTTTCAGGGATGGCCTTCCTCCAAAATGCACTGTCCTGCTTCCTTTCCAGATCCTTCACAGGGTTTGGCTTGCCTGGAAGGGACTTCAGACAAGAATGAAGGGTCTGTAGATGATAACATTCTATCTTATTGTCTATTTGCTACAGCAAAGGTCATCCTGGTCAATTACCCATCTAGTCCTTAACACACCCCCCCCCAATGACTTAAGCAGTCACGAGATCCATTCATATCTGGATGGCTGAGAGTTGATCTGGAGTCTGAGCCCTCCTCCCTTGTTCCATTGTGGTCCCACTGCTTCTATTCAGAAGACTACCTACCCTTTCATATGACAGACAATTCTGTAGCTAGTGAAAGAAACCTTTTCTGTGTTTTTTTTTCTAATGCTTCTCAGAGTCAATGTCTGTTCATTCTTCATTGCATTGCCTTTTTTTCCTCTTTGAACACTAGGTACAGTTAATAACTATGCTAGCACATAGTCCTAACACACACAGTTTGCACGCTTCTCTACAAGTATGTTGTAAACAACTCTGTGAGATTCTTCACATCAATGTTGGGGTCCCCCTAGGGCCAGCCCAGGAGGGACAGTAGGGTCTCTGCCGAGTTGGGGTGAGAGGTGCGGAGTCACGACACAGACTCCAGGACTTAGGTGGAAGCAGCAGAGGGCGAGCTGCCGCAAACTCATTTATTGAGGAAGTGCACATGGGTTTTAAGGGGCTTGACTGGCCAATCACTGTATGGGGTGGTCTCTTTTTGTGACCAATGACAGCCTGTCTCTGGACAGGTCATCTCGTAGCAGGCTTCTCGCGAGCATGAGACTGTAGCTATTGTCACGCCAGGCCTGCGCAGAATGCCATGTTCACAGAAGCCACTTCCTGGTTTCTCTGCCATGTGGTCTGGCTAGGGCCAGGCCTGCATTGTGCCATACACATCAAGAACAAAAGTCCAAAGTCAAGCTTATATCCTTATCTGCAACCGTGTTTATGCCGCCACGAAAGAACCCAACAGCATGTGATGGCTTGTTCTTATGAGCCAGATCCTAGACCTGCTGCCCTTCTGTAACTAATCCATTATATCTTCCTTTCCTTTCTATCAGAACGATACCTCAGTGTCTACAACTTCCCCATTTTCTATGATTCTGCAGACTCATAACAATGAGTGAGTAATTTCTTCCACAGTATGCCTTGTTCTTATTGTTTTACCTTTTTTCCACATATGTGGATGGTGTGTGAACATATGTATTTGTATGTGTGTGGGTACATGTGTGTGTAGGTGTGCATGTATGAATGTGGAGGCCAGAGGACAACCTCAGGTATTGTTCCTCAAGTACACTGTCCACCTGTCTTCAAGATGGGGTTCATTATTAGCCTGGAACTGGTCAATTAGGCTAGACTGGCTGGTTCACCAGCCCCATGAATCGGCCTTTCTCTGCCTCCTCAAGTGCTCGGGTTATAGGCTAATGCCACATGGGTTGCAGGCATGTACCATCATGCCCAGCATTTTTACATGGGTACTGGGGATTAAACAGGCTCCCATGTCTGCCTATCAAGCACTTTACTGTCTGAGCTATGTCTCCAGCCCTCCTTTTCATTGATTGGTAAGATATAACCACTCGGGTCAAAGTGAGGCAAGATAAAAAGACAGGGATCATTAAGGGGCGTGGGAAGGAAAAGGAGTCCCCTTCCCTGTAGAGTCTGTCTGAAACCTTTCACCAGCTGAGAGTCAAGAATTCCACCGCAATTAATATTTTCGGTGAATTTTGTCAACTCAGAGACAATATTCCTACACAGAGAGCCAGGAAACAAGAATGGTAAACTAGCGATGAGCCATGCTTACGTCTTAAGTGTATGTGACCAAGTGTGAAGCCTGTCGTTTTCTGGGGACCTCACATACAGTACTATTACGGTTTGAGTGTAAAATCTTCTTCTTAGGCTCATGTGTTTAAGTACTCACTACCCAACTGGTTTTGTTATTCTGGGAGATTATGGAAACTTCAGGAGGTAGATCTTTGCTGGAGGAAATATGTTACCAGGAAGGGCCAAGAGGTGGGACAGCCCAGCTCTGCTTGCTTTCTCACTCCACTTTCTTTCTGCAGATGTGACTCTGTGACCTTGGCTTCCTAGTCCTGCCATGCTTTTCCCATCATGATGGACTCTACCATTCACAACTGTAAGTCAGATACCCCTTCCTTCCCTATACTGCTTCCTGTGTTTGTTTGTTTGTTTGTTTGTTTGTTTGTTTGTTTGTTTGTTTTTGAGGTAGGGTCTCCCTCTAGTCCAGGCTGATCTGGAACTCACTCTGTAGTTCCAACCTGGCCTCAAACTCACAGCGATCCTCCTACCTCTGCCTTTGGAGTGCTGAGATTAAAATGCATGCCACTACGCCCAGCCTCCTAATACCTCTGATCAGGTATTTTGCCCCAGGAATTAGAAAGTAACTGGCACAAATTTTATAAATTTCATTTATAGGCTCATCTTTGGAAAACAAATAAATTTGATTTTATATATTTTTAAAGTTTTTTTTTTGTTTGTTTATTTGAGAGGGAGGGGAGAGACAGAGACAGAGAGAAAGAAAGAGGCAGATAGAGAGAATGGGCACTCCAAGGCCTGTAGCCACTATAAATGAACTCCAGACACATGCACCACCATGTGCATCTGGTTTCTGTGGATATGGGAGAATCAAACCTGGGTCCTTAGGCTTCTCAGGCAAGTGCCTTAGTCACTAAGTTAAGACATACATCTATACATTTGAACGCCTCATGCACCCCTTATGACCTAGGGCTTTACCCTGACAGCTGTAATCCCATCCCAGGTACCCTAGAAACACGCTATGGTCTCATTTAGGTTCCTTAGAAACCATTTTCTTAAAATATGTTTATTTAGGGCTGGAGAGATGGCTTAGCTGTTAAGGCGCCTGCCTCCTAAGCCTAAGAACGCCGGTTCCAATCTCCAGGTCCCACATTTAGCTAGATGCAAAGTGACACAAGGGCGCAATGCCGCATTTGCCCACAAGGGGGTACACACATCTGGATTTCGTTCGCAGTAGCTGAGAGGCTGCTGGCGCACCCATCTCTATCTGTCTTCCTCACCCTATCTCTCTGTGTCTCTCTGTGTCTCTCTCCAAAATAAAAATAAAATAAAATAAAATAAAATAAAATAAAATAAAATAAAATAAAATATGCTTATTTATTTATTTGAGAGAGAAAGGCAGAGAGAGAGTATGGATGCACCAGGGCCTGTAGTCATTGCAAATGAACTCAGATGCCTGTGCCACTTTGTGCAGCTGGCCTTGCATGGGTACTGGATGATCAAATCCAGGGCATCAGGCTTTGCAAGGAGGCACCTTTAACCTCCAAACCATCTCACCAGCCCATTAGCAATCTTTTGAGATGTGGCTTCAGAATCCACCAAAATTATACATATGGCTATTGTAAAG
The DNA here is from genome assembly GCA_036365145.1 of Orientallactaga sibirica. Lineage (NCBI taxonomy): Eukaryota > Metazoa > Chordata > Mammalia > Rodentia > Dipodidae > Orientallactaga > Orientallactaga sibirica. The sequence continues at coordinate 1,425,371 of JAEOAD010001031.1, forward strand.
GCAATTAAGTCACTCTCTCCTGAGAAACTCACACCCACGTTCCTGGGTATACGCTCCTGTAACTGCCTCACTAGTAACCTGCACGCTGAAATCTGTGGTAAAATCTCTCTTAATAACCTCTAACAGCTTCATACTCACAATTCTTTTCTGTGGTAAAGTCACAAATCCCGGCTTCCCCTGAGCAGAAATCACTGCTGCTTTGGGTGGCAACATTGGCTGTGTCTACAACCCACATACTACTATTGTTGCCAAATGAATAAATCATTGAGTCTGGTGGCCTAAGAATGTAATGCCATATAGATGGGAGACTGGGGCAGAAGGATGGCAAGTTTGAGGCCAGCTAGGGCAATGGATCTGTGTCAATATCAAATTTAAAAAGGCTCAATGGTAGAGCACTTCCCTAGCATGCATGAAGCCTTGGATTGTGTCCTAGCAAAGACAAAACAAAACCATGTCTGGGGGTTGGGGATTTAGCTCAGTGGATGAGCGCTTGCCTAGCAAGCGCAAGGCCCTGGGTTCGGTCCTCAGCACCGGGAAAAAAAAAAAAAAAAACATGTCTGGTTTGAACTCTTTTTTTTTTCCTGCAAGTCTGTTATTTCTGAGGTCCCAGATTGTGTTATAGAGGGATGTTGGTAGGTTGTGAGAGCCACTTTATGACCTTGAAAAGCAAGAATCCATCACCTCCTTTGGTTGAGAGCACCAGCAGAAGAGAAGCAGCCGCAGCAGCAGACAGGTAAATATGGAATGAACCTGACAGCACTGGGGCCTGTTTGAACCCCTCCCAGCATGCACCACCCATGGGAAAGAAAGAATTCTGTTGACTTTCTGCGGCCTGGCTTGGCCCCATCAGCAGAGCTCTCTTTAGAGAGGAGAGATGGTATCTGCTGGTATGGATTAAAGCACATTAACAGGGAAGCATATGGTCACTTACCAAGCACCTGCTCCCACACTGAGCCAAGGTTAACAAATTAATGAAAAGGAAGTGTGTGGCATAAACGTGGAGCTTTATTAAACATGAGATCATCGCTCCCAGCTATCTTCATTTTACAGGACTCTAACTGAAAGAAAGTCCTCCTTCCGTGCATGCACTCTGGAAACTGTCCCTGTAATAGCTAATCTCATTTTCTGAGCACAAACAGCCAATGTTCACTGTGTGGTGGAAAGGATGGAGGCTATTCTAGAACAGTTTTATTGAGATGATGTTAGAAGAAACAGTGTTATTTATTTGAGGACAGCGTCACGTTTTCTTTTGTTCCTTCAACAGGTTACTAATTACAGGAGTAGTAATTAGCCTTGACAGAGAGTACACAGAACGGTAAGTGGATACTGTGTGCTCAGAGGGGCCTCGGCAATGCCAAACTTATTATTTGCAGGCGGCGCTAATTATCCTTATTATACTGCATGACTCTTCTTTCTTGAATTATGAGTGGAAAAGTGCTGAATAGAATCTTTTTTCCAAAGTGCCCTGAACTGTAGAGGGAAATGAAAATCACAAACAATGAAAAGCTCATTAGACAATGAGAGCGATCATCTATAAAGGCATTCGCAAGGAGCTTCCCTTTTCCTGCTCCATAGAAATGTAAAGTGCTTTTCAGAAAATGTTCATTTTTTTTGCACATGGATGATGATGATGATGGAAGGAAGGAACAGAGCTAGTCCTGGCTCAGTCTCAAGGCAGTAGCAACAGCAGCAGGAAGGAGAATGGCAGGCCACAAATCTGCACAGAGTTAGCTGATCATGAAGAGCCCGAGCAAGAACCAAGTTGATTTGCTTCCTTTACTGATTATTTATTTGCAAGGCTGGAGATGGAACCTGGAGCCTCACACATGCTAGGCAAGTGCCACTGAGCTGCATCCCCAACCCTAGACTCCAGGGCTTTATAGGTGTGTGGTTATGTATCCAGGCAATGAAGGCTGTCTCTGATCTGGGGAGAAATCTCAGTTGACCTCCAGTGTTTCCGCAATCCTTTCTCTTTTGTCCCTCCTCTGATGCCATCCTGCCCTTACAATGATCCATGAACAAGACCCCACGGTTGGTGTGTGCTTTTATAGGGCCACCCCTCTTGAAATGTGGCTTGCAGTTATCCCAGTGTCCTCTCTGTCTCTCTCCTTGAGACTGACGTACTTACATGTTAGAATGTATCTGTGCCTGTGCTCCAATCAGAGCTCAAGTGGGGAGAGAAGATGCTGGGTACAAAGAGGGGGCCAAGCCACCCACACAGCAGGACCATGGTGAATGCAGCTGCTGACTGCTGCAAACGGGAGGGCCTCTGGGCACATTAGTCACCTACAGGCCAACTTCACCCCCAGCTCAAGTCTGTTCTGTTCTGTAAGACATTAATTAACTCCAACCATTATATGGGAAAGTGCCTGTGCTCGCTTTAGCCTCTTATTCCCTCACAGCAGCTTCCGGTTTTCAGTTGTTACCAGTTAGCAGCCTTTAGATTCCAAAACCGACAGCATGCAGGAGTTCACAGGAGTTCAGGAAGGGGCAGATTCTTTTTAAGGACACCCAGGCTCTGTAAGTTGACACCAACTAAGAACACAGCTTTGCTTCCAAATTATGGAGTGAGTCAACCCTTTTATTTAGCATGTCAACAATTACATGCTCATTGAATGGGGTTAAAATATTCTTAAACTGAAAGTCGTGGGCTCCCTGGATGGGTTTAGAAATCTCAGTCCAGAAAAGCAGGCAAGTGATGAGGGCGCAATGTTGCCTCCCTGTAACGCTCCATCCTACGTGAGATTAGGAGAAGATATGTAATTCTTCAAGTAGGCGAATGCAGTAGCATATATTGGAGAAGAACCATCTAGTGCTTTTCTTTGTGGTGTTGTTCCATAGGTCAGATATGGCCCAGGTTCAATTGTCCAGACCCCAGCCTAATTCAATGCTATTAAGAGATTCATTATCGTGCCCCGTTGCTGCGGGCTCTCCCACCCTTCACGGAAGCCTATGGTGTCTGATTGGTACTTTTAGTTTATCTTTTCTTATTCTCACTAAAATGAAGGAAGTTCACATCATTATGCCCATGTCTTTGGAGTCTCCGAGCTCTCTACCCATTCCCCTCTCATCCTTTGACCACCTTGCCATGTTCACTCTGGGACTTGGGAACTACCTCCCTGGTGTGATGATTTTAATTATCTCTGGGCAAAGAGGTGGGCAGGCAACCTTCCCCCAGCTCTTCCCTCTGCATACCACCCAAGACTCCTTTCTTGCAAGGCAGTTTCTCTCCTCTCCATAAAACCCTCTCCCTAGCTCATGTGCATTCTCTTTCTCTCTCTCTTTCTCTCTGACTCTTTTGCACCCCCTTTTTCACCCCTTCTCTTTTTTCTCTCTGGTACATACATCCCCTTTCTCTTCTCACTCTCTCTTCCCCTTCTTCCTCTCCCCTGTTATAATAAAGTCTTAGATCCAAGAAACTATCTCTCTTGGTTCTCCACTGCAAAGCACAAAGCCCAACACAAATATTTTACTATCATTTGTTCTCATTGAATGTGGAACTCCTTAAACTACTCACCCAAATATGGCAATTATCAATTTGACAAGGGACTAAATTGAAATCCAGCTGCCATGTTCACACACATTTGATCATAGTGCTCATGGATAAGTCTGATCTCTAATGGCTTGATTGAAGAGTATAAGATGTTAAAAAAATACTTAAATTATTCTAGTAAAAAATACTTTTCAACTAATTTGGTGATTGTTGCAATCAGGTTCGCATTGCTGGCAGAAATCACCTGGCCAAGAGCAGCTTTTGGGGGAAAAAGGTTTATTTTGGCTCAAGGGGAAGCTCCATGATGGCAGGGGAAAATGACAGCATGAGCAGAGGGTGGACATCACCCCTGGCCAACATCAGGTGGACAATAGCAACAGGAGAGTGTGCCAAACACTGGCAAGGGGACACTGGCTATAATACCCATAAGCCCACCCCCAACAATACACTGCCTCCAGGAGGCGTTAATTCCCAAATCTCCATCAGCTGGGGACCTAGCATTCAGAACATGTAAGTTTATGGGGGACACCTGAATCAAGCCACCACAGTGATCACACACTTTTTCCTTTTGGAGAAAAGGAAGGGGACAGTGCAGAGGAGTGGTCTGCCAAAAGTGACCAACACTGCAGTTTTAACTGCCCCTGATTTCCAACAAGCCCCAAGAAAGTTACGTACACCCCAATGCTCTCCTCTACAGAGTGTGACAGTAATGCCATCCGCAATTTATTTCAAGCTTATCAATGCAGACAGAAGTTCCATCAGTGACAGAAGCAGCTTCTTCCAGACATTTAAGCAGAGAGAAACCATCACCAGTCAGCAACCACCAAAAGCAACAAACACAAAACTGGCAACAAACATGGGGGACCCAGGTAAAGCTCAGACCTTTCTGAAGACCTTTTGGCTGGAATTCAGGTCAGCCTCCAATATACCCTGGACCCCAGGATCCACCCTTATGGCACCTCCTCCAGCCAGGTGGCTGGAGACAAGCGTTCATAAGACACCTGACCCTATGGGGACAGACACACAAACTACCACAGCCTTCAACGCAGGGGTTACTAGAAAGATGCTCAGGGAAAGACTGAGACATTGCCCATATGTGGATATGAACTACTCCAGGGAGAGTCACAATTAAGTGTCGTTTCAATGGGCATGTACGGGGTTTTGCTGGCCCCCAAGTTAATTGTCTAAAGGTTGCTAAGAAGCCACCCTCTGCCCACTTTCAGCATTGTTCAGAAATGTAGTTAACAATAAGGTTAAAAGCTCCACAAAAGGTGAACTTATGAGGAGTATTATATAGGTCTAAAACAGGGGAGTGAGAGCAACTTAAGGTCCCAATCATTTTGGCTCTAAGTCAGCATAATCCAGCTGACCTCTACATCCTAGATGGAGGTGGCTTTGGAACTACGTCATTTGGCGCTAAGTGAGCCTTGTTTATTGCTTGTCTTTGACAGGCTGCCCTTTGGGTATCTCTGTGGGACACTTGGGCTGTATCATGGCATGTCTTGTCTCTTGTCTTTTGCAGCAGATTACATCCAGGGCACAGAGTGTCCTCTCTCTCCCAGCCTTTCCTCTCCATGTCACCACCGTTCCCTAACTCTCCATCCTGCCTCAAGTAATAGCACTTAGTTTAAAGGGGTTAAGTTACATTATTTTTCTTTAAAAAAAAAAAACTCAAGATGAGTGCTAGAACCCACAAAAATTAAATAAACATCATCATCATCATTATTATTGCAACATAATCATTGAAAATGTGATGACATGTATTAGCATATCAAGGCTCATTATCCCCATGGTGTAGGAAGACAATAATGACTCATCCAGAGCCACCATCCTGTGAAATTGGAAGGTAGTAAGCTTCAGTATTATACAAGCTCTACATAGAGAATTTTTTAAACCTCACATTTGAGTGTATCATTGATCTTAAGCCCTCAGTGGTCTCCACTGTTCTTATGATAAAGCCTAAATCTCAGGATTGACTTTGCAAAGCCCTTTGTGACTGGGCCTAGCTTGAATATTTTGCTCTAAACCTGTGCTCTCCTCTGCTGGGACACTTCCCTTTCCCCCAACCACTCTCTCAGCCAATAGCTAAGCATCCTTCCACTTCATACTTCCGTAGGTTTTCCAGTTCTATATACCTGACAGGGTGTCCTTCTGTTCTTCTACTATAGCACAATAGCTTATTATGTCTCTTTTTCTGTTGATTATGCAGAACACAGCTGTTGCTCCAAAGACATTGAGAGACAGCTTATTCTAAGCCAAATATGAGTGATGGTGACCTAGGGATAGCGATTTAGGTTGTCCTAAATGACATGTTCCACCACGGAAGCCGTTCCATAACCTTACAGAGTAAAAGACAGTCAGGGAGCATGGTGTTACGGGTTTTCATACTGTTGAGTTCTCTGACTTGTGACCACACCCCCCAAAAATAGGCACATGAATGAGAAGTGAGTAAGGCAAATGATATTTATTAAAGAAGAAGGTAGGCAAGCGCCAAAGTGTCAGGTAAGCATGCTTGGGATTTTGGTCACATCCAAAGAAGAAAAAAAGGAAGAAAAGGCAAAGTTACACTTCCTGAGTTAGAGTTCAGAAAGCCTGAAGGGATCAGCCAAGAGGGACTAAGAGAAACTGCCAGAAGGGAGGGTCTTCTTTGGATATAATTACATTATCTTACTAAGGAATAAATATCCCTCTCACCTCCTTACCATGCCTACAGCTGAGGAGACGTCTCTTGGCCAGTGACCCACAGGTTCAGTTGGATTAACTCTTAAGGGAGGAGACCATAATCTTATAGTTTATATCTTAGAATGTCATGTCTCCTCTTAGGGCCAGAGGTAAAAATCCAATTAGCTTTCCCTTCAAAAAAAGTTCTCTACTTCCATCTTCCTTCCTTTCACATGGTTTATAAATCTATGGAGGATGACTGCAATGTTTCCCTTTCTTGTGTTACCAGAGAAACAGAAGGTGGGGGTGGAGGGGTCTGTCCACCATGATGGTCAAGTCTGCTAATGTCTGCCTGTCTACATTTGATAGGTGGGTCACAGCAAAGTAGGGAAACCGCTGCTATAGGTTTTAGATGCTATCTGATGACATTTTTAGGTTTGGGTAAATAAAAGCTTGCTGGTCTGAGCTGATGAGCTGAAGGTTTTGCCTCGTCAGGTCAGATACAGAGGTGGGAGATAAATGGCTTGAAGGGGACTGGAGACAGAGCAAGATAATTTTGACTCTAGACCTTGAGCATTATGACTCTCCACAGTCACTAAGTTCAAACCAGTGAATCAGCCCATAGGCTCATGAACATATATAGGCTTCTTCAAGAAACTTCTGTCCACATTGTGAACTAATACTTTAGAATTGCTTCTGTCTTCTCTCCCACTAGCCTGAGAGCTCCTTGAGGACAAGAATGTGAGTGTTGAGTTCACTTCAGTTGCATATGGTTGGCGCATATATCTATATATGATTCAATTATATAACAAATGGTATTCAGTCTGTATGAATGCAATGCCATATACTCACTCGTTATGCGAGCTGCACAGTCCAAATGGATCTGTAATTTAAAATTAGATTCAGCCTCATTCTAATACATAAGGTATGAATGAGCCTGGTTCATCCTATTACCATGCCACTGGAAAATTCTACATGGAGGTTAAGGTTTGGGTCATCTGCCAGTATTATACACATCAATGTTTCATCTTTGGGGTGGGAGGAGCTGATGAGGGGCAGCTCTGGGGAAGGAGATGTCTGATGCTTCATTTGCATAGCAAGCAGAGTACTTGTGATGCACTGGATGCAGATGGGAGGAGAATGAAGCTCCTCCCACCAACCTAGCACAGGTACTGATCATCTTCATAGTGCGAGAAATATGAGAGACAGAGAGAGAGGAAGGGAGGGAGGAAGGGAGGGAGAGAGAGGAGAGGGAGGGAGGGAGAGAGGGAGAGAGAGGAGAGAGACAGAGAGGCGTGCTGTCCTGTCTGACTTGGCTTGTGTGGTCATTCTCAAGCTCTAGACTCATGTCCAACAGGAAGCATCCAGAGGAGACATGAGCCCTCCTTCACTGGCCAGGCTGCTGCCAGCGCCCGCCATACTTCTAGGTTTAAAGTGGGAAAGCAGTTTCTCAGGAATTGTGGAACACAGGGACAAAGTGAGGAGATCCCTACAGCGGGCAGTTCTGGCACGTGGAGCTTCTCCCCTGTGAACCTGAAATTCAGATTTTCTGGTGAAGGGTTTAAAGTATGGTGTCTGTTGACAGTTTTGAGCCATAATGTTGTTTGGATCACTCTGCAAATACTATTTATTCTGCCCAAACAACAGCCTTGCTTTACAGCCCTCTCCAAGGTGTCCCTCTTGCTGCCATTAGATTTTCTTTTGTTGTTTGTTTGTTTTTCAAAGTAGGCTCTCGCTCTAGCCCAGGCTGACCTGGAATTCACTATGTAGTCTCAGGCTGGCCTCGAACTCACAGTGATCCTCCTACCTCTGCCTCCTGAGTGCTCGGATTAAAGGCCCAGCTGCCATTAGATTTTCAAGCAGCCAAAATGCTGTACTTAGAGATCTACGCCCGTGGAAATGTATAGACTCTTGGTAGGGTTACTCTTCGACTATAAAAATGAAAGAGGCCAATTTTGTTTATGTATCACAGTGAACTATTTATCTGGCTAAAAGTCAGGTTGCCATCAACTGACAGGACAAAACATGAGTCAATGGCTAAGAAAACTTGAAAAGGCTTAGATATAGCTGCTTTTAGCTTTCTGAGAGTCCGGTGCCTGGTTAAAATAGCAGATGCATTAATATCTCCCGAGCATTACACAAACACTACAGTCAGGGCAAAGCTAACCTTCTCACACTTGTTAACAATTTGGGTTCAGCGTGACCCTTCATGATCTGTTGCCAGCATCTTCCTAAAGTTACATTACTGCAGTGGTTGAGGTGGTAGGAGACGAGGGACTAGGAGAAGAGAGACGCAAGTCTCCTGTTCCAGCACTGAGGCATCTGCTCACTTCTGCCCTAGAACAGGTTCATGGTATTAGTGTGTCAACAGAATGATGCTACAGACGCTGATGAAATGAAGCGCAGGAAGAAAATGCATTTGCCCATGGAATGGTCGAATTCTGCCCTCAGGAGAAAAAGGTCTGATGTCTGTGCTTTTTCATTTTCCTTTGAAATCTCCACTGTGTCACGGGCAATAGTGGCACTGTGCCAGTGAAGATGATCGTTGTCTTAACAGACAAGCAGATATATGTACATTCCAGAATCCTCTGTCAAGAAATGCCCATAGGGCTGGAGAGATGGCTTAGCTGTTAAGGTACTTGCCTGTGAAGCTTAAGGATCCATGGTCAACCCTCCAGATCCCACATAGGCCAGACACAGTGAGGTAAGCGCAAGGTTGCACATGCCCACTAGGTGGCGCAAGTGTCTCAAGTTGGACTACAGTGGCTGAGGACCTGGTATGCCAATTCTCTCTCTCCTCTCTCTCTGTCTCTCTCATTCTCTCTCTCAAAGAAATGCAAGCTGGGTGTGGTTGAGCATGCCTTTAATCCCAGCACTTGGGAGGCAGAGGTGGGAAGATTACCGTAAATTTGAGGCCACCCTGAAACTACATAGTTAATTCCAGGTCAGCCTGGGCCAGATTGAGACCCTACCTCAAAAAACCAAAGAAAGAAAAAGAAAAGGAAAAAGAAAAAGAAAAGAAAGAAATGCCCATAATGTCAGGAGAGGTCAAACAAAGTGATAAGGGATTGGGAGGGCTGCAAGGGCTTCCACATATTGAGATCCCGTCCATAGTCCTTCCTCTTCAAGGTCACGTCCAATGCCCCGTCCCGTGGCTGCTTCACAGGATGGGGAGTGTGGCTGGTTCGAACACTGCTGTTTCCAGGCACTAAGCCCATGTGCTCTTTTTCCCAGCAAGCATTGTAGCAAAGGTGGATTAGCACCTGTATGCTGGAGAGCCCAGCACTCCCCTTGGTGACCTGAATCAGGTGACCTCAGCTCTCTGAATGGAGGCGCTAAAGTTCAGGCAATGCCCCAGTGGTGTGTACCAACCACCCTGCCCTCCTTCCACACCCCACAAAGAAGAACAGGTTCCTGATGCAGTTGAGTCTGGTCTCTTGCTGACATCTTTGTTTGGCTTTTGTCTTCCTGTGACTCACCAGCAATCCTAACACCCCAGTCCAAGGCCTTGGATGAACATTAGACACTGCTCTTCCTATAACACCGCAGGACAGGTAGTGCCTTGTTGGGGCAAATACATTCAAATCTCACTGTTGGGGGCTCTACCATGTCTTTAGTCTATAGATCAGACAATCAAGGTTGCCCATGAAATTATCACAGTCCTCCAAGACTAGTTCACAAGACTGAAATTATTCCCGTCATCCCCCAGCTTCTTCTGCTTAATTAATGATAAAATACCTCAATGATGAAGGTGAGGACTAGATCCAATGCAAGCCTCTTCCAAAAGGAGGAGAGACATTTGACCTGGGGACTTGTTGATTCGCATATTCTGAAGAAAACAGACTTCTTTGTACCGCTTGCCTGCTTTGCATTGCTTTTAGCAGAGCGAGAGTATTTACGTGAAGCTACAAATTTGCAAGCAGATTTTGGTATTGAGATAGATCCACATGAAATTTTGGGGGTTCTTTTGTAACTACAGTTTTTGAAGCAAGCCCAACATACTGGTCTTTTTTTGTGAGAGCAAGTGAGACAGAGAGAGAGAGAGAGAATTAGCACACGAGGACCTCCAGTCACTGTAATTAGAACTCCAGGTGTGTGCACTCCCTTGTGCACATGTGCAACCTTGCACGTGCATCATCTTGTGTGTCTGGCTCATGTGGGATCTGGGGAGTGGAACATGGGTCTTTAGGCTTCACAGGCAAGCATTTTAATTGCTAAGCCATCTCTCTAGCCCTACATTTATTTTTTAAGCAGCATATAAAACTGAAAGTGTGTTCATATGAATGGGTATCCTATGATGTTTCAATACATATACAGATTATGTAATGTTTAAATCAGGGTAAGCAGAGTTTTGTTTTGGATTGGTCTTGTCATTTTATGCCACAGTGAATCTTCTTTAGTGGCCATTCTGTGTGTGGGATGGGTAAAGGATGGAAAGTCTTTGAGTTTTTAATATCATATATATATATAATTTCTAAAATTATAATGAATAAAGTGTGAAACATTTTAAATGACAATATTCTGAAAAGTAAAAGAATTTATAAAATTCCTTTAATATATATTAAACATATATATTTATTTATTTATTTAAATTTATATATTCCGGGATTGAGTGATGGCTTAGCAGTTAAGGTACTTGCCTGTGAAGCCTAAGAACTAATGTTTGAATCCTCAGGTCCCACATAGCCAGATGCACAATGACACAAGTGTGCAATGTCACACATGTGACACAAGGGAGTGCATGTGTCTGGAGTTAGTTCACAGCAGCTGAAGGCCCTGGTTCACCCCTCCTCTCTCTCTGTCTCTCTGCCTCTTTCTCTCAAAATAAATTTATATACTCATATGATATATTTGTTATATTATATAATTATATATTTTAGATTGTTTTATGATAATTATATAATAAATCATATGATTAATATAACTAAATCCATTTAAATATTTTATATATAAAAATGACCTTTTATGGGATAACTTGTCTAGAACCTAGGTAAAATGTGGACTTCTACCAGATATTACCAGTTGAAGACATTGAGTGGTTATCTTGGAATAAGGCTAGCATAGCACTTCTTCATACTTGAAGCACTCAGTAAATGACCATTACTGTCTGTAATCATCACAGAAAATCAGCGGAGTCCCTGAGGGGACAACTATTGTAATTGCCTCCCCACTTTTTGCATCCTTGGACATTAGCCTGGAAGGCATCTCTAAGGGGACTTAGTGCTAATTAGGCAATTTTTAAAAACTCTCCATTTGTGGAATTACTTACAGGGGAGCCAAGCATCCCTTAAAATGTTGCTGAGTATTGTTTAGTGGCTCATACAGAAACTTTGGCTGCTTATTTAAGGTGTTTCATTAAAAAATAATGAAATAATAGAAAAATGATGGAGACATTAAGAAAACCTTCTTAGAAATAAGTGGGCATTCCAGAGAAGTCATTGTGCAAATTTACTCACAGCACTAAGAACTGTGCCCTGGACCTTGTTCCGCCTGACACCTCATGTGACACACGAGTCCACCTCCATTCTTAAATTTTCTTTTACCTAGGAAATAAGACATCTTTTCTCCATCGCTTGATCCCAATAAAGCTAACAATGAAAGAAGTGACATGAAGCACTTTGAGTAGCTGAAATTATATCTTATTACAGAAATCATCCAGGTTCTGGACTGTGAGAGATCACTGAAAAGTAAATATGCCATCATCTGTCAAGCTAGTGCAGCCGGGCAGCTCGGGTACTCCAGTCTCTGTCTGGACATGTTCTCTCTTTAAAATACTGGCCATTTTGCTGGGCGGACATCCCTCCAGTTTCATCATGCTTTCTTAAAGAAAATGGTTCTGAGGTTAACTTTATTCAATTCCTAAACTTTGTGGGATATAATCACAGATGTCTAAAAATGTAAACACATCCTTGTTAGAACACATGCTGCCTCTTTAGGAAACCAGATGCCAGTCACTCCACAGGTAGCCAGTTGGCCTGCAGCAGGATCTCTGAAAAGCTTCTCCTCCTGTCCTTGCTGTGGGCACAATGACAATCAGGCCCCATCCTATGCTGCCTGGGGCCCAGGGCTGAGAAAAAGTAGGACCAAACCCTTGTTGCCAAGCACCCGCAAGGCCACTAGAGTATAGTGCCTTTCTGACAACCCACCTCCACCTGGCCCTATCCAGCACCTCCATGACTGAGCACTTGGGCTGGGCACGTAGCATGGGGCCTGAGCATCTGTAAAAGTGAAGAATTCCCTTTGTTCTTTGGACCTGAAGACCCTCTTTCTAGCTTTAGACTCATGCTATGCTCTTTCATATCTTCCCACTCAGATTCTTGTTGCTGGGACAAAAATCAGTTTAAAGGAGGGGAAAGGTTTATTTCCACCTACAGTTCCAGGTCACAGTCCATCATGGCTGGACAGGCATGGCGCCAGGAGCTTGAGGCAGCTGATCACATTCAGAACAGTGAGGAAACAGAGAGTGACAAATGCTACTGCTCAGCCAGCTTTTTTTTTTTTTTTTTTTTTTTTTTTTTCAGTTTTTCAAGGTAGGGTCTCACTCTAGCCCAGGCTGACCTGGAATTCACAATGTAATCTCAGGGTGGCCTTGAACTCACAGCAATCCTCTTACCTTTGCCTCCCGAATGCTGGGATTAAAGGTGTGCGCCACCACACCCGGCAGCTCTCTCCTTTTTATACAGTTCAAAAGCCCAGCCAATGGGATGGTGGCACCCCTAGTTAGAGTGGGTCTTCCCAACCTAATTAATCCACATAACCCCTCCAAGGTGATTGTAGGTCATGTGTTAAGTTGACAATCAATGGAACTATCACATACGGTAATATACTAACCTCCTCCCTAATAACCTTTCCTCACCAAAAAAAAGAAAAAAAAATTCGTCTTTCATCTGAGAGTCCCTCAAATGAACACACATCTACAGTCTTTCTTTTAAATCTTAAAAACCTTTTTCTAGAAATTAACTTAATGGGACACTTTACAACCCTAAAGTGGTTTTCTAGTCTCTTTTTCTTTCTTTTCAATTTATTTTTGGTTAAATGATCTAAGCAACATGGGATTGTTTTATAAACTTGAAAATTAGAAAAATCTTCTCACTTTTTTTAAAGGACCTTTTATGCCAACGTTCCCAATTCCTAGGAGATCACTGCTTTCCTGGAAGTGTGGACACATCCTTTCTTCCATATCCACTTTCAGAAAGTCACCCACAGAGCCCCCATGTATAAATAATCATTGAATCGAATTAAATATAATCTTCCTACGTTTAATCACATGAAAACCATAGCTTTACACATAGTTTTCAGTTTTGTCCATCTGAAGCCATATTTTAGTTAACAGCTTATTATACTGATTTACAACTTGTATGTGCTTCAGCAGATGGTGAGTGGCCTCTGTGTGTTCTCTGGATTCAGCTCCACTGTGGCTGGGAGCACAGCCGCAGCAGGGAGCCTGCTCCAACATGTGCAGCCCTAAGACTCCTTCAACTGCCTGTCCCAGTATGTGCAGCCCTAGGAATCCTTCAATAGGCACCTTGTCGCTACTGGAGCCTTTCCTGGGAATCCTGATGAGAAGCAAGGGAAGGACAGTGGGGGCTGAAGAAAGAAGACAGAAGAGAGCTGATCATGCATTTTATCCTTGTGCTAACGACCATCACACTCACAGGGTGAAGCCTTGGCAGCTTATCTGTTATTCTATGAGCCTGAGGACCTGGACAGGTCATGTTCTGAGCTGAGGACAAAGAGTAAATTGTTGTAGAAGGGATCCAGTGAGTGCATGAATGGATAGTGAACAAAGGAGAGCCCCGAGATCCTGGAATCCTAGATCTGGTAAGGACAAGGCTGAAAGCAAACTTGGAAAGCATTTATGAGTAATGTGCATTCCTTCCAGTGGACTATGAAAGTGTCAGCACCGTGGGCTGGTAATCAGGTGATATTTTAACCCTAAATATGATTACCAACATAGAACGTTCTAGTGGAAATTGTACCTCACTTTTTAAAAGCCACATACCTCGCGTAACACAGCGAGGTAAAACTTCCTTTGATACTGTGGATGCCAAGTAGACCTGCTTCTCCATGTAGGATATTTTCCAGTTCCCCATGAATGCCAAAACACATGGCCAGCACTGAATCCTGTATCTGCTATGTTTTCTCCTATATGTATACAAAGTCATGATAGAGCTTCATTTATATTAGACACAGTAAGGAATTAACAATGGTAATAAAAATAGGGCGCTTAACACTATCCTGAAATGTGAATGTGATCCCTGGCAACATATCTTATTGGACTCACACATGGCTTTTTCTTTCCTTGTTGAGCCAAGAACCTTTCCCTTCCTAGTTAGAAGCACTTTAAGGCTCCTCTTAGACAAATCGAAACGGCCGTCAGCACTGCACTTGAACTTTGGGACTAAGATTGGACTAGGTAAGAGTTATTTGAATGTCAGCAGTGCGAGTCTCTAACAGTTTGTTTTGTGTGGGGGAAGGGGAAGAGTGGATAGGGGGAGACACAAAACTGAACCCAAATTGAACTGGTACCACAGAATCCTATATCTTAGAAGTTAGACTAAAAGGTGGAACCCCTAATAGGACCTTAGGGGGAGCACCTGAATTGAAGAGCCCTGGAGAGGGTGAGACAAAGCCTAACCTTAAATTTCTCCTGTTTCTCTTTCTTCTCTGTCTTTTTCTTTTTGTTTTTCCCTTGGTGCTGGCCTGTAATTCCCTGTACCAGGATATGGTTTACATCCACAATTAGCTGTTGATCAGAGAGACCTACTAGATCTCCCTAAAACAAACAAGACAGACTTCTGTCAGAGCACTTGATTACCCACCAGAGGTTAATGGTAAGACCATACTGCTGAAGACATCATACTCTGTCAGCACGGACCATGGAGAGACCTGTTGGAATCCAGAAGAGAGCCAGTCCCCAGACAGTTAGCCCATCTAGTGCTGGAAGACACTACATGAGCTACTGGGGGAAAGTGGCCAACACCTGTCAGAGTAACTCAAACTCTAAGCGACTCAGAAGCAAACAACCTGACGTGATGCTCGCACAAGTGCAATAGTGGCACACAGCCATGGTGGGTAACCAACTGCTCTTGGATTGACTAACAGATCTGCTCAGTGGAAAGGAAACCATATCTGGAAATGGGAAACAAATCAGAATCATATCCAGATAATGATTCTGCTTTTGAATGTCAAGCTCCCACTAATCTTGGCATATAAGAGGGTCTACACCTTTTAAATTCTCTCTAAATTAATAATGGTTATCCCATTTAACTGGTATTGATTTTACTCTCCATTGGAGAATCTGCTTCTCTTTTTCAGATGGGATGGGAATCTGAGGAGATGAATGACCCAGTGCACTTCACCCTGGCCCCAGCTGAAACCACAGAGAAATTGGGAAAATGAGCAGGAGTGCTGCTTTCTTGGTGAACCTGATATCAGCACAAAGGTGAAGGAGACAGACACTGAGGACACTCACCACCTACCAAACCAGAGATCCAGAGGCTCCTAAGAGCCCATCACTGAAGTAGACTTAAAGTGCACCCAACATGGCTCAAGGAATTTTGTGGGAGAGGGTGGAAAGATTGTTAGAGCCACAAGTTGGGACACTTTGCACAGAGACATTGACTCTCACCCATAACTGACTGCTGCCCCCACAATGCACCACCCACAATCCCCATGGGGTTGACCTGCATCCACAATGAGGAGGGCCTCTTCAGAAAGGGGCAGGGAGGAGGGAAACAATGGTGCCCACATGTGTTGTTTGCATAGTAAGAATGTCAATATATAATAAAAATAAATTAAAAAAAAGAAAAGTACCTGGTTATTAACAAGCAGGCAATGTATACAATGTGGGTGTGCTGGACAAAGGGACGATTCATATCCCAGGCAGGATGATGCTAGATAATGCACAATTTTATCATGTCACTCAGAATGGCGATTAACTTAAAACATGAATTCTTGGGCTAGAGAAATGGCTTAGCAGTTAAGGTGCTTGCCTGAGAAGCCTAAGGATCCAGGTTCAATTCCACAGAACCCACGTAAGGCAATATGGTGGCACATGCATCTGGAGTTTGTTTGCAGTGGCTAGAGGCCCTGGCGTGCCCATTCTCTTCCTTCCTCTCTCTCTCCCTTTCTCTCTCATAAATAAATAAATATAAAATTTTAAAAAGATATGAATTATTTGTTTATGGAATTTGCTAGTAAATATTTTGGACCACAAATGACTAGGACTCACCGAGACTGCCAAAGCTGACCCTATTATCAGCCTGACTGTTCTTGAGTTTGATTATATATCAGCCTTATCTTGGACACTATAAAGTAATAATACAGTGAAGAATTGAGAGGTAGTAAGTTCAAAGTAAGGAAGGATCTGTTTACGTACTGAACTTGCTGTGTTAGCCTCATTCAGAATAAGCTTGCTGCTGTTGACCAAATGACAGCCAAAACTGGGGAAGACTTTCTGCTGCCAGACCCCAAAAAAGCAATGCTTTCATCTCTAGGATCAATGCTTACAAATATGAAAGACCCCCAAACAAAAACTCAAGCACCAATAAAAAACATGGGTCACCTTCTCATTTGTCTGTATCAGCTATGCTACTACTGGGCTTAGACATCCATACTATAATGTGGTGACTTCATTTCTACAAATTTACCCTAATATATTAATATATATTTATATAACACATTAATTATATATTACCCTAATGCAAATATATATATAACCCTAATATATATTTTTATCCCAGCGTTGTGTATCTTAATGAAACACTAAAAATAATCTTGTTTTGCTCTAGGAGTCTGGATCAAGGACAATACATTATAAAACCCTTAAAAAGCATTGCCAGTTGTGAGGGAAAAGAATCCCACATTTTGTCAAACAAAAAGAATAATTTATAAAATAGTATGGCCATATATTTCTCCATATCCATGGGAGGTTGAGTCCAAGACTCCCTACAGACACCTAAGTCCATGGGTGCTCAAGTCCCTTATAGAAAATGGTCTAGTGTCACATACAACTTGCATTCTTTATCTGCCTGTGTGCATTGTGTGTGGGCAGGTGCTGGGCATCAAACCCAGGGCCTCATGTTCTACCACTGAGCTATGCCACATACATGCTTGTCATACTGCCTTGCTTAGGTAATAATAAGAGAAAGAAATATCTGTACATATTTAGTTCAGACAAGTCCCGCCCCCCCCCCACATCTCCATTCAGAGTTGGTGGAATCTGTCATTGCTGAACCAACAAACACCAAAGACCAGCTATGCAATGTGATTCAGCTGTTGTTTTCAAGTTCTTGTGTGTGCTTAGAAAAATGACTACTGTGCTAATAGAGCAACCGGCTAAAAGTATTTATTCCTGGGTGAAATTAGAGATGATTTGGACTTTCATCTTTGTGCCATTCTCCATTTTATATTTCTTACAATGAACATGCAAATTTGGTATGTGTGTGTATGAATATTCATAGGTATGTGGGTGCACACGTGTGTGCAGGTATGTGGAGAAGACAGGGTCTCTCATTTGAACCAAGAGTTCATTGATTTGGTTAGACTGTCATCCCTGGGATCCTTCTGTCTTTGCCTCCCCAGTACTGGAAACACATACACCTCCCTGGCTTTTACATGGGTGCTGGGATCTGAACTCAGGACCCCATGCTGCACAGCAAGCACTTTAACCACTGAGCCATCTCCCCAGCCCCTCAACATATAATTTTTTTTTAATTTTGTTATTCTAAACAACAAAAATGACCTGCTATCAGCATTCTATTTTGGATCCTGGAATACTGTTGAGTTCTACATCACCCCCCACTTTGCAGAGCCCCTCACGAGGCCCTCTCATCCCCTGTACTATTTGAATATGTATGTGCTGTATTTACGGGCATGTGACTGTTGTTTTCAGGCCTATGTCAAGTTCAGTCTCGTATCCTCGACCTGAAATAAATAAAAAGTCATAAAGCAGAGCTGGGGAGATGGCTCAGTGATTAAAGGCACTTGCTTACAAAGCCTGGGTTTGATTCTGCACTACCCCACGTAAAGCCAGATGCACAAAGTGGCACATGCATCTGAATTTTGTTTGCAGGGGCAAGAGGACCTAGTGTGCCCATTCCCTGCCCCCTTCTCTCTCATTCTCTCTCTCTCTCCCTGCAAATAAATAAATAAAATATATTTTTAAAGTCACAAAGCAATCCAAGGTTTTCTCAAAGATCCACAAAATATTAACTCAGGCATGTCCTAAACCCCTCCTCACCCTGAACCTAGTCTTCCACCCTCACACTTGGTTGAGTGCTCCAAAGACTTTTAAGTCAAAACATCATAGCAAGCCAGGTACAGTGGTGCACACCTCTAATCCCAGCACTGAGAAGGCTGAGACAGGAGGATCATGAGGCCAGCCTGGCCTACATAGTGAGGCTGTCTTACAAAAACAAAACAAAACAGAACAAAACAAAAACCCCCACAAAACCAAAAATCCTCATAAGTTCGCTGTGACGTGCTCTAAATGGACTTGTCTAATTGGCAGGACTTAAGTGAGCAGCACACTCATCACCCTGTGAGCTTATCACCCAGGTTTAATGGGTTAATGAAATGCACCAATGTGCATTCCCTTTGTTAGAGCTCCATTGATAACCACGATCACATTTTCTCAAAGGGAAAAATCAAACATTAAAAAAAATCTTTTTTTCCAGGAAAATTCTACATTTGTTAATTGAAAGAATTGTTCTCTCCCGGGGGGGGGGGGCGCGGATTCCCATCTCTTTCCTTTCTTTTCCTTTCCTTTCCTCAGGAGCAGGGGCAACAGGGACAGCTGACCACTCTACCTAAACCCTGGATTGGCCTCAGCTATAACGACACTATTGACGCAAGCCTTGGGATATTTCTGTCCTCCTTAGGCTCATAGTCACCATGAGCATTCCTTGGAATGCTTGCTGCAACCTTAGACAGCACAGCACATGACCCTCTGGCTGGTAATCGGGGACAATGCAAGCTAGTCTAGACTTTGGGCTTGTTCTGGTTCCAGCACGCCCAGCCAATCAATGCACATTAATCATTCCACTCTTGTAGTTACTGTGATTCAGCCTCGGTGACTCACCAGCATCACACACAGGGAAGTCTGTTGTGACTGGAGATGGGCCGAAGAACTTGAGGCAAGAAACGAGCCTTGCCTGAAGGTACAGAATATCCCAGCACTGGGTGACGAAAGGACCAAGGTGAGGCAAGAGGAGCTGTGCTTACAGCACGTGCAGGGCGCCTGCCGAGCATCGCCTGCACAGATCATTTATCTCTAGCCATGTGTTGTTTGGATTTGTAATTATTTTTCACTTATAGATGCATTATCTTTTCAAGTTCTTAATACACTCCAGAAGGGTCCACATGGCTTCCATCTGAGTCTTTCATGTCAGGAGACGTGGCCGCTGGGGTTCACGACACCTGCCAGTTGTCTTCTGCATGATGGTGCAGGAGCTTCTGGCAAAGTCTCAAATGTTGACCCAATAAAGGTGAGCTTTTCAAAGGTGCTGACAAGCTTGGTTGCCCAGGAAAACTTCTCTGGCCTGCTCATCACTGCCAAGCAGGCCCTCTCACTCACTCACTCACACGAGATCCCCTCCTTCCTGTTCTCAGCTAGAAATACCATGAGAACAGACTGTCTCACGGTGTTTTCAGATTTCCACTTCTAGTCCCTGCCAAAAGCAGGAAGTGCAGAAGTGGGCGATAATTCTTTTTTTTTTTTTTCTTTTTAGAACACTTTATTAAAGAGTTTTGGTTGTTAGTTGTCCCCACCCCCAACACCACCACCCCAAGCCTCATTAGAATTAATTTGAGCAATACTTCAAATTTACATAAAGATTTTTCTTGCAAGTGCATGAGGTCTTTTATTTATCAATGCCATTTCCCTTTATAGTAAAGGAGGAAGTCCTGAGGATAAGGGATTACAGACTAAGGGCATCCTGGGGCTTTTCCACTCCAGCATGTTTTTTATTTATTTAATTTAATTAATTAATTTATTTATTTTTAGTTTTTGGTTTTTCGAGGTAGGGTCTCACTCTAGCCCAGGCTGACCTGGAATTTACTATGTAGTCTCAGGGTGGCCTTGAATTCACAGCGATCCTCCTACCTCTGTCTTCTAAGTGCTGAGAGATAAAGGTGTGTACTACCACCAAGCCAAGCTCCAGCATGTTTTTTTAACTCATGAGACTATTGAACTTCAAAGTTACTACATGGGCTATTTCTTGTTCTGAGCACACGGCTCTAATCCAATGGGGCCAGTTCCCTCCTCACCGTGCAATAACAGAGTCATGTCTCTTGTCCCACACTGACATGACCCCTACCTGCCACCAACATCTCTTCCCCAAATGATTCTGCCTTCTCTGCTCTCTTGTTCCTTGACCATAGTCAGACTCTTCTGATTTGTTATCAAGCAGACAATACGCGTCATTTAAAGGACAAAGACCCACTGTGTCTGAGGATACCAGTGAAAGTGGAGGGAGAAAAGGAAAGGGAGAAATGAAGGAAGGTAGACAGAGAGGGAGGGAAGAGGGAAGGAAGAAGAAAAGAGAAGAGCAAAGGGTGATCAAGAAGGAGCCGGGAGGAGAAGAAAGCAAAGCTGCATTAGGTCAAGGAAACTGTTTCTTGTGATACAGTTGCGGTCTCCTTTCAACACACTGCACATCCTGAGGGGAGACCATTCTGTGTGGACATCTTGATTCCTCCCCCTGGAGATAATGATTTCACACAGCCTGGCTCTTATCCCCATATTATGGCCATTTTCTGCGGCAGAATGATGTATTTAAGACTGGGTAAGTTATAAAGAATAGAGGCTTGGTCTGGAGAGATGGCTCAGTGGTTAAGGCACTTGCCTGCAAAGCCTAATGACCTGGATTCCATTCCCCAGTACCCACATAAAGCCAGCTGGACAAAGTGGTACATGTATCTGGAGTTTGTTTACAGTGGCTAGAAATACTGGTGTGCCCATTCTCTACCTCTATCTCTCTCGCGCATGATCTCCTTGCAAATAAATAAATAAACTATTTTTTAAGTTTTCTCAAAAGAATAGAGGTTTATTTCGGTCATGATTCTGGAAGACAGGAAGCTCAAGAGTATGACACCCACACCTGGTGAATGCTTCATTATAACATCCAGGGAAACGCATCTCCCTTCCTCTAGTAAAGCCATAAATAGCTTCATGAGGCCCCAGTGTTCATGACCTCCCAAAGTCTGCACCTCCAAATACCATCATCATATAAATTTGGAGATTAAGTTTTTAACACATGAAATTGGGAGACTTGCTTAAGTCACAGTGCCTCATATCTTAGATGAACCCCCACAGAGGTTAGTCCTCAAATAAACACCATCAATGAAACCAGAAACAGGATTTTGTGTTGTTCCCACCACACACGAAATTCTTATGTTGTGACCCTAATCTCCAGTGAAGCCATGCGGAGACAGGGTCTTTACGGTGGAAATAATGTTATGTGAGTAGGATAAATAATCATGATTTTCAACCTAAAGGGATTTATAATCAGCACGGGAACAGACACATGTGTGAGGAAGTTTCTAGATTGAGTGAATTGAGGTGGGCAAAGCCACCCTAACTCTGGCTAGCTGCATCTCATGGGCTGGGGTCTTAGATTGAGTAAAATGGAGAAAGCAAGCGGGTACCAGCTTTCACTGTTCCCCGATTCCCAACTGTGGACACAATGTGACCAGCCACCTCACATTCCTGCTGCCATGTCTCCTATGCCACGAAGGACTGTATTCCCTCAAACTATAAGCCAAAGTAATCTCTTTTTCTCTTAAGTTGCTTCTTGTCAGGGATTTGGTCACAGCAGTTCAATAAAACCATGGGAACTGGGAGATCCTAAGATCCATAAGGCTAGTAGAAGGAAGAGGGGGAGGAGAAGGACAAGATGAAGGAGAGGAAGAGGAAGAAAAGGAAGAAAAGCTGAGATCTTTGCCTTTGCTTTGTACAAAGAAGAAAAGCTATCCGAGAACACCATGAGAAAGCAAGCCAGGAAGAAGGACTGAGTGGGCCAGCACCATGATCTTGGATTTCTGTCTTGAGAATTCTGGGAAATAAATGAATGACCTAAGCAAGCTGATTTCTAGTACTTTATCACAGCCCTGACAGATAACTTCATACGCTATTCATAAAAATCAGATTCTAAATTTTACCTTGTGATGTGCTAGTCTCATGACTGTCCACCCTGCACTGCCTGAGATCCATCTTGTGGGTGTAACAGCTCCTCATGTCAGCCAGCATCTCAAGTAGCAGATGTAAATTAAATTAGCACAGGACTGAAACTAGATCCGGGACAGACCCAGAGGCTACAACCAGTGCAGTTCCAGGCCACAGTGAACAGCAAACTGACATTCATTAACAATGGACCAGGATCATACTTATTTTTTCAGACAAATGGTGCTATACCTGCACAGGCCTCTGCTAAACTCTGTACAGAATTTTATATTGAGTTCAAAGAAAAATATTGTGTGAACTCTTTTTGGAAGCTCTCCTGTGTGTGTGCATAAGTGTGTGTGCATGTGGTGTGTGTAAGTGACTACACCTACCCTCTCCTTTGGCTGTGAGTGTAACAAGAGCAACTAGTATGTTGTTTCCTTCTTTCATCTTCCAAAAAGACCAATTAGAACTCCAGTTTAAAAAAAAAAAAAAAAAGCTAATGCAATACTAAGTTTGCAGATTTAAACTAAGAGTTCTGCAGGCGAGACATGCAAAAGTTTCCATAGCAACATTAGCTCTTATCTTTAGGATTTTCAGCCCTATTAAAGCCATTAAAACCATACTGTTTGTTATATATATATATATATATATATATATATATATATATATATATGAATAGACAATGTGGCTGAATTTCAGGTTGAGGATTATTTTCCACATTTTAATTATAAACAGTTCCAATTATAGGCATGTATGCATGTTTCATGACAATACCTTGGGTAAAAGGAAAATATTAAGCGCCAGTTTAATTTGTTTTGTTCTCCAGTTTTTTCCTGTTATGTGCCATTTCCTCAATACACTGGATGCTGGAAGTGTGAAGCATCATGGTGTCAGGCCACCAACTACCCTAGGAATTTACTTTCTATGATACCTGCTCCACCTCAGAGAAGCAAGCTGGGCAACCAGGGATTCCCAAAGACTAACATAGTCACATAGGTGACACACTGGGACTTCAGTGTCACCTTTAAAGATGGCAGGGAAATGGATTTGGCCATAGGGCCCAGATATAGCCAACACCTGGAGGATAAAAAAGTATCTTGGACTGGAGAGATGGTTTAGTGGTTAAGGCGCCTGCCTGCCAAGCCTAAGAACACCTGTTCGATCTCCAGGTCCCACGTTTAGCCAGACATAACATGATGCAAGAGTGCAATGCTGCACTTGCCCACAAGGGGCCGCACGCATCTGGAATGCGTTCACAGCAGCTGAGAGGCCACTGGCATGCCCATACTCTCTCTCTCTGTTCTTCCTCTCTGTCTCTGTCTCCGTCTCCATCTGTCTCTGTCTCTCTCAATAATAATAACAATAATACAATAATAATAAAAGTATCTCCCCAACTGTCTCAACAGAGAACTTAGTAACATCCAAAACTAGCTGAAAAGGGTAGCTGTACTCAGTATTTCATGAGCCATGTATAAAAGAAAAAAACATGTGTAATGAATGTTTTCTTAGAGGAAGAAAGAGTAATTGTGAGCAATGTGGATGATGTTAAAATGAGTGAAACAGGTGGGATGGCAAGGATGCTGGAAGATTCCCTCGAGTCCGCTCCCCTCATGCACCAATCGTAGACAGGCATGGCTAGTGGGAGTGATGGGGAAGGCAGGGGATCATGGCTTCGGTGCCCTTACAGTCTGAAATAGAATCACCGTGTCACAGACATACAGACACCCTTAGTGAAACAGACAAACGGATGTGGCAGAAGGCTTAAAGTGAAACCAGCCTGCAAGGATGGGGCTATTTTTAGCTTCCTAATAAAGAAAGCAGCTGTATTCAGAAAGGCTGCCACTCACTGCTTGTGAAACCAGCTGGTTCTGTTCCAGGGTTCTAGCATTCATCAGCGCTGCCGAGCCTCCTTTCGGATCTTCGGGAAGGGGCCCCACGTAGTAAATGCAATGGGTTTGGGGTTTCTTCTAGGACTTTAGAGAGACTCATAGACAATAG
Organism: Orientallactaga sibirica; assembly: GCA_036365145.1. Lineage (NCBI taxonomy): Eukaryota > Metazoa > Chordata > Mammalia > Rodentia > Dipodidae > Orientallactaga > Orientallactaga sibirica. The sequence continues at coordinate 1,449,691 of JAEOAD010001031.1, forward strand.
ATCTGTTAAAATCAGGAAATAATAAGCAAAAGAATAAGCTATTCCTGGACCCTTCTGGAGTAAGCCAGGTCCCATACAAATCCCTTTCAAAGCCTTAAGGAGTGAGGGACAAAACTCTGGCTTGCTCTTTGTGTGACCTAAGTAGCTAGTCTCTGTCTTTTCTATTCTCTTTGACCCAAGCTGCTACAAGAGCACAGAAGGTAGGAGACATTCCCCAGGAACTGAAAAGCAAGCTGGAGAGTGACCCACTTTTAGAAACAAAAGCATGCCACATAGAATGCGTCCTCTTCGAATACAAAGACAGTGAGGGTGTAGGTACATCACCTGGGAAAGCTGTTACCATGGCTCTGAGAGGGTTGGGCTGCAGCGTGCACTCCTTGGGGTACAGAATCCCACCAGTTTTTGTCACACAATGCAGTGACCTTTGGGCCTGGACTTTTCCTGGGATTCCCTTAGACAGGGTGGGCCCTGGGTGGGCCCTGCATTAAACCACTCTGACTTTTTGGTGGAAGATGTCTTCTTTCTAAATATTTAAGTTTCGGTCAGAAATTTCCCATCATGTAGGCAAGGATGTATGGAAATGCAGTGACCCTGGCAAAGTGGGTCCTAAATCCCAGCCTCAGGTCTCAGCCTTCCTTGGATGGCAAATGGGGAGTCAGAAGAGATCCCTGACTAGTAAAAAAAATTGGAGCACAACAGAGGCTGGAGAAATGGCTTAGCAGTTAAGGCATTTGCCTGCGAAGCCAAATGATCCCCATTCGATTCTCAGGACCCAAGTAAGCCAGATGCACAAGGGGCACATGCATCTGGAGTTCGTTTGCAGGGGCTAGAGGTCCTGGCATGCCCATTCTCTCTCTGTCTATTTCTCTCCTATCTCTCTGTCTCTCTGCTTGCAAATAAAGAAATAAAAACTTTAAAAAAATCTTTTAAAAAAATTGGAGCACAACAGCCTCCAGGGTTCCCCATCCTGTGCACCCCGCTGCTCCTCAGGGCCGGCCCGTGGGTGGGGCTTGAGAGTCTTTCGCACACCCTCCTAAGTCCAACCCAGATTGAAATAAGTCCAGAGATCTGAGTTAATCAAGGAAAGGGGAGAGAGAAGCATTGAGGACATTAAAAAAAAAAAACAACTTAGTTAGGCCCCTTGGCAACACGCCCTGCTGGCCTACTGTGGTTTGCAAAGCTAGTTAGAGGCCATGTGATCTAGTTTTCCCCTAGTGGATGACAGATTGATCCGAAAGCATTTAGGTGACTGTGTGAGCATTCTCATTTCCTAGAAATCCTTCCCATAGCCCAGCGTCCTCAGCCCTGTCTGTCCATCAGAGTCACCTGGGATCTTTACAAAACACATTGATGCTTGAGCCTGAGCTCAGACTATCACAACAAAATTCCCTGGCCACTTTCTCAAATACCAATGCCGAGGCCCAAGCTCAGACTGTTAGAGCTGACTGTGAGCAGGTGATCTGAGCTGCCATCTTTCTTCCCAGCTGCCTTCTCCAGCCCCACTTAAATTCTTTCCTCTTTTCTTCTCACGGACACTCAAATCAGTCACTGACGACAGCTCAACAGTCTTCCATGTGCCAGAGCTACCTCTCACTACCTGTCACAGTCAGTCTCTGTGCATCACAGACTCACCTGTAGAGCTAGCAATATACTAGCCATGTATGCAACCAGCCTGGGTTGGAGCCAGACATGGTAGTACATGCCTGTGATTTCAGCACTTGGCAAGCAGGGAGCAGGAAGATCAAGAGTCCAAAGCGGGCCTTGGCTATGCAGTGAGTTGGAGGCCAGCCTCGGATACACCAGACCCTGTTTCAAAAATAAACAAAGGAGAATGTAACAATGTGGTTTTATTCAGCTGTAAAGAACAAAATTATGTCATTAGCAGGAAAATGGATGCAACTGGAGATCATCATATTAAGTGAAATAAGCCAGACTCAGACAAACATCATATGCTTCTCTCATATGTGGACTCTAGATTTAAATATATAATAAATATGCTACATAGGCTGTAATAAAGCATATTTATTATATTTATATATCATGTTATCCAAAATATCACATGCTTCTCTCATATGTGGACTCTATATTTAAATATATATTAAATATGTTATATAGGCTGTAATAATATATATTTATTATACTTATATATGATGTTATCTAAATATATTAAATATTTTATATTATATCAGAAATGTAATAGTATAATAACTATGTATTCAATATTTTATACATAATTATGTAATAATTAGTAAATAATAGCTATGCTATACAATATGAAATTATATGGTTAATAAATACATAAAATAAATATGACATAATATAGTAATAAATATATAAAATACATCACAGATTGTATATATGATATGAAGATAAGAGGAAGACAATATGTGGGTAGGAAGAATTTTAAAAAAAGAGTGGATCTGAGAGATGGCTCAGTGGTTAAAGTCACTTGTTTGCAAAGCCTGATGGCCAAGGTTCAATTCCCCAGTACTAGGATCTGGAGTTTGTTTGCAATGACAAGAGACCCTGGCACCCCACTCCCTTGTCCCCATATAGTCTCTCTTTCCTAGCAAATAAATACTAAATAAAATATTTTAAAAGATTATATATATATATATATATATATAGAAAGCAGAAGAGGGACTCTGAGGGAGGGACCAGTATGAGGAGAAGAAGGAATAAGGGAAGTGAATATGAGTTAAGTTCAAGGATATATTCATGAAAATGTTCTGAAGAAGTCTAATATTTTGTTGCTAAATATTATTTTAACATATCATTACCTATTGCATGTAACCACTGAGCTCTGGACACAAGGATTTTAAAATAGAAGTGCACACCCATTCATTGGTGAACACACACAGAGTTCTAAGATTTAGTGTGAATGTAAATAAAAAAAGAATAAATGTAAGCTATCTCATTAGAAGGATTTCAGTTGATTATATATTGAAATGACATTTCAGAGCTATTGAGTTAAATAAAATACTTTAAGCTTAATTTTACCTGTTCCTTTGTACTTGGCTTACAAGACCCTGGAAACTGAAATCACACCGTTCACGTTCTATTTCTATTAGACAGCCGCTGTGCTAGACACGGCTCAAGCTACTATTAATCTTGCTCCTCTAGCATTCCCTCCCCAGCCTGGGGAGCCCTACTTCTTTTAACTTTTTCTCCTAAGTTATTTTTCCAGGACTGGAGGCTATTACTGTCTGTGAACTTCTTCCATGGTGGAGCTTAGAGTATGAATCTCTGAAACACTTGGGCCTGGAAAGTGTTTAACTCATGCCATAGCTTGGATCACATTGGTGGCTTCCAGGTAGTGCTGCTGGGTGGTGGTGGAGCCTTTGGGACGTGGGACCAACGGAGCGGCCTTTTGGTCATTGGAAGCTTGCCCTTGAAGAGAAACGCAGGTCCCTGTGCCCCTCCTCCACTCTCGTTTCACTCTACGTCATGGTCCGTTTACCTCACCACTTATCCAATGTCATCGTCATGGAAAAAAACCTCCAAACCTGTGCTCCAAAATCAACCTTTCCTCTTTGTAAGTTCATTACCTCAGGCAGCTGTCACAGTAACAGGAAGTTGACTAACAACTCATGTCGTGTGTGGAGAGCTATCAAGTGGGGTATTGGAAGTATCAGAAAACTTTCCAAGCCAAAAAAAAGCTCCTCTAACAGTATTGCATAGGACCACTGGAAACACTGCTTTCAGTGAAGGCAGTGGGTCACCCAAAGCCTTTACCTAACTTCCCTATACATTCTTGATCCACTAACCCTCTTACTCCATGGGCAAGAACAGAACATGAGGCCGTGGAGGCAGAGTGGGGGACTCTTAGTTTGGCTGTAAGAGCTGTACTTATTACGAAAGGTAGACTGAGAGAAGAGGTTAAAAGGGGAGATAAAGCTGGTGGAGGTACCCACAAATTGATGTTACGGGCAGCCAGAAAGTGCAGAAGGATCTAGCATTCTCTCAGAGAGTTAGAGAAAGACTTGGTCAAGAAATGTTTTCCCATTGGGTTCTTTTGCTGAATGATCGGGCCAACTTCTTAAAGCATACTCATGAAAAGAAAAATAAGACTTTTCTAACAACTGGCTATTTTTTGCTTTTAAATAATCACAGAGATCATTCTATTTACATAAATTCTACCTAATCACATCCACAATATAGACTGAAGCACTTTGTCGCCTGGAAAGGGTCACAAGTTGTTGGACATAATGACAGGATTACTTTGTGAGTCACGCTCAGCCCTGAACTGATCTACAGTAAGCCTTGGAATTCCACTGTGCTCTTCATGGGCTCAGAGAGTGCTGACCCTTGGTACTTGCGATGGCAGGTTTGCTCAGACAGTTTGTCCCTCAGTCCTGGGCACTGCCATTTCTCCCCATGGTGATGCCAGGAAGAGCTGACTTTTGTGTGCTTCTGACTCCCCTCGAAAGGATGGCAGCACTCTGAAATGCCAGAGCCCTCTTCTGAGGAGCCGTGGCCACCCAGATGGTCATATGCCCAGCTTGAGGCCCCCCTCCAAGTTCCTGGCTACTCCTTTTGCTTTCTCAATCAGAGTGACCTCAGAAAATGGGCAGTAGGGCAGTGCATATGTGTGTGCGTGCATGTGTGTGTGCATGCGTGCGACAAAATACCCAAGAAAAACAACTTCAAGGAAAGAGACTCTTTTGGCTCAGTCAGTGATGGGCCACGCAGCTCCAGTGCTTTGGGGTCCCAAGGAGCGACAGAACATCCCGGTGGGGAACATATAGTGGAACCATCTGCTTGCCTCGTGGCAAAAATCATAAGGCGGAGAGAGTGAAAGCACGGGACAGAGGACAAGACAGAACTTCCAAAGCGTTCCGCCAGTGTTCTTCTTCATCCAACTTGACCCCACGCAGCTAGGAGCTAAACAAGTCAACGCTGCTCTTCAGAGTCCAATCACCTCTCCATAGTCCATCAGCTGACAACCAATCCTTGAGCACATGAGCCTTCAGAGGATATTTTTAGTTTTAAACTAGAATCGGATGAAGCCACATGGTAGGGGATGAGCCCTCTGCCAAGTTATGGTGAATCCAACCCACCACTTCTGGAAGCTTCCTCTCCAGCTGGCTCCCCCCACTGCCTTTGCCCCTCCCTAACCCAGGTCCATGAATAGGGTACTTAACCTTGAAGTTCCCTCCACTAATTTTATACTCAGCTTCAGAAACTCCTCACTGTGACTTACATCTTGTATTCCATCAGATCATTTTCCAGCAGGTGGACTTCTATAGCCCAGCGCAGCACACGGTTGTAAGAGAACCATCGTCTGTTCTCTCCTATTTGCTGTGGTCCCTGCCTATATCAATGTGTTACTGCCTAAAAACAATGAGCAGAGATGTGCCAGGCCAAGACTCAGAAACCTGGAGGGTTGACGAGCTCAGCCTGGAGATCAGAGTTTGATCATATTCTCCTGCCTCAATACCCTGTCACCACATGGCACATGATTCCATTGGGACATTTGTCATCCTGAGCTGGGATTTACATTACAAGCCTGTCTCCCCTTCTACTCCTTGATACCCAATGACCAGAAGCAAAACTCAGAGTAAAGGGGGAAAGACGAAGGATGATGCTTAGACCAGATGCCAGGAAAGAGGCCAGGCAGACTGGGAACCCTGCCAGCCCAGCACTGTCCCTTCCTCACCACATGGGAGAATGTAGGGTTCTTCAGACTTGCTGGGATTCTGACCCAGAGACTTCTTGAGCCCTTTGGAGTGGGCCATGGTCTATCTTTGGCTAACCTACCCTTCATACAAACGTTTCCCTCCATTGGTGGTTTTCACAATGTGGTCTTTATAGCATCAATGACTTTATAAGTTTCTGTGGACCTGCAAAGTCTCTGGCCTCACCCGTGCTTGCCACATGAAGAACTCTGGGGATGCCCAGCAATCTGTTTTAATCAACTTCCCCAGGTGACACTAATGCGCACTATACTGAAAACACACCATCCTTCCAGGATTCAGATTAACTATTCTGGAAGATTGTTCATTGTCCCAGGTGATTCTAATTCTCAGTCAAGTGATGCTGGCCTTTGGCTTCTACCAGTTTGAGTGACTTGAAGCAAATGTTTTCTCTGGTCTGCACTGATTCCCTTTTCAGTAAAATGGTGACCAAACCCTTTTTGACTTCAGTGCACAAGACTGATCGTTGGTGGGTGATTTCTTGAGGCACATTTTAGCTGAAGATAAAATGGTTCCCTGATGGGTGATGGAGAGATGGCTTTGCGGTTAAGGCGCCTGCCTCCTAAGCCTAAAGAACGCTGGCTCCAATCTCCAGCGGTTGCAATCTCCAGGTCCCACGTTTAGCCAGATGCAAAGTGATGCAAGGGCGTAATGCCGCACTTGCCCACAAGGGGGCGCACGCATCTGGATTTCGTTCACAGCAGCCGAGAGACTGCTGGCGCGCCCATCTCTATCTGTCTCCCTCTACCCTCTCTCTCTGTCTGTCTCTCTCTGTGTGTCTCTCTCTAAAAATAAAAAATAAAAAATAATTTTTAAAAATGGTTCCCTGATGGTTTGAAAAAAAATTACAGAGAGACATCAAAAAGGGAGAGGAGATAAGGAAAGTTCCAGAAGCATCTGGTATGATAAAGAGTGAGTCAGGTGGTACTCTAAAAGATGATGCAACTTTTAGGCTTCTAGAGATGGTCATAGGCCTTTTGTAGCAGAAACAAATAAATGGGTATATTAGATAGTTTCTTCTGGATGTGACCAAACACCTGATGACGTAGAGAAGGAAGGGGTTATTTTGACGCAAGGTTTAGGAAAGGGCATAGTGTCATGGTGGGAAAGGCACACTGGCAGGAATGTAAGAGGGTTGGTCACATCGCCTCTGTAATCAGGAAACAAAGATCAGACAGGAAGTGGGACAGAGCTATGAAACGTCAGGGCTCGCTCCCAGTGACCTATTTCCTTAAGGTTCCACAGTTTTCCAAAACAGTACCACCAGCCACTGGGGGACACTTCACATTGAAACTGTAACAATGGGACATGTAGCACTTGGCACGTCTTCCTTGGTGACTGAAACATACCTACCTTCGGACCCTCTCCGAGGACAGTGTGTGTGTGTGTTTAATGAAAGGACCAAGCACTTTTGTTGCAAAACAAAGACTCAGTTGCTGTCCACAAGCCCTGTGAAGAAAATACAGTGGGTTGGAGCTCACACTGGGCAAGGCAGAGAACATTTTGGGTCTTCTTTCTCTTCCTATACCTCCTAAGCAGATGAAGGTTCTAAACACTCCTTGTTACCAGATATATCAGGGATAATTTGGGACCAGACAGAAGGGAGTACTAGGTTCTGAGCTGAGGACGGAACTAGAAGAGCGAAGAGTAAGATCCTGTGCAATTCAGGGAGACGAGTCTTGGCCGGGAGCCAAGGAAGCCACCAGGCCTTGCCAGGAGCAGAGCTGGGGTCCATGTTTCTGTCTTCAGAATAGGGCAATGGGTTCCATAAAGGGTTCTCTGAAATCAGACAGACCAGACTTGGATTTTGAGGGTCCAGTGGGAAGACTGAGTGTGGGCCACAGCCCGAGAGGGAAGGCACAGAGGAGGGTTCAGTGTTGGAAGCAATATCACTTGTCAGGTTTCTAGTCTAGGGTGTGGTAAGAATGGTGCCCTTGGAGTTATGGAATGCTCAAACTAAATAACTACGACTGGCAGTGGTGTGTGGTACTTACAATACCGAGAGATGCGTCCCAAATAGCTCTTCTAACTAGTGCCTTTCTGTTTGAGGATGGATATAAAGTGTTTAATAAATTGAAAATACTACACAAAAGGCAAACTTGTAATTCATCTTATAAATCTCTTTTTCTCTTACCTTCCTGTCCCCTGGTGTATTAACTTCGCAAAGACTGACAGGAGAATGGAGATCAGGAATTAAACTAAACAATAGCCAGAGCCATTTGAGATTTAATTAAATAACCCTTTCAAAGGTATGCTAACTTTGAGTCAATTTGGCACGAATTTAAACTAAAAAAGCTTGAATCATTTCTACCTGTTACTTTGATTATCTTGAGTTAAATAAAAAGAAAGAAAAAGAAAAGGAAAGAAAGCTGGGCTTGGTTCAGAGAACCCAAGCATTCAGGAGGCTGAGGCAGGAGGATCGGCCTATGATACATAATCAGTTCATGGCCAGCCACTTACATTACAATGTGAGACACCCCCCCCCGCAACTCCACCACCAAAAACAAACAAAAAACAGCCAGACAATAAAAATCATTACTTCTTTTTTTTTACATATATATATCCAAGTCCCAAATAATATAATAAAATACTGGGGCAAATTTTGTATATATATACATATATGAAAGATAAAAGTTACTAGTGAGCTCTAAGAGAATAATATCATTTCATGAAAGAGAAACTTGAACAAAAGGGTGGCTTGGAATATGTCTTGGCATGAGATGGCCAAGAAAGATACAAAGAAAAAGAAAAAAAATACACCTGGCACACTCCCTCCTCAGAGCAGAACTGCATTTTATAGGAGTCATAATTATCTCCTAACTTCTCCAGTGCTGGCTGTCTAGCTAATTCTATAGAGACAGGCTATTTAAATGCTCCACAAATGCTGGTAGCGCTTGCATATGACAACTCAAGGCCTCCCTAAAATTTTACAGAACAGCAGGAGTGCAGAATTTTATGGAGTGAATAGCTTGTCAGACATGAAAGCAGGCGCCTTTGACTTTGTTGAATCCCTTTGCCTGATTCAGCGGCCGTGTATGTACATTAGCTTCTGAGACTGCAAGTCCCATCAAGGTTATATGGAGAACTCGGGCTGATACCTGATACAAGGAATAAGCACCAGAAAACAAGCCAGGGGAGCTTCCCGCTGTGCACACCTATAGTACAGCGTCTCTGGCTGTAAGAAATGGTGCATGCAGGGCTGGAGAGATGGCTTAGTGATTAAGGCGCATGCCTGCAAAGCCTAAGGACCTAGATTCAACTCCCCAGAACCCATGTAAGCCAGATGCACGTGGCACATGCGTCTGGAGTTTGTTTGCAGTGGCAGGAGGCCCTGGAGTGCCCATTCTCTCTTTCTCATAAACAAGTAAATTTTTTTAAATGAGGCATGCAGACACCAAGAAGCATTGGCAACACCCCCTTCCATGACGAGGGTGGCCTCTGTGCATGGTTCTGAGAGTTCCCATCAGCCCAGAACCACATCTCACTTTCCAGTTGACCTGGGGTGCACACGAGACAGATACAGACAGAAACCTTTGTATAACCTTACAGCAAACTCCAGTTCCACGGGTTTCTATGGATACGACTCATGATACCATGTGAGTAGCCACAGTATAAGCAGATCTTCCCAGACATTGTCAAGTTTATAAGAAAGTTTGAGTGATCTGGAGTGTACCTTCATGGTAAGAAATATAACTCTTTCTCCATGCTTCAGGAACTCAGTAAACTGCCCCCCCCAGACATGGGGAGGTACCCAGGTATCATAGCCATGGTCCTGGCGTTATGAATTAAAGAGTACCGGGCTGGAGAGATGGCTTAAAGGTTAAGGCGTCTGCCTCCTAAGCCTAAGAACCTGGTTCCAATCTCCAGGTCCCACGTTTAGCCAGATGCAAAGTGATGCAAGGACGCAATGCCACACTTGACCACAAGGGGGCGCACGCATCTGGATTTCATTCACAGCAGCTGAGAGACTGCTGGCGCGCCCACCTCTATCTGTCTTCCTCTCCCTCTCTCTCTGTCTGTCTCTCTCTAAAAATAAAAAATAAAATAATGAAAAAAATAATAAAAATAAAAGAGTACCAAGGGAGGGCTGGGGACATGGCTCAGTGGATAAAACACTTGTCTCACAAGTGTGAGCACCAAAGTTTGTGTCCCTACAACCCACTTGAAGCCAGATACTAGTCTTCCTGAGGCCTCTTCACTCACCTCTGTGGTGTGCTTGGCGATGGAGGGAGAATCTTGTTGGCTTCACAATGGCTCCCTTGGAATATGAACGACAGTGTCAAAGTTAAGAGAAGACTTGACAGTCCCTCCTTCCCTGCTGCCGCTGGGAAGCTGACCCTGACCCTTGTTCCTAACGTTTAAGGGGTGAGAGCAATGGCCCCCAAGCACACGGTATGATGAATACTTCCAGGGGAGCTGGGACAAACGCTGCATAGTGCTGGGCACCCACCCTCTGCTTGGTAAGTGGTGACTACTGCTAGTCTTATTGAATTATTACTTATGGACCCTCCAGGTTGAAAATCAGGCCTTCTGACACTTCTTCATGCCCATAACTATTTTTGAGAAGACTTTTGGGAAGGAATCTGACTAGAGAATATTTTTGTTTCATTAACTCTTTAGGAAGTGGTGGATATAAATAAGAAAAATGCATGGATATGGCATATTTTAAAATACTGGCAAATACAATGAAAGAAGAAATTTGGCCTGGTTCTAAACCTTTCCCAAAGCTGACAGATGAAGACACCATGAGACTTTAAGACTCAATCGTGATTACAAATAAAGAAAAGAAGCAAAAGTTATCCTGAACGTTAACCATGGAGCAGGTGGAGCCTTACTGGAGGAGGTTTGTCCGTGGGGGTGGACCATGGTTCTTTCTAGTCCAGCCCCCTGCTCACTCAGACAGCTTCCTTCCTGCTGCTGTGACAAGATGTGATGTCCCAGCTGTCAGTTCTACCACACTTTCCCTGCCATGGTGAAACTTCCCCTCAAAACAGTAAGCCAAAATAAACCCTTTTCTTCCCCAAGCTGCCTCTGGTCAGGTGTTTAGTTGCAGCAAAGAGAAGAGAACTGATGTAGAAAACAAACACAGGCGTCTATAATCCCAACATGCTTACTGTGAGAAGGGAGATGGAGCTGGGAGGATCTGTCAACGAGTCCTGAACCCGCTAGCCTGCAGAACTGAAGAGTGAGCAGTGAGATGCCCTGCCCAAAACAAAGCAAGGAGCTACACCCCAAAGTCATCCTGTGACTTCCACGGGAGCACTGTGACACACACACACACACACACACACACACACACACACGGAGTCCCAAGAGTGACCTCCGTTTTTTTTAAGAAAGAAGTTGTTTGGGTTAGAGTGATAACACAGTGAGGTCAGGGTGGGTGTGAGAGGAGTAAACCCATTTAGGATCGTGGAAATCCCCAAGAACATGGCACAGGATTTACCTACAAGGAGGATCCTTCATCCTGGTTCCTTCCACTTTCGGATGAAATAAATCAACGCTTTTATCTTTCGTCGCCACTGAGCGTCAACCATCTTTTAATGACCCGCATCGGCAGAGACCTTAGACGCACCCACGTGTGAGAAGCACTATAATTACAGGGAGGCTCAGAGCCAGGTGCAGCAGCCTACCCTCTCTAATCATACAGTCTGACTACTGGAAGAAGGAGAGAGAGAGAGAGATTCAGCCACCAGGATTTTCACAGGGCTAAAAATAGGCCCAACGAGGGCCAGCATTGCCTGGACATTTTCTGGATGGACTTTCCTCTTTGTCTCTCGTCTGTTTGGGCATAAACCCACACTCTGTTGCCTCTTTTAACTCAGAGCAGAGGTGAAAAGCAATGTCAGGTGGCCAGAGCCATTATTGCTAGCTGTGCACTTAGCCAGGTTGCTTAACAGTTCTTCAGGAGTTGGGGTGTAACTCAGTAGTACAGCATGTACAAGGTCTTGGATTAAACCCCCAGGACCCAAAATAATAACACATAATTAAATAGAATGTGGAAAACAATAGATTTATTTATTTTAAAATATTTTTATTTTTTAATGTTTTTGTGTTGTTGTTGTTTGTTTATTTATTTGTTTATTTATTTGAGAGCAACAGAGAGAGAAAGAGGCAGAGAGATAGAGAATGGGTGTGCCAGGGTCTCCAGCCACTGCAAACGAACTCCAGATGCACGCACCACCTTGTGCATCTGGCTTACATGGGTCCTGGGGAATTGAGCCTCGAACCAGGGTCCTTAGGCTTCACAGGCAAGCGCTTAACCACTAAGCCATCTCTCCAGGCCCAATATTTTTATTTTGATTTATTTGTTTGAGAGAGACAGAAAAAGAGGGGCAGGGCAAAAACAAGCATGCCAGGGCCTCCAACCACTGCAAACAAACTCCAGATGCATGTGCCACCTGTGCATCTGGCTTATGTGGATCTTGGGGAATTGAACCTGGGTCCTTTGACTTTGCAGGCAAGTGCCTTAACCAGTAAGCAATCTGTCCAGCTCAGGGTTCTCTAGAGAATGGAACCAATACAATTTACCAGGTTAGCTTATAGGAGTCAGGCTGGGCAGTCCAACAGTGGCTGAGATGACGAAGAAGCAGGTAGCTGCTCGGTTCATGAGGTTGGATGCCTGAGCAGTCTCAATCAGGCACCAGAGGCCTGGCGGATTCCTGGGGGGCTGCTGGTCTTCAGTCCACGTTGGAAGGCTGAAGAAACTAGGTTCCCATGTCCATGAAGAACGACCACAACAGGCACATGCCTCACCAACAAGCAGCAGGGATGGACAGACGGAAGGAACTGACTTCTCCTGGAATCTTTTTAGACATAGGCTGCCAGCAGAAGGGCTACCCACTGCTGGAAACCCCTCACAGACCTGCCCAAGAGGTGCGTCTCTTACTTGTTTCCTGATCCGATGAAGTGGTCAATAGAAATTAAACATCACACTAAATAACATGACTTGGCACACTAACTGAAATAACTCCTGGGCAACGTTTGGAACACCGCACACTTGGCAAATGTTGATGGATGCTTTTCTTCTAGAGCCGAGGAGCCATAGCGGCTGACTGGTTTGAGAAATTATACGTGCCTTTGGTGTGCGTGTTTGCAGAATGTATGCGTGTTCGTGTGGGCGTGCACATATATGGGGGGTATTCATGCATATGAAGGCCAGAGGTTGACATCTGGTGTCTTTCTCAGCCACCATCTTATTCTTTGAGACAGGAACTCTCACTGATTCATTTAGATGAGCTAGCCAGCAGGGATCCTCCTGTCTCTGCCTTTGCAGTGCAGTGCAGTGCGGTGCAGTGCAGTGAAGTGCAGTGCTGGGATTACAGGAGTGTGCTACCAGGTCCAGCTTTTAGGCAGATGCTGGGGATGCAAATTCAGGCCTTCATGCTTGCAGCAACAAGCTCTTTACCCACTGTGCCATCTTTTAAACCATTTTTTTTTTTTTTTACACAGGGTTGAATGTAGCTCAGGCTGGCCTGGAACTATGTAGGCAAGGGTGACTTTGAGCTCTCAATTCTCTGGAGTGTTGCTGTATGCCTCTGCAACTGGCTCCGTATATTCTTCTTAAAAGAAAAATTTCCAAGCTTACAAATGATTTAGGGGTGCTGGGGCAATGTCTCAGTGGATAAAGTATTACCACACAAGTGTATTTACCTGCATTTGGACCCCCAGGACCCTGTAAAAAGCCAGGCATGTAGCGTTAGTATCTGTAATCCTGGCATCCATACAATGAGAAAGGAGGTGGACACAGGAAGACACGAAGGAGACACGAAGCTTATGGGCCAGCTAGCCAGACAGACATAGTGGCAATGCAATCAAGGTGGAAGCCAAGGTCCTGACGTTGCCCCTGACCTCCACACACAAGCCCTGTGTATGCCTACACTCACACACATGATCACCACACATGCCCCAAATTATGTAAGTAACTGAGTAAATGTTTTTAAAAAAGTTTTTATTTTTATTTATTTATTTATTTGAAAGAGAGAGAGAGAGAAAGAAAGAGGCAGATAGAGAGAGAATGGGCTCCAGCCACTGCAAATGAACTCCAGACACGTGCGTGTCCCCCCCCCCATGCATCTGGCATTACAAATGAATTTAATAACCAGTCACCTGGCTGGGGCTTTTTACTCTGCAGGTGGAAATGATGAACAGGCAAAACATCCTCAGTGTCTGTTCTGGGAGTTTGAATGGCACAGGTCTGTGGGCTAGACCAATGGCGTTGAGTCCAGAGACCCGGAGGTTCTTGCTTCAAGAGGCCTGTGACCTGTGGCTCTAGATGGTCTGTGAGCTGTTCCTTGCTCTGACCTGTACTCATACTTAGCAACCATCAGCCCATGGCTCTTTGCAGCAGCTAGCATTTGACTAGCACAGCCCTTGTGTCTCAGGACCCTTGTCTCCTAAAAGTGGTCATCATTACTATTGCAAGACATGGGCATCTTTTTTAAAAATATATTTTATTTTTATTTATTTATTTGACAGAGAAAGAGGAGGGGAGAGAGAGAGACAGAGAATGGAAGCGCCAGGGCCTCTAGCCACTGCAAAGAACTCCAGACCCATGCACCTCCCCTTGTGCATCTGGCTTATGTGGGTCCTGGAGAATTGAACCTAGGTCCTTTGGCTTTGCAGGCAAACACCTTAACTGTTAAGCCATCCCTCTAGCCTGAGCCATGGGTGTCTTGACCCTCAGCCTGAGAGCGTGGCAACCCTCTGGAACTTTCCGCACCGGAAGCCTGTAGTCTTTTCATCTCTAGCTCTTCAAAAATCTTCTGCTTTTCACAGCCTCAGCTTTGTGCCTCCTCTGACCTTCCTTCATCTCAGTTCCCTCAGTTCTCTGCAGACTTCACCCAGGTTCATTCCCTGGAACTCTTCGGGGCCTTCTAGGAGCTGCCATGGCTGCTGTCTGTTGACACAGCTGCAAATCCCTCCACAGCTACCTCCACCGAGGTCCACTTTGTGTTACCAGCTCAGTCAGTTGTGCCTGGAACAGAGGTCACAAGCAGGCAAGAAAACCCCACTCTGGAGAAGCCTTTAAAAATTATTTGGGGCCTGGAGAGATGGCTTCGTGGTTAAGCGCTTGCCTGTGAAGCCTAAGAACCCCAGTCCAAGGCTTGATTCTCCAGGACCCATGTAAGCCAGATGCACAAGGTGGCACATGCATCTGGAGTTCGTTTGCAGTGGCTGGAGGCCCTGGCGCACCCATTCTCTCTCTATCTATCTGCCTCTTTCTCTCTCTCTCTCTCTCTCTCTCTGTCACTCTCAAATAAATAAATAATAAACCAAAAAATTTTTTTAATTATTTGGGCTGGAGAGATGACTCAGTGATTAAGGCACTTGCCTGCATTCGATTCCCCAATACTCACGTAAAGCCAGATACACCAAGTGGAGCATGTATCTGGAGTTCGTTTGCAGTGGCCAGAGGCCCTGGTGCACCTATTCTCTCTTTCTCTCTCCTTGCAAATTATTTAGTTAGTTAGTTAGTTAGTTAGTTAGTTGTTAGTTATTTAAAAAAATTATTCATTCATAAATATTTGTGAGAGAGTGTGTGTGTGTGTGTGTGTGTGTGTGTGTGTGCGTGCGCGCGCACTTGCATGGACACACACATGCTATTGTCCTGCCATCCATTGTTGTAGGAGAGTGTTGGGACCACATGCTCATGCCCCACTCTGCATCTGGCATTACGTGGCTGCTGGGGAACTGAACCCAGTCCAGCAGGCTTTGAAAGCTAGGTTTAATCTCCTTGCCCCACCCTCTCCAGAAGCCTTTTATTGGGCCTAACACTGCAACATCAGAAGCCGCCACACAGTGAGCTGAATAGCCTGATTATATAGACAGGACATGATGTGTGCGGCATGGCTGTGTTATGCAAGGGAGGATTGCCTTTGCACCCACCTTGCACAAGGACCAATCACAGATCTCGCTATGTTCAAACTAAAACAAAGAGTAAAAACTTCCGTGGCAGAGACTTGCCAATAGTCCACGGATCTGCCATTGTGATTGTCAGTTCAGTCATGGACACCCGCGTGTGAACAGCAACAACCATTCCTGGAGGGAGGTACCTGAATCTGTTGCTGCATTACTCCCAGGCTCAAGGGGACATAGTACAGGCTGGTCAGTACTTGGCTTTGGAGTCAATAAGTACATGGCCATGCCACTGGAATCAAGGTAAGTTCCTCTTCTCCTTTCAGGACCTCTGCAACAGGTTGACAAAGAAATATGTCCCTCCCTCGCCGGTGGGTGTGTGCACATAATGGCATGATACTCAACCCACTGCCTATCCCATAAGCACACACAACCAGACCTGGCTTAATTATCCGTGCCGGCACACAGCTCCATTGAAGTGATTGCCCACCTGTGTCTGTCAGAGTGGACAGTTAGGCGGGATGTCTATTGGACAGCACCTACCACCAAGCTTCAGGGGCAGTGAGGTCCCATAGGTGAGGCTTCGTGCATCTGCCACTCCTTCATTTCATTTTCTTCCTCCTCTTTCCCAGCCCATCCAGTTGGTTTCCACATCGGCAGGTGGCGGCAGTGTTCTGAATAGTTTGGAAATTGGGGCATCTTGTGGGAGCTGGAGAATGTGCCCCCAAGTCTTCACACAAGACCGAAGAGGCAAGAGGAGGGCTCTGAAACTGTGAGCAGGCAGTCACGACTGGGGAAGGAGGCTGGGCATTTGTCACATGACCTGTGCTGTGTGGCTTACATCCGTAGCTCACAGGGAGTGGCTGCCCAGGTGTGGCACCAATCAGAGCCTCACGGTCCTCATTGGACAGCAGGACATCATCTTGTTACGACTGTGGAAAGTGGCATTTAAATGATGGTTGCAGACGCTGGCAAAAATAAAGCATGATATATGTACGGGTGGCATCATTAATAGGATAGATGAAGCAGATAGCAAGAACATATCAGCCACCCCGGGTCTAAAATAGTTTTAGGAACAGCTCTGCCTAGAGGCTAAATGACCTCGAAGTACCTTTTAATGCTCTGATTCTCCATGGCTACAGTACAAGCTCATCAATTTCAGAATAATAGAGCAGGAGTCAGTGACAGAGCCATCTGAATTAGGGAGGAGCTAGACTTTATTGCAGTCAGAACTCCAAAGCCAGCCCTGTTCAGTGACAGTAAGTGCACTTAAAAGAGTCTGATGCCTCTGGAAGATGTTTGCTTTCAAACACACTCAGGTGAGGCATGGAGGCACACACACCTGTCATCCCAGCACTCAGGAGGCAAAAGCAGGAGGATCACTGTGAATTTGAGGCCAGCTTGGGCTAGAGCGAGACCCTACCTCAAAAAATAAAGAATAAAAAATAAATTAGAAAACAGAGAAAACAAAAGAAAAGAAAGACAGGGAGGAATGAAGGGAAGGAGAGAAAGAAGGAAGGAAAGCTAAGTGAAAGGATAGGAAGGGATGCTAGTCTCCCTTATTAGTGGAAGAAACAAAGAAACAAACAAGAGACAAAAATAACCAGGTGCCTATAATTTCTCACTGCATATACCTGAGTAGGTGTTGGCAGAGGCCCGTTTTCTTGAAAGCTGTTTATTCTCATCATGAATATGTGTATTTTTCTGCACTCTTTGGCCCCCAGCTTTTAGCCAGTTATACAAAGACAGCAATTCCTTTCATTTGGATAGTAAACCCCATGTTCGAAGATAGGTCAAATGCAAACTTCAGTCCTGTCCAGGTCACAACAATGTCTGTTTCCATTCCCGTAACTCTGCTTTCCTTCAGAGTATAGGCTCCCACACTGCAAAGTCCCCAGCGATCGTGAGGCCCTGAGCTCAAGGCCTTTTGAGGAGCCTGATGCACGGTGACCTCTCACTTTCTCCTTCACCTGACCTTAGTGCCCCTGGCAGCTGAGCTACAAACAATACCTAGATCTAAACTGGCCAACAGAAAAGCAAAGAAAGCTGAACGGGCTGCTGGCCTGACTGCGGACGCAGGCCCACAGGAACTTTAGCCAAGGTCCAGACCTTTCAATCCTGGCTCCTGGGGGGACAGCCAGTAGGTGCACGTAGCTGGCAAGGTCAGTTGCCCCAAGATCACCTCGGTAATGACTCACAGGGAGTTTGTGCGAAGCAAAGGTCCCTATGCAACTCTTGCTGTCCCAGGGCAGTGTCCTGGAGAAGCGACACAGGGCAGGATGGTCCAGGCTTCAGTAGTAGTTTGCAGTCTGTCATCATTCTGTGGCCTCAGCTCCAAGTTTAAGACCTTCACCTAGTAGACCCTTGAGTGAGTAGGCAAATGAATATTTTGTTTGCTTTTGTTGTTATTGTGTCTGCTGTTGAATGAACAGAAATTGTCAAGCTACAGAAAGACTTGCACTGGGAAGTCTAGGGCAGTGGGCATTTACAAAGGAAGTAGAATGTGATTACTGTGTAAGAACTTGCTTGCTTAGGGACCCTCAGCATCCCCCCATGGTCCAAAGGAAAGCCCGCTATGTTATTTCTTAGGTGTCATAGCCCTGTGATTTTTGTAAGGCCTATTTATGTTATGGGTAGAAATGACTTTTTTTCTTTTTACCTCAATCGCAGGTTTGCTGAAAGTCAACCATGTACCAAGCATAAGCTGACACCCAGTAGGTGGCCCTTCAACAGCACAGGCTCCAGAAGGCCTTGCAGAGCTTGAGAAGGGCTTTTAAACTCATCTCAACTCAGAAAAGTGAAAGAATCAAATCACTGCAGGCAGGCACGTGGTGACAGATGATCAGCATTCAGCTCTAAATGACATCACCACTCACCAAAGGTTCCTAACTTCAGTCTGAACTCAGGAAGGGGAGAATCTTCATGGAAATTTAAAGCATGCAAAAGCGTTCTGCATCCTGAGGAGGTCTGGAAGAAAGAAGGTCACAGGGCTTGGCTTTCCATAGCACCCGGATGCTTGCATTCAGTGACTCTTTTCCTCCTACTAATATGCCATCTGGAAGCAAGCTTACCATCTGGAAGGGTTTGAACTGGATTCCAGATGGATCTCCCTTTGATCCAATCAATATGGACAAGAGAACTCCAAGCACAAACTAGATTCCAGATTCCAAATTGGCTGTGAGAGCAGGGATCTGTCAGCGCAGAGGCTGAAACCAAGCATAGCACAAATGGGTTAGAAGCGGCCTCTGTCACAAAGAGCCAACCACGAGAAAGAGAACCCCTACCCCCGCCTTGACCAGAGAAGGGCAGGGTGAAATATTAAAGAATTTGAGGGCACCCAAAGTAATTGCAACCCTACAGATGGTGGCCTTGGAAGACTGTCATCAGTTCAGGTTTTGTGTGGCTTTCACAAAAGGGTCACAGAAAGTTTTCATTGTCCGGCACATTCAAGAAGAGTAGAAGAAAAAAAGTTAAAGATTAGCTCGAGTTTGTTTCACTCTATGGCTGCACCAAGTCACTCCATGCACAGGGCCTCGGGGAGGGAGGAGACAAAATCAAGTACAGGGCTGGAGAGATGGCTTAGCAGTTAAGACACTTGCCTGCGAAGCCTAAGGACCCATGTTTGACTCTCTAGATCCCATGTAAGCCAGACGCACAAGGTGACAGAAGCATGCAAGGTCGCAAATGCGTACAAGATGGTGCACACATCTGGAGTTCAATTTCAGTGGCTGGAGGCCCTGGTGTGCCAATTCTCTCCCCCCCCACACACACACACCCATGCACAAACATTTTTAAAAATGCAAAAAAAAAAAATCAAGTACAAAGGTAGCTGATGTTTCCTCACAGCCACCTGAGCAGTCCCCCAGCTGAGATTTGAGGACTGAGATGAGTTTACCAAGTATCAGGAAAGCTAAGAAAACTGGGAGGGCACGAGAGGGAATGCTATCCTTGCACGTATACAGCAAAATAGGGGTGTCTCGGTGTCCCAGGGAGATGGACTTTAGCACACTCAGGATCCCCAAACCCACAGATGCTCAAGCACCTTATATAAATAGCTTATATAGTACTTGTATCTGATTGACGTACATCCCTCAGTAGCCTTTAAATAGCCCCGTAGGTTAGAATGCCTAACACAATGTGAATGCTGGGTAGATGGAGATTGAATAGTACAGTATTGTTCTGGCAATAATTATAAGAAGTCTGTTCATGGGCTGGAGAGATGGCTTAGCGGTTAAGGCGCCTGCCTGCTAAGCCTAAGAACCGGGTTCCAATCTCCAGGTCCCACGTTTAGCCAGATGCAAAGTGACGCAAGGGCACAATGCCACACTTGCCTACAAGGGGGTGCACACATCTGGATTTCATTCTCAGCAGCTGAGAGACTGCTGGCGCGCCCATCTCTATCTGTCTCCCTTTCCCTCTCTGTCTCTCTCTGTCTCTCTCTCCAAAAATAAATGAAATAATTAAAAAATTTTAAAAAAAAGAAGTCTGTTCACGTTTATTACCAATGCGATTTTTTTTTTTTTTTCTTGAGGCAAGCCTTCGCTGTAGCTGTAGGCTGAAGTGGAACTCACTGTACTGACCTCAAACTGATGGCAATCCTCCTACCTCAAAGTGCAGGAACTAAAGAGGTGCACCACCATGTCTGGCTTCAAATGCAATGTTTTTCAAACATTTTAAATTCATGGTTAGTTGAGTCTGAAAATGGGAGCCTACTGGAGTGGTGAGCTACTAAGCTCAGGAGCACCGTGAGACGGAAAACAGAGGCAAAGCACCTAGCATAGCACCCGGCAGTTGTTCAGTCATTGGTAGAGTCATTTGTTTTAATTTATTTTATTTACTTATTTATTCATTTATTTGCAAGGAAAGAGATAGCAAGAATGCAAATGGGCACACCACTGCAAACTCCAGATGAATGCACTACTTTGTGTATCTGGCTTTACGTGGAAACTGGGGAATCAAATTTAGGTCATTAGGCTTTGCAGGCAAGTGTTTTAATTGTTGAGCCATCTCTCCAGCCCCTGTTTTAATTTTTTTAGCACAGAGTCTCATGTAGCCCAGGCTGGTCTCCAACTCACTATGTAACTGAGTATGACCTTGAAATTATTTTTCACTCTCTCACTTTCTGTGTGTGTGTAAAACATATTTATTAAGGCAAAGTCTCTCTCTGAACCCGGAGCTCACCAATGCAGCTGGTCTAAGTAGCCAGCTTGCTCCTGGGATCTGTTTGTCTCCCAAGCACTAGAACTACAGGTATGCCTCACTACTGGTGTTATGGTTACTAGAGATTTAAACTCAGGTCCTCATCCTTTACCAACTGACCCATCTCCCCAGCCCCTGACTGCACTTCCAATCTTCCTTCCACCACCTCCTAAGTGCTAGGATTACAGGCAGCTAAACCACTGTGACCAGCTTTATGTGGTGCTAGGGATCAAACCCAGACCTTTGCACATGCTAGGCAAGCACTCCTCAAACTGAGCTACAGCCCAGCCCTTTTTTTTTTTTTTTTTTTTTTTTTTTTTTTTTGTTTTGTTTTGTTTGGTTTGGTTTGGTTTGGTTTTTCAAGGTAGGGTTTCACTCTAGTCCAGGCTGACCTGGAATTAACTATGTAGTCTCAGGGTGGCCTCGAACTCTCGGCGATCCTCCTACCTCTGCCTCCTGAGTGCTGAGTGCTAGGATTAAAGGTGTGCACCACCACGCCTGGCTCAGCCCTTGTTTTGATTGTTAAAAATCCTTTCTTGGGCTGGAAAGATGGCTTAGTGGTTAAGGCGTCTGCCTCCTAAGCCTAAGAACACTGGTTCCAATCTCCAGGTCCCATGTTTAGCCAGATGCAAAGTGACACAAGGGCCCAATGCCGCACTTGACCACAAGGGAGAGCATGCTTCTGGATTTCGTTCACAGCAGCTAAGAGGCTACTGGCGCGCCCATCTCTGTCTGTCTCCCTCTCTGTCTCTCTCCATCTCTCTCTATGTCTCTCCAAAAAAAAATCCCTTCTTGTCATGACATACAAAGCATCTTTATAGTATTCATGTGCTTGAGTGTGACAAAACTTCATGAAATAGGACGGAAGTGTATCCTGAGATTGTATTGCTTATGATAAAATAGTACTTAGAGAGTTTTAATGAATTATGCAAAGTTATCCATGTAAAAAAGATGGACATTAAAGGGACTTGAAAGGCACCAGACTGTCCCCTAATGCGGTAGTTTGAATGGATGCCCCCCCAGTAGATTGAGTTTTATTAAAAGCTTCTTGGATTTCCAGCTACCTAGTTGGAAGAGGTGTCACTGTGGGTGGATCCTGGGGTCCAGCCCTGAGGTGTGTTTGGGGGCAGATTTGGAATTCCAACCTAAAGGTATGCAGAGTGCTTGAGCTCTGCCTGTTCCTGGAATGTGCTTGCTTATGATACTGTTGGTGATATTTCTCTCTGCCTGGACCTAGGATGGGGGGCAGCTTCTTCTGCCATGATGGAAATTCCCTTAGATCTGGAAGCTTCAATAAAGCCCTTCATCCCCAAAACTGCCTGGTTTGGAAGTTCATCCAAGCAAGTGAAGCTGACGGTGACAGAATTGGTACCAGGGGTGGGGTGTGCTGTGCAATGAACCTGACCATGTGGATTTGGGTCATTTGGAACTTCTGTTTTGGAGGAATGGGCATGGACTTGGTACTTGCAACTGAAGATGACTTGTAGAGTGGTAAGCCAAGTTGTATGGAATGTTCTGATGAGAGTTTTAGAATGTGAAGTTTGGAGGCTTTGCTTATGAACTTTCAATGGGGAAGGAAAGACCACAGAGAATTTTGTTGGAACTGGGCTACTGGCATAAGGGATGGCTGAATTCTTCTGCCCATTCCCAGAGAGTTTGATCTAGGTTAAGTTTGTAATGGATGTATATGCTTGGCTAAAGATGTAGAACTGAGAAATTTAAGATGTAAAGTTGGAAAAACTCAAACAAGTTTAAAATTACTGGCACTGAGACTGGTTGCTGAAACTGCTATTATTAAGATATTACCATGATTAAGGATGGCTCAGCTGCTTTACACTGAAGCCATGGAAAGATGCCAGAGGAAAGGCTGATTGGTAGAAATGAAAACTCTTTTGAAAGGAGTTGATTGAAGGGAAGGAACCTGCTCTTCAAGGTCATGATTTACTTTTCTATGAATAAAGAATATGGCTATGTCATACATACCTGGTATTGGTTTCTGAAGTATGAGAAATGAATGGAGTGGGTCATGAAATGCACATGTTTCTAGGAGTCACTGCTAAGACATGGCATGCAGCAGGGCATGATGACCCTCATAAAAGAGGCCCGTGAAGCCACTGGAAGAAGTAACATGATTGGTATTGAAAAAAAAATATGTTTTGGATGTGTCAGGACTGTGCCAGGAGTGCTGCTGGCTTGGAATGGAAGTTCTACTGGCTACTCAGCCCAGCTGGAGGGATGGAATTGGAAAGTCTGGAGACTGTCAGTCACTGGTTATGAGATCAGACTTGAACTGCATATGTTTGATGCTTGCTTGATGGTTATTGAGTTTGCATTGGTCAAGTCTCTCCTTGTTATGTCATATAGCAATTGGAAATGTTTACTCCGTGCCATTATACGTTGAAAGTATGTAACTTGTTTAGATTTTCAGGGCTCACAGTTAAAATATAGTTTTAAATCTTAGATGAGACTTAAGACCTTGGAGCAACCTTAAGTTAGTAAAGACAGTGAAGATCTTTGAATTTGGACTGAACACAGTATACAATGTGGTAGTGTGAATGGATGTCCCCCAATCGATTCAGTTTTATTATTAAAGTTTCTTGGATTTTCAGCTTCCTGGGTGGCAGAGGTGTCACTGTGGGCGGATCCTAGGGTCTAGCCCTAAGGTATATTTGGGGATGGATCTGGAATTCCAGCCTAAAGATATGCAGAATGCTTGAGCTCTGCCTGGGGTTCCTGGCATGTGCTTGCTTATGGATGCTGGTGGTGGTATTTCTCTCTACGTGGACCTGTGAAAGGAGGCCAGCTTCTTCTACCACTATGGAACTTCCTCTGCATCTGTAAGCTTCACTAAATCCCTTCTTCCCATAAAGTGCCTGGTTTGGAAGTTCATCCCAGCAGAGTCAAGCTGACTGTAACATCTAGTTTCAAG
Source organism: Orientallactaga sibirica (assembly GCA_036365145.1). Lineage (NCBI taxonomy): Eukaryota > Metazoa > Chordata > Mammalia > Rodentia > Dipodidae > Orientallactaga > Orientallactaga sibirica. The sequence continues at coordinate 1,473,373 of JAEOAD010001031.1, forward strand.
AAATCATTCCTCTCCTGACTGTCATCGTCCGTTCAACCCTAACATCTCTCTGCCTTTTCCCTTGAACTTAGTGTAATTCTGCATCTATGTGCCTACATCAGTTGTAAAAGTACTAAAACTCTGCAGCTTTCCTTCAAAGGTGCCTCATTTTTGATACATACATATTTGTATTTACTTGCATAATTTTTTTGTTGTTGTTTTTCGAGGTAGGGTCTCACTCTAGCCCAGGATGACCTGGAATTCACTCTAGTCTCAGGGTGGCCTCAAACTCATGGTGATCCTCCTACCTCTGCCTCCCGGTGCTGGGATTAAAGGCGTGCGCCACCATGCCTGGCTTTACTTACATAAATGTTATGTATATATAAAACATATTATATATTATATTTATTGTATGTTATATGTTATATATTATATATTATACATCAGATAGATAGATAGATAGATAGATAGATAGATAGATAGATAGATAGACAGAGTGAGTTACGTGTATTTGAACAGAATGTTTCTACTCTGAACTAAAGTGCTGAAAGGAGTAAAAGGCACTCAGTCCCAGTGATGTTCACAAAGGGAACCATTGCTGAGAGTCTATGCATAGTAAATTTATTTGACTGTGTGTTTCATAAATTGCATATAAAACAAAACACTTACAATGTGTAATATAGCTATTTAATGGTGACATAGACCCCTAATTAGAAAATATTGAAAGAAAATCCCATAAAATCAAGGCTACCACCCTTTTGTGTTTTAGGATTACCAACATTAGGTGAGATGGTTCCAATATCCAAAGGTCAATGTACTCGCAAGTTCACTAACGGCTACCGAATTTGCTTCATAAAGCTCTACTTACGCAAAGCTAAGAAATAATATGAACCCTTTGCACAAAAGAATTTTCTGTGGTTGGTTGTAGTAAAATTTTTGTTCAAATGATGGTTATTTTTTTCCAGGCCAGTTAAGCTATTTGAACAAACCTGAATGTTTCAACCTTAGATATTTTATTCTGTCTCATAAAAAAAAAAAAAAAAAACCCTGTGGCATTGTCATAAGATTTCAGTGCCCCAAAAGTTTCCATTGATTGATGGACTCATTTTTTCATTCATTTGCTCTAGTGTGTGTGTGTGCGTGCATGCATGTGATGTGCATGCTTGTGTGTAGCTGTGTTTGTATATGTGTGGGCACACGTGTGGGGGGGTGCACACTCATGTGTATGCACATGTATGTGGAGGTCAACATCAGGTGTCTTCTCCAATTGTTTGCCACCTTTTTTTGTTTGTTTGCTTTGTTCTGTTTTAAGGCAGGGTCTCTAACTGAACCTGGAGCTCACCCACTTAGACTAGCTAGCCAGCAAGCTCCAGGGATCCTCCTGTCTCCATCTCCCAAGCTCTGGGATTCCTGGGTCACTGGCATGCATTGCTGTGCTTGGCTTTTATGAGGGTGCTGAGGATGGAACTAAGGTACCCAGATTTATGTGACAAGCATTTTACCAGTTGATATATCTCCTCAGCCCCAATTCACTGTATTTTTGAAGAGTTAAAAATAATAGAAAATAATACCTGAGATTCATGTGTTGAGATCATTTTGCCTGGTGGTCTGTAGTACATGTACTGAGATACAAATCTGCCCAGTCTTTCTTGGTATGTGACATAATGCCATGTGACTTTTACAAAATTGAGACACTCCAAGATCTGTGTTTTCTGGTAGGAAAAATACAACTTAGCTCCCATGTCTTCCCCTTCTCCAGGTATAGTTATTTCATTAATGATGCTAGGAAAGTAAGCTACACATAGATAATTTTTCAACTGGAGGCGGAAGGAAGGTTTGTCCTGGAGTTTCAGCCTTAGGCCAATAAGAATTCTTGAGAAAATGGGTGCCACCTGCCAACCTTCTTTGGCAATGACAACTAACTGTGGCATGTTTGTGCTTCCCCTTCTCCTGTGAGTTACAATTGGTGGTGGGTGCTTCCTAGCCTTTTCCCTGTCACAATCAATCACAACTGAGATTAGTAGTTCAAAGGACTCGATCCTCCCGCACTCCATTCACAGTGGCCAAGGAGATCTGTTTACCTGGGTTACTGGAAACCAGTTCACAATCCACTTCCATTGTGAGTCCAAGTGAGGAGGAAAAAGAGAGCTGCTGGATACACACATTTTTTATTTGCAAGCAGGGAGAAAATGAATGCATGAATGAATTAATGAATGAATATGGGTGTGCCAGGGCTTCTTGCCACTACATATGAACTCCAGACATATGTGCCATTTTGTGCATCTGGCTGGGTGCATGGGATTTGAGGACTTGACCCTGGACCCTTAAGCTTTGCAAGCAAGAACCCTGAACCACTGAGCCATCTCCCCAGCTCAAATTTTAAATTGGAATTTAAATTACATTTATGCTCATTTGGGATAATCCTTTGTACTTACAGTGCTAATTGTGCACTGGAGAGAAAGAAGATGTGACGCTGACCACTGGCTGCCATCCATGACATCCTGCAGCCATGTGGCCATTCCAGTCTGGTCTCCAACTTTGCACATCTGGACATTTGCTTCTCCTTTTTTCCTTTGTCCAGGCTACTCAGATTCAAGATGTCTGTTGACATCAACCAATCTCATAAGAAACCAGGACGCAAATCATAATATCAAATTAGTAGTTTGTAATTGAAGCTATTTCTTTCTTGTGGCTACAAACTTTAAACTTATTTCCATCTAACAGAGTCCCTTGTCAAAATCTGAAAAGCCAATTAGGAACCAAAAGGTTGTTCACAGAATCGTAAATCAGACCAACAAAGGACAACTGCACTGCTGTTAAATGGTTTATCTGGGCCACGGTGAAGCCCAGTGAGTGAACTTCCCTTGCACGACCACAGGCTATACCTCTGAAGAGTCACCACTCTTCACAAATCCCAGATTGACAGCCCCCTCTCTTGGATAGCACCACACAAACACAAATACCCTCCATCATCCACTTAAAGACATATCTCTAATATCACCCAGCAAGCACTCATAGTGCAGTCTGGTCAAGTGGCTGTGAAGTGATGGCCAGGTTCCTTCAAACCATTTTATGGGTGCCAGCGTGTCTTTCCAGGATGACTCTGAGAGCTGCCTCGTAAGTCATGGATGCTGTCCTTGTCAGTTTTCTTGTTACTGTGACAAAGCAGCATAAGGAAGGGAAGGCTCATTTTGGCTCACAGTTTCAGAGTGAAGTCCACAATGGATGGCAGGGAAGACATGGCGGCTGGAGTTTGAGGACGTCAGGAAGCAGAGAGATGAAGGCAGGTACCCACATCCATCTTTGGTCAAACCTCTCTGGGAATACACTCACAGATACCCTCCACCCCCTCCCAGGTGTGTTTTCATGGTAATTCTAACTCTTCCTGTCCAGTTGACAATGAATGTTGACCATCACATGTGGATTCTTGGCTTGGTTCAGCTGATGGTTTTAAGTTCAGGATCCCTTCTTGCACATCTGTGGACTACCAGAATCCTCAGGTGACAGGTAGTGAGGAAAGATAATCAGATTCACTTTCACCTTCACTTGCCTGGGTCTGTGTATTCTAACAAAACTTGCCAAAGTTAACCACAAATTCAGCAACAGCTGCAGCCCCTTATTCAGCTACCTGACAAAAAGACTAATTTAGATGAACAGAAGTCCTAATCACAACTTTTACTTTCTAAAGCTCTGATTTAATGAAAAGCTACTTAACTGGAACGACATCTCAGTTCTATTGCCTTTCTTCATCCTCTTTGACCGTTAACCTCTCAGTCTCAGTTCCTCATCTGTCAAATGAAAGAATCAGCCGAATTACCTCCAGGGACTCTTCCAACTTGTCATTTCCTTTCATGTGTCTACCTATAGCCCACAGTGAACACATGTCCATTTGTAGGCTGGGAGAGTCCCCTGCAGTGCCTAGACAGCCCTGTCCCCATGAACCACAACCATAGAAACTGTGGAAGTGTAATATGACAGCAATAGCAATACCAAACTTTGGATTCCAGTGTCAGTTCAGTGATCACTTCCAAGAACACACCACATCACCTCAACCCTGGCTTGAACAAATGCAATTATTTAGAAAGCACTTACTGAGTTGTGTTGGCTAGAATGTAAAATTCATGTGTTTGTTAGTAAGTTCAATCCCCAGCTGGTAGAACCTTTGAGAAGTGGAGCCTTGCTGGAGATGTTTCTCTGAGGATGGCCCTTAAGGTTTCTGCACCCTACTTGGTACTCACTAACTAGCTCAGTCTTGCTGTTACTTCCCAGCTGCTGTGACAGATGTGGTGACCAGCCTCAGTTCTACCATGTTTTCCCGCCACGTTGAAACATTCCCTTGCAACTGTGAGCTGAAATAAACCCTTTCCTCTCATGAGCTGCTTTTCAATTGGTGCTTTGTCTCAGCAACGAGAAGGTAACTACAAAATGAATCCATACTCTTTGCTTGGGTTTGGAGAGTGAAGGGGAGTTAGGAAAATGAGAGTAGTGTGCTCCCTGCCCTCAGAATCCAGACCCCAACACAGCTCCTCTGTAACCTCGTGTATAGCAGGTCATCTTACAAGAAGCCCATTAAGGAAGTTCAGAAGAGGAGCAACTAATTGCCAAGAAAGGAAAAGGGAAGAAGGCTTCCCAGAGGAAGTGACATCAGAGCCAGGCCCAGAGGGATGAAGTAGAGAGAGGTGGTGGTGCTGTAGCTTGGGGCAGGGTGGTCTAGGAAGTTGAAGGTGGAAAGGAGTGTGAGTTGGGAGGGGAAGAAGCCAGGAGATGTGCTGGCAAGTGGGAAGAGGGTGAACGGGTCTGGAATGATCCTCAAAGCCTTGAAGTTCATCCTACAGCTGGCATTGTTCCATGGTCACATTAGTATTTTGCAGAGGCCCATGTTCTGGGGTGAGTTTTGAACAGGGAAATCCCAGAGGCCAGAAGAATGGGAACAGACAATTAGAAGAGTCCATGCAGCAACTGAAGAGGCCTGTGCTAAGACAGTGATAGGAGGGATGGATCTGGGGAATGCTCCAGAAGATCCCACAGGAACATGACAAGTAATTACATGTGGATGGTGGCAAGGAGGGGATCACGGATAAAAGACTCAGACGGATCAGCAAGAACCAATAGGACCCTGTGGTCAGGGGTCCTCTGTGTGTAGAGACATGGACAGGAAAGGCAGTGCTTATGAAGCATGACTGTCCTTTAGCCTTGGGCTTGGGTGACATGAACGTCCAATGCATAAAAGACAATGTGAAAAGATGTTTAGTGTCTTTGCATGACAATGAAAAATTGACGACTTAAGAAAATTAAAGTGGGCCAAGGAAACCATGAGCTTTTCAGGAAAAATGGACTCTCAGAGTTTGAAGCTTTTGTTTGTTTGGGGTTTTTGTTTTGTGTGGCTTCTTTGTTGGGGGTGGAGTAGTGAATGTTTTTGTATATGCGATCATGTGTGTGAGCATGTTTGGAGGCCACATTTTGAAATCTGGTGTCCGCCTCAGTCGCTCTCCATTGAATTCCTTGAGAGAGGGTCTCTCACTGATCCGAGCTTCCCAGTTCAACTAGACTAGCTGGCCAGTGAGCCCCAAGAATCCTCTGTCTCTGTCATCCACGTTCTAGAATTCAGATATGACTCACTCACCACATCCCACTTTTACATGGGTTCTGGGGATCTAAAGCCAGGTCCTCATGCTTGCCCAGCAAGCCCTTTAGCCATGGAGACATCTTCCCAGCCCCTTCTATGATTTTTAAGTCTGACTTTTTCACATTTTTTGCATGTGACATTTTTTCTTAATTTTAGGGTTAAAAAAAAAAAAAACCCTAGGCCAAGCACAACAGAGTTTTCTGATCTCATGTTAGCATTCCAGCTATAAAAACCTCAGCCTTTCCCCACCACACTGTGAACTCCTAGGCCTCTTTTGCTTAGTAAATCTTTAGGACTGGCTTGTGTGCGAGTAGGAAACAGGACACATGGCATTGCTGTTGTCCTTGGATTGTGAAATGGGAAGTTGACAGCACCAGCAAACCAGCTCTGTACACCAACACTTCCTGGCTCTGGGAACATGACGATGACACAACTACATTGCAGTAGTCTTTAAGCGAGTTTGTATTTTTTAACCAAACAAGATATAAAATAACAATACTTAAAAATTAACATTGGTGGGCTGGAGAGATGGCTTAGCAGTTAAGGCCCATGCCTGCGAAGCCTAAGGACCCAGGTTCAATTCTCAAGGTCCCAGATAAACATGGTGCATGTGTCTGGAGTTCGTTTACAGTGGCTAGAGGCCCTGGAGTACCCATTCTCACATTCTCTCTCTCTCTCTCCTTCTCTCTCTGTGTCTCAAATAAATTAAAAATAAATCTTTTAAAAAATTAACATTGGCAGTTTAATGGAATCGATGCTTGAGAAATTGTTTCCTTGCTCTGTCTACTTTCTTAATTATCACTATCCTTTTTTGCTTTGTTTTGTTGTTTCTTTGGATGTAGCTTTTAGTTTTTCATCACAGAGTCTTGCTATATAGCCAAGACTGGCTTCCACCTCACTATGTAGCCTAGACTGCCCTTGAACTCATGAAAACCTTCCTACCTCAACATCTCGGAATATTGGACTTACAGGCAGAGCCACCTCCACACTTGGCTTTATTATCCTTAATCCTAAAAACAATGGAACAATAAGTGCTACTATTATTCCCATTTCACAGAAAATGGAGGCAGAGAAAGGTTAAATGATTGGCAAGAAGATGGAAAGACTGCCGGGCATGGTGGCGAACGCCTTTAATCCCAGCACTCGGGAGGCAGAGGTAGGAGGATCGCCGTGAGTTCAAGGCCACCCTGAGACTACAGAGTGAATTCCAGGTCAGCCTGAGCTAGAGTGAGACCCTACCCCGAAAAAAAAAAAAAAAAGAAGATGGAAAGACTAAGGCTGACACAGGCACAGTTTCTCACCTTCACCTCTGTGTTATGCTGCCTGTCAATGAAGAAATAAATAAGACTACTCACATATTGCCAGAGATTGTACAATATTTGCGACTAATGAACTATGGTGTACATTAAATTTTGCAGCATGAAAAAATCGGTACCACTTTGCTATTGTGGGTATGTAAAGTTGGAAAAATAGATACAGTACATTACAATTATTTAAAAATGGTGATACATGCACATACTTATAGATACAGAAGGAAGATATGTTCACAGTTTAACACTGATTATTGCTGGGTAGAATAATTACTAGTGGTTTTTATTTTCAGTGTAATACCTTTCTAAGACAAACTACAAAATAGTATTTGAAAGCTGGATGTGATGGCCCAGTGCTCATGAGGTTGAGGCCAGCGTGGGGTACAGAGTGAGTTCCAGGTCAGCCTGAGATAGAATGAGTCTCTGCTCAAAAAAAAAAAAAAATATATATTTGAACTTCCATTTTCTAGTGTGGCCTTTGAAGAATTTGCAGGGTGTCGCTCCTTTCCTCACAAGGGAAAGGCTGAGCATATTCAATTAGGCCACAGAGGTGAAAGGTCTTCTAGGAAAACTGAAAGGCAACAGGGGGGACCAAAACAGGAGGACATTAAGCCTCTGACTCCACAGGGGCAGCAAACAGTAAAAAGAGCCTAGGACCTACCCAGGTAAACATTTGCATCATGTTAAAGGCCTCACCATCTCAGTTCCTTTTACTCAACACAACATGTCAAGCTTTCAACAAAATGTTACAAGGCATGGCGAAAAGCAACATCCACCTTCTGAAGATACAAGGCAAGCATAGAACCAGATTCAGATATGGCAGAGCTTTGAACACAATCATGCCAGAAAAATCACAAATAACTGATCTGCATGCTAAGGGATCAGGTAGAAAAGGAGACAACATGAAAGAATGTATACATGTTGTAGCAGGGACATGGAAACCTGAAGAAAATATCAAAAGGAAATGCTGGTGATCAAAGGGGGCTGAAGTGATAGCTCATCAGTTAAGGCGCTTGCCTGCAGAGCCTAAGGACGCAGGTTCGGTTCCGCAATACCCGCATGAAGCCAGACGCACAAGGTGACACGTGTCTGGAGTTCATTTGGAGCGGCTAGAGGCCCTGACACACCCATATTCTCCCTCTCCCTCTCTCTCTCTTTCTCTACCTGCCTCTTTCTCTTAAATAAATAAATAAATAAAATATATTTTTTTTATTTTTGGAGAGAGACAGAGAGAGAGGGAGAGGAAGACAGATAGAGAATGGATGCACCAGCAGCTTCTCAGCCACTGTGAACAAAACCTAGATGTGTGCGCCACCTTGTGGTCAAGTGTGGCATTGCGTCCTTGCATCTCTGCATCTGGCTAAACGTGGGACCTGGAGATTGGAACTGACGTTCTTAGGCTTAGCAGGCAGGCGCCTTAACCGCTAAGCCATCTCTCCAGCCCTAAAATAGTTTTTAAAAAATATTTTAAAATGCCATGAGGGAAATAAAGACGGCATATGATGGGCTCATCAGGAGCCTGGATTCAGCTGTGGGAAGAACCAGGCAGCTTTATGACACGGAGTGAGACTTCCAAAGCTGAAGTGCAAAGACAAAAACAAATGGAAATGTTAGAGCAGAACGTTGAACAGCTACGAAGCAGCTTCACAAGAGAAGATGGACGTGTAATAAGACTTCCAGGAAGAGAGGAGCAGAGGAGGTAATAGGATAAGTAATGGCTGAGGATTTGACAAAGTCACTGACAGAGTGTAACCAGCCTTCCAGCACTGTGACAAAAGAACTAAGAAAGCAAATCAGGGAGGAAGTATTTCTTTCCTCTCACTATTCATTCTGCGCATGGCCAACTGGCTGTCCGGTTTGGGGGTTGCATGGGGTACATCATGGTGGAAGGGACTAGAATAGGAAAGCTTCTGACTTCACAGAGGCCAGAGAGCACAGAGAGACAGACAAAGGACATGGTACGTGATGCATCTTTCAAAGGGCTGACCCCATTAATCTACTTCCTGTAAGCTGTAGTTCCCAGTCACTATCACTTTCCAGTGACACCAACCGTTTAGAAATCCATCAAGGGATCAATTCATTAATGAGGTCAAATCTAATCACTCGGCCTATGATCAATGGTCAAGCAGACCCTTCACACTGAAACCATCAGGGGACATTTCAGATTCAAACCTTAACAGACACCAACTCAGAGATCCAGGAAACTTAGGGAACAGCAAACAAGACGGGTATGGAAACAACTCTAGCCTGCATCTCATAGTCAAAGCAAGACACCCAAGACCAGGAGATGCTCTCATAAGAAGCCGACATCTTTACCCACAGAGGAACAAGAACCCAGATACCTCGTTCTTCCAATCAGAAACAGGAAGAAAACAGAATGGCAATGTGAAGAACCACTGACCCAAATGCTACATCCAGTGTAATGGACCTTCTAAAATGAAGGAGAAATACTTTCTTAGGCAAACAAAAACCAAAGCAATATGTCACAAAGATGTTTGTCTTGAAAGAAATGCTTCAAAATTTTTGGGGGGGCTGGAGAGATGGTTTAGCGGTTAAGACATTTGCCTGTGAAGCCTAATGACCCTGGTTTGATTCTCCAGGACCCACATTAGCCAGATGCACATGGTGGTGCAGGCACCTGGAGTTCGTTTGCAGTGGTTAGAGGCCATGGTGCGCCCATTCTCTCTCTCTCTCTCTCTAATAAGTAAATAATTAAAAATTTTTTAATTTTTTCTTCAAGGAGAATTTAAATAACGTAGGCACAAAATTCAGGATACAAAAGAGCAAGGTGGTAGGGAAGCAATAAACGAAGGAAGCCAGAGCTTATGTTCACACTGAAGAGACTGTGTCAGGAGCCCAGAGTTAGCATCACTGTCACTTCCAGTCCTCAGCCCGGTGCTGTGGGAGGCGCACGCTGCTCATGCAGTAGCTGGAAGTGTCCTGCCTCGGTGAGAACCCACACCCCCTGGAAGCTCGGGCAGAAGCTAAGCACGACTCCTGCTCTCTTCAGGGTCATCTCCCCTCTGATCTATTCAGCACCGTTCTTCCAGCCCTGATCTTCCATGCAGCAGGCCCAGTGACATCACCATGCAGCTACCTGAAAGCTGCAACAATCCCAACCGAGATGAACATGGGCTAGCCTGGCCCTCTTTCCTGAAAGAAAAGTCACAAAATCTCAGCTGTCAGGAACAGGAAGTTATCTGAGCTATTCAAGTTCAATCAAAACCCCATAAGGCTGGAGAGACGGTTTAGCCATTAAAATGCCTGCCTGAGAAGCCTAAGGACCCATGTTCAGCTCTTCAGATCCCACATAAGCCATGCAGAAAAGGTGAGGCAAGCGCAAGGTCGCACATGCCCACTAGGTGGTGCAAACATCTGGCATTCGATTGCAGTGACTGAGGCCCTGGGGCACCAATTCTTTCTGTCCCTCTCTCTCTAAAATAAAAAATAAAAGATAAACATAAATGCTCCATAAACTAAAGACTACATTATGAAAGTAACAACCAAGCAAAATTGACAGACCTTAACTGGGGAGACGGGTCAGGGGATCAAGTATTTTTACATCATTTAACAGGACATAACCTGACTTCAGCAATTTACTCTTCAAATAAGAATTTAGTTTCCAGGCAAATGCTGAGTCATTGTGCTGTTTAGACGTGCAGATGAAACTATTTAAATGGGTTTGAAGACTATTCAATTCTGGGTACGCTTTGTTTGAACTACTCATTTTTTTCTTCCCCTCCCCCCTTTTGCCTGAGCCTTATATGTATCAACTGGGGGAAAGCAGAATTGAACTGTTACATGAAAACTAGGCTCACTTGAGGAAGTATGGGTGAACAAAGGATAATTAGTATAGGTTCCTGGGACCCATTACAGAGGTGCCCTTCCCATGCAAATGAGCAGTTGATGATATTTAAACAGAAGACAGGGGTATGGGTTCTGGGGCGTGCGTGCATGCATGTGTGCGTGCGTGCATGCGTGCGTGCATAGTGGTGTATGGTTTATGCATATGTGGGAGCAGATGCATGTGCACACATGCAGAGGCCAGAAGCAAACCACTGTCACTCTTCCACCTTATTTCCTTGGGAAGGACGCTCGCCGAGCCTGGAGCTATTCTATTCATGTGGGTGCTGGGGACTGAACTCAGGTCCTTATTATTGCACAGCAAGTGCTCTTCCCTGCTAAGCCATTTCCATAGCCCCGAAAAGCATACCTATAAACAGGTATTGGGGTTCTGCTGTGTAGTAGAATAGCCTGTACTACATGCAAGGAATAAGGTTAGGCCCATTCTCCTCTTTCCTCTGAGATTTGGCAAGCAGGCTGGAGACAGAGCCACTGAATAAACCACTCATGTCAGCATTACAGACAGGGGCAGACATTACAAACAGAGGCAGCTCTGAGAGAGTCTAGCAAGCAGAGGGACGGGCCCTAGGTTCTGACCACCAGGGAAAGACTTCCCAAGAATGGGATGCTTAGGCTGAGTCCACTGCAGGTCTTCCAAGCAGTTTCCAACTTTGAGGAAAGCAGGCGGGGTGGGGGAGGTGGTGGGAACAGTACGTTGGGACGCCCAGGTCTTGCAAAGGACCAGAAGCCTCCACTGCTTCAAAAGATGCCAGCATAACTGGAGCTCACTCTAGGAAGGAGAGAGGAGGGAGGGATCAGTGCTGGAGAATATGGAGGGGCCAAAGCATGCCTGCTCTTGCCTTCAGAGCTGGGGATTGTCACCAGGCTCTCACTCTGGACTCCCTGTGGTAGTTTGAATATATGTCCCCCAATATATTCAATGTTTTATTACTTTATAGTTTGCATCTGCAATCACCTTGCTAGAGGCAAGGTCACTGGGGGCCGGTCTTAAGGTGTGGTGATGGTTTGAGATTCCATTGTAAAGATATGCAAATGTGCCTAGCAGGAGTTCCTGAAGTGTGCTGTGTGACCTTTTGGCTGTAGTTTTTGCTCTGTGTGCTGTGGTGGCTGGTTGGCTTTCTCTCTCTCTGTTTGGCCCTGTGAAGAGCAGGCTGCTTTTCCTGCCTTTATGGAACTTCCCCTGGATCTGTAAGCTTCAATAAATAATATCCCTTCCTCCATAACTGTGCCTGGTCTGGAAGTTCATCTCAGTGAACCTGAAGCTGTCTGCTACACTCCCCTTTGTTCCCTAGTCCTTGAAGTCACCATGGCAAGAATCAGGAGATAGAGCACAGTGTGGAGATAGGGAGACTTTGCTAGAGAGCAGAGTGCAGGATTCTTAGGGGCTGAGAGTGGACAATAGTCAAAGAGACCATGTGTCAATGTACATTTTAGGCAGGCTTTATACTACTTCAAAAGCTTCTACCAGGGTCAGAGCGTGTTCCTGTCCAGGTGATTAACAGACCCATTTAGATTGCTTCCTACAGGACCGGACAAGGGTATATCCTTGGTATGGTTGTTTGTTTGTTTGTTTTGTTTAACTTGTTGTTTGTTTTTTTAATCAGAAAGCCTTGGGTTATATAGCAACTTCATGATCTGCTGATCAAGATGCAGCGTCCACCCCCAGTGCCTGCCAAGCCTGCTGACACCTCACTGGTAGCCCAACTGGATGAAAGAAAGCTACAGGAGGGCTTTATTGGGGCTACCAGCTTTGTCTGCATTTTTTTTCCCAAAGGATTCTTAAAGACAATGGCTGCTTAAGCTATTTTCTCCTCTTACATGGTATGAGCTTTAGTTACTTTTTTTCCCCATTGCCATGATCAAATTCCAGACAAAAAGCAACTCAGGGAAAGGGTTGCTTTGGCTTTCAGTTCCAAAGGAGATGATAGTCCATCATGCTGGGGGAGGCATGGCAGCCGGAGCCCGAAGCAGTTGGTCACATTGCATCCACGTTAAGGAAGCAGAGAATAAAGAATGAGAGCCTAGGACCCCAGGCCATGGGATGGTGCCACCCGCAGTCCTAATGGGTCTTTCCACCTCATCTAACCCAGATATGCCCTCGCACACGTGCCCTTGGTGTTCTTGTGTGGTTTGGTTTTGCCAAGACCAATTATCACGGTCCCATACCCAGAATTGGTGCCGGATGTATTTGCTCTTCTGGATTTCATGAAAAGGAAGGTATTTGAGAAGTTGCAGTGACTGGTAGAAGCCAAGGGAAGGGCTGCAGAGTTAAATTTGAGATGAAGAAATGGTCGCTTCCCTTCCAGAGATCTGCTTGCTCTGATAACCACCTTTCAGGTATAATACAGTCCTTTAAAACAACGTAAGAGAACACGGAGAAACCATTGTTTGAGGTGTTTGCTAGTTGAAACCAAGAGCTATGCGATCAGACTGCCTAGATTTAAATCTACTGCGATTTACTACTTCCTAGCTGTGAGTCCTTGGCAAAGTTACTTAGCCCCTCTGTGCTTCCATTTTCTTGTCTGTGAAAGAATAATATCGTAATAGATCTTAATTCATCTCTCTGTGGTGAAGATTAAATGAGAATACATGAAAAGAATGTCAAAGACTGCCTGGCACAGAGTTAAATGTTCAGCAAATGTCATCTATTATTTAATTGCACACAAATTTCATGGTGCATATAAAAGAACTTTTCCCCAAGTTTAAAATAATTTGTCCTTTAAAGCATTCTCATTCCTTGATTCCTAAGAGTGGGGCTGTTTATGTGCTCACAGTAATTATGTCATGGAAACATGACTTTTAAAGGAATGTCTCATTGCATCGGGTTTTGGTTGGGCTTATTACACAGAATAATAATAATAATGTGTCTCATTAATGTTTAATTGTTTTCTGATACACTCAGGAAAATGTACCTTAGGAAATGTTTGAAGCAGCGACATATAAACCCATCGTGTGTAATTCTCTTGCTTTCCACATCATTGGAGGTAATACTAAACATATGTGAAGGGAGTTCCAAGTATTGTTTGTGCCTTCCTTTTGCCCATTTCTTAAAACTTGCAGAAAGCTGTGGCTTCTTCTCTTTTCTTCCTCACTCTCCCTCATGTGCTCATAATTGAAAGTGCACATCTGGGCTGGGGAGATGGCGTAGAGGTTAAGGTGCTTGCCTGCTAAGCCTAAGGACCCATGTTCGACTCCCCATGTCCCACGTAATCCAGGTACAAGGTGACACAAGTGCACAAGGTCGCACATGCACACTAGGTGGCACATACATCTGTTTGATTACAGTGGCTGGAGACCCTGGCGTGTCAATTCTCTCTCTCTCACTCTTGTTCCCACTTTCGCTGTCTTACATTAAAAAAAAGTGTACATCAGACAGGCACGGTGGCATATGCCTTGAATCCCAGCACTTGGGAGACAGAGGATCAGTATGAGTTCAAGGCCAGCCTGGAACTACAGAGTGAGTTCTAGGTCAGCCTGGTCTAGAGTGAGATCCTGCCTCAAAAATACAAAAAAAAAAAAAAGCACACATCACTGGAGCTCAGAGGGTTAGAGCGCCTGCTGTGCAAACATGAGGATCTGAGATTAATCCCCAGAATCCACATAAAAAGCCAGGCATGGCCATGCAAGTCTGTAACCCCAGCACAGAGGAGTGGGGGATGGAGACAGGAGACTTGATTGCTGGGTCTCTTAGTCAGCCAGTCTAACCAAAAACTGCAAACTCCAGGTTCAGGGAGAGACACTGTCTCAGAGAAACAAGATGGGAGAGTGAACAAGAAAGACACCTGAGGTTTTCTTCTGGCCTCTGCACATGTGCACATGGGGTATGCACATAAGTGTACACACACACACACACCCCAGAAAATTTTAAAAACTAAAAATTAAAACCTGGTGCACATCAGTTCATGGACATTTGTACTCATTTATCATCTGTATTCGTCAGGGTTCTCTAGAGGAACAGAACCGATAGAATGAATTGTGTTAAAGGGAATTTATTGGATTAGCTTACGACAGTCCAACAACAGCAGGTTGCAGGCCTGAGAGTCAAGGAACCCGGTAGCTACTCAGTCCAGGAGGCCGGATGCCTCAGCAGTCCCAATCAGGCACTGAGGGCCTGGAGGCGTCCTGGAGAGACCCAGCTCTTCAGTCCAGGCTGGAAAGCAGCAAGCAGCACTGGCTTCCAGGTGGGAGGAGGGGATACTTTCCTTCCCAGAGCTTCCTTAGATAAAGCCTGCCCCCTCCGAGAGGGGCCGCCCATTCTGGGGAAAGGGCTTATGCTGGGGGAAGGAATCCTCCTTTAGTTAATCCTTCCTAGAAGCAACCTCAGAGACACACTCATAAGTGTCTGTAGAATGTCTGTAGATTCCTAAACAGATCAAGTTGACACAAACTTAACCATCACATCATCTAAGCTCATGAAAGCTGAGAGTTATCCCTGCACTCAGTAGGCAACACATTCCTTCCCTCTCTCCCTGCTGCAAAACAAAATAACATCCTGGCCTGCTTGTTTCACAAATCATTTTGCAATGACCCATAATAGATGCAAATCAAAGGTCAGCAATAAATCGGTTACAGATTAGGGGTCAGGAGATGGCGGCCCCATTGTTTCCTCTGTAAGGCATCCCCCAAAACATACACTGCTGCATGCGGGTGAGCGCTCTCATCCTTGTTGACAGAATTATTTTTAGAAAGTGATGCTTTCCCATTTATAAAGCTCAGAGAGAGGCGACATGATGTAGGCGGTTGTTCTCAGTCTTGATTGCTGAGCAAAATCACCTGTGCAGAGCTTTGAAGACTGCGGTTGCCCATTGCCTTAGGACCTCACTTTGGACCAATAGTTCCAGCCTGAGATGCCTATGAAGATAGCCTCCGGAGGTTTTGCAAGTGGGCCTGCCTATGAGAGCAGCCCCACACCAAAACAATTGCATCCCAGAATCTCCGGCAGCTGGGCCTAGAGAGAAGCATTGAGTTCTTAATCCCCAGCACGGAGGATTATAGCCTAGAGCTATGGCCAGATCTGAGCACCGCTGCTCTAGGTAGACTGAAGCCCTTCATTTCACCAGTATTTACTGACAGCTACTACGTGCATAGGGTGGCCAGCAATTTTGCCATTAATGCCATAAAAACTCCTGCTCTTCTGAACTTGGAATCCTGAACCAAAGTCTTCAGGCCTAATCTTAGAAATGCTTGGTTTTCTTTTGCTTTGTTTTGTGTGTGTGCAGGTGAACATGTGTGTACGGGTGACAGTAAGTGAGAATGCATGTGCATGTGGAGGCCAGAAGACAGCCTCACATGTCATTCCTCTGGAACGCCATCCACCTTTTGGGAGACAGGGTCTCTCCTTGGCCTGGAACTCACCAAATAAGTTAGATTGGCCGGCCATGGAGCCTTGGGAATCCTCCTGTCTGTCTCCCGGTGCTGGAAGGGTTAGTATGCACCAACATGCTCAGCCTGGCTTCTTGTCTGAGAATTGAACTCAGGCCCTCATGCTGGAGAGTCAAGCGCCTTCCTGACCCTTGTTCTGTTTTCTTGAGGCGGGGTCTTGTAGTCATCCTCCTGCCTCTGCATCTTGAGTGCTTGCACTCCTGGCTGGCATTGTCTATCTGAAACCCTCGTCAGTGCTGGCTAAAAACCAGTGGCAGCCTTGTTTAAAGTCCTGGTTTCTCTGCTTCCTGGCTCTTTGCTTTGGGGTGAATTATATAACTGTCCTAAGGCTCTCTCCTTATCTTAAAGATAGTGCAAAGCAAATCATCAATTCTAGAGCTGTTATGAGTTTTAAATGAAAAAAAAAGAAAAATCAATAGAAACCACGGTGCAGTCGCTCAAGCTATCTCTACTAGGCATTCAATAAATGTTCACTCTGTGCCTTCCTCCTCCCCTTCATTTCTCCCACTGTCCTTGAAGTAATAGGTTGAGCTAAGCAGATGTGATGAACGACCGAAGTATAGACAGTGTGCCTCTGCTTTCCAGAAGCTACCGTATAACAAACCACGAAAGCAGCTTCATGAACAGGCCACTCCGAGGTGTGTGGCGTCTGTTGATGTTATTGCTGTAGGGATCTGGCCGGAGAGAAATAACCAGTAAGAAGAATCAGAAGCAAGAGCTTGGAGATGACTCAGCAAGCAGGAGCACCTGCCGCTTAAGCATGAGGGCCTGAGTTCAAATCCCCAACACCCAGGTAAAAAAAGGTGAGCGTGGCCACGCATGTCTGTAACTCCAGCCTGCGAATGGAAGATGACAGCTCCTGGCTGACTAAGGGAGAGACCCTGTGTGTCCTCTTGAAGAAAAATGAGGGTGCTGAGGAGAAGTGTGGTGGAGGGTAACTATGCTGTCCTCTGGCCTTGCTGCCCATACAGGACACACACACACACACACACACACACACACACACACACGAACCAGGAAACGGAGAAAGCTTCCCAAAGAGCTAGAAGACGAGAGGACATTTAGAAGGTGACTAAGTTTTGCTAGAAGAGGAGAGTGTGTGAGAGGATGAAGAGTCACGGTTAACAAGTCACTGCTACGTAGGAAATTTGCAGGTAGCAAAATGTCCTTGCTCAAGAAAGTTTTCTCTTTTTATAGTGTCTGCATGAACACTCGTGAGAGTTTGGCATGCACAAGAACAGGTACATGATATACCTTTTGTTTTACATGCTTTTATCTCACGCTATTATTTAGGGCAAATTTGTATGTAATTTTACTTGCACTCACAGGGGCTTACAGCCAGCATGCCTTCCTAGGAAAACCCTGATGCTTCATGGATGAAAATTTTTTTTTTTTTTTTGGTTGTTGTTATTTGGTTTTTGTTTGTTTGTTTGTTTGTTTTCCTGAACACTTAGGGCGAAAAGCTGAATTCAGTTGACATTATCCTCCTCTGAGGGCATTCTTATTCAGGTTATCCTTCATGTCCTGCTAAGCCTGTCACTTGGGAAGCCCCAGGAAGTAGCTGCCTGGCGTCATGTTCTCCCCACTGCAAGGACTGGGGCCTCCTCCCGGCTCTCACCCTTACTGACAGCCTCTTTCTTTGCTGACATGACATGGAATGACCTAGTTTTGAAAAAAAAAAAAATGGTATGAACTTGGCTGAATGCCAAGGAGTTGGGGGTGCAGACCAGCCTTCCCGGAGGGCTTCCGGAAGAAGACAGCAGGCTCTGTCGGGGGTCCCCCCGCAGAAGCTGTGTGTATGATCTTGTTTCAGTAGTGGCTGCTGTTTTTCTTTCATTCTTTCTCTCCACCCCCCCCCCACGGCGGAGGGGGAGGGGGGCTTGGCCGCTACATTCATCTTCATACTCTGAGAGTACAGCTTACTGATTTGCTGGGCCAGCTGTTAAGTCACAGCAAGACAGCCAATCAGAGCAAGACTCTGTCCTGTCTCCCTGCTGCAAACCCAAACCGCTGAAGTAGAAATGACCATGAAGGAGAGGTTGCAGGCAGAGCTCCCAGCTGCCTTCCGTGAGCGCTCTTTCCAGGGCCAGGCTGGGAGGGCGCAGGGCTGGTGGGGGTCAGCACGTCCTGCTACCTCGGCCTGGCTCTATTCCGCCCAATTCATGCTTCTCTGAGTATCTGTCTTTTCAAACCAACACGGAGGTCTATGGGCGAGGAAGGGAGATCGAGGTACAAAATGTTTGGAGTTCCATGACCTCAACACCGTAGGGGACCAGTCTGTCTAACCCTTCTCTCCTTGCCTTCAGGAATGTCCACTGAAAAAAGGAAGTTAAGTTTGAATCTGGGGAAATGAACTGAACTTGTAAATCATCTTTTAAATGCCTTCTTCGCAGAGCAGCTGCTCTGAATTGCGAATAGATAAATTCCCAGCAGTCCACCATGTGATAAGAGCCTTTCTAGGGTGAAGGATTTGTTTGAACAGGCCTGCAAAGAAAAGGAGGCGACTTATCAAGTTTTCCCTCAGGATACACTTTGTCTCTGATGAATCATTTTGGCCTGGGCTGAGGGTGGAGCTCAGTGATACAGTGCAGTCTAGTAGGTGCAAGGCCCTGGATTTGATCCCCACCACCACAGAACAAAGTAAACCAAAAATTCTACTAATAATTGAATCAGCTTGGCCTATAATCAAATATGAAAGAAGATGGAAAATTTACTTTAACTCATATTGCATCTAAAATGGAATATTCAGTATTTAATTTTAAAATTAAGTTTTAAAATTAAATTTTAAATTAACTTTTAAAATTAAAAATGATAGGGCTAGAGAGATGGCTCAGCAGTTAAAGGTGCTTGCTTACAAAGCCTGCTGATTGAGGTGTGAATTCCCAGTATCCATGTAAAGCCAGATGCACAGAGTAGTGGATGCTTCTGGAGTTTGTTTGCAGTGGCAGGAGGTCCTGATGCACCCTTTCTCATTCTTTCTCTGTCTTTCTCATAAATAATTATACATAATTTTTAATAATGATAGTGCTGGGGTGATTGCTCAGTCAGTAAAGGGCTTGCCTAGTAAGCATGAGGACTTGAGTTCCATCCAAAGTTAACCAGCTAAACATGTTGATGATGGTAGCATACGCTTGGAATCCCAGTGCTGGGGAGGCAGAGACAGGTATATACCTGAGGCTTGCTGGCCAGATAGTATAGCCTAACTGGAAAGATCCAGGCCAATGAAGAGACCCTGTCTCAAAAAAAGATGAATGGGCCGGACGTGGTGGCACACGTCTTTAATCCCAGCACTTGGGAGGCAGAGGTAGGAGGATCGCCGTGAGTTCGAGGCCACCCTGAGACTACATAGTTAATTCCAGGTCAGCCTGGGCCAGAGCGAGATCCTACCTTGAAAAACCAAAAAAAAAAAAAAAAAAAAAAAAAGATGAATGGTATTGCTGAGGATCAACACCTGAGGTCCTGTGACCTCCACATGCAGATGCACACATATGCATCTGTGCCCATGCACACACAAATGCACCAGCACACACACGCAATAGAATAAACATAACATCTGACCTCCTATTCAGGACGCCCCTCTTCCTGTCTCCTTGGATTTTTTGAAGCTGTTATGGCATTTGCTCCATGAATTTTCTACCCTGGGGTCTTCTCAGTTGACAAGTATTCCCATGCAACCCACCACTGTCATATCCAGCCCAGGATTCTGTTCTTCTTCAGCTGTTGGTTTATGGAACACAATCCGCTAAGAGCCATAGAGACTTGCCTGAGAGAAAGTCCTAGAAGATGTCAACCATGGAGTCGTCAGCCTGAAATGCAACACAGGGTGCTTCACACAGAGTCACAGTTGGTTTCACATTGTCAATTATGTGTTGTAAGGGATTTTAACTAGGAGGACACTAGCAAACTGTTTTGCCCATCGTAAAGTATATAGAATCTCGTCCCTGCAACATCAACTCCCTTTCGTTGATGCTGACCTTCTCCCACTTACTTGGCAGACAAATCGCATAGAGAAAATGGGAAGAACGAGGGGGGAGACTGTGGAATTGCAACACGAGTTCAACGCACTGCAGTTCTTGGCTGTACTCACAAAATGGGCTGGTCCGGATCCTTACATCATCTTTGGCAAAGCAGCTTCTCTTTCTTCAACCCAGCGCCTTGCCGCTTTCTGGCTGACAGATGTCAGAGTAGAGGCGACAATGAAGCCAACAATTTGAATCAGCAGGATCACTCACATGTTTCCCCTGGCAACAGGCAATGGTTTAAAAAGCTGAATGAAGGTTCTTGGATCCAAGTCTTATGGCTACCATGACAAAAAGACCCACATTCCTCTGAGAGGATAACAAATAAAGGGAGAACCATGACATCCCAGGCGAGGGTGGCCTTGGGATACAGACGTAGAACCAGGAGCTAAGAAAGCAGACAGCTTCTTAAAGAAAGAAGACCGCATCATGGAGGACATAGGAGGCCACATGTCACCATGACTCAGACAGGGCTCACTAGGAAGTGTGACCAGGTGGAATGGACAAAGAAACATGGTTGAGTGGGAACTTACATGGTGTTTCCCCAAAAGAGCTAAAGTGCCTTCTCTGTCAGCCACTTTCCCGTTGCTCTAACAAGTTACCCGAGAAAACAACTTGAAGGCAGACAGATTTATTTGGATAGATTTATTATTGTTTCAGAGGCTTCAGTCCAAGCTTGGCAGGGTCTGCTGCAATGGGCTTGTGGTAAGACAGGACAACATGCTGGCTGGCAGGAGGGCATGGTGGAGCAAAGCAATTCTCCCTATAGTGGCCAGGAAGCATAGAGAGAGAGATGGGGGAGAAGGGACTGGACAAAAGCACT
The DNA here is from genome assembly GCA_036365145.1 of Orientallactaga sibirica. Lineage (NCBI taxonomy): Eukaryota > Metazoa > Chordata > Mammalia > Rodentia > Dipodidae > Orientallactaga > Orientallactaga sibirica. Next base: position 1,494,376 of record JAEOAD010001031.1, read on the forward strand.
CCCCCCAGTGACCTACTTCCTCCACCAAGCTTTCATTTCCTACTCATCAAATTGTGAATCCATTGGTTAGGACAGAGCCCATGTGACCCAATCACTTACCAAAAGCCCTGCCTCTGAACACTGCAATGGGATCCAAGCATTCCTCACATGAGCCTGTTAGAATAGGCTGCCATATCCTGGCGTGGTGGCGCACGCCTTTAATCCCAGCACTTGGGATGCAGAGGTGGGAGGATTGCTGTGAGTTCGAGGCCACCCTGAGACTACATAGTTAATTCTGGGTCAGCCTGGGACAGAGTGAGACCCTAGCTCTAAAAAAAAAAAAAAAAGAAGAAGAAGAAGAAGAGGCCAACGCGGTCATATCCAAGCCATAATGCCTTCAGTTTCCATCTTCCAGACCAAGCACATGTTGCACGCTTTTGTATGTCAATTAATAGTCATTGGGTGCGCATGGTGCTGTGCAGTGTGTCACTCAGAAGAGCTTGGCAATGCTAAAGGATTGTCACAACAAACCAAGAAGGAAAGCCCCTTTCCGCCATTTGCAGTAATGTATGGGCTCTGTCCTAACCAATGGATTCACAATTTGATGACATTATTGGGAAGTGGTGAAGAGTAGGAAATGAAAGCTTGGTGGAGGAAGTAGGTTACTGGGGGGAATGCTTTTGTCCAGTCCCTTCTCCCCCATCTCTCTCTCTATGCTTCCTGGCCACTATAGGGAGAATTGCTTTGCTCCACCATGCCCTCCTTTCCACAGTCAAGTTGGGTAAGTATTTCTATTTAGAGTAGCTATTTTAGCTGTCATGAGATGATCCAAATGCAATCATGTCTGCAAAGAGGAAGGGAAGGAGAGCAAGAGAGACAATCTGGGCCATCGCTTGTCACATCATTCACCTGTTCTCTTTTTAATGAAGAGAATCTCCCATACCACCCGCTACTGCAAATTCTCCTGTTTTCCCCTCTTATCTTGGAGTTTTCCAAAAACCTTCAATAAGACAACAGGTCTTAATGACTAGTAGCAGCGCCCTCTGCTGCCGAGGTGGACTGGCCTGCTCACTGCCTCCTCACTTCTTTCCCCTTTGGGTCCTTCATGCCACCTACTTAAAGACCCACATTCAATTAAGTAATGGCAAAAAGAAACACCATTAAGACAGACATGGGACAAAAAAGAAAACTCCCATCAGAAATTGCAGTAATTGAAAAAGAGCGTATCTGAGAACACATCATCCTGCCAACCCTAGAGGGAGGTTCCAAGTCCAATAACCATGACCAGGAACAGAAAAGTGATTCTAACTTAACATCTGCAGTGTAACTTTCATAAATCTTTCCAAACAATAGGAAGACATACCTGAAATATGTATGGAGGGAAAGGCTTTAATTATATTTCACTTTTTGATCTTCAGTAGAAGAAAAAGCTCATTAGTAGACAGAATATAATGTGGGCAACTTTTTACAGAGACGTACAAGAATAATACCTCGATGAGCTCTAGCTCCCAGGAATAAGGCTAAAGTGACACAGGAAGCTGCAGCCCACTGCATACAGATGGAAAACATACCAGCAGTGGGAGGTCTCATTTACAAGAAACTTCACATTCACTGGCAACAGAGCTATGTTGTAGCAAAGAATCAACTTGTTAGCGGTCTGCATGTGTCAAAGAGCTATACTGACTGTGTGATTGTGGGATGCGATGTTCATTGCTCTGGTAAAGAATAAAAATAAGCTAAGGCTTGATCACCAGATATCAGCGCTGTAGGGACATGCTTTTCTTCTGGGTGGACTTCCACTGGCACCCTGTGCATTAAAATGAAAATTAACAACACACTACTCATATGGAACTTCGTGTCCATAAAAAAGGCCACATTATGCTTTAAGCTTTTTATTTCCAAATAATAGAAGTCATGAGGTTAAAGTTTGTTCATACAGTTTGCTCCAGAACAGCTGTACAATTTTATGTGGGGGATGAAAGTGGATTCCATGTGAATTGTTGTCAATGGAAAAGGCCGTGCAGGAATTGGTAGTTATGGCTCACTCCCCCATCCCACCCCAATCACGCATGAATGTTTTTGTACTTGCAAGCACTCCAGAAATGTCTTTGAAAATAAGTAATGCCCCTGACATTGACATTCATTGTTGTTATTATTTGCCGTGCATCAATAGAGTGACTAGTCCTAAATGAAAGTTTGAAGGGCAGAAAAGGAAGGCAGGGAAGCAAACCCCATTTAATAAATTACTAGTGAGTATTTATTATGTGTGACATTATGAGGCCCGAGTCTTCAAACATCATGCAATCCAGGAGAGTGCATAACACAGATATACAAATAAATATACACCATGGCCAAGTAGGGTACGTATCTTACAGATATTAGTAAAGAAAGGAGTGAGTTATTATTTGTAAAGACTCAGCAAAGGTTTCATAAAGAAGATGGTAAACAGGTGAGCTCGACAGACATTGGGGTCACATCTGCTAAGACCTGGAAACACTGGCCTGACTCTGGTCTCCAGACTGTCTGGAAAAGCCAGTAGACTCCTATTATGGCTTGGATGTGATTTGAGTGTGTCTCCCAGGGTTTGTTGGAAGCTTGGTCCCTCCCAGTGCTGACAGGTATGCAGAGCTACCATAAGATCCAGCTATGTCACTCCCCGACATATATCCAAACCACAGAGATACTTACACATCTGTGTTTATTGCTCTCTTCACAGTAGCTAAGAAATGGAACCAGCCTAGATGTCCATCAAAAGATGAATGGATCAGGGAAATGTGGTCGGTCCAACTATACCATGAGATTTTATTTGTCCATAAAGAAAAATGAAATCATGACATTTGGTGGGGGGGAGGAGAATGGATAAAACTAGAAATCATTATGATAAGTGGAATGAGGCAATCCCAGAAAAATAAAGGCTTCATGTTTTCTCTCACATGGTGATTGCTAGATTTTAATTTTTATGTATGTGGTGGGGAGACTAGAAACCTAAGAGTGGAGGGGAAAAGGTCTTAGGGGAGGCTTGGGGAGGATAAAAGAAAAACAAGAGGGTAATAGACCATGTGTGACATGAAAGCAGAGGGAGAATAGTATGGGAGTAAGGGACCAGCAAGAGACAGGTAGGGGATTGTACAAGAGGACTGGGAAAAAAGGATTAACAAAAATAATGTATATAGGGAAATCTCATAATGAAGCCCATTACTTTGTAAATTAATTTTTTAAAAACCTAATAAAAAGAGGTAGGGCCTAAGGTCAGGGAAATAAATATGTTCTTTTTAAAAATTCTTTTGGGGCTGGAGAGATTGCTTAGTGGTTAAGGTGCTTGCCTATAAAGCCAAAGGACCCAGGTTCCATTCCCCAGGACCCATGTAAGGCAGATGCACAAGGAGACACATGCATCTGGAGTTCATATGCACTGGCTTGAGGCCCTGACACACCCTTTCTTTCTCTCTATCTGCCTCTTTCTCCCTCTCTCTCTCTTAAATGAATAAATAATAAACTTTTAAAAATGATTTTAAGATTTTTTTTTGTTTGTTTGTTTTTCGAAGTAGGGTCTCATTCTAGCTCAGGCTGACCTGGAATTCACTATATAGTCTCAGGGTGGCCTCGAACTCATGGCGATCCTCTTACCTCTGCCTCCCTAGTACTGGAATTATTTGTAAGCGGAGAGAGAGAGAGAAAAGAGAGAGAATGGGCTTAATTGCTGATCCACCACTCCAGCCTGAAAAATATGCTCTTAATAGTACTGCCCTTGTAAGCAATTAAAGTAGCTTCCATGGGATGCCTGAGGTCTTGTGAGGTGACAGTTGTTACTAAGCAAGGCTGACCATAGAATGGTTCTGTGGCTTCCTGCTGGGCATAGCACCCTCTTCCTCCCACGAGCCTCCATGGTGATGCCATTGATCATCAGACCTTCCCCAGAGGCTGAACCAATGGGTCATTTGGTTGTGAACTTTCTCCCTGTAATACTGTAAGCTGAATAAACTTCTTTGCAAAATAAAATTAGCCTGCTTCAGGCCTTTGTTTTAATTCATTCCTACATTTATTTTCCCCTCTCCAGTGAATTCCTCCTTCTTTCCAACTATTCTCTTTCATTTTTTTCCCTCATATATGTAGATGGTATCAGCCTCTGGGCGGTAATAAATATCGCAGCCACTTTGTGTCTGGATCTGGATGACAACATTGTAAACATTTCTTCCCTTCCTTTGGCGCTTACATTCTTTCTGCCACAGCTTCAGCAATGAGCCTTGGCAGGTGTCGTAGAGATGTCTCACTTCATGTTAAACACTCCATTGTCCCTTTTCAGCACTCTGCTACGTCATCCCAGTGGTCCCTGCCATCTGAAAAAGAAGCTTCTCTAACCCAAAGGGAGAGGAGCATTAATATATGGGGATAAATGTAAGTATTTATGGGGCAGTTTGGTGGGCATGATATATCCTTTTAGCCAGACAACAGTAGTAGTTTCCCCTCTAAAGGGCTTATAACCTCCCTAGTCATAGGCTTTTGATTATGTTTTCTACACCAGGCAGGAATTTCCTCCCATAAACCAGGCCTCAAGTTCAATCAGGGAACAGTTAGTTTCCTCTATAACAGACATACCACCATTGCACTAGCTGGTATATTTGGTCAGGGCTTTTACTATAGAAATGAGAAGTTGGGCTGGAGGGATGGTTTAGCACTTAAGGCATTTGCCTGCAAAACCAAAGGACCCAGGTTTGATTCCCCAGGACCCACGTTAGTCAGATGCACAAGGTAGCGCATGTGTCTAGTGTTCATTTGCAGTGGCTGGAAGCCCTGGCGTGCCCGTTCTCTCTCTCTCTCTCTCTCCCTCTTTCTCTCTGTCAAATAAATAAATTAATTAATTAATTAAAAATATGGTAATGAGAAGTACATTCAAACAAGCTCTCACCATCTTATCCTCACTTCTCCACCCTGTAACTTTTTTCCATTTATTTAGTCCTCTCACTGGAAGATCCATTAGTTTCCACTAAAAATCTCCTTTTTCTTAAAAAAAAAAAAAAAAAAAAAAGGCCAGGGCTGGAGAGATGGCTTAGCGGTTAAGGCACCTGCCTGCTAAGCCTAAGAACGTCAGTTCCAATCTCCAGGTCCCACGTTTAGCCAGATGCAAAGTGACGCAAGGGTGCAATGCCGCACTTGCCCGCAAGAGGGCGCACGCATCTGGATTTCATTTACAGCAGCTGAGAGACTGCTGGTGCGCCCATCTCTATCTGTCTCCCTCTCCCTCTCTGTCTGTCTCTCTCTGTGTCTCTCTCCAAAAATAAATAAAATAATTTAAAACTTTTTTAAAAAGCCATACTAGAGAGACTGCTTAGTGGTTAGAGTGCTTACCTGAGAAGCCTAAGGACCCATGTTTGACTCTCCAGATCCCATGTAAGCCAGACACACAAGGTGACACATGTGTACAAGATGGTGCATACATCTGGAGTTGATTGCAGAGGCCCTAGCATGCAAATTTTTTTCTCTCTCTCTCTCTCATAAAAAATAAAAATTAAAAAAGTTAAAAAAATGTAAAAAGCCTATCATTCATTCAATAGAGAGAAACAGAGAGAATGGGCATGCCAGGGCCTTCAGCTGCTGTAAGCGAACTCCAGATACCTGCAGCACCTTGTGCATCTAGCTTATGTGGGTCCTGGGGAATTGAACCTGGGTCCTTTGGCTTCTCAAGCAAACAACCTTTAGCAGACAGCTTCAGGTTCACTGAGATGAACTTCCAGACCAGGCACAGTTATGGAGGAAGGGATTTATTGAAGCTTACAGATGGAGGGGAAGTTCCAATAATGGCACAAGAAGCTGGCCTGCTCTTATAGGTCCAAACACAGAGAGAAAAGCCAAAAGCCACACAGCACAGCACACTTCAGCTGGAGCTAGGCACATTTTGCATATTTTTATGTTGAAATCCTAAACCCATCACCGCACCTTAAGATCTGCCCAGTGACACTGCCTCCAGCCAGCTGGCTGCAGATCCAAACTACAAACTAATAAAATACTGAATATATTGGGGGCCATCTATTCAAACTACCACATTCCACCCCTGGCTCCCAATAGATTCATAACCATCACACATTGTAAATTGTACTCAGTCCAATTTCAAAGGTCCCCACAGTCTTTGCCAACTTAAGATAATTCTAAAGTCCCAAGATTCATCTGAGATTTAAGATTGTCTCTTAGTTATGAGTCCTGTAAAATCAAACAAGTTAAATACGTTCAACATATAAAGGCACGGAGTAAACATTTCAACTGGTATAAAGCACAGCAAGGAGAAACTAGAACAATGCAAACTAAACCACCATTAAACAATCATCAAACTTCTACATTTCAAGTTCAATATAACCAGAGACTGACAGTCTCCAGGTTTTCCAATTCTGGCCCTCCAGCTGGGCAAAGTAGCCAGAGAAAACTTCCATCCCAGGCCAACAGCACACTCTATGGTAGCCCTTGCACAGTCCTGGTATATCCAAAACGTCTTCAGGTCTCCACGCAAACCGTGGTCATCTTCCAAAGGCTCCTCCAGCCAACTGTGGGCTATAAGAAGGCTTAGGCATATAAAATTCTCTCTAAAATAACAATGGCCATCCCATCTATCTGGTACTGACTTCTGTCTCCATTGGAGACGCTTCTCTTTGTCAGATGGATGCCAAACCTGAAGGGAGGATCAGCCAATCACACCTCACCAAGGCCCCAGCTGAAACCATAGAGTAACAGGGGAAATGGACAAGAATGAAGCTTTCTTGGTGAACCTGACAGCAGAACAAGGCTGAAGGAGATAAACACAGAGAACATCCAACTCCTACTAAGCCAGATATCCAGAGACACAGAGGCTCCCAAAACCTCATCACTGAAGTAGAACTAAAATGATCCCAATGTGGCTCAGGGAAATTCGTGGAAGAGGGGGCGGAAAAAAATATTAGAGCCACAAGTTGGGTCATTATACACACAGACTTTGCCTCTCCCTCATAACTGTTGGCTACCCCCACAATGCATGACCCACATTCCCCAATGAGAAGGGTCCCTTCAGTGGGGGGGAGGACAGGGAGGAGGCTACCGGAGGCACCAACATGAATGTAAAATTAAAATAAATAAAAATTAAAAAAATTTTAAATTAAATATGAGCTTTTACTATGTTTAAAAACTGTTCCAGGAGGGGCTGGAATGGAACTCAGTCGGTAGAGTGCTTACCTAGCATGTACAAAGCCCTGGGCTCTACCCCCACCGCCACATAAACCAAACACAGTGGTACATGCACTAATCCTAGGACTCAGGAGATAGAGGCAAGAGGATCAGGAGTTCAAGGCTGGAGTGGGGCGATAGCTCAATGGTTGGGGTGCTTATTTGCAAGACTTGTCAGCCCAGGTTTCAGTTTCCCACGTAAAGCCAGATGCAAAAAAAAAAAGTGATGCATGCATCTTGTGTTCATTTGTAGCAATAAGAGAGTCTGAATTTATATACAACATGTCCAAATGTTGTTTTTTTTTTTAAGAAGTGGCTCAAAGTCATTCTTGGCAACACAGGAAGTTGGAGGTTTGCCTGGAATACATGAGAAGCTTTCTCAAATAAATAAAGACAAAAAGATGATGTATAGATAGAGATAGAGATAGAGATACATATATAGATAGAGATACATGCTAGATGGACAGATGGATGATAGGTACATAGCTTTGGGTACTCCACCTTACTGTTCACTGATTTTCCCATTAGAAAGTTGTATCTCTTCTTGGGGAGGAAGGCACAAAAAAATGGGGAAATGATACCTAATTCCCTTTATTTCATGAAATACAGAAATTCATTCTAATTATTTAAAAATATATTTATTTGTTTGCAAGGAAAGAGAGAGAGAGAGAGAGAGTGTATGTCATACCAGGGCCTCTTGTGGCTGCATATGAACTCCAGACACATGTGCCATTTTGTGTATCTGGCTTTATATGGGTCCTGGGGAATTAAACCCAGGCCAGCAGGATTTGCAGACAAGTACCTTAACTGCTGAGCCATGTCGCCAGCTCCCTCTCTAATTTTTATCTTCCATTCTTCCTTTGGACTTTTGGATGGAACTTACTTTCGCAACAAAAATGGCCTATTGGTGTGCTGTTTTCTTACCTGAAGACCTTTTACTCTTCCTTCATGAATTCTGATCAATACAATAGCACTTTTTTTTTTTGCATGGTATAATCTCAATTTTGTCAGGAATGCTAAAAGGTAAAAATATTCCACAGGGTCTTGAGGTATAAGGCCAAGAGAAAATCTATAGCTTTTCTGGAAATCCTATTTCTCATTTTATAACTCAGAAACTGAGGTGCAGGTCTCCTCAGGCGTAGTAATTGAGGTGGGAGAAGGAGTCTGCCAGCTGAGTGCTTTTCTCTCTGGTGATGACTCTGTCATGATGAAGAAACTGCAACTAGAAAACAAGACAGTTGTGATCTTCACCATCAACTTGATGGAATTTCAGATCACCATGGAAACAAACCTCTGGGCATGTCTGTTCTAGAGAGGTATGACTTTCTAGGGAAGACCCACCCTAAATATGGGGAGCACCATCCCATCTGCTGGGGTCTGGCACTGAGTGTGAAAGGAGAAAGCTGACACCATCATTTGTCTCTCTGCTTCCTGACCAGGATGAAATGTGACCAGTTGCCTCAAACTCCTACTACCATGTCTTCCCCTCCATCATGGACTGTCTCTCCAAACTGGGAGCCAAAATAAATGCTTCCTTAAATTGCTTTTGTCAGATATTTTGTCACAGCAACAAGCAAAGTAATTAATAAAACTTTATAGTAAATGCAGTTAGTAATGACATGGGACAGAGAGGTAATCCCTTTTCACTAATGTGTATGAAGTCAAGATGGCTTTGTTTTATTCCCCAAGTGACCTTTATGACACCAATTTGATGTGACTATGTGCAATTTAGACAAAAGGGAATTCTCAGATAACAACACCTCAGTCTCTTCCATAGATAGATAGATGATAGATAGATATAGATGCAGATATAAATTTTACTTATTTATTTATTTATTTGAAAGGAGAGAGAGAGAAAGAGAAGGAAAAGAGTCAGAGAGAATGGTCATATCAGGGCCTCCAGTCACTACAAACTCCAGACGCATGAGCCACCTTGTGCATGTGGCTTATGTAGGTCCTGGGGAATCAAACTCAGGTCATTAGGCTTTGCAGATAAGTGCCTTAACTGTGGACCCATCTCTCCAGCCCTCTTCTATTTTTAAAAACATTTTATTTATTCATTCATTTTTATAGAGAGAGAAGAAAGAGGCAGATAGAGAGGGAGAGGATGGGCATACCAGGGCCTCCAGCCATTGCAAATGAACTCTAGACACATGCACCACCTTGTGCATCTGGCTTACTGGGGAATCAAACCTGGGTCCTTAGGTTTTGCAGGCAAGCACCTTAACCACTAAGCCATCTCTCAAGCCCTTTAAAATTTTATTTATTTATTATTTTGAGAGAGCAAGAGGAGAAAGAGTGGGGGATAGAGTCTCTTCTGTTTATATTACCTTGAAGTTTCAACACTTTTGGGTCAAAGTTTAACTCCTGTCAGTGTGTACTGACTTAGACTATACAGGTAAACACTCATCACTTAGAAGACATGCCAGGTGTTCAGGGTGGAGCACAGCGGGCTCTCTGGACCATCAGTAGTGGTTTTCTGGAACCTGGTCAACCCACACTGGCAACTGTAAGGCTTCAGGCAGTTCAATTTGGCTTTTGGGTGGAGATAACCTTGGAGGTTATGACGCTGGCCATATGCTCTCAGTCTTGAAATCTCTAGCTATAATGGCCATGAGCACCTTACAGATATCCACAAAATATGGAGCCTATAAAGGACCTTAGGAACAGGTCTATATTGTCTACTGAGCATATCCACCTGCCCCATTGTCCCCTCCCCTCCTCCCTTCCCCCTCCACCTTGCATTAACCCTCTTTGCTCCCTAGATGATTTCATTTGTTTTCATGTAATACATGCATACATAATTTTCTGTGACTATATAAAATCTAGGGCCCACAACTGAAAGGGAACATATGGCCTCTGTCTTTCTAAGAATGACTTCATTTGCTTAATGTGATTGTCTCCAGTTGCATGCATTGCCCTGCAAACAATGTAAGTCCATTCTTCTTTATGACTGAAAAAAATTCCATTGTTCCTTACCCACTTATCTGTGGGACACTTAGGTTGCTGTCATACCTTAGCCATTGTGAATGATGCTGCAATGAACATTGATATACAAGTCTCTCTGAATTATGTTGACTTCGAGTCTCTCGGGTGTATACCCAGGCATGGTCTAGCTGGGTCATATGATAAATCTATTTCTAGTGTTTATTTTTTTATTGTTCAGAAATCTCCATACTGATTTCCATAGAAAGTAACCTAGTTTACCAGGAGTATGTAAGGGTGTCCTTTTGTTCACATCCTCCTCAGCACTTGCTGTTACTTGTTTTCTCAATGATTTCCATTAATGTAGTTTTCCTTTGCATTTCTCTGATGGCTGGGGAGGTTGAATATTTTTTTTGATATGTTTAATTGGCAATTTGTATTTCTTCTTTTGCAAAATGTTCATTTCATTAGACTATTTAAAGATTGAGTTGCTTGTTTTCATGTTGCTTAGTTTTTTTAAAAAAAAATTGCTTTCTAGATATTAATCCTCTATCAGATGTGCAGCCACTGAAGATTTTCTCCTGTACACTGTCTCCAACATATTTATTTATTATTTATTTTTATTTTTTTAATTGATTTTTTATTGACACCTTCTATATTTACATACAAAAACAACATATTTTTCCCTCCCCTCCCCTGCCCTCCCCCCATTCCCCTTTAGAACACCAATCTCCATCATATCCCCTCCCTCTCTCCATTAGTCTTTCTTTTAATTTGATGTCATCATCTTTTTCTTCTATTTTGAGGGTCTTGCGATGGTATTGCTAGGCACTGGAAGGTCATGGATATCAAGGCCAATTTCTGTCTGGGCAGTTGCATTGTAAGGAGTTGTACCCTTCCTTTGGCTCTTCCATTCTATCTGCCCCCTCTTCTGCAATGGTCCCTGAGCCTTGGAGGGTGTGACAGAGGTGTTTCAGTGCTGGGCACTCCTCCATCCCTTTTTCTCAGCACTATGTTGCCTTTTGGGTCATCCCAGTGGTCATTGCCATCTGAAAAGAGAAGCTTCTCTAACCAGAAGTGAGAGTAGTGTTAATATGTGAATATGAGCATTAAGTGTAGTATTTTCAGGGCAGCTTGGTGGGAATAGTATATACATTTAGTCAGACAAGAGCAGGCTTTATACCCCTAAGGCTCATGACCTCACCTACCATAGACTTTTGCTTAGGTTTTTCAGTACCAGGTATGTATTCCCTCCCGTAGAGAGGGCCTTCAGTCCAATTATGGAGCAGTTGGTTACCCCAAGAGTAGACACGCCACTATTGCACCCGTTCAGTCCTTGGGCCTGTCTGGCCAAATTTGAATATTCAGCGTCCACTGTTTCCACTGCTGATGACTTCTGTCTCCCATACACTGCATGCAGTGCAGCTTTTTCCAGCTTTCAGTTGGCTGGTCTACAGGGAGAAGGTTTTCTGCTCAGCACCAACTTGCTTTCTCAGTGACCTTGCCTCTCAGGCAAGAGATGTCTTCAGCAATAGGGTCTTACTATCTGTTTCTCAAGGGAAACCAAGGGCTTTGGCAAAAGCCTTTAATGTTTTGGAGGCTACCAGGACCTCCTTGGCCAACAACTCACTGGAAGGTATCCCATCCCAGGTACTGAAAATTTTCTAGTAACAGTCTACAGCTGCTAGTGCCATTATTCAAAAAAGTGATTTTACATAAGTCTTATTCACAATATCTTGAGTTTAGATTGACCCTCCCCCTGCCCTTCTTTTATGCATTCTCTTCCCATGGCCTCACTTAGGCCATTCCCCTCCCTGTAATCAGTTCTTCTACTTACATTGTTCAATACCATACACTTAAGTCCTTCCCTTTCCTCCCTCCCTTATAGCCTTTTACCAGATTACTGGTTTCTGATACCTATTTTTGGTTCCAGTTCACACACAAGTCTATACATTTGTAGCTAGGATCCACATATGAAAGAGAACATGTGACGTTTGGCTTTCTGAGCCTGGGTTACCTCACTTAGTATAATCCTTTCCAGATCCATCCATTTCCTGCAAATTTCATAATTTCATTTTTCTTTACTGCTGAGTAGAACGCCATTGTGTAAATGTACCACATCTTTATTATCCATTCATCTGTGGAGGGACATCTAGGCTGCTTCCATTTCCTAGCTATTGTGAATAGAGCAGCAATAAACATGGTTGTGCAAATATCTCTAAGGTAGTGAGAAGAGTCCTCTGGATATATGCCTAGGAGTGCTATAGCTGGATCATATGGTAAATCTATTCTTAGCTGTCTCAAGAACTTCCACACTGTTTCCACAATGGCCGGACCAGATTACATTCCACCAACAGTGTAGAAGTGTTCCCTTTTTTCCGCATCCACGCCAACACTTATTATCATTTGTTTTCTTGATGGTAGCCATTCTGACAGGAGTGAAATGGAATCTCAAAGTGGTTTTAATTTGCATTTCCCTGATAGCTAAGGATGTGGAACACTTTTTTAAATGTTTATATGCCATCTGTATTTCATTTTCTGTGAATTCTCTATTTAGTTCCATAGCCCATTTTTAACTGGGTTGTTTGAATTCTTATTATTCTGTTTTTGAGTTCTTTGTATATTCTGGATATTAATCCTCTGTCAGATGTATAGCTGGCAAAGATTTTCTCCCATTCTGTAGGTTGTCTTTTTGCTCTATTCACAGTGTCCTTTGCTGTACAAAAGCTTTGTAATTTCATAAGGTCCCAGTGGTTGATTAGTGGTTTTATTCCCTGAGCAATTGGGGTTATATTCAGAAAGTCCTTGCCTATGCCAATATGTTGAAGGGTTTCCCTACCTTTTCCTCTAGCAGTTTCAGAGTTTCAGGTCTGATATTAAGGTCCCTGATCCATTTGGACTTGACTCTTGTGCATGGAGAGAGACAAGGATCTATGTTTATCCTTTTACATACAGATGTCCAGTTTTCCCAGCACCACTTGTTAAAGAGGCTATCTTTTCTCCAATGAATATTTTTGGCATTTTTGTCAAAAATCAGGTGGCTGTAGCTGCCTGGATTAATATTTGGGTCTTCTATTCTGTTCCATTGATCTACCTGTCTGTCCTTGTGCCAGTACCATGCTGTTTTTGTTACTATGGCTTTGTAATATAACTTAAAATCGGGTATGGTTATACCACCAGCCTGATTTTTGTTGCACAAAATTGTTTTGGCTATTCAAGGTTTTTTGTGCTTCCAGATGAATTTTAGGCTTGTTTTTTCTGTGAATAATGCTATTGGGATTTTAATGGGGATCGCATTAAATGTGTAGATTGCTTTTGGTAAGATTGACATTTTCACAATATTGATTCTTCCAATCCAGGAGCATGGGATGTCTTTCCATTTCCTTGTGTCTTCTGCAATTTGTTGCTCGAGTTTTTTAAAGTTCTCATTGTAGAGATCCTTCACTTCCTTGGTTAGGTTTATTCCAAGGTTTTTTTTTTTTTTTTTTTTTTTTGAGGCAATTGTGAATGGGAGAGATTCCCTGATTTCATCCTCTGCACGTTTGTGGTTAGTGTATAGAAAAGCTACTGATTTCTGTGTGTTTATTTTGTATCCTGCTACATTGCTAAAAGTGTTTATCAGCTCTAACAGTTTGCTGGTGGAGTCTTTAGGGTCCGTTATGTATAGAATCATATCATCTGCAAATAATGATAATTTGATCTCTTCCCTTCCGATCTGTATCCCCTTTATGAGTGCCTCTTGCCTTATTGCTAGGGCTAAGACTTCCAGTACTATATTAAATAGAAGTGGGGAAAGTGGACACCCTTGTCTTGTTCCTGAATTTAGAGGAAAAGCTTCAAGTTTTTCCCCATTTAGTATTATGTTGGCTGTAGGTTTGTCATAAATAGCTTTTATTATGTTGAGATATGTTCCTTCTATTCCCAGTTTCTGTAATACTTTCATCATGAAGGGGTGTTGGATTTTGTCAAATGCCTTTTCTGCATCTATTGAGATGACCATGTGATTTTTGTCCTTCAGACTATTTATATGGTGTATTACATTTATGGATTTGCATATGTTGAACCATCCCTGCATCTCTGGTATAAAGCCTACTTGGTCAGGGTGAATAATCTTTCTGATATATTCTTGTATTCTGTTTGCCAGTATTTTGTTGAGAATTTTTGCATCTATGTTCATGAGGGAGATTGGTCTGTAATTTTCTTTTTTGATCTGTCTTTGTCCAGTTTGGGTATCAGGGTGATGGTGGCTTCATAGAAGGATTTCAGTAGAATTCCTTCCTTTTCTATTTTATGGAAAAGTTTGAGAAGCATTGGTGTTAGATCTTCCAGGAATGTCTGGTAAAATTCAGCAGTGAATCCATCTGGGCCTGGGCTTTTTTTAGTTGGGAGACTTTTTATGACTGCTTGGATCTCTGTGGTTGTTATAGGTCTATTTAAATGGTTTATCTCATCTTGATTTAATTTTGGTAGGTCATATGAATCAAGGAAATCATCCATTTCTTTCAGGTTTTCAAACTTAGAGGCATATATATTCTTAAAGTATGTCCATATGATTTTCTGAATTTCTTTGGTATCTGTTGTGATGTTGCCTTTTTCATCTCTAATTTTATCAATTTTTGTCTCTTCTCTCTTTCTTTTGGTCAGATTTGCTAAGGGTTTGTCAATCTTGTTTATCCTTTCAAAGAACCAACTCTTTGTTTCATTGATTTTTTTGATTGTTTTTTTTTGGTTTCCATTTCATTAATTTCTGCCCTAACCTTTATTATTTCTTCCCATCTACTGATTTTTGATTTGCCTTGTTCTTCTCTTTCCAAGGCCTTAAGGTGAATCATTAAATTGTTTAGTTGTGAACTCTCTAATTTCTTAATATAGGCACTTAGAGCTATAAATTTCCCTCATAGGACTGCCTTCATTGTGTCCCAAAGGTTTTGGTATGTTGTATTCTCATCATCATTTGATTCTATGAATTTCTTGATTTCCTTTTTAATTTCTTCAATGACCCATACATTGTTCAATAATGTACTGTTTAGTCTCCATGAATTTCTGTATGCTCTGTTGTTTTTCTTGTTGCTGATTTGCAGTTTAATCCCATTGTGGTCTGATAGCATACAGGGATTATTTCAATTTTCCTGTATTTGTTAAGATTTGCTTTGTGTCTTATTATATGATCTATTTTAGAGAATGTCCCATGTGCTGCTGAGAAAAATGTATATTCTGCAGCATTTGGATGGAATGTTCTGTATATATCTGTTAGGTCCATTTGTTCCATGATATCATTTAATGCAGATGTCTCTCTGTTTATTTTTTGCTGGGTAGACCTGTCAAGTGATGAGAGTGGGGTATTGAAGTCACCCACTATTATTGTGTTAGGAGATATCTCTGACCTTAAGTCCAATAGTGTTTGTTTGATGAAATTGGGAGCCCCCATGTTAGGAGCATATATGTTTAGGATTGTAATGTCCTCCTGTTGGAGTGTTCCTTTAATCAGTATAAAGTGACCTTCTTTATCTTTCCTCACTAATGTTGGTTTGAAGTCTATCCTGTTAGAAATTAGGATAGCAACCCCTGCTTTTTTCCTCGGCCCATTTGCTTGAAATACTTTGTTCCAACCTTTCACCCTAAGAAGGTTTCTATCTTTTATTGAGAGATGAGTTTCCTGGAGGCAACAGTTGGTAGGATCCTCCTTTTTAATCCAGTCTGCAAGTCTGTGTCTTTTGGTTGGGGCATTGAGGCCATTGATATTAAGAGTTATTATTGAAAGATACGTATTTGCTCTCTCCATTCTTCTTGTTATGTAGTTCTTCCTGTTTTCACTGTACTCACTTGTTTTAACTGTTATTTGAGTATGGTTTATTTTTTCCTATTTCCTGCTGTGTGTGTTTTGCTTTCTCTTCAGCATGAATGATTCCTGTAAGTATTTTCTATAGGGTTGGTTTAGTTGCCATAAATTCCTTTAGCCTGTCTTTGTTGTGGAATGTCCTTATTTCTCCATCAATTTGGATAGATAGCTTTGCAGGATAAAGTAATCTTGGTTGACAATTTTTATCTTTCAGAATTTGGAATACCTCACTCCAAGCCCTTCTGGCTTTTAAAGTTTGTGTTGAGTAATCTGCTGTGATTCTGATGGGCTTGCCTTTGTAGGTGATTTGCTTTTTCTCTCTAGCTGCTTGCAATATATTTTCTTTGGTTTGTATGTTTGGTAGTTTAATTATAATATGGCGGGGAGAGGTTCTTTCTAGGTTTTGTCTGTTTGGTGTTCTAAAGGCTTCCTGTATCTGCAATGGCATCTCTTTCCCAATTTGGGGGAAGTTTTCTTCTATGATTTTGTTGAAAACACCTACTATGTCTTTGGAGTGAGATTCTTCTCCTTCAACTATCCCTTGAATTCTTATGTTTGATCTTTTCATAGTGTCCCGAATATCTTGAAATTCCCATTCATACCTTCCTATTATTTTGTCTTTCTCTTTGTTAGACTGTATTAGATCTGCTATCTGGTCTTCTAGTTTAGATATTCTGTTCTCTCCTTCATCCATTCTACTAGAGAGATTTTCTACAGAGTTTTTAATTTCACTGACTGTGCTCTTTATTGCTAGTATTTCCGATTGGGTTTTCTTTATTCTTTCTATTTCTGAATTTATGTCTAGTATTGACCTCCTTATTTCATTGAATTGGTTTTCTGTGTTTTCTTTGAATCCTTTCATTTTGTCTTTGAGTTCTTTAAACCCTTTCATTTCCTCTTTGAGTTCTTTGAACATATTTATAATCATTCTTTTGAAAACTTTCTCAGGCATTTCCTCTAACTCAGTCTCACTGAAGGTCATTTCTGATACATTAATACTTTTTGGTGGATTTATATTGTCTTGATTTTTTGTGTTTCTTGTATTATAATGTAGAGATTTTTGCATTTTGGATTAATTTAATGCTTGGGTTTTCTAATTATCTGCAGTAATATTAGACTTGTCAATCAATCTGGTATTATATATTTTCAGGGTAGGAGCTTAAGGTGCTAGGTATGGCTCTTAAGACTCTCAGAGTAATCACAAAAGTGACCCTAGGTGTTGGTTTGCCTTCTATGAGAGTATTCAAGTAGGCTGAATGAAACAGAATACAGTCAGATTCTAAAAAATTTAACTAAACAATGTACCCATTCAATGAAATACAGCACAGAGTATTTGTGCAAAAGTAGGTGTTATGACAAACAGATCCTTTAATACCATCACAGTCCCTAAGGATGTGTGATGCCCACAACTGGGAGGCTAAGATTTCTGGACTGTAGAAGGTTCCAAGGTCAGCTTGTGACCAAGTGAGACCCTTTCCCAATGATTGACAGAAGAGGAAACAAAGGCACTACAAGTCAGGAAGCAACAGATGAGCAGGCCAAAATATAGCTTATTTATGAGTGTCAGATCTGACCGGGCTTATTTGGTGGCTACTAACCTGGTATAATCCAAGTTACCTTTTGGGATGGTTTTGGTCTCAGCTATGCTGTAAGGCTGCTTGGGTCCTTCTTTGCTGTGTTTTGGGCTCAGGAAGGCCAGCTGAGTCTGTGGGTCACTGTTTTAATCGTGCCGGATGCTGGGTAGGTGAGTTCTCTTTCCCGGGTCTCTGGTGCCAGCGTTTGTGCTGGCAGTGGGGGAGGGGAGGCTGTGAATGGCGGCTGAAGTCTGTCTGCTCATCCACGCGATCCTCTTCCTCACAAGCCGCTCCGTTCATCTCTGGCATCCTCCTTCCACGTTTCTTGAGTTGGTGAGGAGGCCAGTGTGAGTAGAGAATCCCCTCACCTGGCTTTAAAATCCCGTCAGCTCAGCCGGCTCAGCGGGAGCCTGGGCTGCTGGCGTGGAACTCGCTGCAGCTGCTGGAGCTGCTTCTGCCCCCTTCTGTGGGCTGCAGGCGCTCTGGATCTCTCCTACTTCTCTGCTGCCATTTGTAATTTACTATACACCTCACTTTTTAGTAGAAGAGTGTATTCTGTTGGGTTTTTTTTTTTTTTTTTTTTTTTTTTTTTTTTTTTGCTTTTTTCCCTAGCCTGTTTTGGTGTGGTTCCTATGCCATCTTAACTGGTACTTGATGTTATTATTTTTTTATTTTAGTTTACTCATTCAGCTATCTGAGTGATATATCTATACTGATATATCATGATTTTAATTTGCATTTCCTTAACGTCTAAAAATGGTAAATACATTTTCACATGTGATGTGCTTTTTTTGACATCTGTTTGTCCTCTTTGATGAAATATCTCCCCATGCTTTATGGGGATTTTGCAGAAGGTGGAGTAATTGCTTGTTTGGTATTGTGTTGTTTATAGACAGTATCTCACTTGATAGCCCATACTGACCTAGAAATCATTGTGTAGCCCTGACTGGCCTCAGATTTTCAACAATCCTCCTTGCTTAGCTTTCAAAGTACTGGGATCACAAATGTGAGCCACTGTTTTTTTAATGTTGCATTTCAAATATTCTACAATCACAGACCTTTTCCTTTTATTTTTAAATATTTTTTTATTTATTTATTTGAGTGAGAGAGGCAGATAGATATAGAGAGAATGGGCATGCCAGGGCCCCCAACCACTGCAAACAAAGTACAGATTCATGCATCACTTTGTGCATCTGGCTTATGTGGGTACTGGGGAATCAAACCTGAGTTCTCAGGCTTAGCAGACAAGTGCCTTAAGCACTAAGCCATCTCTCCAGCCCCACAGTCCTTTCTTGAATAGAGGGCTTGAAATTATTTTTTCATATGGTTTGTCTCCTTTTTATCTTCCTAACAGGATCTTTTTTAAAAATTTCCAAGTATATACATATATGTATATGTATCATACACACACACACACACTCTCTCTCTCTCTTTTATTCCCTTGCCCTAACTCCCACTACCCTGGGGTCCCTCCTCAGTGGGGATATGGTATTCATTGTGGGTTCATGAAGGTCTATGTGTTAACAGGGGACCATGCCTCAGGGTATTCCTACCCACTCTGTGCCTCTTACAATCTTTCCATTCCTTCTTCTGCAATGTTCCCTAAGCTATAGCATGTCTGTTGGCAGTCTGATTAAGTGTTGAGTTCTCTGTGGCTTCTGGATTTCTGCTTTGATAGGTTTTGATTGATCAGCATCTCTGTTTCCATCACCCTGGGGCTCGTTGTCAGGCTAACAGTAAGAGCAGTGTTTGTGATGTTGTTTGCTCTGCAATTTTTCTGGGTCCTGGCAGATATAGTAGAGGTGACATGTCTCATGGTGGGCAATTAGCGATCTTCTTGTCTTATTAATGGATCTTGGTTCTCCTCCATTTTCTTTGCCATCTGTAAAATAAAACAGATTCTACAACCAAGAATGAGAGCATCTTGGATTATAGAGGATATGTAAACTTGTTTGAGTGATTTTTGGTGTGCAAACCCACTCTTCTCCAGAGAGCAGTGAGGTCTTCTCTCTGAAGTCTGTGTTTCCTGACCCTGGGATTCTGACTTGGTGTCCAATACCAGATATGAGTGCTCTCCCACTAACTGGGCCTCATTTCCAGTCAGAGAACAGTTGGTTCCCTGTAGAAGCTGCATGCCATTATTGCACAGGGGCATACTTCTTATCTTGCTGGTTAATTCTAGTCTGTAGGGTTCCCTGCTTATTCATGCTGTTGGTGACTATTGTCCTCCAGCAGCTCCCATAGGGCTATGAGGGGGCTAGCCAGCAGGGAGTTAGTTTCCCTTTTGGTTCCAGCATGGTATTCTGATGTCATGTGACCACAGCCTGTTGTATCTTCAGTAACAGGGTCTTAACTTTTAACTCTAGCAGGTAAACAAGCATTTTGACAGTGGCCTACATTGTTTTGGGGACCTCATGGGTCTCCCTGGCCAACAGCTCACTGTTGGGGTTAACTCACTTCTAGGCCTTGGATTTACCATCCATAGTCAATGGTATTAAGGTTAGGGTTTTTACACCTTCTGTACAGACTGTCTTCCGCCCCCTCCTTTGTTGGTGGTTAGAGCTTATAGAATGCTAGTTCTAATAAGGATTTCCTTGGAGATGATTCTTAATGTTATCATAATTTTTGTGTAATTCTTTCTCCACTCTCTCCACCCTGTACACCTCCAAGCCCCTCCCACCCCAACATTCCATCTCTCCCCCAGTCAGGAAACCCCTCTTCTCCCACCCTATTTCTTCTCTCTCCTTATCTCACTCTAGTTTTATGCCCATATTCCTGGTGCAGCCTATCATTTGCACTTATCTCCACTTCATCCCAGTTAGGAACCGCACATGAGAGAGTACATGCAGTGTTTGTCTTGCTGTGCCTGTATGACTTTGCTTGGCATGATTTTATCCAACTCCACCATTTTCCTGAAAATTTCATGTTTTCATTTTTCCTTACTGTTGCCCCCGCCAAGGGCCAGCCCAGGAGGGACGACAGGGTCTCTGCCAAGTAGGGGGTGAGAAATGAGGAGTCACAACACAGACTCCAGGAGCTGGGTGGAAGCAGGCAGAGGGCGAGCTGCTGCAAACTCGTTTATTCAAGGAAGTGTAGGGGGGTTAAAGGGTTTGGCTGGCCAATCATTGTATGGGGTGGTCCCCTTCTTGTGTCCAATGACAGCCTGTCTCCGGACAGATTATCTCTCAGCAGGTTTCTTGCAAGCATGGGACTGTAGCTGTTGTCATGCCGGGACTGCTCAGGACGCCATGTCCACAGAAGCCACTTCCTGGTTTCTTCTGGCATGCGGTCTGGCTAGGGCTGATCTGCATTGTGCCATACATATCCTCCTTTTTGTTTGTATTATTGGCAACCTTGGGAGGCATGGTTCTTTGTCAAGCCATTGTTGAACCCAGGCCCCAAGGGATCATCACATGCAACAGTGCCTGTCTTAGGTTGCCCATCTCATGGAGTCTTACCCGTCATTGACTACCCACCATCCTGGTGAGAAAACCAGAGGGGTGTGGCCTGGTTTCTTTTAGCATGCAGTCTGGCAAGGGCCAGACCTACATTGTGCCATACACCTTACTGCTGAGTAGAATCTGTACATACCACATCTTCATTATCCATTCATCAGTTGTTGCGCTCTTGGCTGATTCCAGTTCCTAGCTATTGTGAATAGAACAGCCACAAACATGGCCAAGCAGGTATCTCTGCAGTAAAGAGTAGAGTCTTTCAAGTATATTCCCAGCCGTGGTATAGCTGGGTCAAATGATAGATCTGTTTTCATCTTTTTGGGGGAGTCTCCATACTAATTTCCATAGTGTTTGTCCAAGTTTGTACTCACAACACTGTGGGGTCTTGAAGGCCTTGGTCCATCTTTGTCAGGGGGACCATGCTCAGGCTAATTCCTGTCACCCTGTGGATCTTACAGTCTTTCTGCTCCTTCTTCCCCAATGTCTCCTGAGCTTTGGTGGGCATGTTAGAAGTCTGATGTAGGGTTGAGTTCTCTGTACCCTCAGGATTTCTGCTTTGATGAATTTTGTGTTACCACAGTGTCTGTCCCCATCTCTCTGGTTGGAGCTGGCTGTCAGGCTAGCAGTGAGAGCAGTACTTGTGTCACAGCTGCTTCTGCAATGGCCCATGGGCCCTGCAAGATGGGGTAGGGGCAACTTGTCTCATGGTAGGCAATGGCTATCTTTTCTTACAGTAATAGATACTGGATCTCCCCAGTATCCTCTACCATGTATAAAATAAATCAGGTTGTCCAACCAACAGTTAGGGCAGTTTGGATGAAAGGGGATAAGAATAGTTATTTGTGATGAGAATACCCATTCTTCTTAACAAAAGAGTAATAGAGGTTCTCTCTGGAGTCTATGAATTTCCTATTCATGAGATTCTGGCTTGGTTTCCATTACCAAGTATGAGTTCTCTCCCATTGGGTGTGTCTCATGTCCAATCTAAGAATAATCGGTTACCCACATAGGCTATGTGCCACTGTTGCACACATGTGTGCTTCATATCTGGTTGGTTGATTTCATAGCTTGCAGGATCTTGGCTTATTCATGCTGTTGGTGACCATTTTCCCCAGCAGCTCCCATCACATCTTTCCATGCTATGAGGGCTAGCCAGGAGAGGTTTCCCTCTCAGTTCCAACATGGTCTCTTGATGTTCTGTGACTACAGGCTGTGGTGTCTTCAGCAATAGGGTCTCAGCTTTTAGCTCTGGTGCTTTGGCAACAGTCTGCATTATTTTGGGTTTCCCTGACCAACAGCTCACTGTGGGTTGAAATCCAATTCTAGCCTTGGGCATTACCAGCCAGAGCTCATGGTTTTAGAATTAAGCTTTCTCCACCGTCTACAGTCATTTCTGTCTTGGCCACTCCTTTTCATTGAAGATTATATCTTGTAGACTGCTTTGCAGGAGGACGATTTCTAATGGTATTGACTCATGTTGTTATTATTTTTGTGTAATTCTCCCCTCCCTCCCCCCACCCCAATTCCAAAGGCATTTCCATACCTTGTATTCCCTTTTTTCTCTGTCCCTCTATATAAGCACCTCTTTCCCTCTCTATATACTTCTTTTTCCTAGCTTCTTTCTAGATCCATGTCAATACTCCTGACGTTTACTACTTCTTACAATCAACTCAAGCTATTCCAGGTCAGGAACTGCATATGAGAGAGTGCATGTAGCAGATGTTTTTCTGACCCTACGTGACTTTGCTTAGCAGGATATTTTCCAAGGCCATCCATTTTCCTGCAAAGTTCATTATTTCCTTACCACTTAGTAGAACTCCATTGTGTATATGTACCACATCTTCATTAACCATTCACCCATTGATGGGCATCTGGGCTGATTCTTAGTTCCTGGCCATTATGAATAGACAGTGACAAACATAGCTGAGCAAGTGTCTCTGTAGTAGAGTCATTAGGCTATAAAAGCACATATATTTAAGTCTTTGATACATTTTGAGCTCATTATTACACAGAAGTGAAGTGTAATTTTTGTTTATTAAAATCTTGTCTGCTAGCACTGCTTCCTCCATTGAATCACTTTCCCACCATTGTCAAAAATCAATTGAGCATATTTGTGTGGGTGTATTTTTGAGTTCTCTGGCTTGTTAATATGGGTTTTAATAGTTTTAATATGGTTTAATGGTTTTATAATGTGGACTGTTAATTGATTTTCTAATATTGAAAAAGCCTTGCATGCCTAGACCCAACTTAAGCCAAGGTGTGTAACTCTTTTTGTATATTGTTTAAATCCATTGATAATGTTTTAAAAATATGTTTGCATCTATATTCATTAAAAACACTGCTCTGCAGTTTCCTTATTTGAATACTGCCTTAGTCTGAAATGATATGAAGATAGTAGTTTCAGAAAATGAGTCAGGAAGTAGCTTTTCCTCTTCGACTTTCTGTAAGAGATTATTTGTAGAGTTTATACTCTTTTTTCTTATATAATTTGGTGAGCTATTACAGTGATCATGTGAGCCAGCAGATTTCTTTTGGATAAATTTTTTAAATTAGAAATTCAGTTTCCTTAAAGGTGATAGGACTAACTCAAATTATTCAATTTGTATTGAGTCATGGTGTGTAGCAATTTCCTCCAAATTGAAACATTTCATCCTGGAGGGAGGCACCTTAGAAAGTTCCAAATTTAAACATTAGCTCATTACGACCCAGGAAGCTCCAAATGGATGAGTGCCTTGTTAAGACTCATTACAGCTCAAGAAGTAAACAAGGCTCAGGATGTAAACACCTCCTAAGTGTCAGAAGCTCCTGAAACATACAAGAACACAAAGCCCCTCCCCAAGGTTATATAAGGAGCAAGAACAGCTTGGGGGAAGAGAATTTCCTACCAGCTGAGCTGCCTGGAAACTGTGCAGGGAGCTCCAGGATGCAGGCTCCATGTTAGGAATTTAAATTCAAATGCTAATGGTATTTAGAGGTAGTACTTTTGGGAGGAAGTTAGGATTAAATAAGGTCACTACTATGGGACCACCATAGTGGCATTAGTAGCGCTTGGAGAAGAGGAAGAAAGACCAACCCTAGCATGCTTACTCTGTCCAGCCACATGGTATCCTCCAGCACGTTATGATACAGTAAGAAGGCCTTTACCAGGTGCCAAGTGGGTATTGGCATGCAGTTATTCTGGAGAGACACAGACTCTACCATCACCTTTTCAAATGGATGCACTTAGTGTATGTTCTTCTCGGTGGTACTTGACACTTCATCCTGCGAATTTGTTACATTGTGTTTTCATTCAGTTGATGGACTACTTTGAGATTTAGGCTTTGATTTTTAGTTCCTAGTTTGATTCAATTGTTGTCTCAGAAACTACTCTGTATCATTTCAATCTTTTAAAGTTACTGGTAAGTTTCATAACCTAACATATGGTTTACGTTATATGTTTTATGTGCATGTGAAAGAATATGTACTGTAATGTTATTCAATGAATGCTAATTATACCTCGTTGATAGATGGTGCTCTTATGTTATTGTGCATGCTTATGAATTTTCTGCCTACTTGTTTTAGGAATTGCTCAGGAGGGTTTAACACCTTCAAATATTTGTGCATACGCAGTTTATTTTCTCATATACTTTTGTTTCACATATTTTGTAGTTCTATTGTTTAATACATTGAAGATTTTTACATAATGTCTCTCTTGAGTGATTTTCTTTATTCTGAAGTCTGTGTTATCTGACTGATGTCACTATAAATATTCCTGCTTTCCTTTTTTTATTTAAAATATTTTATTTATTTATTTGAGAGAGAGAGAGAGATACAGCAATAAGCAAGTAGAGAGAGAGAGAGAGTGAATGGGTGCGCCAGGGTCTCCAGCCACTGCAAACGAACTCCAAATGCATGTGCCCCCTTGTACATCTTGACTTACATGGGTCCTGGAGAATCTAGCCTCGAACTGGGGTCCTTAGGCTTCACAGGCAAGCATTTAACCACTAAGCCCTCCTGCTTTCTTTTGATGAATGTTCCCATGATAGATTCTTTTACTTGCAACCTGACTATAGTTATGAAGTTCAAAGCTATAATTTTGAAGTTGAGTTTCTCATAGATAGCATGCTATCATGTTGGATCATGCTTTTAATCCACTTTGTCAGTGTATATTTAGTCCATTTACATTTAGTGTAGTTATTGATAAATCAGAGCTTAAGTTTGCCTGGTTGGTTGGTTGGTTGGTTGGTTTTTTACTGCCTGTTCTCTTTTTTTTTTTTTGTTTCTGCCTTCCTAATGTATATGCAGCATTCTTTCAGAATTCTGCCTTTATTCATTTCTGTTGTTTTTGAGACTATCTGTATGGCTTTTATAGTTATTTTTAAAATTATTATTATATTTAATAATTCTCCTTTGTGTACTTGTTTAGCAAGTTCAATTATAGTGTACCGTAAACATCCCTTTATATCTCGTTACCCTTTCAACATATAACTGTCTGTTATTTCCTCTCCATTATCCAGAGTCATATCAAAGAGCACTGTCATTTTTACCTTCATGGTCAAATGTAATTTGGAAAATTCAAGAGGATAGGAATGTCTGTTCTGTTTGCCCTTTGTTTGCTTCCTATTCTTTCTTCTATCTGATGTTTACCAAGCTTCGTTCAGTTATTTCTTTAGGGTAGCTCTGCTTGGTGACAAAAATCTTTTCATTTTCTTTCATCTGTGAATGTCTTAAATTGGCCTTTAAACATGAAAGATATTACCCTTGGATATAGAACTTGATTTTTCATAACTAACTGATGTTTTGCTAACAAGATTCTGGTTAGAAATCTCTGGTCATTTAAATTGGTTCCTTTTTGAGATAAGGTTCCATTTTTCATCTTTTGCTATCAAAGACTTTTCTTTTTCTACATCAGGAGTTTGAGTGAATTTCTTTTGAGTTTATCCTGCTTGTGATTAGCTCAGTTTCTGTGATCTGTAGCCTTTTTTTTTTTTTCCATTTGGGAAGTGTGTTCAGTAGTTGAAGTTCTTTGCCCTTTTCCCCATCTCCTCTCCCCTCCCCTCCCCTCCTCTTGCCTCTCCTCTCCTCTCCTCTGCTCTTCTCCTCTCTTCTCTCCTTTTCTGTAGAGGCATTCTGGTAGCATGAATGGTAGCTTTTGTTTTGGTTTGGGCATGTTTGTGTGTGCAGTATGTGTGGTGTGGTATGTGTGTGGTGTATGTGAGATGAATGTGCCCAGTGCACATGCATGCAGAGGCCAGAGGAGGTCAGGTAGCCTTTTTTGCTCATCTGCATAATTCCTTGAGACATCTCTTCCTGGTGCTGGAGCTTGGCTAGCTTCAGTGATTCTCTGGTCTCTGCTCCCCAGTGGACTGGGGTTACAGATTTGCATGACCCTGTCCAGATGTTCACTTGAGTGCTGGGGAATCAATCTCACACAGTCTGTGCACACTACCACTACCGCCCTCCACATGCCTAGGCCCTCCTGCTTGTGTGGTTAATGCTTAAAACCACTGGTTCATCTCTCCGGTTGTTAGACCTTTCTTACAGTACCCCAAGTCTCAAAGGCTCTGTCCTATATCTGACTCCCTGTTCTCTGTGCTTTGTACATTGGAAGTTTCCTATTCTCTTTTAGCTTACATATTTTTTTCTCTGTACATTTTACTGTTCAGCTCATCCATTGAATTTTTATTTTGGCCACTGTTTGTCTATAATCTAAAATTTCCCTTTTCTTTTCCCTATTTCTTCTTCCTCCTTTATGTTTTTTGGACACAAGTTCTGATGTAGCCCAGGCAGGCCTCCCAGTGTAGACACATCTGGCCTTGGACTCCTGATCCTACTGCCACTCCTCCCAAGCACTGGGATTACAGGAGTGTGCCACCATGCCTAGCTTCTTCTAAACCTTCTCGCCTTCTGCTGAGATTTTCTATTTTTAAAGTATTTTTCAAATTGCTTATTGAAGCATTTTTATATCATACTTTGAAATCTAGATCACATAATTCTAACATATGTCAGCTACATTTTGCCATTTCTTAAAATATTTTTATTTATTTATTTGCAAGCAGAGGGAGAGAAGGAGAAAGAAGGAGAGAATATATGGGAACACCAGGGCTTCTAGTCACTCCAAACCAACTCCAGATGTGTGTGCCACTTTCTGCAGATGGCTTTATGTGGCTCCTGGGGAATTAAACCCAGGTCGTTAGGCTCTGCAGACAAATGCCTTAACTGCTGAGCCATCTCTCCAGCCCTGTTTTGCCATTTCTTGATTGTCATCATGCATTGATTTTGAGGTGTTAATAGCTCTTGATGTGATGGATTGAATAGCGTCCCAGACATTCACCCAGTGGCTCCTCGTTCACTGTATTACATTCTCAGATAATCACATCTTCACTGCCCTTCTCCTGTGTCAGCCAGCATGTGCTGCCATAACAAAGCACTACAGCTATGTTCTCACAGTTCTGAGGCCCTGAGCACAAGGTCAGGGAGCCAGCACAGTCAGTTTCTGGCCTGAGCTGTCTTCTTGGCCTGTATATGGGCACCTTGTTGCATGTCCATCCATGCATAAGAAGAGAGGAGAGAAAAAGGGTAAGCTTTCTGATGCCCTTCCTTATAAGGGAAATAATGCCATCCTGAGGACCCTAGCTCTATGATCTTGTTAAAATTGAATGATGTTGTAAGACCTTTTCCAAACACATTGAAGATTCTGATTTCGGCATATAAATTTGTGATGGGAAACAATTCAGACCATAACATACTGCTCTGAAAGGCTTCTGTTTTTTTCTTCCATGGATTTTGCTTTCTACTGCCAGTTTTTCTTACATGGATTATTTTAATACTTCCCAACTGGCCTCTTTGCCTACATTATCCCTTACAAAGCCATTCTCCATACTGCAGCAAACTTGATATAACTGAGGCAGAAATCAGGACTTGCCATTCCCTTGCAAGAGAAACTTCGGTAGTTTCTGATTGGTTAAGCCTAATCCGTGTTGCATAATCTTACCGACTGTCTGGTCTATATGCCTACACAGAGCATCAGGGACCTTGCATGCGTGCACTCCTGTTTGTCTTTGTGGTCTAATCTCTCTTCTCATCCTCATATATTCGGTGATGTTTCTATAGTTTAGCACTTAGAGCACTTGCTGAAAATGAAACGCTTACTAAATGTTCTTCATTGTCAGGGTTCAACTGAGACATTACGTCCTCTAACAAGCCTTCTAGAACCTTTAAGGCTGAGTCAAGTGTCTTTTCTACTGTCTCTCCCAGTATATCTCCATCATATCACATAGTTGCCAGGTGTGGGTTTTCTTCTGGTCTCTTGTTCACGTGTCACATGTTCCTTGACTCCCTCTCTTTTCTGAGTGTGACACCATTCTGAACACTGGCAGGGTCTTTAGTTTTGTTTATTTGGCGTAGTGGTAGGACAGCTTCCCCATTTACTGATGATGTGAAAACTGACAAGGAGAGCTTCAGCCAACGTTAAAGCAAGTCAATAAAAAGCTCCGAAACCACAACATGGCCCGCCAGTGAGTTAAGCATTAAAGAGTTTCTTTCTAAAAGGAAGATATGATAGTTTCATGTAAGGACAGCATAAAGAGCTGGAAGGAATTTCTCAGAAATCACACTCTCCAAGTGTTACACTAGCAAAAAAAAAAAAAAAAGAATTTGGATACACCCAGATTTATAAAGATCACCAGCAATTCATATTTCTCTTCATTTCTCACTCATTTATTTATTGGTTCAACATTTACTGATCACCTAATGTATGCTTTTGCATTCTGGATATTTCATAAGTGCTTAAGAACAGTAAGTCAGAAGTGCAGAATTCCCTGTGAGGACAATTTGACATGCAGTTTTCTAAAGTTCGGGAAGAAATGCGCTGATTTCACAGAGGACAAACATACAGGAGGCACTAAGGACTGTTCTGTCCAGTTGCATTTCAAAATAGTTGTATAGCTCATTCCATGCAGCGAGCGTGACTCATCAGATGTGATTAGTCATAGAGCAACGTTCCACACTTCTTCTATGGAC
This sequence comes from Orientallactaga sibirica, assembly GCA_036365145.1. Classification (NCBI taxonomy): domain Eukaryota; kingdom Metazoa; phylum Chordata; class Mammalia; order Rodentia; family Dipodidae; genus Orientallactaga; species Orientallactaga sibirica. The sequence continues at coordinate 1,523,334 of JAEOAD010001031.1, forward strand.
TTACACTTGTTCTGCGCTTAGAGGAGCTTTGGAACAATTTTTTTCTTCCAGTCACTTGCAGGTAATAAGATGTCCTGAGCACACGCAGGTCCATGTAATAGTACACAATCAACTTCATGTTGAGAGAAATGACCTCTCCTCCCCGAGGATTCCCTTCAGCTCTCCGAGGGGATGCTGAGGGGAAGAGGAGGAGGGTCCTGCTACTTGCCAGGTACTTCCGTACAGACCTAGCACCATGTTCTCTGGATTTGGCTGCTATTCAGAGGGATCTGCCCTGGGGTGCTGGGGGACATGTTTGGAATCACTCACTAATAGGCAGACACGTTTCACCCGCATTTCCTCCGGAGGAATAAATGTCTCCAATTGCTGATCACTTCTCTTTCCTCAGCCTCCAGGAATCCCCACCATCTCCAGCTTCAGTCTTTAGAGCCCTGTTCACTCCACAGTAGGCTTGTGTCTGATCCAGGAGGACCACTCCATTCTCTGTGTGTCCCTAATAGCCTTGAAAAGGAGAGAGGGAAATACCTCACACACACACTAGCTCACATAAAGCACCCCTCCCCTTGTCAGCACAAGTTCCCACATAGGAATTGGACTTCAGTAAGGGCTGTAAATGTTACATAATCAGATTTTGACAACCTTCTTTGCATTGTGTGTGGTGGTGGGGGAGTGTTGAGGATTAAATCCATGAACTCATACATGCTACATGCACAGCCCTCACCTTTGTAAATTTTGCAGAGTAAGGGACTCACTTGTCCCTTAAGATGTGATATCTAAAGCCAGGCATAGAGTACACACCTGTAATCCCACCACTTGCAAGGTTTGAGGCAGGAGGATTACAAGTTTCTGGACTACATGGAGAAATTCAATCTCAAACAAACTAAAAAAAAAAAAAGGTGAGAGAGAATATTTGCACTTTAGGTAAAACTCTGTTTTTAGCATAGTTGACTTTTGACAGGAACTGTTTCTAATCATTTGGGGCTGGAAAGATGGGTTGGCGGTTAAGGTACTTTCCTGCAAAGGCAAAGGACCCAAGTTTGATTCCCCAGGACCCATGTAAACCAGATGCACAAGGGGGCGCATGCATCTGGAATTTGTTTGCAGGGCCTGGAGACTCTGGTGTGCCCATTCTTTCTCTTTTTCTCCCTCTCCATCCCTCTCTCTCTTGCTACCTGTCTATTTCTCTCTCTCTCTCAACTACATAAATAAAAATAAAATACCTAATCAGATAATTTCCACGTCATTGTGATAAACAGTCTTTTCCTTTTCCTTCTTAAGTTTGTTTTGTAAAATTTATTTACTTAATTATTTGAACATGTGTGTGGATGAGGGCATGCCAGAAACTCTTGCCTTTGCAAATGAACACCAGACACCTTTTGGGACCAGCTTATGTGGGCAGCATGGAAATTGAATCCAGGCTGGTAAGCTTTGCAAGCAAGAACCTTTAACCATGGAGCAATTTCCCCAGCCAGCCTTATGATTTGTAGACTAAGGAAAAGCTAAAATCAAGTCTCTGTGTAATTTAAAGGATTTTGGGGTTGTTTTGTTTTCATTTTGCTGTGCCTGGGACTGAACCCATGATCTTCCACATGCTAGACAAATGCTATACCACTGAGATACATCCCCTGCTCTCCTTTTACATTTTGTTTTGAGACAAGATCATACCAAGTTGCCTAGGCTGTCCTTGAACTTACTCAGTAGTCCAGGCTAGCCTTGAGTTTAAGATCCTCTTACTTCAGCCTCCCAAAATAGTTGGGATGGCAGGCCTGTGCTAGCAGGCTAAGCAGTATTTCTTTTCCTAATCTAAATATTGGACATTGTGTTCATTTGCCTTAAGTAAATGCCCAGCATGTTGAAGACAGTGGAGATGGATGCTCCATGTTTTAGAGACCAGGAGTCTGAAGTCAGGGCCATGGCCTATCTGGAGAAACCAAAGTAACATCTATCCCAAGCTGTCCTTGGGGATGACTACAGGCATAAACAAGAGATATTTGTTTTTGAGGGTTCTGGAGGCTGGATGTACAAGGTCAAAGTGCTGGCCTGGTAGGTATCTGAGGAGTGCATGCTTCCTGCTTTAGAGCTAGCTGTTTTCTTGCATCGTTGTATGGTTAAGAGAAAAGTCATCCCTTAGGTCTCATTTAACATGGGCATGATCTCATTCATGAAGCCCCCTTTTCCTGACTGAAATACCTCAAGAGAAGTGGCCTGCTCTCCACAGGACCAAGCAGAGAGAGAAAGCCAACCAGCCACCACAGCACCCAGAGTAAAACTACAGCCAAAAGGTCACACAGCACACTTCAGGAACTCCTGCTAGGCACATTTGCATATCTTTACAATGGAATCTCAAACCATCACCACACCTTAAGACCGGGCCCCCAGTGACCTTGCCTCTAGCAAGGTGATTGCAGATGCAAACTATAAAATAATAAAACACTGAATATATTGGGGGACATATATTCAAACTACCACATTCCGCCCCTGGCCCCCAATATATTTAGCTCCTGGCCCCCAATAGATTTATAACTATCACACATTGTAAATTGTACTCAGTCCAATTTCAAAGGTTCTCACAGTCTTGATCAACTTAAGATAGTCCTGTAAAATCAAACAAGTTAAATACTTTCAACATGTAAAGGCACAGAGTAAACATTTTAACTGGTATAAGGCATAGCAAGGAGAGACTAGAACAATGCAAACTCAGCCACCATCAGCCGTCATCAAACTTCTGCAGTTCAAGTTCAATATAACCAGAGACTGACAATCTTCAGGTTTTCCAATTCCGCCCCTCCAGCTGGGCAGAGTCGCCAGGGAAAACTTCGATCCTAGGCCAACACTGCACTTCATGGTAGCCCTTTTGCACAGTCCTGGTATATCCAAAACATCTTCAGGTCTCCATGCAAACCACGGTCCATCTTCCAAAGGCTCTTCCAGCCTATTCCTGAGGGTCTTCATGCCCTGCCTCCTGCCACATTTCAGCAGCAGCTCCTGGAACCGTGTGCAATTCATGACCACTCCATGCATTTTTCATGCTTCCAGAACTAATACCAGGTGTGCAGGACACAGCCATATTCTTAATCCAGGAACAAAATAAACCATAGCCTTGAAAAGCAGGTTCCTTCTCCAGTCAGCTCTTTCCAAGAATTTGCATTTTTAACAGTCTTTCCTCAGGCATCCTCTCCATTGTTTTAATGTAAATCAAGTCAGGCCACCTTCCTTCCACCTTCCTTAAGATTGCTAATGTGTTGACAATAGCAGCTCCAGTAACCTAAAACCAGTCTCAGTGCCTCTGCTTTTACCTTGCTTGAGGTTTTCCAACTTAAAATCTTAAAATCTCAGTCCGATATCTTTAGCCAAGCACATCAGTCCATTACAAATTTAAGTTTGATCAAACTTTCTGGGCCTGGATAGCAGAACGTAGCCATCCCTTATGCCAGTAGCCCAGTTCCAACAAAGTCCTCTGCAGTCTTTCCTTCCCTTAGAAACCTCATAAGCCAAGCCTTGAAGTTCAGTACTATCTGCACTTAGCATTCTCAAACTCTCATCAGAATAGTCCATAAAACTTGGCTTACCACTCCAGAAGGCATCTTCAGTTGCAAGCACCAAGTCCATGCCCATTCCTCCAAAACAAAGGTTCCAAAAGACAAATATCCACACGGTCAGGTTCATCTCACCCCACACTCCTCGGTACCACTTTACTGTAGCAGACAGCTTCAGGTTCGCTGAGATGAACTTCCAGACCAGGCACAGTTATGGAGGAAGGGATATTATTTATTGAAGCTTACAGATCCAGGGGAAGTTCCATAATGGCAAGAGAAGTGGCCTGCTCTCCACAGGACCAAGCAGAGAGAGAAAGCCAACCAGCCACCACAGCACCCAGAGTAAAACTACAGCCAAAAGGTCACACAGCACACTTCAGGAACTCCTGCTAGGCACATTTGCATATCTTTACAATGGAATCTCAAACCATCACCACACCTTAAGACCTTGCCCCCAGTGACCTTGCTCTAGCAAGGTGACATTGCAGATCAGAGATGAATAAGTGGGTGCTTTTCCCACAGCAAAACCCTCAGAGTTGGTGCAGTTGGTGTTGATTGTGTCACATGACCTGTGAAACATAAGCTACCAAGACGAATGACATCATCACTTTGGGTGCTTTGATTAAAGCTACAAGCTGAAGTTGCCCTAGGATCAGTAATGATGTTCTATATAATCATCATTTTACGCTTCTGTAACATTTTGGCAATTTTTCCTAGGAGCATCCAGAACTCCAGGCTGGAATTCTCTTTTCCTAAAGCATAAATGATTGCTTAGAAGCTAGTTGAAATGCTTACAGACGCATACACATGAAACTGAAAGCAGCCGGGCGTGGTGGCACACACCTTTAATCCCAGCACTTGGGAGGCAGAAGAAGGAGGATCGCAGTGAGTTCGAGGCCACCCTGAGAACAAAGAGTGAATTCCAGGTCAGCCTGGGCTAGAGTGAGACCCTGCCTAGAAAAATGATTGACCTCAGAATTGTTCTTTTACAGGGGCTGGAAAGATGGCCTAGAAGTTAAGCGCTTGCCTGTGAAGCCTAAGGACCCCAGTTAGAGGCTCGATTCCCCAGTACCCCAAGTAAGCCAGATGCACAAGGTGGCGCATGCATCTGGAGTTCGTTTGTAGTGGCTGGAGACCCTGGTGCACCCATTCTCTCTCTCTCTCTCTCTCTCTCTGCCTCTTTCTGTCTCTGTCTGTCACCAATAAATAAATAAGAATAAAAAACGAAATTTAAAAAGAATATTCTTAAACCAACTTCAAATGCATTTTCTTCATAATTTATCAGCTAATGTCTAATCTGAGAAAATTTTGACCTGAAGAAAAGTACAATGAAAATGAGACATGAATAGTTAATAAGAAGATGCGCTAAGTCCCTATGTACAACTGACCCTTCCTAGTCTGGAGGAAATTCTTTCTGGGGTCTTTGATTTTTCTTAGCCAAGAGTGTCCCTTGGGAATTTTTATGTATGTGGTATATACATATGTACAATTATGTATATGATATACACATGCACACACACACATTAGCATATGCACATCATTGCAACTTCAATGAAATTGTCACTCAACTTTAGAAACGAGTGGCTTTATTGAGTACCATGCATTTCTCATTCAAATAATTTTATACACATTGCTGTTAGTATCTTTTACCTCCATTTCTTTTTAATTTTGAGAGAAAGAGAGAGAAAGAGGCAGAGAGAGAGAGAGTGTGTGTGTCAGGACCTCTAGCCACTGCAAATGAACTCCAGATGTGTGTGCCATCTTATGCATGCTGTCTACATGAGTACTGGGGAATCAAACCCAGGTCCTTAGGCTTTGCAGGCAAGTACCATAACCTCTAAGCCATCTCTCCAGCCCTTCATTTTGTATATTATACTCATCCCTCATTATCTGTGGGACTTTTGCACATAGCAACATCCCTTATAGGAAATGATGTAGTATTTGGATGTATGTACTTGCACGAATGTAACCTGTGTACATTCTCCCAAACATGTTAAACCATCTTTGTATTCTTATAATACCCAACACAATGCAAATGCTGTGCAAGCTGTTCTACTGTGTTGTTTAAGGAGTTCTTTCTCCTTGGTTAAATACACAAATGTGGAAGCCATAGCCATGGAGGCCAAGTATCCTGCTTTTCCAGACAGGCAAGCACTGCCCTCCAAGTATCTTTGGACATGTACACTGAGCCAGAGGGCACTTGGATACTTACTCGTTCTTTCTCTGTAAATGATTTATGCCAGATTTAAGTTTTCCCTTAGGAAATTGTTTTCTTTATGTCTTGCTGTGTTGCCGAGTCTTTATTGCAATTTGTGTTGTATTTTCTTTAGTAAGACATTTGGATTCTTGTGAAAAGTGCTATGTATGTAAGTAGTGGAAACAACACCCACACCATGGCTTTGCTACTGGGGGTGCCGCCACACTTCTGTTTTTTTTCTTTCTTTCTTTTTTTTTTCTTCTCTTTTTTGCAAATCACTACCAGAATAGTTCTCAGAACTAGAAATGACAAGCAGTCTTAAAGACGCAGCGAGTGTATTATCAATTAAGGGGAATAGTTAAAACTTGGCCCCTCCATAACTGACAGCCAGACTCATTGAACGTCTTGCCGTGTTGTGCTGCCTTAAACCACAGCAGCAGATGCTTCATATCATTTATGAGCCACCGTAAATCCAGCATGACAGGAGGTAACATACCAGCAGTCAAAGTGAAATAGTTGTGTCATATCCAGAGAAATTATTGAGCTTCTACATGGATTGGACTTTTTTTCTAGCATAAGTCACACAAGGAAGCCTTTTTCTCCTCCATGAGATAAAGGACCCAAAGTAGCAGCTATGCAGTCACTTAACTAGCTTGTGCCGTCTTTTATTTTTAAGCTTTTTTTAACCTTAAAAGACAGAAAGGGGGCTGGAGAGATGGCTTAGTGGTTAAGGCGCCTGCCTCCTAAGCCTAAGAACCCGGTTCCAATCTCCAGGTCCCACATTTAGCCAGATGCAAAGTGACACAAGGGCGCAATGTCGCACTTGCCCACAAGGGGGCGCACACATCTGGATTTCGTTCTCAGCAGCTGAGAGGCTGCTGGCTCTCCCACCTCTGTCTTCCTCTCCCTATCTCTCTGTGTATCTCTGTGTCTCTCTCCAAAATAAAAAAATAAATATAAAATTTTAAAAAAAAAAAGGCAGAAAGGGAGCCAGGCACAGTGGCACATGCCTTTAATCCCAGCACTTGGGAGGCAGAGGTAGGAGGATCACTTTGAATTTGAGGCCACCCTGAGATTACATAGTGAGTTCCAGGTCAGCCTGGGTTAGAGAAACACCCTACCTTGAAAACACAAAACAAACAAACAAACAAAAAGGGCAGAAAGGGTAGTCCTTGGAATTTCTAGGTTATGCAGAAACAGACCCATGGGGTATGGGAATGTTTGATGTTAAAAAAGAGAAAAGGCTGTGGCCTGCTTCCATTGGTCTCTGTTGGTCTCTTTCTCTTTCACAGAAAACCTTTGGGTACAGAACCCTGAGACCAGAGCAACACCAGCCGGTGGGAAGAGGAGAGGTGATAATAGCAGGTACAGAAGGAACATTGGTTGTCATAAGTTGAATGGGAAGTGAACACTTGATTCCTAGCTGGTGGTATGGTTTGGAGAAGCTGTAGAACCTTTTGGACCTGAGGTTTAGCTAGGTGGAAGTGGGTCACTAAGGATGGACCCTTGAAGGTTGTGCTTGCTTCCGGTTCCCAGCCACACTTCTTGTCCTTGCCATGTACGAACTACTGCCACATGCTCCAGCCACTATAGGCAGAACCACTCCTGTCTCCGTGACGTCCTTGCCATAATGGATTGAAATTTGTCTGAGGGCTGGAGAGATGGCTTAGCAGTTAAGGTGCCTGCCTGTGAAGCCTAAGAATGCCCGTTCGAACCTCCAGGTCCCAAGTTTAGCCAGACGCTAAAGTGACGCAAGCGTGCAATGCCACACATGAGCCACAAGGGGGCGCACGTGTCTGGAGTTCGTTCACAGTGGCTGAGAGGCCCTGGTGCACCCATCTCTATCTGCCTCTTCCTCTCCCTCTCTCTGAGTCTCTCTCAAATAAAAAAATTTTTGAAAATTGTCTGAAACCATGAGCAAACATTAGCCTTTCCTCACTTAAGTTGATCCGCCAGGTATTCTGTCACAGCGACACAAAAAATACCTAATACACTGGCAGGAGAGAGGGCCAGTGTGCTAATGTGGCTGGGGCTGTAGCTCTGTGGAAGAGTCATTGCCTAGTATGTGCAAGACCCTGACTTAGATCCCCAACATGGGGGTGGGGATTGTCACAAGAAGGGAAGAATAAAGTCACTAATTCTAACAAAGATTTTACCATCATGACCTCATGTAGTTCTAATAATTTTCAAAACATCCACCTCTAAATACCATTGTGTATACTTTTTATGAGGAGATATGAACAAATATCTTCTAACCCCAGAAACCTCAGATAGGGCAGCAATAACAGAAACAAATGAATGATTCTGTCCAAGTGTGGCTTGATGAACCAATAAATTTAATTGGAGGTACTTGCAGGAGCATGGGTGACTTTACAGGTGGCTCCTGCAGCAGCCATTAACAACTTACAGATCCTTGGGTGTGTGTGGAGCCGTCTCCCCTCTCCAGAAGGGATTGCCAATGGACCCTAGCTTGTGCAGGTCTCATGACTGTAATAAAAGCTGCTGAGAGTTCAAGAAGGCAAAGGTTGTGTCATGTTCAGAGGTCAGTGTTCCACAACCATTTACATCTGACTGTGGGAATTAAATTACCAAGACATGAATTTGGGAAGGAAGATACATTCAAACCAGATCAACATGCAACAGTATATTTTTTAAATTTTTTTTAAATTATTTTTTTATTTATTTTTGGAGAGAAACACAGAGAGAGACAGAGAGTGAGAGGGAGACAGATAGAGATGGGCGTGCCAGCAGTCTCAGCTGCTGTAAACGAAATCCAGATGTGTGCGCCCCCTTGTGGTCAAGTGCAGCATTGTGCCCTTGTGTCACTTTGCATCTGGCTAAACGTGGGACCTGGAGATTGGAACCGCTGGAGATTGGAACCAGCGTTCTTAAGCTTAGGAGGCAGGCACCTTAACCACTAAGCCATCTCTCCAGCCCGCAACAGTATATTTTTATAAAAATATTTTAATATATTATTCATCTATTTATTTGAGAGAAAAAGAGGCAAAGGAGAGAGAGAGAATGAGAATGGGCATGCCAGAGCCTCCAGACACTGCAAAAGCACTCCAGACACATGTACTACCTTGTGCATCTGGCTTATATGAGTACTGGGGAATTGAACCTGGGTCCTTAGGCTTTGCAGACAAATGCCTTAACTGCTAAGCCATCTCTCCAGCCTACAAGAGAAGGTTTTAGTGGTTGATAAATGTGATTTTCTTAGAGTCATCTTTCAACAATTGTCTCTTACATAACACAGGACTTCTCACTCTTCCTTCCTTCCTGATATATCCTGTGGGTAAAGAAGACAGAGTGATGTCACATGTTTATTTAATGTCCCTTGCATATGAATATAGACTCTATGCATGTCCCATTCTTGCACCCAAATAGTCACTGATTCCCAGCTTGTACTAGAATTAATTGTATAATGTGGGAATAAGCGACTCATCTTTTCTCCATGAGTTTTCTAATCTACAAAGGGGCCTGTCTTGGTCCACTTTGTGTTGTTATAACAGAATGCCTGAAACTGGGTGTGGTCGTTCATCTTCGTTGTCAACTTGACTGTGTGTAGAGTAACCATAGGAACACACTTCTGGGTGTGTCTAGAAAGGTTTACCTGAAGAGGGAAGATCTCTCCTGAGTGGGGATGGTACCATTCCATGGTCTGAGATCCTGGACCAGACAGAAAGGAGAGAGTGGCTGAGCACCAGCAGTCTCTCCCTGTGCTCCCTGACCATGGATACAGTGTGACCAGCTGCTTCCCGCTCCTACTGTCATGCCTGCCCCACCATGACAGACCATATCCCGCAAACTGTAAGCCAAATGAACACTTCCTTACCTCATATATCTTATGTTGCGTTTGGCAGACATTTGACCTCAGCGAAAAGTACCGATTCCTCTATTTTTTAAAATTTATAACAGAATGCTTATTTCTTCTTTATAACATAATGCATCTCTCATGATTCTGCAGTTGAGAAGTTCAAGGTGGCGGAACCCATATATGGTAAAAACCTTCAGGAAAGCTGGGTCATGGCAGGGTGAAGGACAGCACAAGACAAGGTCGTAGGAGCATGCCAGCTCATGTTTCTCTTCTTCTCTGATAAAGCCACCAGTCCCATGATGAAGACCCTACCATAATGGCCACATCCAGTCACCCCCAGAGACATGCCTCTAGCAAGGTTCCACCTTCTAAATGTCCACCATCTGGGGACCAAAGATTTAAAACACATGAGTTTATGGGGGGACATCTGATTCAAGCCACCACACTGGCCTGAGCTTGGCATGACACAAGTCTGGCCATTCTCAGCTCCTCCCCCACCTCAAAGCCCCTGTCATGGCCATGCCAGTCTCTCGCTCTCGTTGCTTGGCATTTCCCACTGAGATTTAGCCTCCAGTGAGGTGGAAAGAGGCTCTTGTCTTCTTTTTTCCTTTGAAGTAGCTGCATTATTAACAGAGAAAAAGTCTCCCACGAGCTATGGCAAAATCCTGTAGATTGGTTTATGAATCAATGTAGCTTATGCGAAAGTAACCTAATTTCCTGAAAGCCATTCATGGCTCTGAGCTGCCAGAGAAGCATTAAGCTTTCATGATATTTACTCTTAGTTAAAATTAAATGGAAATGGGGGAAAACTCAAAGGGAAAGTCTTCTGGGAAGACATATCATTAATGGGGAAAAATTAAAGACTAGAAAGAATGTGGGCATATATATAGGGAAGGCTTGGAGGTATGTGTGTGTGTGTGTGTTAAGTGATAACTGTCTCTGAGTAATGAGGTCTTGTGTGATTTATCTTGATTCTGTATTGTTAAGAAATACACATTTGAGAAAGCACATCATGATAGAAAGTATAGCGTAACCAATCTTTAAGTTTGAGCATTTATATAATTACAGGAAGAAATAGAACCTGATTCAGAACTTCTCCAGCCACTCCCTCGTAGTCATGACCCACACTCCCTTTAAGAGAGCATACTACCCTTACTTAAAAAAAAATGTGGGCTGGAGAGATGGCTTAGCGGTTAAGGCGCCTGCCTGCTAAGCCTAAGAACCCGGTTTCAATCTCCAGGTCCCACGTTTAGCCCGATGCAAAGTGACGCAAGGGTGCAATGCCACACTTGCCCACAAGGGGGCGCATGCATCTGGATTTTGTTTGCAGCAGCTGAGAGACTGCTGGCGCGCCCATTCTCTATCTATCTCCTTCTTTCTCTCTGTCCTAGGTCTCTCTCCAAAAATAAATAAATAAAAAATTTTAAAAATATTTTTTAAAATGTATGGGTGAGGCCATGGAGATGGCTCAAGGTTCAAAAGTGCTTCACTGATTCACTTCCCCAGCCACCTGCATCAAGCTGGATAGACATTCATTTGCAATGGTAAGAGACCCTGGTGTGCTCATACATACACACACTCATATATGCAAATAAATAAAAGTTTTAAAAGATCTGTGTGTGCACGTGTGCTCACATCTGCCTGTGCACAGGTACATATGAATGTGGAGATGAGTATGGAAATCAAAGGGCAGTCTCAGATGGCATTCCTCTCAGGTACCATTCATATATATAATTTTTTTGAGGTAGGGTCTCACTCTAATCCAGGCTGACCTGGAATTCACTCTGTAGTTTCAGGGTGGCCTTGAACTTTTGGCGATCCTCCTACCTCTGCCTCCCGAGTGGTGGGATTAAAGGTGTGCTCCACCATGCCTGGCTCACCATCCATCATTTTGACAAAGGGTTTTTCATTAGTGTGTGTGGAGCTCACTAATTAGGCTAGAGTGGCTGGCCAATGAGTCCAGGGATCCTACTGTCTCCACCCCACCCCCACCCCCAAGTGCTGGGATTGTAGGCATCTATCACCACATCTGGGTTCTCAGAGTAGGTACTGGGGACTGGCTCAGGTTCTCATGGTTATGAGAAAAGCTCTTTACCAGCTGAGACATCATCCCAGTCTGTCCACACGTTCACGTTAATCTCTCCCACCTCATTTTTTTGAGGGCAGAGGGAATTATAGTTTTACTCAGCATGCATCACTAAATGATATATTTTTCTATTCCAAAATATTTACATTTATGAGAACATATGATTTGTGGGGGTATCTTCCTTTGAGGTGATACCATTAAGCTAAGTTTGCCCATGCCACTGGGAGTCTTGTGGTCATTCACTTCCAAAGTTATCTGTACAGCATTCTACCCACTGATGGCTGGTAATTTGACTACACAGAATTCTACTTATGTAATGTGACTTCTTTTCAGTTTAAGGCTATTATGAATAAGGTTGCTCTTCTCTGTTGTTCACATGAACACATGTATATTGAATATACTTCCCCGGGGGGGGGATTTTAGGAACTAGATATGCATGTTTTTATTTATTTTTTTAATTAATTAATTAATTTATTTATTTATTTATTTATTTATTTATTTTTGGTCTTTTGAGGTAGGGTCTCACTCTAGCCCAGGATGACCTGGAATCACCTATGTAGTCTCAGGGTGGCCTCAAACTCATGGTGATCCTCCTACCTCTGCCTCCCAAGTGCGCCACCACGCCCGGCATAGATATGCATATTTTTTAATAGTGAAAAGCAGAAAAGGAGGTTTATGTAATCTAGCCACACTGGAAAGAAGAGCAAAGAGGTCTCCTGAGCCCCTAATAAATCTCTGGGGTCCTGACATGAGGTTTGGGTTTAAATAGAGAGGCAGAGGTATGCCTTGGTAAGCAGTTCTAGTTAAGATGTGGTCCCATCCATCCCACTGTCTCAGCTCCAGCCTCTCCTGCAAGGTAGTCAGATCTTGTCTGAGGCAAGTTGCTCCTGTGGCCAGCACCAGGTTTCAGCCTTTTGCTCTACCCAGGATTATATGTCTGCAGAAATTCTCAGTTCTTGGGTCCATTGTTTCAATAGCATGATTGCCAAAGGGAAAGCACAAATGTCCCTTGACGTCTTCCTGCCAGAACTGTTGCATTTCCCCCCATTATTTGTTTTAATACATAAGTCTTGAGGTGAAACATGTTTGTCTGAAACAAACCCCATAAATAAAGTCAAATTGTCTAGAGTTCAAAACGAAGTCCAAATACTCATTTGCCTGCTTTGCCAAATAGATGTGAAAAGCAGCTGGTGCCTGTTGATGTGGGGAGGTAAGAAAAGATCCCTAGAACACGATGATTCCAGCCACTGCTTGAGATCTTTGCTCTCCATCCAGGGTCAAGCTGATGCAGGTGGCTCATCCCAAAATTGCGTCTATTGTCACATCATAGTGCCAAAATTGTTCCTGGAGGTGGAATTCAGAGCCTGTGCCCTAGAAACCTTAGCAAACTAGGCTCTGCCATTTGTTCTCAATAAGTCAATGAAAAGAGCCAAATTACCTTCACTACACTGAGAAGAAAAAGTGGAGATGAAAAGCAGAGGGTGCAGTGACCCCCTGCAGTCCATATTCCACACATGCGTGTCCTTAACTTCACAAGATGATACTACGTCACTCAACCAGGAACAGCAGTAATGATGCCTGTGCATCCCTGTAGCAGTATGGGCATCTCCATTACCTTGCAGTGACAGTGCAAATCAGTTGACCCTGAGTTTATCTGAAATATTTTTCTCTCCTTGATGAACATCAAGTTATTTAATTAGTCAAAAATGTTATTCTAATATTTTGAACAATTATCTTGGCCATTAGGAATATTTTTTAACTTTTAAAATTTTATTTATTTATTTATATCAGAGAGGGAGGGAGAGGAAGAGGCAGATAGAGTGAGAATGGGATTCCAAGGCCTCTAGCCACTGCAAACCAACTCCAAACACATGCATCACCTTGTGCATCTGGCTTACATGGGTCCTGGGGAATTGAACCTGGGTCCTTTGGCTTTGCAGGCAAGCGCCTTAACTGCTAAGCCATCTCTCCAGCCTTTTAACTTTTGCAATTGTGGTAACTGTTTTTTCTAGAAAATGTCTGCAGACAACACACAGAAGGCTTAGTGGATTGTCACATAGTGGATGTCCTTCGGGGACCACCAAAAGGTAGACAGAACTCTTCACCATCCTAAAAGCCTCCTGATTCAAATCTTTTCTCTCATCAAAGGAAAAACCATTCTACTTGTTAAGAGTCATTTCCTCCTAAGTGAACTGAAACATTCCCTCTTCGAGGAGAGAAGCTAATAAGAGCGGGTAAGATAAAGAAACCTCCCAGGCTCTGCAAGCTCTGGACGCTTACCAGGTTCAGCAATCTTAGAAACTCAGAAGATTCCCAAGGTCTTCTCCCACGTTATAGAAACCATAATCAGTTGCTGGTATAGTGGAGACTCTTCAGGAAAGTTGTCTATAAATTGGGCAGGGAGCTCCTGGGATTTGCGTTGTGAGATGTCCCCCACACTGGGGTGAACTTTTCAGTGATGCAGTTGCCTTTGAGTCACTCAGGCTCCTGTAGGTAACCCCACTGTAACTCCAATAAACTCATTGGCTCCCCAAACTAAACTTGGGTGAATAGTTTCTTTGGTCTGTCCTTGGTATCCTGTCTGGGGTGAATAGATGGTTTGTTCATGTCTCCCCAGGAAAAGTCAGGCAACATGTATATTTGGAGTGTAATGGGTTTGTATGCTTTTGAAGGTTTTTGTTTTTTCTTCACAAATGGAACATTGCAATACTGTGCTATTCATCAGTGCTGCTGTGTGCAGGGATTTGGTTTCTTGGTACATGGAATGGGTTGGACCTCGGGGATCTCACCTGCTCAGTGTTTTTGCACCTTATGGAATATATATTGCCAGAATTCATATGGAGGAGAACCCCGCGACTCCATTTCTATCTTTTGTTGTTTCCATCATATTGATACCATATGTTGGGGTTGGAGAGACTGTAGGCAGAGAGAGAGAGAGAGAGAGAGAGAGAGAGAGAGGAGAGTGATGAGTGCCTGCTATATCACCAAACCACCCTCTGATATTACTAATGATGGCTCCACTTGGCCTTGTGATAAGGGCCTTTTCTTTGCTAGCAACCCAAAATGCAAAGTTTTTAAATATATATTTGCAAGGAGAGAGAGAATGAATGAGAGAGAGTGTATGGGGGCATCTGGACCTCTTGCCACTTCAAATGAACTCCAGACACATGAGCCACTTTGTGCATCTGGTTTTATGTAGGTACTGGGAAATTGAACCTAGGCTGGCAAGCTTTATAAGCAGGCACGTTTAACGTTTGAGCCATCTCCCCAGGCCCCCAAATGCTAAGTATTATATTATCATCACTTTTATGTGCAACAGAACTGTTATGGCATGTCATGGAAGTTGATTTGTTTCTAAGGATTGTGGGAATACAAGGATACATATGACATCTGACCACTGTGAGAGCCCTTAGTCTATAAGCAGGGATAGTTTCAGTTCTTGTCAATATAATATGAGCAAGAATCCTGGTCTGATGGGCTGAAGAGATGGCTTAGTGGTTAAGGCACCCCACATCCATGTAAGCCAGATGCAAATGGTGGCACATGTGTCTGGTGTTTGTTTGCAGTTACTAGAGGCCCTGGTGTGTCCATTTTCTCACACATTTTCTCATAAATAAATAAATAAATAAATAAATAAATAAATAAATAAATAAAATTAAGAATCCTGGTCTGAAATTTATTTATTTATTTATTTATTTTTTTTTTTTTATTGACAAGTTCCTTAATTGTAGACAATATTCCATGGTACTTCCCTCCCTCCCCCACTTTCCCCTTTGAAACTCCACTCTTTATCATATCCCCTCCCCTCTCAATCAGTCTCTCTTTCCATTTCTTTTCCTCCTACTATGATAGTCTTGTGTAGGGAGTGTCAGGCACTGTGAGGTTATGGATATCCAGGCCATTTTGTGTCTGGAGGAGCATGTTGTAAGGAGTCCTACTCTTCCTTTGGCTCTTACATTCTTTCCGGCCCCTCTTCCGCAATGGACCCTGAGCCTTGGAAGGTGTGTTAGAGATGTTTTAGTGCTGAGCACTCCTCTGTCCCTTCTTCTCAGCACCATGGTACCTTCTGTGTCATCCCAAGGTCACCACCATCTGAAAAGAGAGGCTTCTCTAACCAAAAGTGAGAGTAGCATGAATACATGGGTATGGACATTAAGAGAAGTGCTTACTGGGCAGTTTGATAAGCATAGTATATACATTTAGCCAGACACCAGAAGATGTTACACCCCTAGGGCTCATGACTACCCCTGTTGTATGTTTTCAGTATCAGGGATGTATTCCTCCCATGGAGCAGGCCTCCAGTCCAAGTAGAGAGTGGTTGGTTTCCCCCATAATACACATGTCACTATTGCACCTGTTGGCTCATTTGGCCTGGCTGGCCAAATTTAAAGCTTGCAGTGTTCACTGTTGACTATCTTCACTGGTGTTTTCTCTCTCTCCCATTGAACTGCATGCAGTGGAGCTTTTTCTAGCTTTCTGTCAGCTGGTCCACTTGGAGGAGATTTTCAGCTCAGCTCCAGCAGGATTTCTTGGTGACCTTGCAGCCCAAGCATGTGGAGTCTTCAGCAATAGGGTCTTACCATCTATTCCTGGTGGGAAACCAAGCCTTGGCAATGGCATATAATGTTTTGGGGGTATCTGTGACCTCCCTGGCCAACAACTCACTGGAAGGTATCCCATCCCTGGCACTGAAATTTTTCTAGTAACAATCTATTGCTTCTGAGTGTTCCATTGTCCAGAAAAGTAGGTTTCCATATGACTTATTTATATCCTCTTAAATTCTGATTAGCCTCCCTCCACCTTTCCTTTATTCAATCTCTTCCCTGACCTCACTTAGGCCTAAGCTGGTCTGAAATCTTAAAGAGCAAAAATCTTCAAGCATTCTTCTCCACAAGCAAAGGGGAAATCAACAGCTTTTGACTTTTTGGAATAAATGAGAACTGTTCCGGTCTCCTATAAGAAACAATGTTAACTAAACTCGAACTCTGGATTCCATTTTAAGGTAGCCAAACAGACTCTCAGATGGCAACTCTCAGGAAGGTAGCCTGAGAATGTATTAAAGTTCAATGACTTCTTTTCTTTTTCCAAGGCCTTGCTGTTATTAATATTAAAACTTCAATTGTCCCCAGTGATATTAGCTAGGACCAAATTTGATCTCAGGAGCAAAACCACCCAGTGTGTGTCTTCACTGCTGCTCTAGGGAAATAACTCTTAGGTTGATTCTCACCTGCCCTCCTCAACTCTGTCAACTGTGCCACAGTGAGAGCCAGTGGATTACCAGGAATACTCAAAATGATCAAGCTGATTATTCTGTAACCCAGAGTTTCCTTGTAAACACAACCGCTAAAAAAAAAAAAAAAAAAAAGCATAACGAAAGAGGAGAAAATAATACTAATATCAGTGGGGAAATGACACAATCAAAATGAAGAATAGAATTGTAAAATTTAAGAGACCTTTTGAGGGGCTTACAAACTTTCTAGGAAATAGAAAAGAACACTTGATAGTAATCCATTGACAAGAATTTGTTGTATTATGAACTATATAAGGTTCTTATTGGAAAAATGGTCTATGAAAGCATAAGTCATTTTCAATAATAATATGTGCTTAGCCTTATAGAAACTTATGCTAGGTGAGATCAAGATTTCATGTAAACTGGGCGTGTTGGCTTTTAATCCCAGCACTCGGGAGGCAGAGGTAGGGAGGATCACTGTGAGTTTGAGTCCACCCTGAGACTACAGAGTGAATTCCAGGTCAGCCTGGGCTAGAGAGAGATCTTACCTTGAAAAACCAAAATAAATAAATAAATAAACAAATGTAAGTAAATAAATAAATCTGTAAAAATCATGTGACAGAACAAGACTAAAGTAGATTTCTTTGACTAAGATGATAAAAATCCCCTTCCTCCCCCCTCTCCTGTTTCCCACAGGGGCTTGGAGATATTCTCAGGCCCTGGGTGGGAAGCAGTTGTACAAGCGTTCTAGTTCTCTTTGCCAGTGCCTTCTAATTCCTGCCTACCAGTCCTCCTTGCTATTTCATGAAAAGAGGAGCCCAGCTGTGTCAAACACTGTAGTAGCTACATTATCCAGACAGGATCCACAGGGGTTTAGGACAGAAATTAACAAATACATTTTAGCTCGAAACTTTACCTATAAAGAATACCAACCAGTTTCCCAAACAGCCATGAGCAAGCCAGAGACTGTGTGGTCTTAACTTATGACGCAAGGACGGCTACAACCACGGCCAGCTAGCAGCAGATTCGGGCACTGCAGCCATGCCAATCTTCTCTGAGTGCTGGCAGAGAGCAAGCACTGGACTGAGACTCAGGTGTCCTGGGCTCTACTACTCAGTCTGTCACTAATTTTTTGTATCCTCTTTCCCAAGTCCTACATCTCTTCAGCCCACATTTCTGTCTATAAAATTATAAAATGAAAAGAAGAAAAAAAACCTAGATGCTTCCTTTTTTATGAGATAAAAAGCAGAGAAATGAAATTTATTTCATATGGCCACTTGGGGAAGCAGTCCAGTGATGTGCAAAGTCCATCTTCCAGGTTGAAATGAAGTAAAAGAGGTAAACAAAACTAAGAAGTCGGGGTCAAGGCCCCAAGTGGTTTTGTCTGGGCTCCAGTCTGTCCTGTAAGGTGATCCAATAAGTTGTCAGCAAATCTTTTGCTAGGAGACAAGCCCCTCCTCCAGCGGGCACCAAGCTTCAGTTCCAGGTGTAAAAACACAGCAGTGTATGTATGTTCTGTCCCTTAGACTCTGAACAAGTTATGAGGCTCCCTTGCTGTATTACTCCACCTTCAGTGGCTTTGTCAACATGTTCTTTCTGCTGATGCCCTGAGAGATGGGTATTGGGAGCCTAACTCAAACCTGGTGACAGTCTCCCAATTATCTCTTAGAACCGCAGTCCACAGAAGGTATGCCAGCATCCTGTGCCCTTAGGTTGCCTCGTGAGCCCGCCATGATCAGCTCCATTCCTTTCCCTGGAACTGGAATCCCATTTGTTCTATGGGAACATGGCATCAAAAAAGTAGGGCTGGAGAGGTGGCTCAGGGTTAAAGGCACTTGCTTGCAAACCCTGACAACCTGGGTTTGGTCCCTCAGTACCCACATGAAACCAGTTGCAAAAGTGCCATAAGCATCACCTGGAGTTCATTTGCGGTGGCAGGAAGCCCTGGCACACTCATTCTCCCTCTCTCTCATTCTCTTTCTCTCTCTGCTTGCAAATAAATCAGTTTCTTTTTTTAAAGTAGGAAGAAAACAAGGGGAGAACTCTTGATTACCAGAGGTCTTTGGGGAAGTATCTTCCAGGTATTCTAGGTTTAACACCTGGAGGACTTCAGACCCATGAATGAAGACCTCACGCCCGGCAACTGTCAGAGGAATCACATGGATCCTGTCAGCATTAAGCACTGTAGAGCCTCAGCACAATTTGAAATCGTATGTTTCAAAATGTTACCATTGAGACCTGACACGGGAGAGCGTGTTCATGTACTGAGTGACGGCAGGCGCCACACGGATGAGCCGTCGACTGGGAGCTAATCTACTCCATCCTACTATGAACTTTTCCTGTTCGTCAGCTAGCATGGTTTCCTAAACCCCAAATTACTGCGAAACTGTTCTGCAATTCCATGGCTAGCTATTTCGGGAGCCTAACACAGCAGGACAAATGTGCACACGTCCACACAGTATGACAGAAGAATTAAAAATGTATTTACCATCTGTTGGTAGTTTCCTTGTGGGGTTCTTTTCTTTTCCTCTCCTGCAGCCACAAATAGGGTCTCCTCGCTTCCTTCCGACCTCGGAGAGCTGGGTCTCTGGGAATGCTTGGCCTCGTGGAGAGCGCTTCTTTTTCTTTAAATTTCACAGCCTGTTGAACTCTGGAAGGGTTTCAGCTCCTGGGATTGGTTCCCTTAAATACAAACTAGAGGGAATGTGAAGGAAGCATGAGTTTTCTGATTCAGATGTGGCCGGGGGACTCACAGCTCGTGTGTGTCTGGGGAAACTTGGGGGAACAAGAAGACAGAAGTGAAGCAAAGGTGATGGTGATGGTCAAGTTCTGTGGTCCACCTAACCAGATCTCCGGAATCCAGAGACATTCCTCTCGGGTGGGGCTGTGAGGGTGTTTCCAGAAAGGATAAACTGAAGGAAGAAGTCCTTCTGCCACAGTGAGTCCATCCTTCAGAGAGGGCCGCCCTCCTCGTGTTGGTTATATATATGCACACACACACTCTGACAGAACACAGTCCCTTTTTGGTCTGGCTCCGTGCTACTCACTGGTGAGTGCTTTTTACCTGGCCGCCCTTGTTATTCCACTCCTGCATGGCTCTACCCCACTTTGACTATCCTGCATCGGCATTTGAGCCAGATTTCTCCAGCCTTCCAATGTGGACTGAAGACCAGGGGCTCTCCAGGAATCCTCCAGGCCTTCAGTGCCTGTTTGGACTGCTAAGGCATCCAACCATGTGACTGAGCAGCTACTGGGTTCCTTGAAACCTGCAGACAGCTATTGTTGACTGCCTTAAGCTAATCCAATAAATCCCCCTTTAATACCAATTCATTCTATCAGTTCTGTTCTTCTAGAGAACCGGGACTAATCCAGCTACCTAGAAGGGGATAACACACTGAAAGCAGACTTGGGAATTCACAGTGGCCTTTTACGATATACTCTGTCTTCCTTTCTTCCCAAGAAGAGGGACCATTTCCACGAGGAACCCATCCTAGAAATGGAAGCGTGAACCTCAAATGTTAGCCATTTCCAGCAGTGCAATAGTGTAGGTGAACATCATTTTGTTAGTTGGGAAACCACTGAGGTTGAGCTGGGTGAAATAATTCATCGTATCCTTTGTGAGAACTCAAAAAAAAAAAAAAAAAAAAAAAACTGTGCTATGCAGAGTGGCTCACACCTATAATCCCAGCACTGGGGAGGCTGAGGCTAAGAGGATTGCCTTGAGTTCAAGACCAGCCTGGGCTACAGTGGGAGATCTCACTCTTTTTGAGATAGAGGTCTCAAAAATAAATAGTAAGTAAATAAATTGAAATTAGTATTACATTAATTAATTTCCCAAGTCTGTGACAAAATAACTGACAGAAAAAAAACTCCAGGGAGGAAGGGTTTGTTTTGGCTCATGGTTTCAGAGAATACAGTCCATTATGGCAGGGAGGGCCTGGTGCCTTTGACAGCATTGATCACAAGCGAGAACAGCTTGGACTCATTGTGTTCATATATGGGAAGCAGAGAGAAGATAGGAAGTTGGGACAGTCTATAAGAACCTCAGGATCCACTCCTCCAGTGACACACTTCCTGTAGAAAGGCTCTACCTCCTTAGAAGTTTCCACCACCTTCCAAAAACAGTGCTATCAGCTGGGGACTAAGTGTCTAAATACATGAGCCTATGGGGGCATTTCAAACCCAAACCATTACAGGTATTATAAAGGATTCCTTAAGCCAAACTATTGTAATGTGGTGTTATGACCTTTACTGTCCTATTCCTTTCAGGTAAAGACTTGTTCAAAATTCTCAGGCTGTAAAGGTGATCAACTTTACCTTGGAAACACTGCTGGATGGGCTACAACCTTAGCAGATCCTTTAAACTGGAAGGAGATGACCATATCTATCCCTCTGTATTTTGGGGAGATTAAATAAAGGAGCATCCACAAAGCTTTTTATTAGCTATTTTCTCATTTCTATGAACAAATACCTGACCAGAAACAACTCGGGGGAAAAACAGGTTTCTTTTTGGCTTAGTGTTTGGAGGGAGAGTTTTGAGGTAGGGATAGCATGGTGGCAGGAGCATGAAGCACATGGTCACACTGCAATCAGGAAACAGAAGATGAACAGGGTATAAAACCTAGGCCTGCTCCACAGTGTCCCACTTCTTCCAGAAAGGCCCCACCACCTAAGGTTTCGACAGCCTTCCCAAATGGACCGTCAGCTGAGTGCCAAGTGAACAAACACATGAGCCTATGGGGGACACTGCACACCACTCAAACCACAACACTCTTATTAAGAGCCCATGCCGAATATGAGCTTTACCAACAGAAAACTACAAATGGTAATTATCATAAGCTAGAGCCATGTTATTTTTTTTTTTTTCAAAACTTCAATAGATTCATGTATTCTCATGGTTTCTTGATTTTTCTTCTTTTTAATTTTTATTTATTACACGAGACAATTCTGTGTACATCAGGATGGCCTTCAGATTTTCAAATTTGCTATGTCGCTTTCTTCACTAGATGGGCATAGACTGGTGTGCACTGGCAGCAGAGACAGTGGGGAGATCATTTAGAAGGCTGTGTTCATACTCCCCATGAAGGTCATTCCAGTGGTGAGAAATGGTCAGGTTCTGGATATATTTTGGAAGTTGAGCCAAGTGGATGAGCTGGGCAGCTGGGGTGTGGAATGTGAACAGAAGATGAGAGTCTAAGAGCTTTGGGCCTGAAAATGGAGAGGGTGGAATTGCCCTTTCCTGAGAAGCCTGTTGTAAGAGCTGTGTTAAGCCTCACTTGGAGACTCTAACAGCGTGGATCCTTGGGATACTGCTCTTGGGTGTAAGATCTGCAACTGTGCTTTCAAACATGGGACTCAAAGCTGCAGATATTACCCATGCGTGAAGCATTTGCCTTGCATGTTGTAAGGCTTTAGGTTCAATCCCCAGGAGTGCAAGGGGGCACGGGAGAAGAAACTATGGGAAGGGGAGAGGAAGGGAGAGACGAGGAAGAGAAGAAACACTCAAGATATCACAAGCACAGGCATGGAAGCTCTGTCTTCAGCCAGGTCTGGGGAGATCAAAGGCCTGGATGCATCAATTTCTCTGATCTCTAATGAATGTTTTCTTTAAAGGCCTAAGATCTCTTGTTTGCATTTCAAATTAATTTAATTTTTGTCTCCTGTTCAACGTCACACACCATGATGCACTTCTGGGGAGGACGGCTGCTGTGCATGCTCATGCCCAGCAGAGGGAGCAGAGGAGGCCTGGAGAAGCGCTCTGCTTCCAGGCCTGCCCAATGGCCTGGCAGGAGCACACTTGTGTTTTCTCAGACCTCTTGCAGCAGCCTCTGTGTCTGGGGCCCTGAGCCAACACCTATCTTCTCTGGAATGGTGAAGACGTGATTGTAGAACTCTCTAGATAACTCTCCTGTTCCATTGGGCCTTCCATTTATTGACATTGTCATGGGTTAAAGACCGAATATACATTCAGAGCAAGTACTGGTAAATTTATCTAAAGAGGGAGGAGACAGGGCTTTACCCTTAAATAACAGGAACCAAAACTTCAACATTCCTGTAATCACAGATTCAAAAGAAGAATGGGTTCGTGTTCTAGGCCTGTTGTAAGAAGTGACCACAAAGAGGTGGGCTTGAAGCACCAGAAATGGAAAGCAGATGTCAAATCAAGATATTATTACTTGTGTCAGCCTCTCCCTGGTGGCTCTAGAGAAGAGCGCTTCCTTCCTTCCTAGCTTCTGGCATTTTTCTAATGGGGTTTTGCATCCAGCTCCGCCTCCCGTCTTGTCTTTTCTTTTGCGCTCGCGTGCGTGCGTACGTGCGTGTACACATGCGTGCGTAGGCATACGCACATGTGCACGGAGAGGCCAGAGGTCAATGTCAGGTGTCTTCTTCAATCACCTTTCACCTCATTTTCTTTTTTCCTCTTTACACAGGGTTTCTCTCTGAACCTAGATCTCATTGATTCAACTACATTAGGTAGGCAGTGAATCTCTGGGATTTGTCTACCTGCCTTCCCAGTGTTGGAATTGTAGGTGTGTACCTCTGAAACCAGCTTTTTGTAGGGGCTGGAGATCTGAAGTCAGGTCCTCATGCTTGCATGGCAAGCAAGTTACCCACTAAGCCATCCCCCCCAGGCCCTCTGCCTCCATCTTCTCATAGCCATCCACCCCAGGGGCTTGGGGTCTTCTTATGATGGTGACATTCCTATTAGATCCAAGACCCCTTCTTAACTAATCAAATCTGTAAAAATCCTCTTGCCAAATAAGGTCACATTCACAGCTCTTGGGCTTAGGACTCTGGTAGACTTTGAAGGTGGGCGGGGGTGGTGGTGGTGGACTCAATTAAACCCATAGCTGAGTGCAATGGGAAATCCCTGGAAGAACCGATTGGTGTGACTGTGGCATAGCCGGATGCTGAAACTGTAAGTCAAGGTCAAATACGTTTGGGAGTAACAGGAAGTTTTCAGATAAGAGCTGTTCTTGCTCTCACTCAGGATATTCTCTCCATCTGTGCTTATGGCCCTGAGCTTTTTTTTTTTTTTTCCTGTTAGAGGTTAAAAAAATATTGTATAAATAAAAGAATAAGAAAATAGCACCAGTCTGACTCACACATTGGGCAGAGCCGCAGACTTCTTGTGATCATCAAGAAAGACTTCACAGGAGTGCTGAGGCTTGAGCCAGAGCTCAAAGCATGAGGGTAAAACCTCCAGGTCAAAAAGGGGTCAGGCAAGAAGAAAGACCGCACTTTCCATACAGAGGTGTGTGTGCCTGGAAGTGCAGGGTGGCTCCGGTGCAATAGCCTTTACTTCCTTAAGGAGGGTGTCATATTTTCGAAGTAAAACCTGTTCTGGCTCTTTCATCTGCTCAGCTGCTATGCTAAGCAAACAAACAAACAAACAGACAGTCAGACAGACAAACAAACAAACAAACAAACATGAAGGGGCATGAGGCTAGGGAGATGGCTTAGTGGATAAAGTGCCTGAAAATGCAAGTTTGGATCCTTGGCACCATGCCGGTGTTGGGCAGGGAGTGGCACATCTATGGCGACAGCTGGATTTCCATGGCAAGCTGGCCAGCTAGACTAGCCAGATCACTGAATTCTGAGAGACCGTGCCTCAGTAAGTGGAGTGACCAAGGAAGGCACCTGGCCTCCAGACACATGTGAACACACACACACACAGCCACCTGTACACATGTGTACCCACTCACATCCACGCACACTTAACACACACATACACGTACAAAAACCATAAAGGGGAAACTGTGGAGGGCAGGTGGTAGAGCACCTGTGCAGCGTGTGTAAGGTCCTGAGTTTCCTTCCATCCCCCAGCATTGTGAGGGAGGAGGGAAAAGATAGAAAGTATTTCTGGTTTTAGTAAAAACAGAAAAAAAAAAAATAAGCACATGATAACACGAGGAACATACATCAGGGGAATTAGCTGTTGAACACATTTGCCAAAGCACAAATATGGAAGCCCCATTCTAGCTGAAGAAATCAAAGGGCCGAATGTGGTAGAAATTCCTCTGTCCTGATTGCATACAGAGATCTGCCAACATTCTTCTCGCTGATATATTTCTTTCTGCACGAAGGGCTGGACTGAGTTCTTAGGAACCTGATCATGAACTGAGATACACAATTCCGAATCATCCCCCCATGATCTAGGAAAATTAACTCCTTGCTTCTTTCTAGAGAAGCATCAAGCCTGTGGCCTCTGAGTCTGCGTGCATCAGGGTCTGGCCAGGTGTCTATCACATAACAACTCCCCCTTTTTGGCACAGGGACATCCAGGATGCCAGTAGAGTTCACACTGGGTCATCTTAGTCTCTTTAAAGACATGATGATGAATTGCAGGGTGAGGGAGAGGATAGTGAGGGAAAAGAAATGTTGTGGAGGGGCGGAGCCATGCAATTATGGAATTGATGACAGGAAAGCTAGCCCTGGGAGTGATGGGCTCATGAGTCCTCAGTGTTAGTATTTCAACTCTGGTCTTTAAACCACAGTGGGGGTGGGGGGTGAGAACCACACCCAGTGTCTAGCTTGCCTGTCACAGTAGAGACGTTTGATGCTTCACATGTTTATTACAATTAGTACGCATTGATTTCTCTTACTATCTGACAGAGAAGAAAAGCTCTCCCATGATAGCATAGTTAGAGATTTTGGCTGCGGGGATCTGACTGAATCATTTGTCTCCTTTTATTTCATTCACCACCATTCTGGCTGACAGGCTCCTCCGTTTTGTACGATCATTCTGTACTCAGCAAGGGATTGTTTGTCATTTGCAGTTTAAGTCGGGGTGCCATTATTCCCCTGTGGCAGAAGGTATCTATGGCAGGAACTAATGTTTCATGTCTGGGCGAGAGCCATGAAGCAAACTCGGGGGTCTCTGAGAAGACTCCCCCACTCCTCCCACCTCCAGCCCCACAGTTAAACTCTGTTGCGGCCTCAGGGAAAAGGATTCTGCAAATATCAAAGTGCCAGACGATCCTCCCTGAAATCCTGAGAGGGGCAGTTTCCTCGGTCAACTCTAGTTATTTATGTCAAAAAGCAAAGTTTGCCAATGCATTTTTCTCTTAACTCTTCCTCTTTGGGGGCAAACTTGGTAAATGCCTCATAAAATTATGTTCTTAAACTCTGACCTTCATTTGGATCAACTTGTCCTGGCCAATATTTACTCAAGAAAAATAAAGTAGCTAAGACAGCTTAAAGCCATGTGTTTTCATGTCATGAAGTTGCAGTGGTAAAGAACTTCTTGGATGTTTATTTCTGTAGCCCATCCTGGCCCATGGTCCTCTTTGGGAAGCATGCTAAGCTTAACACATATCAGCCAGCAACTGCCACTACCTTAAGTTCAAACAATGGTGGCTATTGGCTTTGATTTTCATTTTGAAAGTGTATTTCTCTTAAGGAAACAAAATGCCCAGTCATGAAATGCTTTAAATAGATTTCCAAAGGTCCCAGCCAATACCAAGCAAAGTTCAAGTTCCTCATTGTAAGCCTTAAAATGTTGTTGGTTTTCTTTCATATAAGAAAAGCTGGGCTGGAGAGATGGCTTAGCGGTTAAGGGGCCTGCCGCCTAAGCCTAAGAACACCGGTTCCAATCTCCAGGTCCGTCCCACATTTAGCCAGATGCAAAAAGTGACGCAAGGGTGCAATGCCGCACTTGACCACAAGGGGGCACACACATCTGGATTTCATTTGCAGCAGCTGAGAGGCTGCTGGCGAGCCCATCTCTATCTGTCTTCCTCTCCTCCCTCTCTCCAAAAAAAAAAAAAAAAAAAAAAAAAAAAAAAAAAAGGAAAGAAAAGCTAAAGCTATATTTGTTAGATGATTAATGTTATAAATTATGATATTTTGTGGGCCTTATTTTCAATCTTGGCTATAGGGTTGTACTGATGAAAACTTATCTGTCTTGCTTGCAAAATAATAATAGTTAAAAATCATCTCATTTCCTTTAGAAACATCCCATTACACTACATATATTATGCATGGAAAATATTACCACTTGATGGCCTTGCTATGTTAAGCAGAAAATTATGTAATTTTCATTATCAATGTCTAAAACTGCCCAACTCTAGAAGGTGTCAGCCCCAAACCATTTAACCCTAAACTAGCTGTAATGCTCGAGAGCTTTTGCTTTCTAATACATAGCATAGACAGAGTGACCAAACCCCCAGCACCCCTCCCCAAGACTGAGTCTCAGGTGAGCCTGACAAAATTTGGCTTTACAGGTTCACAGCGGATCCACCAATGAGACTGTGCTTTCACAGACACGTGACTCTCAGAGGTCATTAAGATGGGAGGTAAAGTCCAAGTCCCATGGAGTAAGAAGTGAGAGGCCATCAGAGGAAAGTAGAAAACATTGTGTAGTGCATTACTAAGAGAGCCACGCTGCAATCCAAAGGTATCCAGTTGTCGACTTTTAGAATGAATTCTCGAATTCTCATGTCTTTCCAGCCCCGTTATCTTATCTTGACCAGTGCTGGTTATTGAAAAAAACACACGGAGGAGCTGCCAATGTAGTTTGGCGGAAGAACGTGCTTGTCTAGCATGCTGAGGCCTTTGGTTTGATTCCCAGCAGGGAAGATATGTGTGTGTGTATGTGTGTGGGTACATGTTTGTATGAGTATGGATGCATACATGATAGAGTCATTGCCCATGTATAATAACCAGTTTTATAGTTATAAAGTACAAACAAGTAAAATGAATTTTTGAACAATCTATTTAATCAACATAAAAAACACCGTGGCAGTGTCTCCCCCCCGTGAGTGTGTGTGTGTGTGTGTGTGTGTGTGTGTGTGTATACACACATATGTATTTGTAGCATTAAACCCAGATAGGGAAACAAATGAAAGACCATACATAGATGCACCAAAATCCGGTTTTGGTGAACCAGTGAGTTTACTGGAAAACTTAAAAGGCAGCTACATCACCCCCAAACCGAGGCACTGGTAACAACTCACAGATGCCGCAACTGTGGAGTGTGGAGCACGGTCTCTCCCCTGGCAGTTGTTCACTGCTTCTCTAACCTTGGGGAAGAGCCGTGTGACCTTGAAAGTTGCAGCTTTCCTAGCCAAGTTCACTTTCTGAGTCTCCTTAGCCTCCCTCCAGGAATGTTTCAATTCAGAGCAAATTGCTATACAACAATGTTTAACTAAGTCCTTAAAATCAGAGGTGTAATTCAAGCAACACAGCACATCTCAGTTTGGACCAATTTTCAACTGCTAAAGGCTGTATCGGATAGTTCATACCTGAACTAAAGTTTTCTTTTCACAGTGTAGAGTTGTTCAGTCAAATGTATAGACTGTTAAGTCATAAACTGTTGGTGGATGTTTCAATGGATGACTTTCATTCCATTCTCAATTAACTACTGATTTTAGTAGTGTGGGGGATAGGGGCAACTGCCTTGTGAGTGCTAGGCAAATGCGCCAGTCACCCACCAGCACTCCCAGCCCTCATGCCACTGTTGGTGATGTCATTTCATGACATCATACCCTTTGGTAGAGGATCCAGACAGACTGTTCAGAAGCTCAGCTTTAACTGTACCCAGAGGCCCAGCAGAGAGCGTGGGGACTTTAGCTAGGGTGTGGCTTGCTGATGTCAGAGTCTATTGTGAGTTACTTTCACTCTTCATTTTCAGTTGTTTTTCTGTCCTACTTTATTTCTCTCCAGCTTTACTTGGGAGGACAATCTGTGGGAAGTGTATCTGTTTTGTAAGCACTATGACTGCTCAGATTTTACAATGACATACATAGGATTACGCCCTCCCTGTAATAGCATGGCTAAAGGTCTGTCAGTATTTCCATTAAAAATTCAAACTTTCCAGGATTTATGACACAGCCATAACAAATTGTTCCAGGCAGAAACTTGGCAAGTCATTCTTCACTGTGGGAGGAAATACTTTTTAACAATATAAAAAAGATTAAAAACAAATAAATGTTTACCATTTCAATGTACAATCTTTGATAGGGAGGGCATTCAGATAAAAATGCATATTGAACTTTCATGTTTCACTTTACAAACTTGGGAGGCTAATCTTATCTTGTAAGTCAACCCTGGCTCAAGAGTTATACAATTGTCTTCCTGCCTCCCAGATTTTCCAGGATTCTAGTATTTCGAGTTCATATTTGGGGCTCTGTTTGCTATGCCTGGAGACACTGGAGCAGCCAGCCAAAAAGCTTGGGGCTTCATCATGGTGAAAGTTAGTATTTTTCAAAAGGTCAAGTTTGTTGCATGTTGGAGTCCTGGCAGACTGAGAGATTTTACTCATTTCACATTCTCAGGGCCTATTTCTTGTAGATGCTACATAAATAGCTGCTGGTAAATGAGAGGACAGAATAAACAACTTGAGATATTTGGTCTTTTATTATTATTTTTTGAAACTAGGCCTTATTTAGTCCAGGCTACCTTGGTTCTGCCTCCTCCTTCTAAGAGCTGGGACTGCAGGTGTTCATGTGCATGCCTGCGGCTCTATTTTTTTTTTTTTTTTTTTTTCCCCCAGGGGTGTGTGAATGCCAGGGCATGTGTGTGGAAGTCAGAGAACAACTCTTGGGCCAGTCATCTTCTCTAATCTTGTTTGAGAAAAGTCTCTGGTTAGTTAGGGCTCCCACTTGCTAGGATACCTGGTCTGTTTGCCTCTAGGAAATTCTCCTGTCTCCACTTCACATCTCAACATAGGTATGCTGGGATGACAGAAGCCCCACCATAGCTACCAGTTTTTTTTTTTTTTTTTTTTTTAATGTGGGTTTAGGTATCAGAACACAGATATTAGAGTTTGCTTGGCAGGCACCCTGGAGTTCTATTCTTAATCTATCACTAAAATACTTACCAGCTGAATGTGGCCATCCATGCCTGTTATCTGGTCATTCCTAAGGGTCAGGTAGGAGGATGGGAATTTCAGGCCAGCTTGGGCTACATAGTGAGTTCCAGACCAGCCTAGGTGTGTGTGTGTGTGTGTGTGTGTGTGTGTGTGTAGTAAATCCATTCTGAATACATACATACCCACTTATTAAATATACATTATGTAGCAACCCTGAAAAACTTTAAAAAGTGTCTAAAAAGGAACATGCTGCTAGACACTTACTCTCTATAATTTTCTGAACTCACGGACATCTCAAAGGCTCAGTGTTATTATGAAAGCCTGCGCTGGCCTATCGCTTTTTTTTGAGGCCTGGCTTTTGCCAAGCATCCTAGCAACCTTGGGGAGTATTTGAGGACACACTAGAGAGGAACTTGAAAAGCATGAAATGCTATATAAACATAATGGGGACATCAGTCGCCACCATGGCAAGCAGTAGAAACAGACACATAATGAAAGAACAGTGAAACAGGAACATACTTTAACCAACACGTCGACTCCAAATGGATGCACTTAATGTAGTGGTGGGTGAACTGATGCCCTTTGTAGGTATACAGAGGTTATTCTTGGAAGTGCAGGATTCTGTAGAAGTTTGTCTTTATTTTTGACCAGAGAAGAGCTAAGGCATCTTTTCCAAGTAGGACTTCTGGAGTCCACTTTCATTAAAGAATGTATGCCTAGAACTTGAAATAAGTGCATTCTTTATTTTATATTATTTACAATCTGTTCAATTATTCACTTGCTATAACCTGGTAAGCAGTGTGTGTTTGCTTTTTGGCTTGTTTTGTTCTGAATGACATAACAGGCTACTTCCCATGAAAACATATCCTACAATTTAAAATCTGTGGCAATGCAGAGTGCCCTGCGCACACTGTATTTAGCACTCTGGCGCTCCCTCTACTGCCTGCAAGAAAACATTCCTGTTCAAGACCCCAGTGTGCGCCTCAGCAATTTCGCTTTTGGCAGAGATAATGAAGATTTGTGCACGAATCAGGGCTCTTCTGAAATACAGAGCTGATTTCTACCCCATCATCCTTTGGGTGGGGGGGGGGAGTAGCTTTAGGACCCCTACTGGATCCCAGAATCTCAGGAGGCTCATTTAATACGCAATGTGCGTGGAGCCTGTATACTTTAAATAACATCTAGCTTATTCATGATACCTACTGTAGTGTAAACGCTCCGTAAATATTTGGGGAATGATGATAAGGAAAAAGTCTACACATGTTTAACACAAGCTCATGTTTTCAGATATTTCCTACCAATAGTTGGTTGAGTCCTAGAATGTAGAAATCTGACTGTAATGTGACATTTTCTCACTGGGGCTTAAATTTACTGAAATAATTAAAAAAAAAAAAAAGGAATCCATAGTGAAATTAGTTCTGCATCTGTGGCTATAAGCATGGCAGCACCCTGCAGTAGAGACCAGTGTTCCTCAGGCTGGGATGCTTTCATGAACCAGTGGGAGCCAGTTCAGAGGTAGATTCTGATGGCATAGGTCCAGGTGGAACCCTTGACTGGAGTCCAAGTGTCCCTAGATGGTGGTGCTGCTACTGTAAAATCTATGCTTTAGAAGTACCAAGTCTTCTGGCCTGACATATATTTGCTGGTCCATTTTAAACTTTCAAAAGTAAAGACAGGCCAGGCATGGTGGCGCACACCTTTAATCCCAGCACTCAAGGAGACAGAGGTAGGCGGATTGCTGTAAGTTCAAGGCCAGCCTGGGAGTACATAGTGAATTCCAGGTCATTCTGGGCTAGAGCGAGATCCTACCTCCAAAAACAAAACAAAACAAAACAACAACAAAAAAAAAGGTGAAGACAGGACCTGAATTGTAAAGGAGATACAGAATATTAATATTCTTTTCTACGTTATTAAGCTCTCCAAGGCTAGGAGTATGGTTCAGCTGGCCTTAGTTCAATTTTATTTCATTTTGAAGCTTGACTTAGCCTTCCTTGTATGAACACAAGATCAGATTTATGGATTTATGTGTAGAGTTTTTGTGCTACATAATTGCCTGCTGGCATCCTGAAAGATCTCCGTTTTCACTGAGCTTCCACTTGCTTGGGAAGTTTTGTTTTTAAAGAATCAAGGCTATTACCTGTGATTGTTTACTTAACATTCTGTCCTCTGGAAACAAAACATTTCAGTTACTCAGGGTAAGGGAACTGCTTCATGGGTGTTACAGTTATGTTGGGCCTTGCAGGAAGAAAGGATGAACTGCAGATTTTAGTGACAGTTTATGGCTTTCATCTTAATGGCTATGAGAGTAAATCACACATTTCTTATTGTTTTTAACTGTGCACAGTATACATTTAGCTTCCCTGGGGGAACATTTAAGTCAATTGATTAAGCTTAAGCTGAATTATGTATGTTAATGTGTTTAAGATTGCTCAAATAACACAAATTAACTGTGCCAGTGTGATAATTATAATATTAGCTCCCCCCTGAAAATTTTCTAAATGTAATAAATATGTCTAAAAATAGAGTGGAGGTGGATTGGGCAGTTTGCAGATTATGAGTTGGAATAAAAACATCTCAGTTACGCCAAAAACATGGCAACCAGTATTTTCTGTTATAAAAATATTTTAGATGAATTTAGACTTTTTTTATGAAAGCTGTCTAAACTGCAGTGAAGAGCAGAAGCTTGGTGTTGACTCGCAGGCCAGCAGTAATAGTACCTGCAGCAAGAAGCAGACGTTTTTGCTGGTGCCGGCTTATGAGCCTTCTAGAAGTTGGCTCTGCCAAGTAGGGGCGAAAGACTTCACTAGTTAAGCTCTGAACTAAACCTTCACCTTCAAGCGAAAACAAAACCAGTCACAGAGCCTCGACAGCGAACTAATGTCAACCGTCCACTAGGGGCTGTAAGGAGACCAACAATGTCATACACCCCGAGTTTGAAACCAATCACTGATTTTTAAGTGAATACCAATAGCAAAAAAAAAAAGTTGTAGTGGGAAGCAAAACAAAATGAGAGTAGTTGTGGTATTTATGCAGCTAGGGATGTGTGGATGGCATTTCAAAATGTGAGAGCACGTATCAATCCGGGACTCTACGCCTTCTTCCTAGAATCACTTATTATCATCATCATCATCATTATTATTAAATTTTAATTCATATTTTGAAGTGCATTGGCTCCACCACACAGTTATTTCAAAGCTGACACATTTCTCTTGGTGATTCTGCCTCCTGCTTCGGTTGGTGACTTAACTGTTAGGTCATACGTAAACGGAGCCAAAATCCAGCTTGCAGTCAATAGGGGCGGCTTTCAGGGAGCAGCCAAGGGATCGGGTTTCTAGACACTGAGTTCTAAGCACCTGAAGGAGGTCAAATGCTGCCCCGACACCTACTGGTCTTCGAGAATTCTCTGCAGCGCCGAGCACGGTGCCCAGCGCGACCCCGGCAGGGATGCGCGGCTCTCCCTCCAGGTGCCACACCTGTTGTGGGTGCTCCCTTCGGCAGAGGGCTCCTGCGCCCCGAGCCCGGGCCAGGCTGGGGTGCAGGGGCAAGTTCCTTGGCCGTGGGCTCCCGAGAACTGCCCCTGAATGTGGCGTCCTCGTCCCCTGCACCGGTTACCTCACTTCCGATGAAATGAATGATCCCGAATTAGCTGCGAGAGCAGCGAGGAGCGCGCGGGTCGCCGGTCCAGGCCACGGCCGAGTAGTTCAAAGCCCAGAGCAGATTTCCGGAGCTGCGGAAATAGAAAGGAGGGTCGGGAGGTCGCCGGCTTTCCCCGGCAGGAAAGGTGAGGGTGCGTGGGTTAACGGGAGGGACCCTGAAAACTTTGCCGAGTTGAATGCCGAAGCGGTCCCCGCGCGTGGGCTCCGGAACGCTAGGCAGGAGCGATGGCCCCCGTGAGTCCCGAGGCTTCCGGGCGCAGCGGGGACCAAGGACATTTTAGGATTAGGATCGGCCGGCTTCCCCGCCCCCCTCCCAACCCCTGCGCATTTCGCTGGCTCCGAGCTGATGCCCGACACCCATGCAGGGAGTCCCCCAGGTTGCCCGGGCGGTACCCGGCAGTCTTCTGGTCCCCTCCGAGTAGGTAGGTGCTGGGACCCGGGGAGGCGCGCGAGCGCCGAGCGGTCACCACTCCTATTACCTCATCGCCCCAACTCCCCGCCCCTTTCTCAAACCTGGAAGGCACTGTCCCTCTCCGACCCGTGTCCCTGATCGCAGGCGGCGGCCAGGGACGGGCGCAGGCCTCCCCTCGGGGGTGAAGGCAGGGGCCGCGCCCTCCCCCCGGCGCCCCGAAGGGTTAAGGGCGCGGGCCGGCCGCCTCACCGTGCGCTCGCCCGGGCCCGTGCGGCTCGCCGGGCAGCCGGCCAGAGGGTGCCCCCACCCCCCATGAAGTCGGATCCTGGAGCTGCGGCGGCGGCAGCCAACTGCTCCATATTTGGCTTCTATTACACATTTACATACTGGAGCGAGCGGGCGAGCAAGCGAGCGAGCGCGAGAGAGTGCGAGGGAGGGAGGGCGGGCGGAGGGAGGAGGGAGGGGAGGGGAG
Source organism: Orientallactaga sibirica (assembly GCA_036365145.1). NCBI lineage: Eukaryota > Metazoa > Chordata > Mammalia > Rodentia > Dipodidae > Orientallactaga > Orientallactaga sibirica. Next base: position 1,557,554 of record JAEOAD010001031.1, read on the forward strand.
GAGGAGGAGGAGGAGGAGGAGGAGGAGGCGAGAGCAGAGTATACCGCAGACATCATTTCTACTACAGTGGCGGAGCCGTACAGGACCTGTTTCACTGCAGGGGGATCCAAAACAAGCCCCGTGGAGCAGCAGCTAGAGCGACAGCAGCCGCAAGACATTGTTTCTCTCCCTCTGTCCCCCCCTCCCCACGCAACCCCAGATCCATTTACACTTTACAGTAAGTGGCTATTTTTTTTCCTCCTCTGATTCTTTCTCCCCCCTCCCCCATCCTCTTCTTCCCTTATTTAGATAAAAACCACCCCCCCGCCCTATCCGCTCTCTCCCGAGAGGGGGCAAAAGCAACATCCAGCATACAAACCCCCAATGCCAAGGGCTGCACGGAAAACAGCTGGAAGAGGAGCGCAGGAAATCGACGCGTCGTGGTGTGTGCGTGTGTGTGTGTGTGCGTGTGTATACATACAACCGTCCCCGTCCTGCCTCCCGGTGTGCAGAAGCAGCCGGCAGGGGTCTGCTAGGGGCACGGTGGGCGCCTGACCGGAGAGGGGGCGCGCCCGGACTGGCGGGCGGGGGGCGCGGGCGGGCAGAGCGGCGGCGGCGCCCCGCTCCGGCGGCTGCTGGTCGGGCGGCGAGCGCCGAGAGCCATGTCCTCCTCCCTCCGGGTGGCGCAAGGGGAGGCGACGGCGGCGGCCGAGGGTCGCGCTGCCCTCTTCTCTCCTTCCCACTGCCCCTCCCCGGAGGGGGGCGGTGAGAGCTAACCGGGTCGCGGGGGAGGCCCGGGCTTCCCTACCGGTGGTCGCCTGGCATGGGTGCTCTGAGGCGAGTGGGGGGGGAGGTGTCTCCACGCGGAGGCCGGCCTCGTCCGGGTGTGCGCACGGTAGCGGGGCCGGATGGGGACAGCGCGCCCCCCTCCCCACCCCCAGGCCGGCCGGGACTTTGCGCGCTGCCGGGTGCCGGCGGAGGGCGCAGGGGGAAGGGGCGTGCGGGTGCTCGGTGCGCGGCCGGAGCGGTGGTGACAGGCCCTGGCAGTCGGCGCCACCGCCGCCCTGTTGGTGCGGCCGCTTCCTGATCAAGTGCAGCCGCTCCCGGAGCCCGCGAGCGCCCCAGCTCCGACCGGCGTCCCCGCCAGCGCCCACGGCAGGAGCCGAAGAGTGGCGGCGGGCGCTGCCCTGCGCCGGGAGTGAACGGCAGCGCGGCGGCTGGGAGGGTGAATGAAGCCAGGAGGAGGGGAAGGAGGCGGCGGCGGCGGCGGAGGAGGAGGCGCTGCGGGGATTGGGATGCGCCCTGGAGCCCCGCGGCTCGCTCACTCCCGGCCGGCCGGAGACTCTGCCACTCCCCGGGCGGCCGCCGCCGCCTCCTACGTGGTTCCAGCCCAGCGCGCCGGCCGGTCCCGCAGGGGGCAGGGAAGGGGCCGGACGGGCGGAGCGAGAGGTGAGGCGGTGTCGGAGCGCGGCTGGAGTGCGTGAGTGTGTGTGTGTGTGTGTGTGTGTGTGCATGTGTGTGTGTGTGCGCCCGCGCGCGCCGGGTGGGGGCAGAGGGCCAGCGCCATGCAGAGGGGGCTCTCGATGGCCCCTTGGCCGGCTCTGCAGCGCCTCGACCTCTCAAACTCCGTGGCTGCTGTGCTTTCATTTTATTTCCGACCACGTAGGGGACTGACTGGAAGCGGTGAAACAATTCAGGTTTTCTAGGGAGATTGAGCAAGAACCTTAGTGTGTGTGTGTGTGTGTGTGTGTGTGTGTGTGTGTGTGTGTGTGGAAGGCGGTAGGGTGGTGATCTAGACTTTGCCAGAAAACAACCTCCACTAAAAGAAATCAGTTTCTAAGACCCTGGGGTTCAGTTCGACCTCGTGATTGTCCCGTTTTGTTTTGCTTTCTTGATGTAAAATCCTACAGATAAGAGGGTAATAAAAATACTTGGGAAGGTTGGGAAATTGCTGAAGAGTAGTAAGGGTGGAAAAAAAAAAGCCAGTCGGAAGCTGGTTATATAATGCGCGATGTGGCTAACAAGAACGGCAAGCTATTTTTATTTTGTTTACCGTATGTTGTGCAGTAGGGACTCCTCCAGAGTGGTTCTGTCCCCAAAGAGATTTCTTGGCTTCCCTGAGAGATCCTCAGGGTACAGTTAGTGAAATTAGAAGACCCTATGCCACCCACAGAATAAAAACCTTAGCGTGGCATTCTCTCAGCTCACTCTGGGCATGCAGGGGAATGTGTGTATGCAAATAAGTTCGCCTTTAGCGGTCTAGTAGTCACACCTCAATGACATTTGTGTTTTCTTATGCGGACTTTTCTTAATAGTCAAACATCATCATTTTAGATCCCACCCAGCAGAGGGTAGTTGCTTGGTGGTTATTTTTAGGCATGGCTAGTTTTCCAGTAAGTTAGCTGAACCATTTTTATTTGGCTTTCTGAAGAAGCCCAGGTTAAGCTCACCCTCTGGTTTATGGGTGGGGAGGAGGTAGCTAAAGGTAGTTTGATACTTGGAGCTTTTTCCTAGGGCATGAAACTCAGGTTTGAGGAAGCCACGAACTAGAGAGGAGAAATTTGTGCGCATGAACTCTTGGGAAGGGATTGCACCATAACAGTTGATGTTGTGGCATTTAATCTCCTCTGATTGCCCTCTAAGTGGGCAGACATCAGTCAATATTTTAGCAGCTCTGCAAATAAATGGGCTTGGATGCCACCTTGCACGTAAAGCAGAGGTTGAAGGGCTCCAGGAACCTCCTCCTGTCTGCCTGCCTTTCTCATCATGCAGATACGTGTCAGTGGTGTTAGTTTTCTGTGCGCTTACTCCAGCCCTGATCACTCATGTAATTAGATCAGGCTGCCATGGCAACAGACAGTGTTCCTATTCCATTCAGGTGGGTTTGCCTGAACTATTCCCAGGGTTTTATGCATAGTAGTCCTGCTGCCCAAGCCAGACCAGGCTTCACTATTTCAACTGCACCTTCTCCTAACCATTTTGAACCAGAGTTGACACTGAATGAGGTTTCTAGCTACTCAACTTTCCTAAAGGAAACCCACCTACGAGCTGATTTTACTGGGTGCAGTATGTAAAGGCATCTCCCCAGACAGTGGAAGGAGCCTGAAGACCATACTGCTGTTTATTGAGAACAGATCAACAAGTACTTGGTACTTGCTAGAAACCTTTTCAGAGGTTTCTAAAGCAGCATTTCTTTTAAGTCTGGAGCCTGTGGCCTTGCCGGCACTTAACCCTTTCAAGTAGGAAAGAACCCTCCCGTCCTTTAGAATGGCACTACAGATAGTGATGGCTGGCTTTCCAAAGGGCTTACTGGGAGGAAGGAACTTATGTGGAAAGTATAGCTCCACTGTCACATTTTGAAACTAGACAGCCGTCATTATAAAAACTGGTACTGACAGACAGCTGAGTGCATTCATTCTTCATTTGGATCTGTTCAGCATGATGATCTCTGATGCTCTTTATAGTAATTTCAAATATTTGAACAGTTAAGCAAGAGCTGAGACAGCCTATAGCTAGCTAGTGGACAGGCAAGACATGTAACTTTTCCACAATAAACAACTTGTTCTGTGTTTTGGGATGTAACTTAGTGAACACTTAGCAGAATTCTTGGGTCTCAGGTGAAGCCTGCTAGGGCCAGGAAATAAGATGGCAGAAATGGTAACAGAGAAGTGTCCTTAGCTACCACAGCTCTGTGCTGTTCAGGCAGTCCAAATAAAAGGAAATACTTGAGTGACTTTGATGCTTGAAAGAAACAATAACAGATAAAGCATAGTGTCAGGATTTAGTTGTGACCTTGCCTATCAGTTTACAGCTTTAAAGCCCAGTAACTAAATTGGTTAAAAAGAAAAATCCACCCCTGAGAGCTGGGCGTGGTGGCACACACCTTTAATCCCAGCACTTGGGAGGCAGAGGTAGGAGGATTGCCATGAGTTCGAGGCCACCCTGAGGCTACATAGTGAATTCCAGGTCAGCCTGAGCTAGAGTGAGACCCTGGCTTGGAATAACAAATAAACAAACAATCCACCCCTGAGGAGCCATCATTGTGAGCTACTCAGCTCTCCTCATAGGGAGTTTATGAGTTTCCACACGTAAACTGAGTTTGAGTTTATGTGTGCAATACCTTTTTTGTGGCCTGGTTAGATGAAGCATTACTGTGGTTAAAATGAACTATTATTTCTGAGAGGTAAATACCTGGGAAGCAAGGATATAAAATAAAGCACCAAAGTATAAGTTTTACACATGCCTTGGAGGTCCTTCCTGTATTCTATTTTGCAACAGACAGAAAATTGTGTTACAATAAAATGTGAGCCATGCATTTTTCAGTGGACAAATAAATCCTTACTAAAATAAGTGTGTGAAATGTTTGCACAAGATTGGGGACTGGGAAAGACATTTTTCCTCTCTAGATTTTGTTTTAAGAGGGTTTTGTAAACAGACTGTTACTTTGCTGGAAATACTATAACAAGACTTCAAGCCTCTCACTTGGCTTTTAGAGACAGATAAATGAACCCTTAAGCCATCACATGACATCAAATGGCTGAAGACAGCCAAAACTTTCAACATACCTTGCTCTGTAGTCCTAGGAAAGGCCAGTGTTTAAAGGTTATTAAATTGTTAATCAACACTTCTCTGGCCCGTTTTTGTTTTTGGTTTTTGATATTGTTAGTGCAGAAGAGTTCAAGGACTCAAGTTCTTCTGTATAATGTTGGGCCTTTGTTTTCTCTCCCATCTTGAAATGTCAAGGGGATTTCACTCCTGCATATATACCTTGAGAGACAGTTTGTGATGACTACTAGACTGTAGCCTTTGGCTTTTCTTCCTAAGAGAAGTTAGTTAAACACTGAACCCATGTATGTAGTTCAGTGTGGGAGTGAATGTTCATTCTTTGAACTGTAGTTACCTGAAGGTAACCCACAGACTCTGAAGTCCTTTCTTAGACTAAGGTGACATCGCCCAGCAAGATGCCTGTCATTTTTAGAGGGGTGGTAGATTGCCGTACACGGCTATCATTTACAAAATAACACACAAGTCTGAATGACTGGCTTCCTTAGGAGATTTAGGCCTGCCAAACTTAATTGCCACAAAGAACAGACCCAGTTCCCATCATATTTCCAAAGTTATTAGAAGCAGACCTTTTTTTAATTTTTTACATGCATTTTAAACATCCATTGGTAGAAGTCCTTATAGAGGTAACAGTTTCTTTCCTAAGCCTTATGTGTAGCCCTTCTCTTGGTTTTGTTTATCATAAGAATGTTGGAATCATCAATAATACTGTTCATTGAATTTAGCCCCACTGAACTTAATAACATAAATTTGCTCACTCAAAGTTCTGTAAGAAGGAATATCATGATGTATATATGGTGCTAGCTTTACATAATTAAAATAATATTGGCTGAAAGTGATAAAATTGAATGGAGGTTTTTAAAAATAAAAACACTTAAAATTACAGAAGTAGTACAAGGGAATATTATCTAGTAATTTCTCTTTATTATTGGAAATAGTATTTTTGTTTTTCCTTTCATAATTATATTTATGTATTTGTACATATCTTTATCTGTATAGTGGCGTGTTTTATAGTCCTCATGTATCTAAACCTTTCAGGAGAATGTTCTCTATGTATCTAGAGTATGTATTGCTATAATCCCACATGGACTGAACATGTTTAGAGCTGTTACAGACAAAGAAGCAGACGCATTATATTTTGTTTGGCACACTGGATGTTAGCAGATGTGTTTCATTGATTTTTCTATAACATTTAATGCATCCCATTTGTGAAGTAATGAAAATGTAGTAATTACCACCATGTAAGCAAAATTGTCTCCTACTTTGCTGAAAACTCGTCATGGTGTCATCTGAAGTTGAGTCTCAGGGTGGGCGTAGGTTCCCCTGATTATGGTGTTCTGATTTTGGTTGAGAAGAATTTGTCCCTTTTTCTCTAGAGGTGCCCTTTGACATGACAGGTTTAGAGGGACTTATTTCCCAGGTATTTTTAGTGATAATTATATCGGCTAACCTGTAAGCACTATGCTTCTAATATGAAAAAGAAAATACCTTTTTCTGTCACTCTTATTTGTGGCACATGTTCTCTTACTGTGCCCTTAGATCTGGTCCTGACTTGTATGTTGTCTCTTGGTTTTTGTACACGATCACATTTTTATCATTTGAACTGTCTTTCTTGGTAATTTTCCACTATTAATAGTGTCATGTTTCTTTGCTGTGCTGTTGAAATATTCAAGATTCCGTTCTTAGTGTGTGCCGCTGTATAAAACATCCTGCAGTTCATTTTCTCATGTACTGTTAGTATGTCTTACAGGGAATTCACGTTGCCTTGTGTTCATTCTCCTGTTTTTCCTTCTTGATAGAATACAACAAGTAAAAACCTCTTTATTGCCCTGGTTAGGGTAGCAGTGCAAGTGCTTTTGAAATAAGGCATGCCATTGCTAGCGTAAATTAATCTTTTACAGCATTTGCATCATATTTGACTGTTCTGTGCACTTCAGCAGAGTGGGAGGAGACTGTAATTTGGACTCTATAAAACCTTATCTGCCAAGTGAAGTGTAAATAGAACTGTGTACACACACATCCATATACAAGCAAATTCCCTCCCAGCTGAGTGCTCACAGAGTGCTGTCTGCGAGCCCACAGTACCTGCAGCCTCCTGGAAAGTGATTATCAAGTATTTTTGAAGCTTCATTTGAGACATTACCAGATAAAAATCAATACTTCCCCTCCCCTTCTAAAGAAATGCTGCGTAGGATTAAACAGAATTTTGTGAGCTTCTATTTAACTTTGCCACTGTTTGTAACTCGATAGCCGTCGTGGTGGAAAGGCTGTCTTGTCAGGACTTAAGGACACCAGAGTCTGCTTCTGCTTGTCTTTCTTCCCTGTGTGTGCACACAGATCACACACGGGAAACCAAGGACTGAAGACTGCTGTTTTGGAGAGCAGTCCCAGGCATGCAGTAGATGCTTAAATCAGTGTTCTCCGGATGGATTCGTTAGAAGGAAGAATACTTTGGCTACTATTCATTACTTTGAAAAGTGCTGGAATGAAATGGAAGTTATTTTCCTTTCCAGCTGGGCTGTGCTCTTAAAAACAGTGAGTGTGGATGGATGAAAATAATTATGACTGCTGAGAGGAGCTGCCATGTTCCCAAGGATATCTGGCTTACTTACCTGTTTACAGATTACTCATGTCGGGGATCATATTCATAGCTCCAGAATACTTTCTTCCTGACACCCAATATAATTCTGGGCCTTCTCTTTCCTACTGTTACCTGGCGTGAGCTTAGGAAACCTGAACTAAATTTAAAATCCGCCTAAACACATATGCAGCTCAGCTCCAGAGAGCAAACTGAAAATCACTTCAGCCTTACTAGTTTGGGGTTTCTTCTAGATAACTGAGCATCACCAGTTTCTAAGTGTGTAATTTTTCAAAGCTATATTATTTATTTATTAGAGAGAGACAGAGGGAGTGACAGAGGGAGAGAAGGAAGGCGTGAGGGAGGGAAAGAAATAGAAAGAGAAAAAAAGAGTGTGCCAAGGCCTCTTGCTGCTGAAAGGAACTCCCAGACACATGCGTCACTTTGTGACTTTGTGTGTGGCTTTATGTGGGTACTGGGAAATTAAACTCAGGCCAGCAGGCTTTGCAGGCAAGCGCTTTTAACAGCCAAGACATCTTCCCAGCCTTTTTTAAAAATTGTGATTTTTCAAAAAAAGATTTGTTTTTATTTATTAGAGACAGAGAGGGGAAAGAGAGAAGAGAGAGAGAGGGAGGGGGAGGGAGGATGGGTGCGCCAGGGCCTCTAGTCGCTGCAAATGAACTCCAGACATATACACCACCATGTGCATCTGGCTTACGTGGGACCTGGAGAATCAAACCTGAGTCCTTAGGTTTCATAGGCATGCACCTTAACTGCTAAGCCATCTCCCCAGCCCTTGTTTTTGGTTTTTAGAGGTGTATGCTTTAAAATGTGTAATTTTAATGGAAGGGCTAAAAAGGAATTCTTGCGGATCAAGTCTCCAACTTTTTCCATTCCTGTGCATATATCTTCACAGAGAATTACTAGAGGCACCAAACTCCCTATGGACAGGTATATGATGATTTGTTTATTCCTGCTTTTGTCCATATAGTCACATAGTCACATCATGCAGTGGGTAACTTTGACTTGACTCTTGGAACAAAGTGAATATGTACATTGGCTAATTAAATGATTTGGAGTTTAGGAGAAAGTCTAGTGAATGTGTACCACCTTATTTTTTCATCTTGCACCACGTGTGCAAGATTCCATGCCTGGAAGCCCAGCATTTGGGGGGGGGAGGGTAGAGGCGAGATAATCAGTGTAAGGTCATTTTCAGCAACATAAGGAGTTGGAAGTCAGCTAGGTTACATGAGACATTGTGCAGAAACACCGAAAAAAAAAAAAGGATACTAATAATAAAGTTTTTTATTTTTTATTTTTTTTTCTATCCATTGAAGTAGTAAGCTGATTCTTTCCTACTCAGGACTGGTATGCTGTGTTCTTTCTAGGATTTCAAGGTAGGGTCTTACTTTAGCTCAGGGAACTCACTATGTAGTCTCAGGCGGGCCTCAAAGTCACTGTGATCCTCCTACCTCTGCCTTCCAAGTGCTGGGATTAAAGGCGTGCGTCACCACGCCCGACTAGGGTTTTCTCTTAAATTGCATGTGTATATATGATAATATATGCAGGATTAAAATTGGGCTTTGGTCCACTTGCTATTTAGTTCATGCCCATTTCCAGTTGATATTATTTGTGATTACCAGCATATATTTATTTATTAGATGCTTGTCTGGAAATACTGGAGAAAAGAATGACAGTGGCAGGTTCATATGAGCAGTCCAAACTTCACATGACTGAAAACATAAATGGTCTGAATTTTGTTTTGTTGATTTCCCTCTGAGACACCTCCCTTCAGAGCTGGCTCGCATGTGTGTGACTCTACAGAAATAAACTGAGAACTTTCATGCTCTTAAAACATGTATTTTAGTGCATAGACTCTTAAGGTGTACTTCTTTTTAAAAAATCAATTTCTTTTTTTTTTTTTTTTTTTTTTCATCTTGGATTTCCTCGGCTGAACTTCTGGACTTCTGTAGGAGCATCTCGCAACAAGTCACCAGGGTGGCCCGTTCAAGCTGCAGATTACCTGTCGTCCTTGCACAACAGTCTCCTCCCCAGGGTCTCTGCATTGCCTGCCAGGTGAGAGCTTTGCTGGAGGATGGTCTCTTGTCTTCCAACTGAGGAAAAAGTCTGACCGGGCAAAATTGCTTCCCAGCCATACATTCTGTTGACCGTTGAATATCATTTTCGTTGTAAGATATACTATGTGAGAAATAGCTCAGCCTGTGTGTGTGTGGGGTGTATTTTCTGGGTGTGGATATGAGTGGCCCATGATCAGAGGAGAACATCATCTATTACTTTTCCCCTTAGCTTCCTTGAGAATGTCTCACTGACACTGGAGCTGCTGAGTTTGGTCAGATTGGCTGACCTTCGAGCGCCAGCAGTTTTCCCGTCTCTGCCTCCCTCAGGACTGGAGTTGTAGGCATGTGTAGCCACGCCTAGATTTTTAGTTAGATGTTGGGGATCAAGCTCAAATCCCTCATGTTTGGTACTGCAAGCACGTTTACTTGCTGAGCTGTGTCCCCAGCCCATGGATTTTTTTTTTAAATTTGGATTAAAACACCTCTATTTTTAGTTTTTTTTTTTTTTTATTGGGTTCATAAAGAAATATACACATCTGACTTTGTGGTGATGGATGGTTGCCGCTTGGAGCTAAAGCCTGACCATTTTAATTATCACTTTTCCTTAAGGTTATGAAGAATGTGATTTTACCAGATATCCCAAGTCTCAATTGCACGTTTTAGGTTTTCATTAGAGTGTTACACTTGTGTAGGGAAAGAGAGAACTGTGGGTTTGGTCAGTGGCAACCAGTAGTTATTGAGTCCTGAGTTTCTTTGTGTCTGTTTGGATTTTACAACTTCCTGATTTCTTCATGTACAGTAAATTTTTTCTGGCCTGGAGAGTCATGCAAGCAAAGATTGGTGACTCATGATTCTTTATTAAGGAGAAAACGAGAGGCCGCTGCCCTTCAGTGAAATCGAGAGAGAATGGGAGTCAGGACGTGGGGCAGGGAGGGTTTGGGAACATAGCTCTGCACAACCAAGGGGGATTGCGAACTAGAAAATAGGGCATCCGTTTCTGTTCGCCTTGAGAGTAGTTTTGCTCGACGCTGTAGAGACAGAGCCTGGCTGGGCAACAGATTCTCCGAGAGCATTTCAAACACCATCTATGGCTCCACCCTAGTTCTCCAGAGTTGGACCTCTGAGCACTCTGCTCTCCTCAATCACTGCTCTTCCAGCGATGGAAGGGAGGAGGGAACCACTCTGTCTCCTTTCTGGGTGAGGAGTGGAGTCTCCTTTCACCTAATAAGAAGTCTCAAAATCCTGGATCTCCAAAACGCATTTATCAAGAGCTGGACCTTTGCTTCAGCAAAAGGTTCATTTAAAAATGATTCCCAGTAGATGGCTGCCATGGTGGCTCATCATAGAACATGGGGAGGCCTCGAGTTTGACACCAGCTTGGGATACATAGTGAGTTCCTGGATACCTTAGGATACAGAGTGAGACCCTGTCTCAAAAATTAAAATAAAAAAATGAAGGAAGGAAGGAAGGAAGGAAGGAAGGAAGGAAGGAAGGAAGGAAGGAAGGAAGGAAGGACGGGAAAGAAAGGCTGGAGAGATGGCTTAACAATTGAAAGAACTTGCTTGCAAAGCCTGATGGCCAGAAAGAAGGACTGGAGAGATGGCTCAGTGGTTAAAGGCACTTGTTTGCAAAGCCTGACGGTCTGGGTTCAATTCCCTAGAACCCATGTAAAGGGTTCGGTTCCCTTCCCTTCCCTTCCCTTCCCTTCCCTTCCCTTCCCTTCCCTTCCCTTCCCTTCCCTTCCCTTCCCTTCCTCCCTTCCCTTCCCTTCCCTCCCCTCCCCTCCCCTCCCCCTCCCCTCCCCCCTCCCCTCCCCTCCCCCCCTCCTCCCCCCCTCCCCTCCCCTCCCCCCTCCCCTCCCCTCCCCTCCCCTCCCTCCCTTCCCTCTCTCTCTCTCTCTTCTCAAATTATTAAAAATAAATAAATAGGGCTGGAGAGATGGCTTTGCAGTTAATACTCTTGCCTGTGAAGCCTAAAGACTCAGGTTCAATTCCCCAGTACCTACATAAACTAGATGCACAAGGCGATGCATGTGTTTGGAATTGGCATGCCTATTCTTTCTCTCTCTCTCTGCCTTTCAAATAAAATAAATAAATAAATAAATAAAATATTAAAAAAATAGCTGAGCATGGTGGCACATGCCTTTAATCTCAGCTCTTGGGAGGCAGAGGTAGGAGGGTCGCTGTGAGTTTGGGGCCAGCCCCAGACTACATAGTGAATTCCAAGTCAGCCTGGGTTAGAAGGAGATCCTGCTTCAAAAAATAAAATAAATAAAACATTCCAAAATGATTCTCTATACTTCTTCCTGTCTATACTTAAGATCCGATTTCTAAGTTCTGTATCAGTTTCATGACATCTAGGTCAGAGCCTGGAGCTCCCACCCTAATCAGAACATCCGCACTTCACATCCAGAAATGTCCTCTAACCTTGAGCAGACCTGTATTTTTCATGCCTCAGTTGCTTCGTGTGGAAGGAGGAAACAGTAGGAAGGACTGTCATGAGGCTAATGAGATAGTGCGTGTACATTGCTAGGATGGTGCTTGTAACCTATTAGCATATGCTATCATGTTAGCCCAAAGCTTATCTATGGACAAAACAATTGTAATGGTCTTGTTTTTCCATAGCTGTTCCTGAGCCATACATGACCAGGAACAAGTAAATATACCTAGACCTTGGTCTTTGGACCAACCCTGTAGATATTCGCAACTTTGCAAAGTCAGAAAGGCTTTTGTGTATTTTTTTCCTGAATTTTAAAATTCTGAACTAATGTCAACTCTCTTACTAGGACAGGGTGCACACATTTTTTTTTTTTTTTTTTTAGAGCATAGTATGAGCTTTTGAATTGCATGCATTGATGGGATTATTTGTGGTTGGAATAAGAATGAAGACCTGAGTTACAGAAACATTTATGCCTCTGACAATGAAGCTGGGTAAGTCCTGGAGGGGCCCAAGACAGAAGTGGTGAGGGGTTATATCACAGACACTGTATTCTGGTGAACCATGGTACTGGGTTCTTTTTATTTTACTCGCTATGGATTAGAGAGGTGCCCTTTAAATGGAAATAGAATAGCCTAGAGTTACTGCAAAGGTAAGCCTCTTAAGATCTGCAGGTGTCTGCTAATGGACAGGGCGGGTGTCTTCCTGCTGCAGTCTCTCTGTGGTGATACCCGTTTAATACTTAAGTGACAGGCAGAAAGTCTCACGTGGAAGCTTTAGGGGATGTGGCTCAGTTGCATAGGGGATGAACACATACACAGTGATGGTTTTTTAAAACCTGAGATATTTAAGAGAGCCATTGGTTATAACATCTCAAGCATTTTATTGTGTAAAAAACAAGCAGTGAGAAGTCCTCTATCTGGTCAACATGGACAGCTTGTAGAGAAGAGACCCAGGCGTTGCTAGTTTCCTACGAGTCTCTGTGCTTTACTGACAAAAGAGTGCAGTGTCACCTTGAATCTTAAGTAGCTGACATTTTCTGTGATTGCATTGAAAGGAAACGTATATGCATTATCTAAACATTTTTGCATGAATTATAATCTCATCATTATGTTCTTACCGTTGATAGTTGTATGTGGGCAGGGAGAAAATATCGTGTTGTACCCTGACATATTCAAAGGTTTCTTTTTAAAAAAAATGAAAGCCTGCATTATGATTATTTCTGGTTCTGGTTGTTTTATAAATATGATACAGCTATAGCAAGTTATGACCTAACTTGCTTATAGTTACTATCTATGTAAAGAAGTGATTCATTCATGTATTCACTGTGTGTTTTTTAAAACTACTTCATGGTTCTGTGGACATAAAACTGAGTAACAGCTACCGGAAGGAGGTTACATATACTTCGTGACCAGGCAGGGAAAGAAGGATCATGCTGAAATAGCAACAAAGCCCAGTGGATTGGGTTGTACTTACCCGGGTACGTTCTGACCCGGAAGGAATTCAGAAGAGTAGTGAGGGATCCAGAAAGACTGCAAGGAGGAGGCTCATGTGATTTGATTTCTGAAGGCTGGAGTGCATTTCTATGGGAAGAGACAAGCAGAAGAGGAGGAAAGCCATTCAGGTGGCAGTGGCAGTAAGCCAGTGCATTGTATGGCGCTGCCAGGGTGCTGTGGCTGGAGCCCAGGTGTGAGGGTGTGTCACCTTCAGGAGTGTGTCAGTAAGACTGTGGAGAGGCCTGGAGAAGAGTGAGGAGGGGTCATTGGCAGACAGGGGTTTTTGAAACTGTACTTCGAGGTCTTGTGTCTGGCAAAGAGCTGTATATACATAAGGCGCTGACTCAATTTCAGGAGGACACAAGCTGGTGCTGAATGCATAGCAAGCAGGTAAGAGGCGAGGAGGCAGAGGGCAGCTTGAAGGTTGGTATTGCCCAGCTTTGTACCCATTCTCTTCAAGAAGTGGATGGTGGAACTGAGATGACACACAGTTGGATAATGGGGAGGGGGGTCTTGCACCAGAGACCAGACGCCCTAGAAACTCACTGCTCAACTCCACCCCACAAAATCATGTTGAAACCTTTATTCTTTTAAAAAATAGGAACTTAGCCGGGCGTGGTGGTGCACACCTTTAATCCCAGCACTCAGGAGGCAGAGGTAGGAGGATTGCTGTGAGTTCAAGGCCACCCTGAGACTACATAGTGAATTCCAGGTCACCTGGGCTAGAGTGAGACCCTACCTCGAAAAAACCAAAAAATAAAAAAATAAAATAAAATAAAAATAAATAAAAATAAAAATAAAAAAATAAGAACTTGAGCTACTTTTAGCTAACTCTAATGCACGCATAACAATGAATGGTGCTTTTTTTTTAAAACTATGTTGTCTCAGGGTGGCCTCAAACTCTCAGCAATCCTCCTACCTCTGTCTCCCCAGTGCTGGGATTAAAGGCGTGCGCCACCACGCCCGGCAAATGTTGCTTTTGAAAGTTCACGTGCTGCCTCTCATATATATATAATTTATTTATTTATTTGAGAGAGAGAGAGAGGAAGAAGCATAGAGAAAGAGAGAATGGGTTCAGTTGGGCTTCCAATCACTGTAAATGAACTCCAGACACATGTACCCCCTTGTGCATCTGGCTTACGTCAGTCCTGGAGAATCGAACCGGGGTCCTTTGGCTTCGCAGGCAAATGCCTTAACTGCCGAGCCATTTCCCCAACTCCTGTGTCTCTTTTCAAAAAATGCGGCTCCAGCTTTCCTCTAAAAAGTTTCACTGAGGAGATGTTCGGAGGCATCCTGTTCCTGCTAGCAACAACTCCAGCCTTCCTTTGCCGGTTTCCTTGCTAACTGACTGACGGAGTCTTCTCTTGTGAGGTGCGCACTGTGCGTTTTGCCATTTACTGGACGCCTTAGCAGTTGTTCAGTTGTGGCCGTTCATTTACTGTACTTTAATATGAGTATGAGTGTGCTTCATAACTTCCTAGAGGTTTGCTATGGACTTTTTTAAATGTGAGAAAAGTCTTTTTGTCTGTCAGTCTGTCTATCTATCTATCTGTCTAGAGAGACGTGTGTGTGTGTGTGTGTGTGTGTGTGTGTACACGCATATACATACATCTCAAGTCATTAGACACAGCTCTTTGAACATTTGCCTCTTTATTTATAAAAGATAAAGACATATAGGATTGGTAAGCCTTAGTTTTGGGGAGAAAGTCACCCTAAAGCTTCATGGCTCACAGAGAGGGAAGAGGCCAGAATTTATCTTGGTCTTAATGAGTGGTCTGGTTTGATATAATTAGGGAAAGCCTGGGGAATAGTTAAGGGTTTTTTTTTTTTTTTTTTTTTGCCGCAATTATTTAGGTGGGCTGTTTGTATTGCCCTCACCTGACTACAAAGGAAGGCATAATTTATATTAAAGGGAAGAAGTCCAGGACAGGAGTAAGAAGGATGGAGAAGACAACTGGAGAGGCAGACCATCCTGCTGTAGGTACTTAGTGCGCACGCGCCGTGTGAGTCATATTAGGCTGCTGAGACCCTACTGGGAATGGAGAGTGTCAGTCGTTCACTCACTGCCCCGGCTACGAGCTCGTATCTTCTTCCCTGAGGTCGTCTCAGGTCGATGACACTGTATCCATGTCACAGATGAGCAAACGGGCACAGAGAGTAAGTGACTTGTCCAAGGTTGCTCAGGAGTCAAGAGATAGACTCAGGATTAAATCCCAGCTTCCAGGCTTCAGTCCAGCTGCCCTTCAGGTCTTTATATCTGTACTCAGGAAGCTTAAAGAACCCTAACCCAGGAACTCTTGAGAGGTCAAGATCAAGGAAGGGTTCCCGGGCTATGAACGTCTCTTGTTGATGCCTTCTTCTGATCAGAGTCATTTATAGAGGCTTCGGATACAGGCTGTCGTTTGCAATGTTTCTTTTCTTTCACTCTGCTTTCCCATGCCTTCCTGGGAGTCTTACACACTTTTAGTAATCATTAATTGAAGAAAATGATGACAGTGGCAATCTGCTTATCTGTTGCAGGAGGTTGGCTTAAGTGAGCTCCAGGTGGTGTCCAGCATGGAGTTCCAGGGAGCTGATGAACTTTTGACTCCTGGAAGAGCTTCACTGGGGCCTGCTCAGCCTGCTTGCCTTGGCAGATACAAATGATTTATTTCTCCATTGTGATAGGTGGTGGGTGGAGCCCAGGGCACACCCAGTGTTCTCCAGGAACAAAACATGCAGCCAGGGGAGGTCAGCTGTGGCCAGGTGGCCACACAGGAGCTCAGGACTCCCAGGCTCTCATGTTGCTGTCTTTCAGCCTCTCACCTGGGCTCTCCCTCCATGGTCCAGCCAATGACCCAGTCAGTGCATCTTAACTAGTACAGGTCCAGGTGATGCTTGGGGAAGGCCTGATTATCTTTTGCATGCTGGGTGAAATTCACCAAAAATTTTATTTGGTGTCTCTGGTAATAATGCTCTTTTTATAGACATTTATAGGCAAATAGAATAGAAGAGGCCTTTAGGTTTACTATCTGTGCACTTGGCTGGCATCTCTAGCCTCCATGGCAACTATAATCATACGTGGCACATTTTTATTTACAGATTACAAGGCTCTGATTCTGACATGGGATGAAGGGGGAAGCTCCTCCTCATAACAGTTGTCTGTCATCTGCTTCAGAGAACTAATTGCTTGGCAATTCCCCTTTGGTAATTCCCTCTTTATTTTGTGATAAGTCACTTAACAGTAATGGGCTTGTTGAGCAGAGTGTGGCGTTGACTGCGCTCTCCAGAAACGCCACCGTGGGCCTGGGGGATATTCTTTTAGAATTCTGTTTGGCTTTCCCGAAGAAACACTGAAACCATTATATGGCCTGTTAATATTTCACTCAATACTACGTTAAATCACGGAGCAGTGTGCCATTTTCTGAAAGAAATCAAAACCAGGCCTCTTTCTTAAAATGTGCCCCTGTGCATTAGAAAATTATTAAAAAGGAATTTAATATTTATAGAATGTTTAATGCTCTTTTAAAATTACCCATTTTAAAGTGGAGCTAGCACAGTTTAGAAGAAAGCTGTTACACTGGTATTTTGGAGATCGAAGTTGCTATTTCTTTTTCTGTGACTAGATGATGTAGACTGCTCACCTTAACCTTGCTGGGCCTCAGTTTCCCCTTCTGCAAAAACAGTGCACGGAAAAGAAATGATCTTGGGAGTGGGAGCTAGCTTAATTAGGAAGGTTCTTGCCTTGCAAGCATGAGAATCTGTGTGAGGTCCCCATAACCCATGTGAAAATGCTGGGCATGGTGGGATGTGCTTGAAATCCTAGCTTCTGAGGTGGCAGGGACAAGGAACCCGTGGGCTTACTGGCCAGCCCATCTCTAGCCTGATTAGTGAGGTTCAAGCCAGTGAGAGGTACTGTCTTAATACAGATGGATGGTGCCTAAGGGCCAACACTTGAAGTTCTCTCCTGGCCTTCATATGCATGCACACACATGCACACACACAGAAACGATCTCATGAGCTCCTTTCTCTGGCTGACATTGTACAGTTCTGTGATTTTATTGTAATTCCTCTCCTCAGCTCCCCAAGACCTTTGCTTCTGTCAAACATCATTTACTGTTGTTTGACTTTGCTGGTTTTGTATTTAATTAGAATTTATATTTTCGCTATTATTGGGCCATTATTTAGAGAATAAGTCATAAGTGGTGCCTAACATCATTTATTACCCCATGTATATTAGTTTCATGCCTTAATACTTCCTCTGTTCCTTTTCACTGACTTATTGCCATGCCCCACACAACAGCTCTTTCTGGAGGTGGACTGTGTTCTAACTGGAAAGAATCTTTCAGCTAATTGCAGAATTATTTCTTACGGGAGAAGTGCCTAAGCTGGGCTCTTGTAAGTGGTGGTATCAAGGGCCATATTCCGCTTTTAATTTGTGAGTAGAAATCCTTTTGATGTCATTTGGCTTACCTGCAGGTGCAGGTGGCCGTCCCCAGGTAATTCCTCCTCTCTTTTGCATCAACTCGTCCAATTAGCGTGTGCCCCGTTACCTTGTCGTCTTGGTTAATTTATAAGCAGCTCATCCTGATGTCTCTGGATGCGTTGCAGTTATTAATAGTTTCCTTAGGCAGCTAGTGCAATAGAAGAGGTGACATTTGAGAGCTTTTTGTCTTGTCATGTCTTATTTTGTTTGTTTCATAGGCAGAGGAAAGGGAGGAGGAGGCAGAAGTTAGGGTGAGTCAAAGCGAAGGCTTCAAATTCCCACTTGGTTCTTTGCTGTGTTGGTCCAGCCTATTTTTTCCTTAAGTCTGTGATGCTCCACTCCCTCCTGTCTAACAGGGAGGGTCATGTCTATTCTGTAGAAGGCTGGAATGATAGGCACTCACTTTATCAGTGCGTATGGTGGAATCTCATGATGTTAAAAACACATGTGGAAGAAGAGAAAGGCAGAGCACTTTAGAGCTGAGGGGGGCCGGCGGGGGTGTGGGGGGGAAGCAAGGACAAAGGGAAGATCTTGTTAGCTGCGAGTTTGGACCTCTGCCAGACTCACCTGTTTCGTGGATGCGATGGCTGCAGCAGGTGGCTCTGCTCCTTGGAAGAGTGTTTCTCATCTTGTCCTGAATAGACATGCTACCTTCTGTTGATGTGATAAATGATTATGATCCTAGCACTTGAGAGAGAGAGAGAGAGAGAGAGAGAGAGAGAGAGAGAGAGAGAGAGAGGAGTCACCTTTGCCAGCATGGTTCTATAACAAGTTGCAGGCAATGTGATATGGCCTGTGTCAAACTACCACCACCACCAAACCAAACAAAAAAAAAGAGTACATTTCAAGCATCATTTGTTCAAACCTCAGAAAATGAAAGGAAACCGATAACAGCACAAGTTCCCTTTGATCGCATCACCCCAGTTCCTAAGTCATGTTCACTTGAATGCCTTGTCTTCGAGACCATGACAACTTAAGAGATGTCTTCTTTTCAGCTTTCTTGTTCTCATTTAGCACACCCATTCTCATTTCCAACCCAAGCTATCGAGTTATCATCTCAACGATGATGCAACACTCTATCAGATCATTGTGCCTTAATTTAAGTTCCATATCATCTTTGGACATTTGGTCTGTTTCTTCTTTTGGTTTGCTCTGATAAAGCCACAGTGAGTATCTTTGCACACAGATGTATTTTTTACACACATCAGAAGGCTGATTGCTAAGTTGCTCCGAATAGCTTTGAAAGGCCTCCGCCAATTGACATTGTTACTAATGATAGAGAAATGTGTCTTGCTTCAACCCAATTAATGGTGAGATTCATCATTCTTGTTTTTGGCTCGGCTTCCTCTGCTCCTTGGTTTCAAGATTTGCATTGCTTTGAACCTGCTCCAGGTAGAACATTTCTGTCTTTGTTTACTAATTGTCCTCCTCGCACTTAGCAAACAGGAGACCTGACATTTGCTGATATGGGTATATGAGCTCTCCGCCTGTTCTAGGTACTAAGCTTTTTGTAAAGTTGTATTTGCTGCATCTATATCACAGTCCATTTTTTTTTATTTCTATGGCAATACTTTTTTTTTTTTTTGCATGAAAGTTCGTGGTTGAAAATATTTTCAATCTCTGTTGTCTTCTGTTTTCATCCTGGGCCCATATGAAGGGAAGAAGGAATATAATGGGAGTTTGAGTTCTACTCCAGGCCAGCCAGCAGCCTGGATTTGTCAAGAATTGGTCTTATTGGGCTGGAGAGATGGCTTAGTGGTTAAGGCACTTGCCTGCGAAGCCCAAGGACCCAGGTTTGATTCCCCAGGACCCATGTAAGCCAGATGCACAAAGGGGCACATGCGTCTAGAGTTCGTTTGCAGTGGCTGAAGGCCCTGATGCGCCCACTCTCTCTCTAATAAATAAATAAAATGTTTTACAAATTGCTCTTATTTTTTTTCTACTCACTGTTCCTCTTGGGAACAGTTTCCTCTGGAAGGTCTAATGCTGTGCACCCCCTGGACTCCCTTCTTCCTTCTCCCACCTGCACCTGACTCATGGCCCTTATTCACCCAGGGCCAGTTTCCTGGCCACCCCGTCTCTTGGGCCCAGGTCTCTCTGCTCTCTCCATAAGTATTTCCGGTCCTGGATCATGGGTGGAAACATGTTTGGCCACCTCCCTCGCTTGGAACTCAGGAGGTGGCTAGAATGTCAAAGTCTCAAGTCTCACAATTGTCCAAAGATGCCGGTGACTTGCGTGATCTGGTTCAGCTTCCTGCCAGGCTGCCCTGATGAGGGATGGATGACTTGACTTTGACCTTCATCTACATTGGAGTTAAGGCATGACGCTTCACCGTCTCTCCTCCCTGGTGTATCTCGTCCTTGGAGATGAGACGACTCTCTGACAAGGAGAGGCTGGGAACAGTTTGCTTGGTATCAAGTTTAGGGGAAGTCTAATTTCAAAGTCTGAACTTGGACTAGTGGCTCAACCAAGCTGGGGCAGCTTGACATGCAATATACTTCTCTGGTGGCTTATTTTCTTATGCTTTTGGAGACAAGGTCTTTTTATGTAGCCCAGACTGGCCTTGAATACAGAACCCATGGGTATGGAGGGCCAAGTGCATATGGAAAAATGTGTATAATACAACACATGCTTTTTCTTCTTTATTTGTTTAATTTTTTCTTTAAGAGAGAGAGAAAGAGAGAATGGGTGTGTATCAGGGCCTTCAGCCTCTACAAACAAACTCCAGATGGGTGTGCCCCCTTGTACGCATGTGTGGCATTGCACTCTTACATCACTGTGCATCTGGCTTATGTGGGACCTGGAGATGTGAACATGGGTTCTTAGGCTTTGCAGGCAAATGCTTTAACTGCTAAGCCATTTCTCCAGCCGTTCTTTAATTTTTTTTTTGAGACAGAATCTTGTTATATAGTTCTGGCTGGTCTTGCAACTCCCAGTGATCCTCCTGTCTTAGCCTCCCAAGTGCTGGGATTATAGGTGTGCCTTGCCAAGCTGGGCTACACATATTTTTGTCTGTTCCAACCCATTCCTCTCTCTCTGAAAACTTAGTATTTACTGTTTTCACAAATGACTCTCCTGTTTTTTCATGAGTCCCAGGAAGAAGTCCGTGTCCTTAACCTGCCTACGTTGGCTCAGAAGTTCACTTGCTGTTACAGACATGTCACTCACGTAGCCCTAGATTCTCTTCATCTCAGTAACTTGGCATTCCTTCTGTGTGTTCTGTCTTGTGTTCCACCTTAGACATGCTGTGTCCCCTCCTTAGGGCACCTCTACCTGGCTGATACCCCCTTTTTCTTAAAACCTCAGCTTCCATTGTGTCTACAGTACACCTCTTCTCCCCCTTCTGTAATATTTTATTTTGTTTATGTGTTTGAACACTGTAGCCCTGGATTGCCTGGAACTCACTATGTAGCCCAGGCTGACCTTGAACTTGCAGCAATCCTCCTGCCTCAGCCTCCCAAGTGCTGGAATTACAGGTGTGAGCTGCAATACCCAGGGCTTTTGTAACACTTTGTAAACCTTTTCCCGGCTCAGTGAGGAGAGGGCCTCTTTCCTGCCTTCCTATGCTCAGCAGTGGGCTTATGTAAGCCTTCCAGAAACACAGGCACTTCCTCTGCAGTGTGAATTTTTATAACACAGAGTATATGTGATTCCTTCTATTCACATGGACCAAAACTAGTGTAACTGTGGTCTAGATTCACTATGGGCATAGTGGACCTCAGGGCAGGAACACATGATGGTGTCTGAGTGGCTTTGGGCATCGTGTCAAAGGTACGAAAGTGATGAAAACGTGTCAAAAGGCTATGCTAAGTAGAAAGCAAGGATAAAGAAAAGCTCAATGGTGAATTTTCTGGAATGAAAGTTCGATGCACTAAAACACTGGATTTGTTCAGCTTTTGAGTTTTATAGTATTACACACGTCATCACACAAACACTGTTATTGCAGGAGTTCAGTACAGGAAAAAGGGCTTTGTTTTTGAATGTCTAAAACTGTCTTTCTTTGTGTTGAAATAAAATTCCTATTGAGTTTCAGCTGTGTGGCACCTCTTAAAAGCATACCTATTGTGTTGGATGAGTGAATGAATTTAAGGTTTGCCTTTCTAACATCTGTTCCCTGGCCTTGATCAGTCTCCCCCTAAGTGCTCAGAGGACCCCACTTGTCAACTCAGGTGAGTGTTGGAGGTATTTCGGACTGGAAGAGACAAGTTCTGGAATTCTGAGTCAGGTTGCTTAAGTTTGGCTAAAGCATCACATGGGATAAGAAGCCTTGGGATGGAGTCAGGAACCAGGAAGTTGTTCAGTGCATAACGTAACCTTTCGGAAGTGAGGCAGAGAGGGTGGCAGGACAGCGGCATGGTATAAAGCTGACACGTGAGCCCCTTTGAGGCGGGCCAGCCACCTCCTTTATCTCGCACACGGGTTTGGCTAAAAGCTGCTTTGTTGGTGGTAGGCAAAGAGATCTTTGTCCGGTGTAGGGTGTCCATTTGTTAGGAAGAGGAGTTATATGCTAGGTCACATGACACATGACAGATTAGGTATCTCTTTGTTGGGGTGCAAAGCAATGTGCTATGATGTGTGTTAGCTTGACTTTAGGAACCAAGGCTCTCCCTTGTTTGATTCAACCACCCGCCCCCAGTCCAAGGACGTGCCTTCGTATATAGCCCTTTTATCTTTGCCCAACAAATTCCAAGTGGGAGCAGAAAGAAATCTGGATGAATTTTGTTTTGATCTCTCTTCCCAGTTCCCAGGGCTCAGCTCCCGCACCCTGGGTCACTGCAACCCAACGAGTAGAGAAGGATTGCTCCATGTGTGACTCCTGCAGGAGCGTGTGCTCTGTCAGCACCTTTGGTACTGCACTCAAGACGTTGCAGAATATAGCAAGTTAGTCTGGCGGGGTGCCTCATACCTGTTGCCGTGAGTTCAAGGCCAGCCTGGGCTACAGAGTGAAACCAGGTCTCAAAATCAACAGACACAACAAGAACAAGGACAGTAGAAGACACTTTGGTTTATTTTGATCTTTTCCAAGTGTTTGTTCCTAGGCTCATAAGATAAGTATGTCAATTATTATATTGACTGAAGCAAAAAGAATTGGGTTATTTGGGGGCAGGAGGGATGGCTTAGTGGTTAAGGCATTTGCCTGCAAAGCCAAAGGACCCAGGTTTGATTCCCCAGCACCCACGTAAGCCAGATGCACAAGGGGGCACATGTGTCTGGCATTTGCTTGCAGTGGCTGGAGGCCCTGGTGTGCCTATTCTCTCTCTCTCCCTTTTTCTCTCTGTCAAATATATATATCTATTAAAAAAAAGAATTGGTTATTGATTTAACAAAAGGTCCTTCACTACAACCTTGCTCTCTCCCGAGTGTGGAGGAAATAAGGTGATGACATCTAAGCCCACATTGTGGTGTTTATTTTGGCTCCCATATTCTATTTAAGCCTCCAGTACCCTTTGTACCTCTCACTCCTCTTCAGAAGGGACAGGTTGCGTTCTTTCTCCATCTTAGAACTGTCCAGATGAACAGCACTATTTTTACGATTGGAATAAACAGATATAAAAAATAAGGAAGGCACTTGTTTCCCCTCCATGCATGGTGTGGATCTATTTCAATCACCCCAGAGATTAGCATAGGCAAATGTGAACAAGGCAACATTAACGTGCTGGAAAACATGCTGTTGAATGTGAACTTGAAACCTGTGTCTCCCCAATTGCATAGGTCATACTTCAGATCCATCTAAGCTGGAGGGAGGGCGATTGGGTCTAGGAAAGGAAATCACACTGGCAGTTTGCAATCCTGCTGAGCAGAGGACATTTGGTGACCTGGCCGACCACAAAATTTCTGTCTCTAAGTAGTACACTCAATTTTAACTCTTTGCCCAAAGTCTCAGGAAAAGAGCTCATTTTTTAAAATATCCACATTGAAAATGCCCAGGGCCTCCACAGGTTTCGCCTCGAGGAGAACCCTCTGTTTCCTGTTTCTCCTTTAGGACTAGTCTCTTGTTTTGGTCGGAGCCAAGGATTTAGAAACTCCAGCCTTCAAAGCCACAGTCATGCCGACTGTGCAGTGGCTAGTGTGTGATGGGTCTGCCTTCAATGATGACAGCATGTGACCTGAATCCCAGTGCCTGGAGCAAATGGTCCAGAATGATTGCTTGAGTAGAGGAGTGCCGTTCTCTTCATTCTCCAAAGGAGGCAAAGCAGAATCTGAGGTTCTAGGTTCCAGTGATGTGATGGTTAATCATGTTACTTGAATGGGTTTGGAATTGCCATGGAAACACACCTCTGGGTGTGTCTGTGAGGGTGTTTCCAGAGAGGATTAATTGAGGAGAGAGGATCCATCCTGAATGTGGATGGCACCATCCCATGGGCTAGCATCTTGGGCTGAATGAAAAGGGGAAAAGGAAAAAGACAGCTGATCCACTGAGCCCCAGCCCCCTGCTTTACCCAGACATGAACAAGCTCCTGTGGCAGCGACCAAGAGCTGCTCCTGCCTTCACACCTCTTCCAGTCACAATGGATTGCACCTCAAACCTGAACCCAGGTAAACCTCCTTTCAGTTGCTTCTTGTCAGATGCTGGGCTGCAACGAAAAGTAGCTATTGTCTTGTAGATGGCTAGAGCTCTAGCTCCATCTGTCTTGTCACTTGCAGTCCATCTCTCCCCTCCATCCCCTGTACAGCCAAGATTGCCTGAGCCTTATGCAGTTGTGTCTCTCTGAATTCACAAAACAAACCCTACAAACACCATGTCTGTTGCTCTGTGGAGGTAGCTGGCCCAGTAAAGGAGTTTTGAGATAGACCTGGAAAGATAATGAGGACATGCAAGAATCTAGCCATGGATCCTTGCTTGTCCCTTGGAACAGTCATTCTCTTTACTTCTGTACTAGAGCCCGGCTTGAAGGGTGGGAAGATACAGCCTCATTTGTAGCTCCTGCACCTCTCTGGCTGAGCTTCTTCAAGTGAGTTGACTTTGCTTTTGTGCTTCCAAGTCCACGAGGCTAGAAACATCAGGGAATCAGACCTTGTGTATGGAGTCTTGAAATGGGAGAAGTCCCCTCCTAGGTGGGTGGGAAGATAGAGTCAGGTCAATTTCTTATCTGAAGGTCTTTGCTGGTTTTCTCCTGGATGTTACAGAAAAGGTCAGTGGAAGCTTATCTAGCTGTCTGA
Source organism: Orientallactaga sibirica (assembly GCA_036365145.1). Classification (NCBI taxonomy): domain Eukaryota; kingdom Metazoa; phylum Chordata; class Mammalia; order Rodentia; family Dipodidae; genus Orientallactaga; species Orientallactaga sibirica. The sequence continues at coordinate 1,582,311 of JAEOAD010001031.1, forward strand.
CAGTCCTCTCGTCCCTGCAGGGCAGGAGGAAATCAGTATGAGACACATGCATTTGCAGAGAACAGGAGTTGCTTCAATGTTAATTATGTGTCTGAGACATTTAGCGGCTAAACTTGCTAAAAACGCAGTCCATCTCTAAGGCTAGTCTGTGTAATGGCTGTTATACACTCTCTCCTCTCTTTGCAGAAATAATCTGGTGGTAGGCTACCGTGCTGAGTGTTGTCAAAATACTTAAGAATTTGATTCACGTTTGGATTTGACTGATGGCAGGTTCCACACCTGCAAGCCTCAGTGGTGACAGTGCAAGGGAGAAAAGGCCGTTTCTCTTTGGTGGCCCCCTCTGTCTCTTTACGGCTTTTTTTCTTATCCACAAGAGTTGAGGAGAATCAGACTGGTGGGGCAGTTTGCTTGGTGATGGAGTGGCTAAGAATGTTTCTCTCTAACAGGTCCCAGAACAGAAAATGCTGGTGGACATCACTTCTTGCCCCAAGATCTTCGTTGGGAGTCCTCAGGAATTGATGTCTTTAATGAACTCGCCAGGAGGCATAATATTTCACCATTTTATTCTGGGCCACCCTAATGGATGCCACCAGCTTCAGAGATCTCCTCTTGGACATCGTCCCTGCCAGTCAGTGTATTAGTTGTCTCACTGTTTGGAGTTGGTTCCCACTGATTCTGAGCTGGTGCAGGCTTAGTCACTGATGGCCAGGATGCTACTGGATGTTCTGCATGACCATCTGGTAGCTGGGGTCTTTGTCACTTGCAAGCTGCGCTTACCTCTTATGTTCTTGTGGCATCTTTATGCCAACACTACCGATACATGTGCTAGAAACAACACCACGATCCTTTCTTTCCATGTTGGCATTTGTCCATGGGCATATCCTGGCATGACCTGGAGTGGAGGGAGTGCAGGATAAATCCATCTTGCACAGACTTGTTCGTGCTAGTTCTAGCCCGTCTCTCACCACATAGTGAGCTTTGAAATACACCACTGATTGGTTTTGTGTAGGAACGTGTGGACTCTTGGACTGGAAGACTTGTCTCTCTTTGGCTTTCCAGTGTTTACATAAGCAGATATTTTAAAAATGTCCAATCACTGAATTAAATAGCAGGGCTTTTTTTTTTTTTCTTCCACTTATGGGTGCTCAAAGGTGGTACAGAATAAAAATGTTAAGTTTTGTTTCTGTTCATGACAAGTGGTAACACAGCCAAAAGGTGTCTATTCCTGTCTTGGCAGGAAAGGGTCAAAACAGAAAATGTGCACCAGAGACAAGCGAGAATAGAACAAGTGCAGACGGAAGCTGACAAATCTGTGCCCCTTGTTGGGAGTTCAGCCCATGGAATGTTATGTAGGACAAAAGGAATGGAAGAGATATTTCAGTAACATTTTGTTCTCTGTCAAAAACCTTCTGAAATATAAATGTGCTGTGTACTGGAGAATGGAGTCAGCAGTCGATTCAATTCGAATGGCTTTCATTTAACCAGAGTATCCCACAGAAAGCATCCCTTGTTCTGACAACCATATTTTTGCTTCTTTTGACTTCAAGAAAATTGAATTCCTGTTTACATATCTTATAGGATTGTTTTATGGACAAAGGCTCAGGTCAAATACCATCACACTAGCTAGTGTTTCAGCAAATAGAAACATTTCTAAATGAAATACAAACAGTTCTAAGCCACAGCCAGAGCCTGAAGTAATAATACAAGGCTGGTAATATGAAGCCATTTGCAACTATAAATAATTCAGTTGTAGATGCGCTTTTAAAAAAACCTTTTTAAAAACAAAATTCTAATCTCTTGCCAACACACACACACACACACACACACACACACACACACACACACCCTCTCTCTCTCTCTCTTCACCTATTTACATAATAGAGGAGGAATATGAGAATATTTGTAAAAGTCAACTTTATTTTGGTCTCTCTGGAACAAATTATCTTTTTTCTTCTCATGATGACTTCCAGAATTGCTTCCAATTATTGGAATTTTGTAATTAACCACAAATGTAAACCTGTCCTTCTAAGGGTCTAGCACATCCTCCAGTGAAGCCAAGGGCTAGTAGCCAGTGGTAGTGGATGAAGCAGCTGAAATCAGAATTGAGAGCTCCCTGCTGAGGGGTCTGTGATGGACAGATCCATTTTACACTCCTATAGGAGACCACGTATTGTTGTGTGTGAGTTTTAAAACCCTAGATTATTCTGGCGTTGACCATGGACTCATTCCAAGTGTAATTATTACTATTAACTATTACTTGGAAATATTTTGGCCTTCTATGGTGTATGCTTTCTCATATTCATAGGTTTCTCAGGTACACCAAAAACTTGAATGCAGAATGGTTTAAAAGAGAAACCTTCTCCAAGAATAAAAATCAGCTAGATTTTCGCTCTGCTCTCCTTCCAACTCTCTTGACTGCTTATGTCCCTTCCCCTTTTTTTTCATGTCTATGTTAATTTGCTCTTGGGCTTACAGTTCCTTTCATGGGAATTACTTTTAATTTTTCTGTCAAAAATATTTTTCCTTCCTTCCTTCCTTCCTTCCTTCCTTCCTTCCTTCCTTCCTTCCTTCCTTCCTCCCTCCCTCCTTCCTTCCTTCCTTCCTTCCTTCCTTCCTTCCTTCCTTCCTTCCTTCCTTCCTTCCCTCCTTCCCTCCCTCCTCCCTCCCCCTTCCTCCTTCCCTCCCCTCCCTCCCTCCCTCCCTCCCTCCTCCCTCCTTCCCTTTCTTTCTTTCTTTCTTTCTTTCTTTCTTTCTTTCTTTCTTTCTTTCTTTCTTTCTTTCTTTCTTTCCTTCTTCTTTCTTGTCTTTAGAGACTAAGTCTCACATATAGTTCAGGCCACTCACCGTGTAGCCCAGTTGCCCTCAGACTTGCAGTGACTGGGTCACTTGTGGCCCCAACTGTATAGCTGAGGATGATATTGAGTTTCTAATCTTCCTGCCGTTATCTGGCAGAAAGGACTTTAAAAAACATAGCCCATGTGGTGGCTCAAAGCTGTAACCCCAGCATTAAGGAGGTTGAGGCAGAAGGATCATTGCAATTTTGAAGCCAGCTGGGCTAGATGTTGAGTTCTTGGCCAGCTCGGTCTATAGAGTGAGACCCTGTTTCAACAAATAAAATGGAACAGAACACAATCCATAGTCCATTAAAATGTAACCATTCCAGTTTGCTCATTCTTGATATCTTGGCATCTTTTCTTCTCATTACTAGACCGTTGCTTCTCTCTGCACTTCTGTTCCCGGGTTTCGTTGTGCTCAGCAATTCCAGTGTGCGATTCCGAGTACGAGGGCTGGAGTTTCCTGACCAACTTTTCTTTGCATCCGAGTCCATTTCCTGTGCTTAAAGCTGTTGGCATTCCATTCAGCGCTCTGGCCTAGTCAAAACCGAAACTCCCCATGCTAATGAGATCAGTCCATACACTATTAATTTCTTCCTCTCTATTCCTTGTTCCACGGTTGCTTCCAAGGACGCGAACCTACTTGTCACTTAGAATTTCCTTCTGGTGTCCCTTGCTCAGATCGCCTGGATTTTTTTGTTCTCCTGACACACTTCACAGCTTCATACTGTGACAAACAGGTCTTTGACAAATAAGTTGTCCCTGCAAATAGTGTAGGATATTATACTTGCTGTTTGAAAACTAATTAAGCTTCTCTCTGTGTTCTTTGCTGTGGGTCAGGAACTTGACTTGTTTTGCCATCCAATACAGAAGTTAATCACAAACGGGTCCTCTGAACCAAGTAATTAAAGATAGAGCAAAGTTTCTGAACTAGGCAATTGGCAGGAAAGTCTGTATTTGCATCTGTGCGTAGTTAGGGAAACACTAAACGATATTTAAATAATACCAGCTTTTTGCTCTCTTTTGTGTTAGTGTCTGTGTGTGGAATTCTTTGCTCTGAAAGTTTGTAAGCGAATGTGACACACACACACACACACACACACACTCTCACTCACTTACTCATTAGCAAGGAAATGGGGGAGCAAATCCAGGTGCTTTGAAATAAAACTTGGTCTCATTCTGTAGCTCAGGCTGGCTTCAAACTTGCAGCAGTCCTCCTGCCTCAGCATGTTGAGTTCTTGGCTTTATTTTTATATTTGCTTCTTCCCCCCCTTCCTCCCTTCCTTCCTCCCTTCCCCCTTCTTTCCTTTCCTGTGTATGTAGTATGTGTGGCATGTGTGCACGGTGTGTACATATATGTATGCCGATGTGTTTTGTGCCTATCTGTGTGCATGTGTGTGGAGGTCACAGGGAGACATGACCTGGAGTGTCATGTCCTGTCAGGTGTCCTGTAGCTCGCTCTTCCACCTTGTTTCTAGGAATCAGTCTGTCACCGAACTGGGGAACTGGGAGCTACTTGTTCTGGTGAAACAGGGGATCCCAGTAATCCTTTTGTCTCCACCCTTTTTTGTGGGGTTAACATGCTCAGCCATTCCTGGCTTATTTTTCAATGACTTTTTAATGTGGGAATTGAACTCAGGTCCTCACACTTGTGCAGAAGTGCCCTTACCTGCTGAGCCATCTCCCAGCCCTTACTGTGGGAAGAGCAATGGTTTGGGCCTTGCTTTTCTCCTTAACTCGGCGATTTCCTTATAGCCTTTCTCATATCTTTTGAATCCCATTTACAAGTTCCCTTTGGAAATGGCTTTTTAGAGCTGATCTGCGAATGTATTATTTCATTTCAGAGTGTGAGTTTCTGCTCTCTGGAGAGGGATTTATACCTGGAATATATGTCAGTCTCCTAAACATTTTGTGACATAAGTATAGATATGTGAGTGGTCAATTTGGAGAAGAATTTAATCCTCTAACTTCAACTTTCCTTTGCTCTTTTCAGCAGTCAGTTTCTCAGAAAATACATCTAGTTTTTGCCATTTCTATAGCCATGACACTTTAAGATATATTTTTGGACACAAGTTTTAAATAACTATGTGATCTAAAGGTTACTCCCTCTTGGCATTTCTTTGTTGTGGTGATCTGCTTGTATCCCTGGAAATCTCTTATTTAATGTTGATTTCTGTATCCAGGAGAGCTGTTGCATTAAATTAGTAACCAATGCCTTATACCTATAATGAAAGGAGATTAAAATAGTTAATTAACCAAGTTAATGAATGAATGAATTGAATAGTGCTAGGTATCCAGTTTAGGATCTCGTGCATTCCGGGCAAGCATTCGCACACTGAGCAACATCTCCAAAATTGGGATTAGGAATTATTATTCTTTCAAATGTTACTTTCATTCTTGTGGGTCTGAAATGTGTGTGTATGTATGTATGTATGTATGTATGTATGTATGTATATGTGTGTGAGTGTTACACATGTGTATTTTATGAATTGGTAGAAATTAGAGCTGTGGATTGACCATGCTCATAATTGAAATTTTTTTTGTTTTCCTGAAATAAGGTCTTGCATCCTGGTGACCTCACATTCACATTATCCTCCTGAACCAGTCTCCTGTGTACTGGGATGACAGGTGTGCCCCACCATGCCTGCTCGTTTAGTGGAAGTCTTAATACTTTAAGTTAGGTGGGATTATGCTTGTCTTGTGTCCCAAGGCAGAATTCTGGTCTTCTCTTATGCAAGGCTGCTCCATGTAGGTTGAGGATGAGATTTGATGCCTGGTCCCTTTCTTCACTCTTCCATTATGGAACTGGTGGATTTGTTTCTTCTGCTAACGTGGGCATCTTCTAGACATGGACCTCGGAATTTCACCTGAAAAACAAGAACTGGGTTGTTATTTTCATTCACAAAAGCATTGTTAATAAATATTTGTGACTGAAATACTGCGACTGAAAACCCAGGGTTCAGTAGACAGGCTCAAGCCAGGCCCAGTGCGGAAGGCCTGTTAAAAAAATTTTTATTTTTGTTTATTTTTTATGACAATGACGGCTGGCCAGCGTGCCAGAGGATTTAGGACATGGTAGTCCCTGTACTAATCACTTAATCCTCATGGTAAACCTACACACTTGTCTTTATCACCACTTCACAGATAAGGTCACTGGGTTAGTAGTTTGCCCAAGGTCATGGAGCTGGTAAGTGACAGGATGTAGACTTAGCTGAGCCATGTCAGCCCCTGGGCTGTAAATGAGTGACACTTGATCACTTATCACTTGGTGCTATGGTGAGACTTGCAAAGTTGCTTCAATGCCGTTTTATACTACACATTGAGTCTGCACAAAAGCTTACATACACAATACATACAAAGTTATTCAGTAAGCATTCATTTTACCTCTTACACAGATTTTTCCTGGCCACAGACTTGATGTTCTGAGGCAGCACTCTGATCTTCCTTGTACCTTAAAAGTAACCGCTGTAGATAGTCTGAGGCTGTAGCTCAGTGGTAGAGGGTTTGTCTAGTATGAACAAGGTCCTGGATGGAATACCCAGAATGAGAGGTGGCGGCAGCCAATATCAAAAATTTATGTTTTGAAATTTGTGTGCACACATTGTGTGTGTGTGTGGGGGGGGGAGCGCGCACATGCGCGCGAGCACGCCAGAGGACAACCTTGGCTATTCTTTCTCAGGTGCCATCTACCTTTTATCAAAGCCAAATTCTCACTGGCCTGGGCTTGCTATTAGGCAAGACTAACTGGCCAGAGAGCCCAGGGATTCTCCGGTCTCTCTCCCAGCGCTGGGATTACAGGCACATGCTACTGTGCCTAACTTTTTAATGTGGGTTCTGGAGATCAAACTCAGGGTCCTTATGCTTGCAAGACAAACGCTTTACCAGCTGAGCTCTCTCTCCCCTGTCCTGTTTTGAAATATTTTCAGCAAGCACACACCCTTGTCAGATTAATTTTTCTATTTAGTTTTCCTGTCTTCTCCCTGTTCTTCCATTCCCTCATTTTTTCTTTCACTTTTGTCATTGTTGTCAGTCATAAAGAAGAAACGAGTCAGCTCTGTTTGAAAAAGTCATGGAGAATTTCCCTGTTAGGATAGTCAGCTCTCCAATGACTAGGGCGGGGATTCTGTGTGTGGAACAGGCTTCACGGGAAGGAAGCACCCTCTTCCATGGAAGGTGTGCTGTGGAGGGGTTGTAACAAACAGACCAAGCGAGAGGTGTTATTTAATATGACTGTGCCCACAACGTCCCTCACAAGCTTGTCAGGTTATAATTCACCAACATTAGCTCTACAGACATGTGGTTTTTAATAGTGTGACTGAAAATAGAAAAGAACTTTTCATAACCAATGCAAGGGTACTTTGTGACACAGTCAACAACCCTTGAATGGAACACATTAAGATAACGTAGCCTTATGTCCTATAATATTAGCAAGTAGTAATATCTTCGTGTGTGTGTGTGTGTGTGTGTGTGTGTGTGTGTGTGTGTGAATCAGAATGGGTTGGTTTCTGGCCTGGCAGGAATAAATAGAATTCTTTCATTAGCTGGAAAATATATTTGAATAATTCATTAAAATTTTCTTGAACATGAGTTTTCTTTTAAAAAAACAAGTCTCTTTGGTAACTTAATGCAGTCTTAGCTAGTTGGGGTTTAGAACTCGGTTACTGTTAATTCCACATAATTATCAGAATATGTAATGTTTTAAAGAAACAAACACATCTAAGTAAGTATTCAAGAGTTTACAAGTTCTTATGCATATAAACGTTTACATGTATAAGGCATACATGTGTATGTGCACACTTACAAATACATGCTGGGATTACTGAATATTTTTCGGGTGCTGCTTGCATTCCTGTGTGTAGATATAATTATGAGCTAGTGTTGGGGGCACTTTTATGAACGTCTATATCATTTGAGCTTCCTCAGATGAAGCTCTGTGATCATGATTTTAGCCTGTGGTTATAAGTAGTATACTAATGAATTTGAAGTGATTCTACTCACTTATCTTTTTGCTTAGAAAAAAGAATTATGTTGAAACAATGTGCCTTTTAAGCTCCAGATATGACAAGGGAGTGGCATGTGACACTTGCAGTTTGTCCATTGTCTCAGAAACAGGCCATAAAATACTGAAGCTAGGCAAATCTTGGCAGAAGGAGTCAGAGTCTGCTTTATAAGCTGTGTGGTGTTCTAAGTCTTGTTCTCTGACAGCTACTACTATAGGAATTTACACCAGTGAAGAAAATGTACATTTAATACTTTAGAGCAAATAATTACTTGGGATGCTTTAAATAGCACAGGAAGTGTGTCGAGTGTTTACTTGACATTTGCTATATTGAACACTAATACTGAAACAGTCTGTGACCACAGAGAATGCCAGTGTGGGTGGGGTGGGGGTAGATGGGAGACAAGAGACAGAGCAAAACAGCCACCCAGGATTCAAGAGCAGTGAAATGGCAAATGAAAATTTTCATGATATGGATGGAGATGCCAGGAAAATAAATAAATGGCCGTTTGTTCGATCGAGTAGCTTTGGAGTGTGGTGGCCGAAAGCAGAGTGTAAATGACTCCCTGGGATTACGTTTCCCTGCTCCAGGCTGTCTGCCCCCGGCTGGGCTGCCAGAGCCTGGCTGCCCTTAGCTGTTTCAGCTGATTTTTTTTTTTCAAGGTCCTGAAAGCAAGAGGAATGGCCTTCCTTTTTATTTAAAAAAAAAAAAAAAAAAAAATCTGGCTTGTTATCTGTTTCATCTGCACGTTTGTAAATTTTTTTGAATGTGAAACTCCAGGGCTCTCATTTCTCAGTGCAGCTTCATGCTTCTGACGTGCCTTCCCCCCCATGCATCCTGTACCCCACACCATCTTCTCTTCACCCCTCCCTGGCACTGATAATGTGGGTCTGACCTTAGAGTGGGGTCTAGGTCAGTTTTGGGGCAGTTCTGAAGAGCACAATGTTTCTGTTTGTGTAAAAGGCTTATCATACCTTGTGATTCTGTGCATGTTAATAGGAAAAGGTAGGTATAGTCGATGCTACTCAGCCCTCTTGCATTGGTGGATATTGGAATCAATTATATGCTTTTTTTTTATTTTAGAGAGACAGACACACACACACAGAGAATTGGTGCGCCAGGCCTCAGCCACTGCAGTCGATCTCTAGATGCCCGCGCCACCTAGTGGGCATGTGCGACCTTGCTCTTGCCTCACCTTTGTGTGTCTGGCTCATGTGGGATCTGGAGAACAGAACATGGTTCCCTAGGCTTCACAGGCAAGCACCTTAACTGCTAAGCCATCTCTTCAGCCCAATTAGATGATATTTAATGGGGATTTAAAATGCACATGTTAAAGACACATGTGAGTAGTCCAGGAATGTAAAATTGTGCAATAGTAATAGAATTTGTTAAAAGTATCTTACTTCTATCTTGTCAACCCAGCATGCTTTTAAACACTTAAGGGAATGTAGAAACCAGCAAGCTGAACATGTGACTTCTCCCTGTAGGTTGGACCAGCACTTGGAACACTGAGCCTAGTGAAGGCTGTATTTATGGCTTTCCAGTGACTTGAGAGTTGACCTTCAATAAGTGAGGTTTAACTTATCTGTGCTTCAATTAGCTTCTGAAAGATATGTGTGTTTGTGTATCACCAGTGGGGAGGCAATAACTGAAGTTTGCAACAAAGGAACTTGAAGGAAAATTTTATTAGAAAAGAGCTGTGGGCATGAATGCAGTCTTCACATAGGGCAGTACTCATAAAAATTCTCGGCACTCCTAGGTCTAAGGAACACAGGGGGCTTTCTTGTAATAATCTTACTATGTTTTATAGAATTTTAAAAAGTACATAATTGTTTTATATATAAAGCTTGTTTTATATTATGTTTATATATTTATCAGCTTCTCCTTTAACTCCAGACAATTGTGTTTATACATGTTTTCTATAAATGATACTTATAAAGTGATTTTTAAATAACATTACCATTTAAATTGCAATCAAGTAGTTACAAATCCCATTTATTATGTACAGACATTTAATTTTATTTTGAAAAGGGAATTCCAGTTATTCATTTAAAAATTTTCTTTTTTTTTTTTTTTTTCCCTCCTGTTATTGCTTCTCAGATGACTGGTGTTTTTTTTTCCCCCGCTTGTTTTTTAAATATTTAATTATATTTATTTGAGACAGAGTATCCTGTACTAGGGTCTCTTGCCACTGGCAAACTCCAGATGCATGTGTCACTTTGTGCATCTGGCTTTATGTGGGTACTAGGGTATTGAACCTGGACCAGCCCATCAGGTATATATATACTCATTAATTAAATTTTTTTGTTTATTTTTATTTATTTATTTGAGAGCAACAGATAAAGAGAGAAAGTGGGAGAGAGAGAGAGAGAGAGAGAGAGAGAGAATGGGCACACCAGAATCTCCAGCCACTGCAAACAAACTCCAGATGCATGCACCACCTTATGCATCTGGCTTACTTGGGTACTGGGGAATTGAGCCTTGTACCAGGGTCCTTAGGCTTCACAGGCAAGCGCTTAACCACTAAGCCATCTCTCCAGCTCTAGTTTTCATTAATTTGAGGAGAAAGGAAGAAGAGTAATTGACATGTATTAAATACCTACTGTTTGTTGGTGTGTACCATGCTGAGACATAGCCTGTGTGACTTATGTTCACAGGATCTTTTCCCTTCCTGGTATACCAGGGTTCAATTGGGAGGGATAGAATTCACAGGAGAAAACACAGCATCCCATCGCTGCAGATAACTGGAAGATACCCTTTTTAAGTTAATGGCATCCAAAGTACCACATCATAGTGGGTGGGAGTGGGGGAGGGTTGAGAGCTGTGTAAACTGGTTGTTGATAGGTCCCTTCACCTTGGGGACTTCCCTAAGGATTACTTAGATTGCAACATGCTGCTGAACCACCTTTCCCTGCTTACGTCATATCAGTCATTGCCTCATTTAAGTGGCATTGTTGTGAAAAGGGACATAGGTACTGAGTTGCAACTGCTCAAATTTGAGCAGAATAGATGCTGTAAATAGATTTCAGTGCTTGGCTCCAGTGTGCAGGCTGCAGTAAATACAAGTTCAACAGCCCCAAGTCTAGATGAGAATACATTTCAAAGAAAGCCAGAGAAAGCTCAGATTTTTTTTTTTTTTTTTTTTTGGTTTTCAAGGTAGGGTCTCACTCTAGTTCAGGCTGACCTGGAGTTCACTCTGTATTCTCAGGGTGGCCTCGAACTCACGGCAATCCTCCTACCTCTGCCTCCCGAGTGCTGGGATTAAAGGTGTGCGCCACCACACCCGGCGAATGCTCAGATATTTAACACAATATCCACCACTCACTTTTTCTTTGCTCCCTCCATCCAGGCATTGTTCATTTACTGTTAACCCCACAGGAAGGCTGCTTTTGAAGTTCCCTTGACTGCTTAGCAAGACATATAAATGTACACCTGGGAGAATAAGGGTGAAGGAGAGAAAAAAAAGAGGTTACCTTTTTAATCCTGCTGTGGCTGCTACTGACAAACTGACTGGATACTTTGTGCAAGAGAGATCCATTCTCAGCTGCCAGAGAGGTGGCTATTCTATAGAAGACCCTGCCTCAGGATTGCTCAGAAATCTGTGATGTTAAGATTTCTGAGACTCCTTAAGAACCTTCCATGCGGATTGTCTCTTGTTAAGAATCTCTAGCAATTATGTGCATAGAAATGTCTCCATCAACATGTACAATAAATGAATGACAATTAAAATTAGATAGTTTGGGGCTGGAGAGAGAGCGGTTAAAGTGCTTGCCTGGGAAGCCTGAGGACCCAGGTTCAATTCCCCAGTACTCACATAAGAAAGGTGGAGCACACATCTGGAGTTCCTTTGCAGTGGCTGGAGACCCCCCCCTTTCTCTATATCTCTACCTCTTTCTCTCTCTAATAAATTAAATTAATTTTTAAAAAGTCTAAAAAAATTAGATAGTTTTTTCATTGCTGTGTGAGTGTATGTTTTTGAGACAGGATGTCATGTACCCCAGGCTGGTCTTGAACTCGGGATCCTGTTGGCTCTGCTTCTTGAGTGCTGGGATTATAAATATGCACCATCATACTGGGCATTATTTGTCTATTTTTTTTTAAGACAGGGTATGTAGGCATGGTTGGTCTTGAACAGTCTATCCTATTTCAGCCTCCTGACTTACTGAGTTCTTGTGTTGATCATCATTTCAGGATTATAGCCATGAACCACTATGCCTGGTCTCATATATATATATATATATATATATATATATATATATATATATATATATATATATATATGTATATATAAATTTTTTTTGAGAGAGACAGAGAGAGAGGGAGAGGAAGACAGATAGAGATGGGCGCACCAGCAGCCTCTCAGCTGCTGCGAATGAAATCCAGATGCGTGCGCCCCCTTGTGGGCAAGTGCAGCATTGTGCCCTTGTGTCACTTTGCATCTGGCTAAACGTGGGACCTGGAGATTGGAACCAGCGTTCTTAGGCTTAGGAGGCAGGAGCCTTAACTGCTAAACCATCTCTCCAGCCCTGGCTATATTTTTAGAAAAGAATTCTTAGCAGTTAGGAGTACCTTTTCAGAACCGGGAGGAATGAAAGCTGGGGACTAAGGATGTAGCTCAGTTGGGATAGTGCCTGCTTGGCATACATCAAGCCTTGAGTTTGAGCTCTAGCACCATGTAAACTGGGTGTGGTGCCACACATCTGAAATCCCAGCCCTTGGGAGGTGGAGGCAGGAGGATCAGAAGGTCCAGATCATCCTCAGCATACAGAGGGAGTTCGAACGTAGCCTGAGTTCCATGAGACTGTTTCAGAAACCAAACAAAGCAGGCTGATGGGTAACGGGTGCCAGGCTCGTGTGAAGTACTTTTAACTTTGTAGGAGGCTTGTGCCTGCACATTCAGTTGTTGCGGTTTACTTCCCATTGCTGGCAGAAAACACATGACCAAAAGCAGTTTGTGGGGGGAAAGGGGTTTTTTTTTGTTTTTGTTTTTTGTTTTGGCTTACAGACTTGAGGGGAAGCTCCATGATGGCAAGGGAAAATGATAGTATGAGCAGAGGATGGACCATCACCTCCTGGCCAACATCAGATGGACAACAACAGCAGGAGAGTGTGCCAAACACTGGCAAGAGGAAGCTGGCTATAACACCCATCAGCCCACCTCCAACAAAGCATCACTTCCAGGAGGCTTCAAGTCCCAGATGGCCATCAGCTAGGATTCAGAACACATAAGTTTATGGGGGACTCCTCAATCAAACCACCACAGTTGTAATTGGCTATACCAGGATTGTGACATTGCTTGTGGCTCCCTTTCTGGCCCACCACTTAACCATCATGGCTAAGGCATTAACCTTTGTGCCCAGTGTCATTTAACAAACAGAAACACCATCAACACGGGGTTCAGTAATTCAGAGCATGTAAGGGACCCTGAAGCACACTAGGCACCTTCTTCGTGTGCAATTCTCTCATGGTTTTTTCTTTTTTAAAAATCTTTATTTTTATTTATTTATTTATTAGAGACAGAGAAAGGGAGATAGAGAGAGACTGGGCGCTCCAAGACCTCTAGCCACTACAAATGAACTCCAGACCGCATGCGCCACCTTGTGCATCTGGCTTAAGTGGGTCCTGGGGAATCGAGCCTTGAACTGGGATCCTTAGGCTCCACAGGCAAGCGCTTAACCACTAAGCCATCTCTCCAGCCCCTCTCCTGTTTTCTAATGGATCTGTGTAGCATGTAGTGCAGAATACCAGCCATATGGAGGATGGTGATGGTGATGGTGAGTTGGGTGAGAGGTTGTTGAATGTGGTCGGGTCTTGTTTCTGCCCGAGGCCTCAGCATCGTCTGTACGTATTGTGTTTATTTGTGGTGGCTTCTTTCTTGTTCTCCCAAACCCTACCCTTCATGTGCCCACATTCTGCCCCACTGTCCATGCCCACCACGGCCTCCACTTCTCTAGGGCACACAAGTTTCCCCAGTTGCTTTGGCCCAGATGAGCCTCCCTCTTCCTTTCCAGCATTCTCAAGTACTTGTCTGCTACCTTGGTCGCTGAGATGTGGCCAAGACCTGGAGTCACGAGTGTGCCCAGGATACAAGACATGTAGGTGACCAGATGAAGCAGTGAATGATCTGACAAGATGAGCTGTCTCAAAAAACGAACAAAATGCAACACACACAGATCTCTAGATACATTATGTATTACGTAGAGTTATGTAACATGGTTATATAAGGTCTTTTGATCTATTCATTAATTTATTGATCATGTTGAATTTTTTATAAAGTACTTAAAAGTGCATTTTGTCTTAAAACTTTGTAATTTTGAGCTGCTTTTTTTTTTAAAAAAACACATACTATTTCTTGTCTAAACTTCATTTACTGAACACACTTCTTATTTTTTATGTTAAGAGAAATAGAAGAGATGGTCATTGAAATTTCAGCATTAAATACCACTCTGGAATTACTTGTGTCATCTTACTCAGTAACTATAACTGAACCCCAAATTCATTGCTCTTGTACTATGTTAATAAAGCTTTTAAACAATTATGACTAATTTTGAATGTACTAATTTACTTAACTTGTGGCAGGCAGATTTGGCCACTTGCTGGTTTGTAACCATGTCTGTACATTCTATAGTCTCTGAGCAGCAGCTCACAGTAGAGGAGGGTGTTCGTACTTTCTGGAAACATGGAAAAGTTACACTTGTCATTCTAGTTCAGGCCAAGGAGAGAGGGCCTAAGTGACTCCATGTGGCTTGAACTCTTGGGAGAGCCACCCAAAGTGGGACCCTCTTAAGAAATGATTTCTATGTCACAGATAACGCGTTCAGGAGGTCTTGGTCGTTTGCTGGCTCAGTGGATAAAGTGCTTGGTGCACTGGAGTGAGGACTGGAGTTTGGATTCCAACACCCACACAAATGCTGGGCAGACATGTCCCAGTGCGGTGGTGGGAGAGACGGGATCCCCAGGGCAAGCAAGCTTAACTACACAAGCGCTAGTTCAATTGAGAGATCCTGCTTTAGTAAAATTAAGACATCTGAAGTCAGACTCTGGCTTCCACATGCACATATGTGTATATGCACCCCACACATGTGTGCTCACATGCCTACACACATGCACACACTCATACACATGCAAAAAGATAACAGCGTCGTCTCCTCGCTGAGGAGTTCTGCTCAGTTGTCACCGAGGTGTATATTAGGGTCTCTCAATATTAGTGGTCTCGACTGTGATCCCCTCCCTTGTTAACTTCTTAGCATGCCCAGTGTCACAAGCTCCCTTCTCAGGCGTTACCGTAGCATGGTGAGCATGGTGATGGAGTTCCATGTGATGATGGAAAGGACAAGAAATGGATGTGGGTGTTGTGGGGGAGAGGAGCTAGGAGAGCCATAGGACGGGCTTGCTGAGAAAAATAGCAGCAGCTGGCTATTTACCCCTTGTGTTGTTGGGTCTGAATAGATTGAGAGATCTGCATTTGTGGAGTTCTTTCTCTTGCAAATGTTTAATTTGACTTAAACGCCCTTCTAGAACGATGCAGGAAAATGCCAGAATAAGTGTAGACAACTGTTTGAAAATGGGGTCTTTCCCACTTTGGCGTAAACACTGTTGGGGGTGCCTGGCCAGTACCTACCCACACGGAACAAGGAAGCCTTTAGAACTGTTTCCTCCGTGGACATTTCAACCCAGATGATTGTTGTAAACTTGAAATTTGCTTTCTCATGCAAAAGCTGGATTGATTTCTTCTTTTCATCTGAACAAATCTACTCCAACTGGAATGGGAGAGTTTCCTAAGACTCCGTGTCTGTAGCAGTGAGTCATTTCCATGTTGTTGAGACATTTTCTAGCCTTTATTGCTGTGTGTAGTTCAAGCTTTTCTCTGGATGTTTTGACTCCTTCAGAAACTTGCAATAACAAACTAACAATCCCACTCCTCTGGAATGAAAACACGCGGTAGTGGAGTAATAAATAGCAGTTCTGGGAGCCTGAATAAACAGAAAACGCAGCTCTGGGCTGTGGAGGACTCCAGTATCCACCAGATGCAAGCAACACACACCATTTACAGCAGAAAGCAACAGAGGTGTTTTGATAGCAATTTCCAGGGATTCTGTTGTAAAACCCACAGCTACTTTTTCTCCAAAATTTAATTAAATAGTTATTTTTAGTCATCTGATCTCTTTCTTTCAAATGGATTATAATTTAGTTAGTATTATAATTTAGTTTAGGTTTAATGTCAAATTTAGGTTTGACATTAAAATAAGATATACTATTTCCTATTTGTTTATTAATGAGCATACAAAAATTAGGTTTCTTTATAGCAGTTTTTTTTTTTTTTTTTTTTTGCTTTGGTTTTTCAAGGTTGGATTTGGCTGTAGCCCAAGCTGACTGGGAATTTACTGTGTAGTCTCAGGGTGGCCTTGAACTCATGTCAGTCCTCCTACATCTGCGTCCCACGTTCTGGGATTAAAGGTATGTGCCACCATGCCTGGCTCTGTATAGCATTTTTTAATTTTTTCGGTGTTGAGGACCAGACCAAACCCAGGGCCTTGAAAGCACTCATCCACTGAGATAAATCTCCAACTCCTTTATAGCATTTTTAAAACCAATTATTTTGTTTCCCTTCTCTTCTTTATGCCCATCTTCCCTCCCTTCCCTCCATACCCTCTCCCTGCCAGAGCCTTGTTACAAGACTCCTCTCCTCACAGCCTGTTTTCTCAGTAGCTCTTGCTCCCCCTTTGGAGTTCTCCCATCTAATTTATAGCCTTATCCCCCCGCCCCCTGCCATCCCCTGTTCCTTGTTACCTACATAGAAATGTTAAAAGATGAGACCCATGCAAAAGAGAACCTGCGACTTTTGCCTTTCCGGCCCTGAGTTACCTCGCTTAGTATTTAAAGTATTAGCTTTTCCAGTTACAACATTTCCTGCAAATTGATTTTTTTCTTTCATTTTACAGCTTAATAAAATTCTACTGTATATGTAAGTTCTGCTGTTTCTTTGGAGACCTTAGGTTACTCCGGCCATCTCTACATCCTGCCTTCCTCTGGTGACGCTAGGAATAGCAGCCAGGGTGGGATCCTCAGAGCCCTGTGACTAGGTCCTGCCTGACCCCCACAGGCCACGTAGTCTGTCACTGGGGACTGTATACAGCCCGGGCTGCGTGCTTGTCCTGTGGGAAGTTGTCAGAATGAGTTGTGATAGGTAGTGCCAATGTCTTTTTCAGCTGGGTCATGGGGTTGTTGGTCTGGTTGTGTGTGTGATCTCCCTGGGATGGATTGGATGAGAGGCCATGGTTATAAAAGATACAGCTCAGCCCTTACTGTATGTTTTCAAAGAAAAGTTTGGTGCTGAAAGTCCTCAGGTCTTGAAGCTCCTACTTACCAAAAAGATATTCTCAGATTTCATGAATTTTCTCTTGGTGCATACCGAGGAATTGGGCTTTGTCAGTTCTTTCCCTTCGGCTTCTCATGAAGTCTGTCCATATTTAGGCAAACTGGTTCCTTGTGTGTGAGACAATGGACTCTTTCCCTCACCTGTGTGGAAGAGCTGACAGAGCAAAACTTGAGTCTGAGGCTTGTGAGTCAGACGGGCAGAGATGCGAGTGTTACTAACATGAGAGAGATCTTTTGAGCATGGCGTCATCATGCTTGAGGTTATTTTGAACTTTTCTCACTGTCTCTCTTATGATTTTACTAGAATCAACATGCTTCAGTTTTAGGCTAAGAAACACTGCAGTTAAAAAAAAAAAAAAAAAGAACACAAATTTGAATTTGTACACCAGCCAGAAACATTCAGATTGCAGAAATGTTATACCATGATAAATATTTAGTAAAGCTATTTGGCTCCTGGACCATTTTTTAAATGGCTTTTGGGTTCAAGAATTTTGAAAAGTCAGATTCTTTGTAATTTAAATTTCCTTTAAGCGAGGAAGTACACTGTGTTATTAATTTAAAAATATATATACTTAGAAGTTAAAGTTGTGTAATTATCTTAATGCTCTGGAGAGCCTCTTTTGTGACTAAACATTGGAACTTATTCTGTTGAATGTGGGGAATTTGTCCAGAAAAGCTTAAGGAAATGTAGCCTACGCAGGGCAATTTGCTAGTCTCACATGTAAAAGGTTTAACTGAAAGGGGGATAAATAGTATGGTTTTATTTTGTCTATGAAAACGTGTATTTGAATTTTGTCTCTTCATCCTCTTTTTAGGATTAAGTAATAATTGCAGCTCACTTGTGGTAGTTGAGTTACAGTATTTGCTTCTATGCAAGCTGGTTGTACAAGTTGAATTCATTTCAGAGATACAAGGAAGGTTGTTTTTAAAAAAATATTTTATTTATTTGAGAGAGAGAGAGAGAGAGAGAGAGAGAGAGAGAGAGAGAAGCACCAGGACTTCCAGCTACTGCAAAGGAACTCCAACGTCATACGCCACCTTGTCCATCTGGTGTACATGGGTCCTGGGTAATTGAACCTGGGTCCTTTGGCTTTATAGGCAAGTGCCTTAACACAAAGTCATTTCTCCAGCCCAAGGATGTTTTTAAAAAGATAACAACAGTCAGTTCTGGTAAAGTATAAATGTCCCTAGAGATAGAATACCTGGAATCTTAAAGATTATAATCGAGAGTGTCACTGTCTTTGGAAAGAATGGCCTCTGCCACTGAAAAGCGACTGTCCAGGGTAACAAGTTTAGCATTTTTAGTTGAAGTAACTCATAAATCATGGGCAGTGGCTTTTAATCCTAAGTAGAATTCCCCTTGATTTCTAAGAAGTCTGCACAAATGTTTATAAAAACATAGCCCAAAGTATTTTAAGTGTTGCATACCAACAGTAGAGACAACTTTATGCATGGTAACAGTCATTCAAATTTATTAAGTAAAAAATGCATTTTACATTTTTGGAGAAAAAAAATAAAATATAAATTTACACACACACACACACACACACGCGCGCGCGCGCTTGTGTGTCTTAAACTGTTGACCATAACAGGAGTGTGTGTGTGTGTGTGTGTGTGTGTGTGTGGGGTCTAGTATAACGTGTATGCAGTGTGCATGTGTGCGTGCAGGTGTGCGTGCCTTTTGCATGCACACATGGAGGTCAGTGGAGAACACTGGGTATCTTTCTTTCTTTCTCTTCTATGCTGATTCCTTGGGATGGAGTCTCACCGAACCTGGAGTTTCTGCTTTCAGTCAGAGGGGCTGACTAGTGAGCCCCAGAGATTCTCCTCTCTCCCCTCCCCATAGGACCGGGGTTACAGGCATGTGTGGCCACATTTATTTCAAGCTCACAGATCCAGGGGAAGTTCCAATCAATGGCAGAAGCTTGTTCCCTTTCACAAATCCAAAGGGAGAGAGAAACCACCAGCAGCCAGCAAACACCAAGGAGCAACAAGCAGGGATCTCACAGAGCTCAGATGTCTCTGCATACCTTTGGGATTGGAATTCAGATCTGCCCCAGTGACTCTGAACATACCCCCTGCCCCGTAGCAGGAGTCTGCCTGCTAGGGGCTGAAGCTGCAAACTCAATTTTAATAAAATACCTGAGTCTGTGGGGGACACACATTCACACTATCACAAGGGCATTTCAGTAAAACTAAAAATTCTACAGTATGTGTGTGTGTGTGTGTGTGTGTGTGTTTGCACGCACGCACGCGCGTGTATTGTAGAACCAGGAGCTATGCAGCCTAGGCTGGCCTCACACTTGCTATGTAGCTAAGGATGTCCTTGAATCCTGATCTCAGCATCTCAAGTTCTGGGATTACAGACATGCGCCACGATGCCTGATTCTTACAGCATTCCTAGCCCCTTGCATTTGCTGAACTTGGGGCTGTTTGTTTCTCAGCACTGGGAGGTCATGGCTGACACAGGCGGCCCTGCTGCTGCTTTATAGTCACCCCTGCTGCCTAGCATTGGAGAGGGGACCATGCATAACGTGTGGTTGATGTGTGCTCATCCTTCTCCCATTTCATCACCCGCGTCCATGCTGCATAGAGGGGGCAAGGACAGAGCTTACTGACGGGTCTTGTCAGCGGACAGGAAGAAGGAACATGAGCGGTTGCTCAGGTGCGGAGGCTGTGATGTGCGTCTGGCCTGCTGTCAGAAGATGCTTGGGAATCACTTTGTTTGTTTGTGACTGAGTCTCACTATATACCCCAGCCTGTTCTTGAACTTGTGGTTCTCCTGCTTGTGCCTTCTGGGTGCTGGGATTGCAGGTATGCCCCATCATACCCAGTCTTAGACACAGCTCTCCAGAAGGTCTGAAGCCCCCCCAGGAAGTATATTACATGATCATCTATGTTAATTTTTTTTTCATGGGGAAAGTTGTAGCTTTCCTCAGATCCTTAATGTAATCATTGTCTTTTAAACAGTCCGTGAACCATGTATTTAGAATTTACTAATGGGGAGCTGGATAGATAGCTCAGCCAGCAAAGTACTTGCCTTGCAAACATGAGGACCTGGTTTTTGAACACCAGTACCCACGTAAATGCTATGTGTGGTGGGGCACACCTGTAATCCCCGGTGCTGAGGAGATAGAAACAGGTGGAGACAGGTGGAACCTTGGCGTTCGCTGCCCTGCCAGTCTAGCCTAACAAGTGAGCTTCAGGCTACTGAGAGACCTGGTCTCAAAGAGAGATGCATGACGGGCCTGAGTATAATACCCAAAGTTGTCTCTGGCCTCACACGCAGGTGCATGTGCACTACCCCAACATGTGCACTCACATATATAACCCCACACATAAGCAAAAACTAATTAGAATTGAGAGACAGGGACATCTTTTGGGGGAAAAATGAATTAAAAGGATGCTAATGAAAGCCAGCCATCCACTACCTTTCTATTCAATTAAAAATGACCATGGCATGGCCACATTAGGAACTTTTATTCTAAGTCAGCATTGCCTCCAAAGCTGGCACATGTTGAAAGCATTGATCATTTTGAAATGATGAAAAGGGAATGTTTGGGTTCCACCAGCCACGTCTGGGGACAGCTAGGTACTGCAGTTTTCGTGGTGGCAGCTCCTGGTTTTTATCTGTATGAGAAATTGCTCAGAGCTGGAGAGATGGCTTAGCGGTTAAGGTGCCTGCCTGCAAAGCCTAATAACACTTGTTCAAATCTCCAGATCCTATGTTTAGCCAGACTCAAATGTGACCCAAACGTGCAATGTTGCACATGCGCACAAGGGGGCCCAAGCATCTGGAGTTCATTCACAGCGGCTGGAAAGGCCCAGTCACACCCATTCTCTGCCTCTTCCTCTTCCTGTCTCTCTCAAATAAAAAAAAAAAAAAAAAAAGAAAAGAAAAGAAAAGAAAAGAAAAGAAAAGAAAAAAAAGAAATTGCTCAGCGTGAAACCAGTGAGGACCATGTGGGAACTTCGTGTGGGAGTGATGGCGAGCAGACTAGCTGCGTCAGGAGCCCTGTCTCCTGCCTTGCGTTTGTATGACGAGCACGGAGTGAGGAGGTGCTGGTCCCCTGGGAGTGTTTGGTTCCTGTGTATCTGTACAGTGCTGGGTAGTTTCCAAAATGACTTTGAGAATGCCATGTGGTCTGGGTTTTAGCTATGGGTTCTGTGCTGGCTTGCATAATACCCCAAACATGATTTCTTTATGAGGGAGAGGGAGAGGGAGAGGGAGAGGGAGAGAGAGAGAGAGAGAGAGAGAGAGAGAGAGAGAGAGAGAATTGGCACATCAGAGCCTCCAGTCACTGCAGTTGAATTCCAGACAGGTGTGCCATCTTGTGGCCTTGCACACTTGCATTGCCTTGTACGTCTGACTTACATGGGATCTAGAGAATCATACATGAGTCTTTAGGTTTTGCAGGCAAGCACGTTAACTGCTAAGCCATCTCTCCCCGCCCCCCAAGAGGATTGTGTTGGAGAAGTTACTGTGGTTGGCTGGCCTGTGCCACCACACCCGGCCTGGTTCTTTTTAAAATGTGTGTGTGTGTGTGTGTGTGTGCGTGCACGTGCACACATGCACGCGCACATGCAAGTCACTTCTACAAAGGTCACAGGATAACTTTCAAGTGTCAGGTCTTTGCCTCCCACCTTTCTTGAGGGAGGTCGTTGTTGCTCACTGCTGCATACACTCGGCTGGCTGGCCTGTGAGCTTCCAGGCATTCTGGTTCAGGATCTCAAGTGTCAGGTCTTTGCCTCCCACCTTTCTTGAGGGAGGTCGTTGTTGCTCACTGCTGCATACACTCGGCTGGCTGGCCTGTGAGCTTCCAGGCATTCTTCTGTCTCTGTCTTCCCGCTTGCTGTCAGAGGGGCTAGGATTACAGACACTCATTTCTGCCTCTGGTTTGTATATGGGTTCTGTGGATCTAAACTCAGGTTCTTGGGCTGGAAATACAAGTACTTTATCCCCTGAGCTGTATCTCCAGTCTGATCAACTGAGTTTTAACTGAAGAGAGTTAGGGTGGGGGCTTAACCTGATATATTCTCAAAAAATAGTAGCATGCTTTATTTAAAAAAGGAAAAATCTAAAGCTTATGCTTTTTTTTTTTTTTTTTGTTGTTGTTGTTGTTTTGTTTTTTCGAGGTAGGGTCTTGCTCTAGCCCAGGCTGACCAGGAATTCACTATGTCATCTCAGGGTGGCCTTGAACCCACTGCAATCCTCCTACCTCTGCCTCCAGAGTGCTGGGATTAAAGGCTTGTGCCACCACGCCCGGTTTCAGCTTATGCTTTTTGATGGTTCTGTATTAAGCCAGGCTTTTGTGCTTTAGCGGAAGCATAGATATGTCTAGTTAGTGCCACACAGCTTTGAACATGAATGATACTTCAAGGAACAAGGCAGTGCACGTCCCTGTCCCTGTCCCTGGAGAGCATACCTTCCCCTAAGGGAGACAGACCCCAAGCACATAAGTAAGTGAACCCTCTACTTACAGGTATGAAAATAGAGCAGGCTGTGTGGGGGCACAGAGAGTGATGGCAGCGTGCAGGAGATTTTATTTTATTTGGTGGGCCAGAGACACCCTTTATGGGATGGACTTTCATGCAGAGACGTCAGTAAGGGAAGGAGCATTGGAAATTTGAAGAACCTGTTGGGGTGAGGTGGATGTTGAGGGAGGAGGAGCATTTCACAGGGAGAGAGACTCAGAAGATGCCTGGAGGTCAGAAAGAGCCTTTGAGCCCAGCTACAGGCTGAGGAGCTGGGATGCCACTTGAAAGGTGAGAGGAGATTGTAGTTTTCTAGGGCTTCCTTCGTAACAACTTACGAGGAGCCTGAATGGAACAGAAGTTATTCTCTCAGGGCTCTGGAAGGAAGATCTCTGAAAGTGGTTTTCAGCAGGGCAGTGCAACCCCTAAAGGCTCTCGTGGAGGACCCTCCTTGTCTCTTTCTGCTTCCTGTGGCTCTTAGGCATGTGACAGCATGCTCAAACCTTGGTACCTGTCTTCCCATGGCATTCTCCCCTATGTCTGCATTTTATCCTTTCCGTATCTTATAAGGGCCCTCCCTGGTCACTGTGTTTAAGTCCTGTGGTGTTTCATCTTCATTGTCAATGTAACTGGATTTGGAGTCACCTAGGAGACCCATCTCTGGACATTTCCAGAAAGATTTAATTGAGGAGGGAAGATCCACCCTGAATCTAGGCAGCACCACCCCATGGGCTGGGTTCGCAGACTGAATAATTAAGGATAAAGGAGGAAGCCAGCTGAGCAGCAGCTTCCTGACTGCAGACACACTGTGACCAGCCACCTCGTGCTCCTGCCATCATGCCTTCCTCGTGGCTATGGACTGTATGCCCTCAAGTTATGAGCCAAAAACAAACAAAACAAAACAACAAAAAAACTTGCCTTGGGCTGGAGAGATGGCTTAGTGGTTAAGGAGCCTGCCTGCCAAGCTTAAGAACCCCCGTTCGATTCTCCAGTTCCCATGTTTGGCCAGATGCAAGTGCACAATGCCACGCTTGCCCACAAGGGGGCGCATGTGTCTGGAGCTTGTTCACAGCAGCTGAAATGGCCCTGGTGTGCCCATTCTCTCTCTCTCTGCCTCTTCCTCTCTCTCTTTTTGTTTCTCTCTCTCAAAAACAAACAAACAAACAAACAAACAAACAAACAAACAAACAAACAACCCTGCCTTGTTTTTGTCATAGCAGCAAAACAGTAACTAATACGAGGCTCACCTGAGAGAGAGGAGGATTTTATCTTGAGATCCCTCCCTGATCACCTCTGCAAAGACCTGTTTTGCAGTGTAAGGTCACACCCACAGGTTCTGGGACATAGACATGGTTTTTTGGGAGGCCATGATTCAACCCATTACAGGAACCAGTGAGATTTTTTTAAGCAGAGAGAATGACAGCATCTCACATGTTTTTCAAAGATGGCTCCGGTGCTGTGTGAAGGCTGGTGGTTGGACCCAGCACATGAGGCACAGAGACCATTGAGGAGGCTGTTATAACCCAGCTGAGATGGGATGGGGAGAGAGAGAGATGGAGAGATGGAGAGATGGGTGGGTTTTAGTTCTGTATCACAGGTTCAACCGATGGAACTTCATGGATTAGAAGGCGCAAGTAGGGAAAAGAGAGAAACCTGGGCATCTCCTGGGTGGGAGACAGTGTCCTTCACTGGCAAGGGGAAGACTGGCTTAGGAACAGGCTTGCGGTGGTGGTGGTGACAGCCACGTGAACTTTGAAGTGTGGAGCTGTCAGGTATCGGACTGTATGCCAGCCCACGGATGTTGGCATTGGAACCTGGGACCGGACACCCGTGTGGGGGGAAGGGGAGGCAGTCCTGGGTCTTGAAAGCCTTCAAGACTATGCTTGGGTCCTTCATCATTCTCCAGTGTACCAAGTCGATGCCCACCAGTTTCAGTCTCATCCCCAGTCCCTGACTTTAAAAGAGGAGACAGAGGGGAGCAGGCCATCAGGAAAGTGGGTCTCACCTACAGGGGCTGTCACAAAAATTATTGTAGGGTTAATTTTTATTTTATCATTATCATTATCAATTGGTTTCCTTTTAATCTTTCATGCTAAGCCCAATAGACCCTGATTGGCAGATTCACTGTCTAATTTTTTTTTTCTGGTTTTAGATTATATGCCTTTTCTTCAAAGCCATCTTCATTTATTAACCTACATTCATTTTTAATTTTAATGCACCAATCAATAATTATTCCACTTGACAGTTTCTGACAGTGTGCTGCTGCTGTACTGAGCTATTTAGCATGAATTCAAAAGGCGATCTATCAATTTGTATAAATGAAATAAAGTTGCTCTCTCCTTCCTGTGCTTGGGGGTGTAGAGAAAAATATGCATGTTTCTTCTGCCCTGGGGAATTGTTAATGTTGAAATACTTAATAGTTTTATATACAGAGGATAGAGGACTACGGAGTATTAATTCTTTCCTGTTATGTAAGATTTTTATTTATATTATAAAGCCTCTTAAAAGACCATATTTCTTTCATTGAGATTCATAGGATAGAGCTCAGTCATCGTTTGAAAAGTGTTTATTGAGGCCTCACTGTGCACATGACCTTGTGATACTAGGATGGGAAATAAACAGGGTCCCAAAGAAGTCTAGTAGCTGGAGAGACCAAGTTACCCCCAGATTCATGGTGAGTGACAAAACTTAGAAAATGATAATTCTATCTCGCTATAAGGCTGCACTTAATGATCGATATTCCAAGGTAGAAAATCCCAAGTGAAAACCCATGAACAAAAGTGCAGGGTTGTCTTTGCACACCTCTGTGAACATATTATAGTCAAGGAAGAAATTGGCTGAAGACTACCCTGCCAAGAAAAATGTTCTTTCTCCCTGAAATCACAGTGTTAACATTCTTGGCAGTTCAGACGTCCTATGCTGTAGCTCTTGGTTTACATTTTCATAATTTACCAGGGAGCATGTAATATTGAATTCCTAGCTGGACTGTTCAACTGAACTTGGCATTCTCGGGAGAAGCACCACCAATCTGAAAGTAAGCTTTCTTCTTGGGAAGCAGCAGGCCCTGGGGTTTTCGTGTGGCATGACCATGGCCCTGGTCGGTAGGTGAGACTTCTTGGAAGAGGAGGAGGAAAAGAGATAATGTCACGGTTAACAGGCAAGGAGGGCTTGCTGTTCTGTTCCCGCTCCTGTGTGGTTAGTTTTGTTTCCCTGCTTGGTCTGGTGGGTATTTGGCCTTGCACAGCCTGGTGTAACATGGGGAAGCGAGCCTTGACCTTCTGGCGCAGTCGTTTTATCCCAAGCGCCCAGTCATATTATTATTAGACACCATTCATTGCCTTTTTTTTTTTTTTTTTGGTTGCTAAAAGTTTTCTGACTTTTATAATGAGCCTTTGTTTTGTAGCTTAATAAGGCAAAAAGATCTAATAGTTTATGGACAACACTGACCCCTCACATTTGATTTAGTTTCATTTTTTTTTAAATATACCTAAGCTGTTTGTTGCACTTTGTTTTGGCAACTGTGCCAGTCATAATTGGTGTTGTGTGTATTTGGCCTGGCTGTTGCTATTACTTCCTTTACTCTGGCTTTTGATTGGCTGGATTTTATCTGGTGTCTGTTTTCTTCCTCTGTGTGCACAAGGAGGCAAACTGAAACACTGTCCTGCCTTCATCTGGTTCTTTGCTTGAACGTGAGCTGGACGTGAGCGGCTCTGGACGTGATGTGTGATTTGTAATGTAAAGAGGGCTGGCTGGATTCTGACACATCTTCATTCCCTGCTTGAGGAGAGCCAGTAGGGGAGTTAGGTCTGAATTCTGGGCTTCCCATGCTGACTGCAAGATCTGTGCAACGAAGCTGCTGAGTGCGCGCCATGACGGCAGGGTATTAATTCACCGTGGAAAACATCACTGGCGTACTCTCGAGTCACCTGATCAGCACGTTCTGTCTGAGCCAGGCAACATGGGAATGTAAGTCATAGTGAGAAGCTACTAGGTCGGGGTAATTCTCCCAGTGGCCCCCGTGCCCCGTGCAAAGTGTCTGTATGGAGTTAGGCAGTAGCTTGGTGAGGGGAGACCTGGCACTGGGGAGCAGGAAAAACAACATGGCCTCATGAAGGGTGGTTTTTTCTAGCAGGACCAGAAACATTCCAGCATTGGCTGCCCAGTCCCTTCAGTCATCTCATTAGTGTGCCCTTGTCAGAATACCCACCCCTTCCACCCATCAGCCATGACACTCCTGCCTTGGTTTAAGAGACACTGTCTGGGCCAGTACTTTTTTTTTTTTTTTTTTTTTTTTTTGGGACATGTTGTTTTCTTTCTTTCCTGTTTATTTATTTATTATTATTATTTTACTTATTTCTGATTGTGTTTGTGTGTATGTGCACACATGTGTGCAGGTATGTGTGCATATGGAGATCAGAGGACTGGTGTGTGTGTTGTTTATTATTATTATTATTATTAATTTTTTGAGTGAGAGAAAGAGTGGGTACATCAGGGCCTTCAGCTTCTGTGAACAAACTAGGGACACATGTGCTCCTCTGTGTGCATGTGCAATACTGTGCACTTCTGTCATGTGCATCTGCCTACATGGGACCTGGAGATTCAAACATGAGTTCTTAGGCTTTGCAGGCATGCACCTTAACTGCTAATCCATCTCTCAGGCCAGGTTTTGTCAGGTATCATCTTCTTTTTATTATTATTATTATTATTATTATTATTATTATTATTATTTTTGGAGACAGGTTCTCTTCCCAGCCTACAGATCACCAAGCAGGGTAGACCAGCTGACCAGCAAGCCCCAGGGTCAGTCTCTTTCCTTGTCTCCGGTGTTGAGATTTTAAGCCCAAATCACTATACCTGGCTATTTTATGTGGGTTCAGGGGATCAAACTCAGATCCTCATGTTTGCAAAGCAAACACTTTGCCAACCCCCTCTACAATCTTTACTTAGGCATAAGAATATGAGGCTGGGTATGTATCTCAGGTGGTAGAGTGCTTACTTAGCATGCATGAAACCCTAGGTTCCATCCCCAGCTCTGCATAAACTGGACATGGTGGTGCCAGGTAATCCCAGCATTCCAGAGGCAGAAGCAGGAGGATTGGAAACTCAGGGTCATCTTCAGCTGTATAGTGAGTGAGCCTGTTCACATGAGACCCTCTCTCCAAAACAAAACAACCCTTATGTATGTATGTATATGTGTGTTTGTGTGTGTGTGTGTGTGTATATATATATATATATATATATATATATATATATATATATATATATATATATATATATACATACATAATATCATTGAGTTCTGGCTGGAGAAGAGGTGGTCCTGGTGGCTATGGTAATGTACATCAGTTGAATTTTTATGGCAATTACAATAAGCTGTCAAATAGGGAGTCTCTGCCTCATGCCCAGGTTCCTGGTGAGCATGGAAAACTTCCCAGTATTCCTGATAGCTCTTTTGGAGGCTTTGGGATACCTATCTCATGACTGTACCTTCCTATCAAGCCCTTTGAAGTTGCATAGCAACATAGATGCTTTCATGTCAACCAGAAGCAGATAAACTCCATGGGACAATCCAGCCTGCTGTATATTTTTATAAATAAAGTTTTATTGGAACATAGCCCTATATTCATGTGTCTAATATCTCTAGCTACTTTTGCACTATAATGGTTGAATTGATTTGAGTTGTCCCACTGTAGACCAACAGTCTAAGATATATGCTAACTGTCCTTGTTAGCATGTACTCGGCCTACTCTGCTCTGTATGCTTGCAGGTCATCAAATTGCAGTGGGAAGCCCCCTTCTCCCTACTGCCTCAATTTAGTAAAGTTAGTGGAATAGCCAGGTCCTAAGTTCAGATATCCAAATTCTCCAGATGACCAGCCATGACACTGTACTGAAATAAAGCTTCTCCCAGTGGCAGGAGTTCATTCGCAAAACTGACCTCCTCAGGCCAACTTGGTATTTACTGCAGTCAGTTCCAGGTTGCTGGATGAACATCTAAACCACACATGGTTTATAGGAGGAAGGGTTTTATTTCCGTTTACAGATCCAGGGGGAAGTTCCATCCATGGTGGAAGAAACCTGTTCTGATTCATATATCCAAGCAGAAAGAGAAACCACCATCAGCCAGCAACACCAAAAAGCAGTAAGCATGAACCAGCAGCCAGCAGGACCCCCGGAGCTCAGATGTCTCTGCACACCTCTGGGCTGGAAATGAGATCTGTCACCAAACACACCGTAGAGCTGGGCCCTAGGATCCACCCCCAGTGACACCTCCTCCAGCTAGGGGGCTAGAGACCGAGTTACAAGCTTTAATAAAAATACCTGTCTATGGGGGACATACATTACAACTACTGCAGCATTGAAACTCATTCCTTAAGCTTAGGATCAGTACCCTCCCA
The DNA here is from genome assembly GCA_036365145.1 of Orientallactaga sibirica. Taxonomy (NCBI): domain Eukaryota; kingdom Metazoa; phylum Chordata; class Mammalia; order Rodentia; family Dipodidae; genus Orientallactaga; species Orientallactaga sibirica. Next base: position 1,611,395 of record JAEOAD010001031.1, read on the forward strand.
TGCCACAATTTTCAGAAGCTGTGTGAAGTTGAACAACTTATTTAATGCCTCTAAGCATAAGTCTTTATTTCTCACAACAAAATAATGATTTTTTTTTCTCAAGACTGGGAAGCATGGACCATCAGATGCTTAGGGAAGGATTGAGGAGCTGTTCTGGCTACATTTTTTGGGGGGTGGGTGGGGAGAGATACACAGACAGAGAGAGGGAGAGGAAGACAGACAGAGATGGGTGCATCAGCAGCCTCTCAGCTGCTGTGAATGAAATCTAGATGCATGCGCTCCCTTGTGGTCAAGTGTGGCATTGCATCCCTTTTACATCTGGCTAAACGTGGGACCTGGAGATTGGAACCGTTGGAGGTTGGAACCAGCGTTCTTAGGCTTAGGAAGCAGGCGCCTTAACCACTAAGCCATCTCTCCAGCCTTACATTTTTTTATGGGAATGTCTTGTGAAGAGGTAGTCTAGAGCTAATCCTGTAAAGGAAGATGGGTTCAAAAGGGAATTGTTCAACCCATTGGCATTTAATAATGGAGTTTGAACTCAGGGAGGGAGGGAGAGAGAGAGAGAGAGAGAGAGAGAGAGACTGAGACTACAAGATAATGACCCGGGAAATGGAAGAACCCATATTCTGCTCATGCCCAAAGCTGTAGACAAAGGCAGTGCATATATTAGTGAAATCTGTCCCTGTGATTTGATGGATGGAACACATGTGTTACCTGGAAAGTTCCATGGCTCATATGCTCTCAAATTAACCTAGATAAGAATGCACCCAGGGTTCATCTTTAAAATTAACTTAATGAATTAATAGTTTCCCTTTGAAGCATGAGGCTGGGTTATGGCATGTGTATGCGATCACTCTCTCATTGTGATATATTATTGCCATACAGGAGCTTATCCATCATAGAACTTTCAGGGAAATACCAGACAACATATAACATATCCATAATTGTAGAAAAAATACACAATGTGCAGATATTATTAAACATCCATATATTAGTACTAAGAAAAATACAAGTGTTAAATGTTACAAAGATATTTTCATTTCACTTATTTCTGTGTTTTTCAAAATGAAGACACATTACCCATGTCTATCTATCATCTATCATCTATCTATCAATCTATCAGTCTATCTCTCATCTGTCATTTCTCTGTGTATCTGGTATGGGAGGTTGACCCACGAACTTAGCATATGCTAGAAAAGTGCTCTGACCCCTGAGCCCTAGTTGCAGCCCTATAGATTTTCTTCAAAGGCTTCGTACGAAGGAAAATAATCTCAGACTGGAGTGGCTTGGAAAGCTGGAGGTATTTGCTCTTTTCAGCAAGTGGCTGTACAGATGTTGATGGTGTGGGTGCTCTGCTGGGCTCTGGGTGTGGCACTTCAGAGCTGGTGGTCTGCTCAGTCTAGTGAGCTAGGGACGAGCTCATCAGGGTGGGTGGGAGTGAGGAATGACAGAAGCAGGCTGTGTGTCTATGGGGCTAGTCAGGACCTATTATGTCTCACTGATTTTTAAATGCTAATGTCTTGGCTGAGACTGTAACGTGTGATTCCTGCTATTGATCATGGGAGTCTCCCTTCTGCAATTTCACACTTACGTAGGTGTGCTGAGCACACACCTTGGAGCTGCTGGCTCTTACCTGGAGAGAGCCTGAGAACATGGTTCTGGAGGTTGGAAAATGGAAGGCCAGCCTCAGGTTTCTTACTTAGTTCTGTAAACAAGGTAGGTTGTTTCCCTCCTCCTGACTCCAGCCTCCCCACCTGTGAGTATGGATGAAGTTTACTCACACCAGTTCTGAAATAGGAGAGATTTCTTTCTTTCTTTTTTTTATTTATTTTGGAGAGAGACAGAGAGAGAGAGAGAGAGACAGACAGAGAGAGAGGGAGAGGGAGACAGAGATGGGCGTGCCAGCAGCCTCTTAGCTGCTGCGAGCGAAATCCTGATGTGTGCGCCTCCTTGTGGTCAAGTGCGGCATTGTGCCCTTGCGTCACTTTGCATCAGGCTAAACGTGGGACCTGGAGATTGGAACCGCTGGAGATTGGAACCAGTGTTCTTAGGCTTAGGAGGCAGGCGCCTTAACCCCTAAGCCATCTCTCTAGCCCGAGAGATTTCTTTTAATGCTGGTTCCACTCTTTTCCACTATTGAGAAGGTGGCACATGCTCTCTGGGCCCCAGAAACTGGAACGATGAAGAAGGTGAATTTTACTGTCTGTGTCCTGCAGCTGAGATCTGGTGCTTAGAAACTGCCGTTGAGAGTTCTTGTCTCAAATGAGCATGAGCAGAATCACCCGGGTGGCTTCTTAAAAGCCAGATTCCCGGGTCCTTTCCCCAGCACTTCTAGCCTCCTAGATCCTGGATGGGGCCTGAGAACATGCATTTCCAGTAGACCCTCCCCTACCCTTGCATGACACTGGACACTGATGCGCCTGCCCAGAGACAGGTGCAAGAAGTGTGTGTAGATGGAAATGCACCCAGGTGACAGTGAAGTCACTGAGCTGGCCATCCTCTGGTGTCCCTTCTCTCTTCACACCTTGGCCAGTGGAGACATGCTCTCGGTGGGAGTTGTTCTTACACGAGCAGAGTAGCTGGGTGATACTGAAACATCAATGTACAGTCATCTGCTTAACATGCACCAGCCGATGGTCTTTTCTTGTCTTTTTGCTTTTGGCATTGTTCTCCTTAAAAAAAAAATGCAGTGAGTAAGCTAATTTTATAGGCCCGTCACCCAAAGCTATTTCTGTAAACTCAGTGTTTGTAAATGAAAATAGAGGAAGCAGGGCTGGTGAGAGCAATCTTACTGAAACTGACTCACAGAGCTTCTGTCCAGTTTCAATTTGGACAAGAACCTTCCTTCTGTTCACATGTCACTTCATTGTTTGGTAAAGTTTAGTTTGATCTCATGATCTCTCTCTCTTTTCAGTCAGGGCTAGTACTTGCACCGATTCTCGCTGAGGGGGGAGAGCTGGCATTAATTGCTTCATCAACTGTGTGTGTGAGTCATCTCCCACTTGTATTAGTCAGTCAACGGGAAAGAGAAGTGTTATCTCTGGTTCCTGAAGCCAGACAGCCTTGGTGAGCTGGGATGCTGCCTTGGGACTTGGGAGCAGAGCTTCATTCACATCAGAAGGGTGTGAATAGATTGTGAATGTCATTATCTTAGCATGTATACCTAAATGGCTAATTGCAGTTATTTCCTGACTCAGACACTGATCCTCAGGCAGGATGTTAGTCTTGCACTGAAGGCATTTGGTTGAAAAATGCAGAAACGGGCTGGGGCTAGAAATGTTATCTCAGTGGTACAATAAGTAAAGCCCTGGGTTCAGTCCCCAGTACTGCCCTCTCCCAAGTGCTTGTCAACAGCCTGCTACCAAGGCTGGGGATGTAGCTCAGCGGTGGAGACTTTGCCTAGCACACCCAAGGCCCTGTGTTTGATAACCTGGGACAAAAAAAATTCCATTAAAGGGCTGGAGAGATGGCTTAGTGGTTAAGGTGCTTGCCTGTGAAGCCTAAAGGACCCAGGTTTGATTTTCCAGTACCCGTGTAAGCCAGATGCACAGGGTGACACATGTGTCTGGATTTTGTTTGCAGTGGCTAGAGGCTCCGCTGTGACCACTCTCTCTCTCTCTATCTGCCTCTCTCTCTCTCTCTCAAACAAATAAATAAGTAAAATAAAATATTTTAAAGAATATCAATAAACTCAAGATTGAACAGTCCTCCAAGCTCACACTGCCACTGAAGACCTCTGTTCTAGCTTCCAATTTCATGTCCAGAGGTGTTGAGGGATGAAGCCACTCTGATTCTTTTGGGGATGTACTGTGGCAGCAGGATTCCTTGAAACCCTAATTTGAGGTCTCCTGTTTTCTGCTTCTCAGCATTCCACTCCCTCTGTCTTCCTGTTTGCTGTACCTTCCTCTTCTGAATAGTTCTTCTCTGTTACTCTTCTCACTGTTTCAGGCCACTGGTCTTCTACATGGTGGGTGTTTCTCCCACCAAAAGCTTGGGCTTTGGGAGGACTTTCAAACTATTTCTTTGTGCATAATGGGAGTGATTCCCCAGGCAGACTCTGTAGGATTCTTTTCTTTTCTTTTCTTTTCTTTTCTTTTCTTTTCTTTTCTTTTCTTTTCTTTTCTTTTCTTTTCTTTTCTTTCTTTCTCTTTCTCTTCTTCTCTTCTCTTTTCTTCTTTTCTCTTCTCTTCTCTTCTCTTCTCTTCTCTTCTCTTCTCTTCTCTTCTCTTCTCTTCTCTTCTCTTCTCTTCTCTTCTCTTCTCTTCTCTTCTCTCCTCTCCTCTCTCTCCTCTCCTCCTCTCCTCTCCTCTCCTCTCCTCTCCCTCCTCCTCTCCTCTCCTCTCCTCCCCTCCCTCTCCCCTCCCCTCCCCTCCTCCCCTCCCCTCCCCTCCTCTCTTCTCTTCTCTTTTCTTTTCTTCTTTTTTTTTTTTTTTTTGATGCAAGCCCAACAGACTGGCCTGTTTTTTTTTATGCAAGAGAGTGAGAGTGAGAAAGAGAGAGAGAATGAGAGATAGATAGATAGATAGATAGATAGATAGATAGATAGATAGATAGATAGAGAATTGGAACACTGGGGCCTCCAGCCATTGCAATTGAACTCCAGATGCATGTGCTCCCTTGTGCGCACATGCAACCTTGTGAGCTTTCGTCACTCTGTGTCTGGCTTATGTGGGACCTGGAGAGTCAAACATGAGTCCTTAGTCTTCACAGGCAAACACCTTAACTGCTAAGCTATCTTTCCAGCCCCAGACAGCTTTCTTTAATGAGTAAACTCATTTCTTCTCAGGGAGAAGTTGCATACACTGAGTGTGAACAGTTTAATTGATTTTGCTAAGTGCATATGGCTGCACAGTGAACCCCTGAATCATGATGTGGGCACTTCCAAGACCCCTAAGAGAGGCCTGTGCCCCTTGCCTGTCAGTTCCCACTCACTATTCTCAACCATTGCTCTGATGCCTTTCATATTAAGCAGCTCAGTTTCTCCTGTTTGTGAACTCATGCAAATGGAAGCATTTAGTATGGACCTTTTTTTTTTTTGGAGAGAGACACAGAGAGAGACAGAGAGAGAGAGAGGGAGAGGGAGACAGAGAATGGGCGCACCAGCAGTCTCTCAGCTGCTGTGAATGAAATCCAGATGTGTGCGCCCCCTTGTGGGCAAGTGTGGAATTGCGCCCTTGCGTCACTGCATCTGGCTAAACGTAGGACCTGGAGATTGGAACTGGATTCTTAGGCTTAGCAGGCAGGCGCCTTAACCGCTAAGCCATCTCTCCAGCCCAGTATGGACCATTTTTTTTTATCTTCTTCTTTTTTTGGCTCAACTTCTTTTTCTTTTTCCTCCCCCTCCCTTCCCTTCTTCTTACCTAGTCCAAAGATATAATTCATCTTCCTCTATTTGTTAATTTCTTTTAGAAATGTTTCTCTATTTTTAACATAGACATTGTGTGTCTTTTTAGTAAAATTTATTTACACTGTATTTTTAGGATACTGCAATGAAACTCTTTAAAATCTCAACAAGTAATTTAAAGTTTGTGTTGGGAAATCAGTTATATTTTCATTATTTATGATTATTTGCTTAGTGTTTTTTCATGACACTGTGTTGTCTGTGCATCATACCTGCTCCTTTCCAATCTTTATGCTTGTTACTTGATTTTCTTTGCTCACCGCACTTCCTAAGACCGTCAGTAAGCTGTTACATAGAGCTGGCTGCTGTGGGCAAGCATGCCTGGTTTCTTAAAGGAAAAGCCACCAGTATTTTGCCATTGTGTTTGATGTTAGCTGTTGGTTTTCAGAGTTGCTTTTTACTGGTTTGGGAAAGTTTCCTTCTCTTAACTGATTTTCTGAGAATGTTTTGTTAGCTTTTATTAGAAAGGGGTCTTGAATTCTATCTAGTTCTTCTTTCTGCCTCAGTAATATTCCTTTTCTGTCCTATACATGGTGATTTATGGTGAGTGATTTTAAAGTTTAAACTGACCTTGAGCTTTTGGGATAACTTTACATCTGTTAAGATGGCTACTATAAAAACAAAACAATTCCAGAAAATACAAGTGGTGTGAAGAATGCGTAGAAACTGGAGCCCTTAATCAGCATTGGTAGGAAGGTAAATGGTATCGCTGCTGTTAAGACAGTATGATGGTTCCATAAACAACTAAAAATATTACCATAAGATGCAATGTATATCTTCATAGTGTATACTACTTTGTATATACTCATAGGCAAGAAACAAATGTACAGCCAATTTGAAATAGTATTATTCACAATGGCTAAACTTAGTACAAGCAACTTGTGTCCATCAATAGCTGTAATATATATACATCTATACACACACACATACGCACACATATATACTCACATGTAGTGGAATAATACTCAGTCTTATTATAAAGTCAGCGATAACATGTTGCAATATCCATGGAACCTGAGGATACTATGTTACATCAAGAAGTTACAGCAAACCCAGATATTTCATCATTCCTCTGTTATGAGGTAATTAGAGTAGTCAGAATCATCCAGACAGTAGCTCCAGGCTGGAATGAATAGGAAATGAAGAGTTACTATTCTGTGGGCACAGACGTTCAGCTTTGCAAAGGAAAGAGCTTGGAAGATGGATGGTGAGATGGATGTTGATGGCTACACAGCACTGAGCGAATTTATTACTACACAATTGCACACCAGAAAACAGTAAGGTGGTACATTTTATATGTGTCTTTTACCCCAACGAGAAATGAGTTAAAGAACAAGTTAATATATGCATATATATATATATTTATTTCCTTTCACCTATTTCTAGGACTATTTTGTGAATATCTTGTTAAATAATTTCACAGATATGCTAACTACATGTTTATTTTCTTTTATGGTGTCCCAGGTTTTGCTATTGGTATTATGGTAGTCTTACAGAAAGTGTTGGTAGAGTGTACTTTTCCCCACTATTTTCTGTAAGATTGGTCTTACTTATTTTAAAAATAGTACATTCTGGAGATCTGGCTCAATGGTAGTCTGTATACCTAGCATGCTTCAAGTCCAAACTTTGATCCCAGTAAGAAAATAAGCCGGGCGTGGTGGCGCACGCCTTTAATCCCAGCACTTGGGAGGCAGAGGTAGGAGGATTGTGGAGAGTTCAAGGCCACCCTGAGACTACATAGTGAATTCCAGGTCAGCCTGGACCAGAGTGAGACCCTACCTTGAAAAACCAAAAAAAAAAGAAAATAGATAAATATATAAATAAGAATGAATGTAAGTAAATAATAATAAAATAAATAAGTACAATTTAGCAGTGAAACCCTTTGGGCCTAGAGTTTCCTCTGGAGATTCTTAGAGGTTTTCTTTGTGTATAGTTCTGAATCCTAACCCATATTTGGGATTTCATAATCAGGAGTCTCAATATTTCACAGACTATTCACAATTTCTGTTTTATTCTTGGTTTATGTTGCTGGGTTATATTTTCTATTTTTATTCATTTCATCTAAATTGTCAGATTAATTGACATAAAGTTGTTTGTAATATTGTCAATTGAGCATCTGTAGGATCTGTAGTGCTGTCCCCTCTCTGTGTATTTGTTTGTTTGCATGTTTGCTTGCAGTAAGAGGATGGAAGCCAGGGCCTTGCAGCAGCTAGACAAGTCCTCTACCACTGGGCTACATCTGTGCCCCTCCTCCTCCACTTCTGATATAGGTTAATTGCATTTCCTTGTTTTTGTGCTTCATCTTATTAGGCATTAATTGATTTTATTATGCTTTTCAATAGCTTATTTTTTGTTTCACTGACTTAATTATTCCTTTCTTTGTCCTTATTTGAGGTTTGATCTGTCCTCATTGTCAGTCACTGACTTGGAAACTTTATTTATGTTCACTGTTAAGACTGATGCCCCTTCCTAATATGCGTACCTTTTTGTCATTATGTAATGGCTTTTGGATTCTGAAAATTCTTAGTTTGGGATGCCCACTGACATCCATATGTTCACACTTTAGCCAAGGTCTTGTGAGGAGCCTCTCACTTTAGCTGCATTCCACTTACGTCCTGAACATATGAGGGAGCTTTTAAAGCTGTGCTTTTTCCTTGATTGCTGAGTACATTTTTGAGTTGTGTGATCTTCTCTCTGGTTTTTGCTGTAAGCGTTGTTAGATGCATATGTGTTCATGATCATAAAGTCTTCATTAATGGTTTCTTTTGCTGGTAGAATGTCCCTCATGGTCATTTCTCATACTTTTTACCTTTCTTCCCCCACCCCACACCCTGATATTCACAGTGCTGCTTTGGCTTGGATTTTTATTTTTACTTTAGTTTATTTTTTAGTCTCTTAGTTTCATATTCACTGTACACATTCCTTTTTAAGTGGGTCATCATTTTTCCCTTCTACAAGTTGTGTATGGTTTTAATATAGTAGCAAATGCAGTTATTTGATAAGTGAGTTCATATCCAATTATACTTATCTTTATTAAGGCTTTTAATTCTTAATTCATGGTTTCTGTTGATCATTTATTTTTCTTGGTATTACACTCCTTTATCTTCCTGCCATTTGAGTAGGTTGGTTTTATAAGAATACGTTTTATTTTATTCTTAAGGTGTTGCACTAATCCTCACATCAGCTTTTATGTAGACATGTTTTTAATCTCTGTGTAAAACTTGTCCTTAACTTTATTGTCATCCGGCCTCTCCCCCAGCAACTGGGACCTCTGCTACCTCTGCCCACTTGCCCCTCCCTGCAGGGACGTAGCCATCTGCTTCCCTTCTAGACTTCCCAGCATGCTTTGGCGGAGATGCATCAATCTGCCACCTATGCAGCCTTCCCACCTTATTTGGAATTAAGTATGGCTTACATGTGCTTCTAGAAAGTTATTTTTTTGGCCAGAGTGGAGAACAGAAGGACTGGAATGACACTGGGACCGAGAGATGATCTAGGGGCCTGTTGTAACAGAAGGCTTTGGGAGGGTCAGAAGAGAACCATGACGCTCAGGGTGGCAGGACTGATGGAACAATAGTTGATCTCAGTGCTGAGGGACAAAAGAAAGTAAGAGTGATGGTGCTTAGTGTGAGTAGCAAATATTTAGGAGCTATTTTTTTAACTGTATTATGTTACCTCTCATTTCTAGTTTAATTAATTGTTTTTAGGATTTCTTTGACAAGGATGAATAAGACATGTAAACCCCATAGTGTACATACATATAAATTTATTTATAAGTATTTATCAATATAAATTTAAAAATAACACACACACACACACACACACACACACACACATATATATATGACTGTAAGATAGTAATTTTTAACAAAATATTTTCTTTTATTATATCTATTTGAGAGAGAGAGAGAAAAAAGAGAGAATGGGCATGCCAGGGTCTCTTGCTGCTGTAAATGAACTCCAGATGCACACGCCACTTTGTGCATCTGGATCTACGTGAGTACTGGGGAATCAAACCCTGGCCACAGGCTTTGCAAGCAAGTGTTTGTAACTGCTTATCCATGTCTTCAGCCCCTAGATAGTAATTGTTAAAAGTGAGATGCTAACTTCCACATTTCTGGACTAGGTGTCTGTGGATGGGGTGGGAGGATACAGATCATCTAGAAGGCAAGACTCTCTCTTTCTTCATGCCTGTGTATGATTCTATGTGTGTGTGTGTGCGTGCATGTGATTCTCTCTGTGTGTTTGTGATTCTCTCTCTGTGTGTATGTGTGTGTAATTCTCTGTGTGTGCGTGTATGTGTGTATTCTGTGTGTTTGTGATTCTCTGTGTGTGTGTGATTCTGTGTGTGTGTGTGGAGGAAATCTGATTACTTCATTTCTTCTTGTTTGAATGGCTGATGAAACATCTCACTACTTGATCATTGAATACCCAAGTCCAGGACTGGGAGGTGACAGAGATGTGACGAATGCTACACTAAGAGACCTCTTCCTTCAGAAGTGATAAAGTAGGAAGAGAGTAGAAAGTCCACTGACACTTGGGTGATGGTTTTGTTATTGTTTTCATATATTATTACCTTATTTCCCAAGATAAGATTTCATTGTATAACTTTGGCTGACTTGAAATCCTCTATGTGGATCTGGCTGGCCTTGAACTCATAGCATTCCTCTTGCCCCTTACTCCTGAGTGCTGAGATTACATAAATGTACCACCATGCCAGAGAGGGGATGGATCTGAAGGAGGAAGATCATCAAAGGCAGGAAGTCTGAGATACAAGATCTGACACTAACCTGTTCAGTTAACATTGAGCAAAACTTGTCACCCTTTTAGAGACTTCTCATTCTTTGAAAGCTCTCTCCCCATTCTTCATTAATTCAACACATATGCCTTGAATATTATATGCTGAATTCTGCTGTCAGTATACTAGCTAGAGCTGGCCACCTGTAGAATGCAGAACAGGCAACATAGCCAGCTGTTGCTGTTGGTAATGACAGAGTTGTATCGCAGGGCCACAGCTCAGATTAGGGAGTTGGGGGGAAGTCAGAGAAAGCTTTTGGGGCATACCCATCAGTTTTGAGTGGGGAGTAGCACAGACAAGTTATAGTCTACACAATATGTGCAAAGAAAGGCCAAAGAAAATGGCAAAATAATCTGTGAATGGGCCGTCGGGCACTGTTCAGTTGGGTACAGTTGACTTGAGGCAAAGGAGGAAGGGCCTTGTGTGCCAGTCCAGGGGACTAGATTGTGCTTGGCACGCAGTGCACTGTTCAGAAAATCTCTTAAATAGAGCCATGCATTTGGCACGATAAGAAACCAGGCAATGGAGGGGGATGCCAGAGAGGAAGCATTTGTAGAAATGCAGGTGAGAGAGGAAGGTTCGTTCAGCCAGTATGGGGCACATGTCTGTGTCCTGGGGCTTTGCGATGGGCCATGGCAGCCAGGGCCCTTGTTCATATGGAGCATGTAGTGATGGAGGGAGTGACAGATTGGGCAGTGGAGAGGTGTTCACAGGAACTATCTGGAGGCCTCGCTTACTAATTAGACATTGGTTTATGGAAATGAGTAAGAAGAATTTCTGGTTTGGTATACATGCCACCATTCACTGTGATGGGTTTGCCAGGAGAGAACGCAGTGGGCTCGGGCAGGCACTGGTGACCACCTGCATAAATAGGTCTGGTACTCAGTGGCTTCATGCAACTTCCTTGTTGCATGAAAGAAGTGGACCACTGGGTTTTCTCTGGTACACGATTCAGTTTGGTCTCTTTCTGTTATCGAGCTGCCTGACTGAAGAGCCAAGCTTTTGTAAAGATCTCTCCCCAGAGCCTAATGTGGGACCATGCAAAACAGGATGGCGATGATTAATCGTTGTAGGTGGATGTAGATCTGAAACCTACTACTGTTTATTTCAGGACTAACCTGCTAGTGTCTGTCTTCTCCAACTCCCCAGAGCCAGCAAAGAGCTCACTACTCTGTTTTGGCTTGCTCTGTGATTCACTGTGGGCCATATTCCTCTCACAGGGGCACCCACAATGTCCCAGCTGGCAGGACATTTAGGATCGTGGGGATGATCTCGACTTACCAATGACAGAAACGCGGGCTGGGAAGAGAGTGCATCTTGCAGAGTCCTGGTAGGGCTGAGATTCGATCTCTTGAATTGACTGGTCTTGCTTCCAGGGTGCCTCCCTCCCCCTCAGCTCGGTGGCATGCTTGGAGAGCTGGGCCAACGCCTCTTTGTGCAGAGGATTAGAAATGCCCAAGCAGAAGGTTAAGAAGAATGTTAGGGCTCTGCTGTGATGAGAGATACAGGATTTGGGGGGTTATGCTTGGATCCGAGCAGCCCCCTTACTCGGGGTGCTCTCAGAAGGCTTGTTGTCAGGAATGATTTTAACCACAGGCGTAGAATCACACTGCAGTTGGACTTCAAAGAACAAGTAAAAAGTGCAGAAATTACCGAGCAGGCTGTGGGAAGTACTTCTCCTGGGTAAAGGTTTCAAGTGCTACGGAGAAGATGTGTGGAAATGACATTTGCTTTCATCAGCTTACAGCATCTGGTTTGGTTTTATTCTTTAAAAGGAAGCAGCACCTCAAATCATGGCAGTCCCAGGCAGGTAAGCCCTGGAGCTTTGGATCTGTGCAGTTTCTTAGAGGGAGCCCAGCATAGGCACAGTGGCTCTGCGTGCTGCTGGGTAGACTGGCTCTGGAGAGTGATGGCCAGCTTGTGTGTGCTTGGGGGGGGAGGCAGGGAGAAGCAAGCATGGCGAGGGGTCTGCTCCATCCACTTCTTTCTTCCCTGGGCAGATGTGGAAATTTTACACAGCAGACCCTGGACACCAGAGGAAAGCAGATAGCAGATGAAAACTAACTTCTGTATTTGACTCAGTGTCTACCTGTAGAGTATTCACAGGCTAGGCTCCAGAAGAGGGTCCCTTCTCCACTCTTTCAGATAGATTATATGAGTGTTTGTAGGCATGTGGGCACGTGTGCATGTGTGTGCATGTGCCTGCACACACATGTTGGGAGGACAGTGTACAGCCTGCCCTGTCACATGTTCATTCCTCAGGTACATAGTTGACCTCTCTCTCTTTTTTTGTTTTTATTTTTATTTTTTGTTTTTTTGTTTTTAAGGTACGGTTTCACTCTATCTCAGGCTGACCTGGAATTCACTCTGTAGTCTCAGGTTGGCCTCAAACTCACGGCGATCCTCCTACCTCTGCCTCCCGAGTGCTGGGATTAAAGGCGTGCGCCACCAAACCCAGCAATCCACCTCTTTTTGAGCCAGGGTTTCTCACTGAGTTGGAGTTCATCAAGTGGTCTAGACTAGGTGATCATTGAGCTTCCGAGAGATCTTTCTTTCTCTGTCTCCCCAGTGCTGGGATTATAACTGCATGCCACTGGGCCAGGCATTGTACGGTCATACTTACAAGGCAAGTACTTAATCAGCTGTGCTTTCACCACAGCCCAAGATTGTATTTTCTATAGCAATAAAAGAGCCGTATGGCTGAAGATATGGCTTAGCGGTTAATGCACTTGCCTGCGAAACCTAAGGACCCAGGTTCCATTCTCCAGGTCCCACGTAAGCCAGATGCATAAGGTGGCACATGCGTTTGGAGTTTGTTTGCAGTGGCTAGAGGCCCTGGAGTGCCCATTCTCTCTCTCTTTCTCCCTCTCTGTCTCTAATAAAATTAAATGAAAAGTCCTTTTAAAAATAAATTTTAAAAAAGAGCTGCAACACAAAGGTGACTATTATAACTGGTTTTGCATGTGTATTTCAATAGCATTATGTTGTGTGGCCATCGTAACTACCCTGTAGATGGACTTTTTTTTTTTTTTTTTGGTTTTTTGAGGTAGGGTCTCACTCTGGCCCAGGCTGACCTGGAATTAACTATGTAGTCTCAGGGTGGCCTCGAACTCTCGGCGATCCTCCTACCTCTGCCTCCCGAGTGCTGGGATTAAAGGCATGCGCCACCACACCCGGCTTAGATGGACTTTTTATTATAGACACAGCTTCCCAGAATGATCACATGAAGAACCATCACCCTGTAGCCCAGAATAGGAGCTATTTGAAGGAAGGCATTGGTCTCCCACTATTTTAGTCTTTTTGTATGGTTTTTGTTCAAACCAGGTTGTACTTCGGTTCATAGAATTATAATGAGAATTTTAGAATTATAAGAGAATTAAAGATGGATTGCTACATACAAAACCTTCTCCTGTTTTTAATGAAGAAACCAAGGGCCAAGTTGCTTGGTGGCCTGCTTAGGGACATTGGGCTATCCGTGCCCAGCCTACTGCCTAGGCATTCCATCCCCGGCCTACTCATTGGACTTGTCTATTGTGACTTTCAAAATGTGTTATAAAAAATTCACTGCTATTTATTTTTAGGGTACTCTTTCTTTTCTTTCGTCCTTTGTGTGGTTTCTATGTCCGTTTTTTTTTTTAATAGCATCGTCAAACAGCAATTTGTTCTCAAAAAGAAAATCCCAGCATTTGATATCCACTCCTCAGCTTGTTTACTCAGGACCCCCATGCTGACATCCCCTCCAAGTCTTGCCTCTGTGTAGATATGTTCAGGATGTTGCATTTTGTTTATTTTCTTTCGTTTTTTTCCTCCCCCGTGTGCTTGGCTGAGTATAGTAAATCCAAAGTTTAAAGGTGATCTTTTTCTTTACATTTAGCAATAAGCTCAGGACCCCAGAAGCACTGTCTTGCAGCTAAAAACAGCCTGTCTTGCTCATAGCTTTGCACCTTCCGAGTCTCTTCTGTCTCTTTGCTCCCCTTTCTTCCTCTGCCCAGCTTCTAAATTCCAGTTGGTGTGCAGTTTGCACTCCTGCCCGCTTTGGGAGGTCTGGGTGGTGGCTGAGGAGACGGAGGGCGCTAGAGGCTGGGGTATATTGTTTGGGTCAGCCGTGGCAACCGCAGAGGTAGGAAAAAAAAAAAAAAAAAAAAAAAAAAAACAGGACTAGTCTGGGGCTGCTCCATCAAGGGCCAGGATTGTGCATTCTCTTGGGATGTCTGCTTGGGCCGTGACTCTGTGATCTGGTAAGGTTATTAAGCTTGGCTCTGCTTGCTGGCTTCCTTTGATCACACTGTCAAACCAGCTAGTTGGGATCAATGTGGGAGGGGGTCCAGAGCCCAGGCAGAGGTGTCCCCACTGGGAATAGGACAACAGGGCATAGCAGGCAGTGTGTTCTTGTTTTGCTTGCATTCCACACCCAAGGAAACATCCGTCTTACATGTTTGCCAGCAGCCCCCTGGAGGTAGAGTCTGGTCCCTCAAAAAGCCCCTAAATTGCTGAAAGAAGATCGAATCCTGAAACATCACAGAAATTGGTGTGAGTGTAGCATTCTTTGAGGGTTTCTTTCTTCCTCCTTTTCTTCTCCACTCCCACCCTCCCGCCCTTCTTCCCTTCCTTCTTTCCTTTCTCTTTTTGTTTCTTTTTCTCTCTCTCTTTCTGTTTTTGAAAAGCCTGAACAGCCCACAACATACATTTTATTAAAATGCCATTGCAAAGGAAAGGGAGAATTCAGAAGGTCCCATGGCTTAATAATAGTTTATTTTGCGACTTGGAATAGCTTTCTATTCAGCAAACAATTCTGGGTGCCGTTGTGTTTATTTTAAGCAGTGCACTTCATCCTGAGCAGATGATGGATTTTATATTTTATATTATATTCGGTGCTACTTTGCTTCCTACCAGGAGCTACGCCCTTTTTTATGGTTTGGGGTAAAATTTCCTTGGTTGAGAAGAACAGCCTGTCACTGGTGGGGTTGGGAAGTTTTTCTTCTAAGGGGAAAAGTGATTCTCATTCACAACCATCGAGGTTGACATTTCAATTTGGGGACGTCTGCGGAAGTTGTGAGGGCTTCGGTTAGTAAGAACAAGTGCCCCTTTTCCTTATCACCCCTGAGTATCAGCTCTGCTAGCTCATGCCTGTGGTGTGGCTGAGCTGTCCCTGGAAGTCACATTGTGCCTCTGAACTCTCTTACTATAACCCACAAACAGTTTTCAGACTTTGCTTTAAGAGTCAAAGGTAACCCCATGAATGAATAAACGGGGAAACAACAGTCCTGCTTGTCCTATTTCAGCCGTCCGTGTCCCTGAAACCCACTTGGAATCTGCCTGTGAATTCAGTTACATGTGTTTGTTCCTCTTTCAAACTCTCCGAGCCACCTCCTCGCTGCTGCCTCTCTCCCCTTCTGCTTTCCCTTTGGTCCTCAGTACATAGTAAAGCAAAGAGAGAGAGAGTTACTCAATTTGTAAAGAAAGCAGCGGGTAGTAAAGTCACAGATTCTGGGATTAGCCTGAAATTTCTAACAGTTTGCAGCACTGTTTTGCTTGCTTATTTCTGACTTGTTTTGTGTTGATATTTCAAGCAGCATTTAAGAGTTGAGTAATAGAGAAGTCTCTGGTGTAGCGGTGCTGAGCCCTTGAACACAACTCAGTCTCACAGGCCAACTTCATGGGCACACAATATTATTTGCCTAGTGGTACACTGGACATTCAATAACCCAAAACAAACAAGACTTTTTTTTCTGGAGGTAAAAAGCAGATGTTGACCTCTGAACACCGTGTGTGTTGCATAAATTAATGTTTTAAATATTCTTTCTTAATATATTCTTATGTTCTTGACATTTGAGATTTTTTTTTTTTTTTTTTTGAAACAGAGGTCCCATCAGGTAGCCCAGACTGACCTGAAACTCAGAGCAATCCTCTGGTCTAAACCTCTTGAGTGCTAGGAGTATAAGCATGAGCCAGCAGGTCTGGCTTGCTTTTCTGTCCTTTCAAAAATGAAGCTCGTTGGAAAACTTGCAGCATTAAACACAGCTTATGTTAGTGACTTTGGAAGATGAGCGACTCTCGGTATCTGAGCATTAGAGCCAAAGGGGCTTTTCCCCACCTGAATGTTCTGATTTTACACATGAGAAAGCTGAGGTGGAGTGGCAATAAATGACTAGCCCTGGAGCACACAGCTCCTTTGATATCTGAGGCTGAAAACCTGCTCTCTAAACTCCTAAGTTTTGTTTTATATTGTTTTTTTCATTTTTTGGTTTTTCTAGGTAGGGTCTCACTCTAGCCCAGGCTGACCTGGACTTCACTATGTAATCTCATGGTGATCCTCCTACCTTTGCCTCCCAAATGCTGGGATTAAAGGTGTGTGCCACCACGTCCGGCTTTTTTTTTTTTTTTTTTTTTTTGAGGTTGGGTCTTGCTCTAGTCCAGGCTGACCTGGAATTCATATGTGGTCCCAGGTTGCCCTTGAACTCACAACTATCCACCTACCTCTGCTTCCCAAGTGCTGAGATTAAAGGCTTGAACCACCATGCTTGGCCTAAACTGCTATTTTTTTATTTAAATATATTTTATTTATTTATTTGAGAGAGAAGAAGAGGGAGGGGAGGGAGGGAGGGAGGGAGGGGAGAGAGAGAGAGAGAGAGAGAGAGAGAGAGAGAGAGAGAGAGAGAGAATGGGTGCTCCAGGGCCTCCAGCCACTGCAAATGAACTCCAGACGCATGTGCCCCCTTGTGCATCTGGCTTACATGGGGCCTGGAGAGTCAAACCAGGATCCTTTGGCTTTGCAGGCAAATGCCTTAATCGCTAAGCCATCTTTCCAGCCCTAAACTGCTAACTTTTAATTTGTTTTTATTGATAATGTTATACGTGTGTATAATATATTTTGATTAGACACCCCCTCCCATTATCTTCTCCTCTTTCTGCTGAACCTCTTCTTCCCAGCTAGTTCCCTTCTGCTTTGCTGTCTTCTTGTGTGTGCATTTGTGTGACCCACTGAGTTCACTTAGGGATGCCTGCATGGCCATAGGTGGGGACTGTTTGTCAGAGCACAGGCAATTTACTAGTGGCTGTACCACTGCAAAAATGTTTCCCACTCTGCCAACAACCATTTACTGCTAATAACTCCTCAGGGTGGGATGGGGTCCTCAATCCCTCCTTCATCACCCATGGCAATGTTGATGAGCCCAGGTCCTGTGTGAGCACAACAGTTGCTGTGAATCAGGTCTGCAACAGCCATTAAACTCTGAATTTAATGCTTTTTCATTGGACACATTTTAAATTTCAATTAGGGTCATTTAAAATACTTGGGAACATTTGCTTTGAAAAGTTGTATTTCAACTTAATTTTTTATGCCTCAAAAACAAAAGTTTCTCTTTCTTAAAATATTTATTTATTTATTGAGAGAGAGAGGCACATAGAGAGAATGGGCACACTAGGGCCTCCAGCTGCTGCAAATGAACCCTGGACCCATGCACCATATTGTCCATCTGGCATATGTGGGTCCTGGGGAATCAAACCTGGGTCCTTTGGCTTTGCAGGCAAGCACCTTAACCGATAAGCCATCTCCCAGCCCATGAACTAAACAATTTCATCAACTAAATACATGTGCTGTCTAATGTCCTATGTCCATTTATCTGTGCTGAGAACAGTCTTTCATGATTGAGGGCATCTATAGCTAATGATATGTCTTAATCCATTTTCCAAAATGGTTTATTTGTTGAAGACAAGCCTAATGTCATGTTAAGTGTAGGCTGAGAACAATGAAACGTCAGGTGACAGGTGAGAGTGGGAGGGCTGGGCGTGATTCTGACTCTGGACAGCTCAAAGAAAATCCATGTCAGCTTTCTCCCGAACTAAGATGGCCAGATGTCAGAGAAGTCCTGCAGTACAGTCCTAATGATGGAGTGACATGTTTTGACTCGAAGGACCTCTGGGCACCTCTCAGATCAATAAGGGCTATGCTGAATTTGCAGTGCAGGGGAAAAGGTAACCTGTGTGTGGTGAAACTGGTTGTCTGTCTTCTTCCTCCCTCAGCCCTGTTCTCTGTATGGGATGATCTCTTTCCAGGCCTTTGGAAGGGATGAGAGAACCAGCACATAAGTGATCCCCGGTTCTTCCAGCAATAGGAAGCATGAAAGGCGAGGTGTGTTGGAAGAATGAGATTTCAATACAGTTCAGGGGAGAGAACGTCATTCAGCTTCCTGGAGGAAACTTTCCTGTACCTGGGCGGGGCCCTTCCTAGGATGGGGCAGGCGGGGAACAGGGTCCTCGCTCCATCAGTCACTGTGACTTATTGATTTGTATTTAAGCATTGCAAAGAGACTTATTTAATATTGTTATTTATATATTTATTTATTTTATTTAACATTGTTTATCCATGTTTAGTTTTGTGAGAAGTGTTTCAAATGTTTGGAGAGGAGATATGTTGGTTCTTTGGGGAAGGCAGGTTACCATTTAGCTAGAGAGAATAGCACTAAATAATTTGAAACATTTGGGGTTAAGCCCAGTGAGAATGTTTTCTTTTTTATGAGAGATCTGGAGGAAAGGAAATAAACTATGAGTAAATAAACTCAGTAAATGTAACTTTTAGAAAAGGAAAAAATAAGAGAGACCACTGGAAAAAGTTAAGAAGAAACAATAAAAGAAAAGTTCTTATGTTTTTTCAAAAAATGATTAAGTAAGCCGGGCGTGGTGGCATACGCCTTTAATCCCAGCAATTGGGAGGCAGAGGTAGGAGGATTGCCATGAGTTTAAGGCTACCCTGAGAGTACATAGTGAGTTCTAGGTCAGCCTAGGCTAGAGTGAGACCCTACCTCAAAAAACAAACAAACAAAATCATCATAATAATTTATTTATTTATTTATTTATTAGAGAGAGAATGGTAACGGGAGTGCCTGGGCCTCTAGCCACTGCAACAAATGAACTCCAGATGTATGCGCCACCTTGTGCATCTGGCTTTTTATGGGTACTGGAGAATCAAACCAGGGTCCTTAGGTTTTGCAAGCAAATGCCTTAACAGATCTTAAATTTTTCAGTACAAAGAATAAAAGGGGAAAGTGCTGTTAAAGAGATGAATCAACACTGAATTCTAATTTATTTTTTACTTTACTAGGGATTGAATTGAGGATCTCTTGGGTTAGGCAAATGCTACATCTTGAGTGCTGATGCCACATTTTGTTCTTATTTATTTGTATTGTATTTTTGTGTGGATGTGGGGTGTGTGTGCAGTGTACACATGTGTGTATGAAGTTACACATGTGTGCATGCATATGGAGAACAGGGTTGACCGTTGGTTTTCTCTTCTGTTGTTTTTCCTGCCTTGTTTTCTTGAGATGAAGTCTCTCACTGAACCTGAAGCTTCCATTTTTTTTCACTCAGACTGGCGGATGAATGATCCTCAGTGATTGTGTCTGTCTCCCTGTCTCAAGACTAGAATTACAGGCATGCATGGCCATGAATAGCTTTTTACATGGGTGCTGGGGATCAAACTCCAGTTCTTATGTTTGCTCTTAGCCACTGAACTATCTCCTCAGCCCCAATGTTGCATTCTAAGTAACATCTCCATAACTTGGATTTAGTGGAAAGAGAAAGCCAGAGAAGGATCTCAAACAAGTTCAGGGGCAAAAAACGTAAACAGTTATTTAAAAAAAATAAAAAGGAGGTTAAGGGCTGGAGAGATGGCTTAGCAGGTAAGGCACCTGCCTGTGAAGCCTAAAAACACCCGTTGGATTCTCCAGGTCCTATGTTTAGCCAGACGCAAAATGATGCAAGGGCGCAATACTGCACTTGCCCACAAGGGGGCACATGCATCTGGAGTTCGTTCACAGTGGCTGAGAGGCCGCTGGTGCGCCCATTCTCTATCTGTCTCTCTCTCTGACTCTCTCTCTCTCAAAAAAGTGGAGGTTAAACTGAGAATAGGCACACATGCTTATAATCCCAGCCTTCTAGAAAGTGAGGCACAAGAATCACAAGTTCCAGGCCAGACTGCACCATACAGCAAGAGCCTGTGTCAAGGCGAGAGGAGAAGGGAGGGAGGGAAAGGGCGGAGAGTATAAGAAGTAGGCAACAATGAACTTACTTAGTAACATCTAGAATTTTTCATCCTTAGAAGAAATGATGTGCTAATGGGAGAATATGCTTATAATATGCTGAGGAATTTTTCCAATTTATCATGCAAAGCAAAAGGAACTCATGATATATGTGCTGTTGTTGAGGTCACTTTCCATGCCCTGCTCACTGGGTTTGCCCCGTTAATATTCATAATACTCTTTCCTTCTCCTCTGAGGGGCTTCACCCATATATGGTGATACTGGGCCTGTACAAGGGCAGAGTGGTGTTTTATAGGTGTGAACCAGCCTTGCCTGCACTTCCTTGAACTCTTGCTCTGGGAAGGATCATGTCTTTATACCAAGGATCTTTGAGAAGGAAGTGATGAAAAGGTATTGCATGAAATGTTTCTCTGATTTTTCCATTTTTTAGCTTTTATGGTCAGAACTATTTTCCTTTTGGAAATGAGAAGGCAAGAGGACCTTTCCCACTGCTCACAGGAAGGAATGCTCTGCCCACCATGCCTGGGGCTTCATGACAAATGGTGAATATATTTCTGACCTGAGTGAACGTATTTCCTCCCTTCACCTGCTCTCTTCCACAAGGACATGCAAACCTTCATTCTTTTCTTTTATTGTTTTATTTTTATTTATTTGAAAGAGAGAGAGGGAGAGGGAGAGAGAAGGAGAATATGAATGGGTGCAACAGGGCCTCCAGCTGCTGCAAACAAACTCCAGACGTATGCACCACCTTGTGCATTTGGTTTATATGGGTCCGGGGAATTGAACCTGGGTCGTTTGGCTTTGTAGGCAAGTGCCTTAACCACTGAGCTGTCTCTCCAGCCCCAAGCATTCATTCTTATTAGCTCCCCGGGGAGTGTTTACTTTTGTTCCTTCATATTTCTGTAGTAAAAAATTTAAATGTTTAATTTTGGATACTTTTCAAATTAAGTGCTTTTATGTATGATAGTTACTTTGAGTTTTTTTTTTTTAGTACTGGGGAGTGAACGTATGGCTTTGTGCATGCAAAGCAAATACTCTACCCCTAAGCTGTATTCCTAACCCAAATGTTTATGCCATGAGAACTTAGGCATTTTTATGTTATCACTTTGCTTTATGGAGACAAGGTCATATGTAGTCCAGGCTGACTTCCAACTCCTGATCCTTTTGCCCCTACCTCCCAAGTGGTGGGATTTCAGGCGTGTGCCACCATGTGGACCTGTGGCATTCTCCGCCATGTTCTGCATGATTGAGATTGAGAGAATCAAGGAGGAACCATCAAAGGTCAAATATGATATTAATACAGAAAGCAAGGGCTGTCAGCATGCATACCATTTATAAATTTAGTAACAGACCAAATAGGCATCTGAGAAAATGATAACAATAAATATAGTCTCTGTTCTGGTTAAACTATGCACTACCAGGAAGCCATGTTTTGTGAGGACTGCAGTGTTTGCAAAACAAGGAAGAAGCTGGGTGTGGTGGCGCACACCTTTAATCCCAGCACTTGGGAGGCAGAAGTAGGAGGATCACCGAGAGTTTGAGGCCACCCTGAGACTACATAGTAAATTCTAGGTTAGCTCTGAGCTAGAGTGAGACCCTACTTTGGCAAACCAAGAAAAGCCAAAAATCAAAAAAACAAAAACAAACAAACAAACAAACAAACAAACAGAAAACAAGCAACAACAACAACAAATAATGAAGAGAAAGAGGTGATTAGGTGAGACCATTTTAGTCCCAAGCTAGGTTCAGAGACCTGGAGATGCCCCCATGCCAGGCAGGCTTTCTTGTTGCTTAGTTGGTACCTGGGAGACAGGGGCAGTGAGCTGGGCCATTTCTGCCTCCTTTAGCTGAGAGGGGAGGCGCCGTGGGACTTTGTGCTCTCACCAAACACTTACTTGGCTTATGAGTTGGGAAAAAAGAGTGATGAAAAGTTCTTTCTCCCAAACAAGAAACAGTGATTTATGAATGGACTTTTTTTGCCCCCAGAAAGATAAGTATGACCTTTGAAACTAAGACTATAAATCTCATAGAAACTGTGTTTTCTAGTTGGGTCCCCAAAAAACCACGTGAGTATTCATCATGGTTGGGACCCGGCCTACCGTGGTCTTCACAAAGCATGCATCAATGAGCCCCTTCAGTAGGTGGTGAGTAGCTGTAAAGACCGGTCACTGTGGTTTTTGGAATGACAGCGAAAAGTGAGTGGACGTGGATTGTGATTTGGTGAAACAAGACTGGGCTGCAAAGGGCCTGATTGAACGTGAACCCTGTTACACAAATGCCCCAGGGAGCCCCACTAGGAACGAAGGAGGGAGGGCAGCTACCTGACAGAGTAAGACATCATAGAGGAAGAATGTTCTAGCATTCTGTCTGAAAACATTGACTGATTTTCTCTGTCACTCAAGATATTCAAACAGTGCTGGAAAGAGCCTGGAACGAGGGTCTGTGAAGTGCTGAGAGTTCATTGACAACCACTCTTGTTTCTCTCGATCCTGACCTGTCCTGCTGACAGCTCATGTGTGCTGACCAGTTACTAAATGGAAGCAAGTGGTGAAGATAATTCGGGGCTGTGAATAGATATATAGTCTGGCTTTTACAGCCCTAGTATAACTTCTTGTCGCATGTTCTTCATCTGCACAGACATAGTTTCTTTAAAACAAGGGACAAACTTACCTAATAAGCAAAGTAGTATTTTCCCATGCTAAGGAATGTAATATTAATTTATCTGCCTTTATACTTGGAAATAGAAGTAATCAGATACTTGGTGATGTATTTAATCCATTTCTTGTTCAAATACCTAAATCTATTATTAGCAGAAATAATGCATATTTGCAATAGGCCAGCATCGTCGATAATTCCCCCACCTTGCTTAGTTCATTGTGACGTTTTTACATGGATACTACATACTTGGATTATCACCTACTCTGGTCCCTTCTCTTCCTCCTTCACCTGCTCCCCTCACTTCCATGCTGTTCACGGCTCATCCCCACACATGAGAGAAAACATGTGACATTTATTTTTCTGAGTCTGTCTTCCTTCGCTTGGCATGTTGCATAGTTTAACATTTTCATTAGTTCAGGATTTTGACTGGGATGGTTCTTCACAGAACTGGCACATGGCAAAGTCCTTTGGCCGGTATACACCATGTGTTGGATTCCCAGGTCTCTTGCTGTAGGTGGGTCATAGTTCTCAGTTAACTGTGACAAAGGTAAATAGGGTTGGTACAGCAGGGGGGATGTTTCTAGACAGTGAGGCTTACTCTCTGATTTTCCCAGGTCACGTGTTTTCAAAGAAATTTGGTATAATTAAATCCACTTCATCGTAAACTAGGCTGAACATAATTTAACATTTCCCTGAAGACACACCAGAGTCTTCGGGTCACGGGTGAACATAGAGTGCTTTCTCATAGTGGGTGTGCAGAAGGAGGGAGTGAATAGAGCTCCTTTGAGTAGTGAATGACCGGACATTGTTCAGTTATTAGGGGAAGCCCCGTGTCCAGGTATTGGGACTGAAACTCCATAGTAAATTCTCACGCAGAAGAGGATGGGTTATGGATAACTTCTTTGGTTTGCATGTTGCTGGTGAGAATTCATGTGGAATCTGTAGAACAGGGCACTTTCTCCTTGTGCCTCATGGTTCATGATTTCCTTCATTGGACGATCTTGAGAATGAGTCAAGGCTGGAAGCCTGGGTCACTTTCCTATGCATATGTAATAGACGCCGAAGTCACTGGACCCCAAATTCAGCAATCTCTTTAGTATTCCGAAAGACGCGAAATGTTTACTCACATGAAACGTGTTGTCTCTGATGTAAACATGTGGACTCAGAGCTTCTCTGTGAGTGGTTTGCAGTCAGTTGAGTCCATCCTTAGCCATGAGCACGCGGAAGCACAGAAATTAGAGTGTTGCCACAGGGCGGAAATCTGAACCCAGGCCCCAAGGAGCCTAACCTGTTCCCTTCAGCATGGTGCATCAGGGCTGCTCTGTGTACAGATACACTCGGGCTAAATAGGTGGAGAAAGCTGTGTCTATAGAGAGCTTCCTGACCACAAACATTTCTACCTGTGTGAGAGGTCTGTGGTCATTCTTTCTGAGGTTGAGAACCCAGATCTGCCAGCTTGAACTCTTAGAGCCATTGTTGAACCTCTGAGCTTCAGTCTCTGAATCCCTAACTTACAAAGATAGCTAATGTTCTTGTAAGAACAAAGTGAGGCCCTCGGGAAGAACCTGACAGTGCTAATGCATAACCTGCAGTTTTTTGAGGAAAGCCCAATGAACTGCCTTTTTTTTTTTTTTTTTTTTTTTTTTTTTTTTTTTAATGAGAGAAAGAGAATTGGCACGCCAGAGCCTGCAGCCACTGTAGATGCACTCCAGATGTGCGTGCCCCCTTGTGTACATGTGCGACCTTGCATCCTTGCATCTGGCTTACATGGGACCTGGAGCATTGAACATGAATCCTTGGGTTCTGTAGGCAAATGCCTTCACCGCTAAGCCATCTCTCCAGCCCAACCTTCAGTTTTTGAAGTGGCTACCTTTATTACTCTTCTTATTGTCAGGATACATTCACAGTGGCCAAAGCTATACATGAACCCTTTCAACAGGTAGGTGTTTCTGCCCATTTACTGAGCGGTGGGTATTAATTACGTGGCTTATGGATGCTATCTTCTCACTCTTCCTCACATGGGGAAGGGGTTGAAGCTTCAAACTGAGGAAATCTTATCATTGCATTAGTTGTTACTATTATTCCTACCTGTACTTAAATTGACTTTACATAATTAGGCAGTTGTCAAGTCATTTGAGAACCCAGAGTAATCCAAATGATTAGCCATATGGTTGATTTTTTTCCCCCTTGTGATGCTTCTGCTAAAATAGAGGTTTGAACTGAAAACAACAAAGATAGGTTGATTTCACTGTTTATGAAAGGTCAGTCATATATGACCAGCATAGACTGCCTAGAACTTATTCAAGGATATACTTTCTTTTTTATTTATTTTTATTTTTTTTATTTTATTTTGAGAGACAGAGAGAGAGAGAGAAAGAGAGAGAGAGAGAGAGAGAGAGAGAGAGAGAGAGAGAGGAAGAGGCAAAGAGAATGGGCACACCATGGTCTTTGCAGGTGCTGTGAATAAACTCCAGACACGTGTGCCCCCCCCCCTTGTGTGACATTACGCGCTTGTGTCACTTTTGTGTCTGGCTAAACGTGGGACCTGGCGATTCGAACAAGCGTTCTTAGGCGTCTTAATTGCTAAGCCATCTCTCCAGCCCCAAGGATATACTTTCTTAGGCCATTTGAGCTGCTATAACAAAATACCACAGCCTGGGTAGCTTCTAGACAGAAATAGTCAGGGAAGTGGCTAAATGGAATAAAATTCATGCGTTACAAGATGTTGCTGGCTGACTCTCTTCCTATCTCCTTTTGATCCTCTATTTCATTCTCAGTTTTCAGAGCTCAGCCTATATTTCCTAAGCCTTTTCTAGAATGTAATCGGGTGATCTAAGGTCAGCAGGCACAGGAGGCAATGTGATTTCTGAGTGGGCTTCACGGGAGGGGAGCAGGGATCACTTTGGGCAGCACTGGCTAACTAGGTGCCAGTTGAATGGCTATAATTTGGCAAGTTGCTCTACCTCCGTTTTCGCAGTATTTGTGGAGCTGTGGAAATGGCGTGATGCCCAAGGTTGATGCCAGTGCTACAGTTCTGTGACTCTTACGTCCCTTAAAACCAGAGTGTAGTTTTCTGCCTGAGGCTCTTCTGTTCCAAGTGAGCTGGGAATGCATTTCCTGATTCCTCTCGCTCCTGGTTGAGAACTTGTGTCAGTGTGTTGCATTCTAGTATCTTGCTGTTCTATGCCCACCCACCGGTGAGTTACCTGTGAAGAATGGGGGACCTTGAAGGGGAGCTGAAGAGTCTCCTGGAGAAATTTAGCATTCATCTTTCTGTGAAGGGATTAAATTGCTCACATGTGTCTAGTTTCCAAGTGGAGGAACAATAATACTGGGTATCTTCACTAGAGGACGTTCAGTGTCTGGTGGAATCCAGTGTGAAGGTCACAATCACTGTTGGAGCATAGCAGTACTTAAAGGGAAAACAAAACCCTGATTTTCGTTGGAATCCTGAATAATTTCATTTTTGCCTCCTCTCCTGAAGTGGATCAAACTCCAAAGGCAGAAACAAATGAGGAATTTTGTAAAACTATTTATGTACAGACCCATCTTCAATTGATCATAAGGACTAAAGTCTTGGGTAGGATGGGGCGAGTTCTCAGGAGCTGTTGTAGTATGTGTTTTCTTCATTATTAACCATGGTTTATACAAAAGTGTACTTTAATATGGCTAAGAGGTATTTTAAATCTTCTTCTGACAAAAAAAAAAAACTATGTGAGGTGATGGGTACAATAATTAGCTTGACACACTCATTTCACAGTGTGTGCATAACATGATGTCACTCCACATTCCTTAAGTATATACCATTATTGTCAATTAAAACAAAAATTTAGATTAAAAAGCCCACCCTTTCTCACTTGGAATACAATAGCCCTTGGCTCTGAACTTGTTTTCCTGATGACTCAAGTAATCTTAAACGTTGCAGTCCCAAACACTGTGACTCATCAGTTCTGTCCCAGAGGGTGACTATTGTCTTAGACTAGGAGAGGCCAGAGGAAATTCTACCTGTACATAGGAAATATACAAACACATATACATAAACAAAAAACACTCGTACATACACAACATGCACAAATGCACACAACACAGGCACTTACAATCTATGCATATAAAACACACTTAAGGCTCACATTTATGGTCACATATGGTCCAGACACACAAATCGTAAACATGCAATATACATACAAAACACCCAAGTACCCATATAAACACAGTATGTGTACATACATACATAACAATATAATATATAATATATGTAATACTCATGCACACAATACATATATGATTTTCAATATAAATAAATGTAGCCAGGCGTGGTAGTGCACGCCTTTAATCCCAGCACTTGGGAGGCAGAGGTAGGAGGATTGCCGTGAGTTCGAGGCCACCCTGAGACTACTTAGTTAATTCCAGGTCAGCCTGGGCCAGAGTGAGACCCTACCTCAAAAAAAAAAAAAAAAAAAAAAAAAATGTAACCTGCAGAACACACGTGTACATATATATAGACATGCAGAAATAAACAGTCCTAACACATATATGATGGTGGTTAGGGGCATCACAAGGTAGGCATCTAAATCTGATTTTGCAATGCAGTTCATTGTAGTGTTAGAGTGGAATCAGTGTTTAGGGGCCCCAGTAAAATCTGTGAACAGGAAGCAGGCAGGCCTGATATGTCACCCAGATTAATCTGTGGAAAGTGGGCAAATGAAGAATTGCCTCTGCTCACTGTTGCCGTTATACAGCGAGGCCAGCTGAGTGACACTGAGCCAGGTTGGTTATGTTGCACTGACAAGATGTTACAGCTTGTGAAAATTATTCAGCCTCTCTGAACATAGCTGGTGCTCTGTGCAGTAGGCTCAAGCTAGGAGTTCTGTGAGCCAGTTGGATAGAGACCCTCCCTGTGTATGGCCTTGATCTCTGGAGCTGAGTATCGGATTTTCTCTCCATTTTTTCTGTGACATTATTAAAAGGACTATTTCCTTGTGCCAGTTGTGTTTTCTCAAGTCATAGGAAGAAACAGACCCCAAGACAGACACTGCCTTTGTCATCTGCCATTTTTTTTAACTGGAGGGTCTTAGGGAAAGCCACCAGACAGCGTGTCTCAGTCCTGCAAGCCCGTCAGCTATATGCAGTCCCTCTGCTCTGCATCTTGAACGTACTCTGGAGAGCTAATGTCAGGAGTAACTTCTTGGATTTTGGTTATTGGAGAGCTCAGGGGCACTCAGTCAGTCCACAGAGGTCCCTAAAGCTCAGTTTTTTTTGGGGTGGGGTGGGGTCTGCTCGATGCCATTGTGTGGGACAGAAGTATGATGATTTTAACAGTGGTCACGTAAAAGAACAATTTCTATGTAATGTATATTTTATTTGATAAGAATTTCTGACAGAGGTGTGGATGTGTGTATAATCTTGGTTGCCAGGATGTCAATAATGATTATATAGAGCTTTGAGGAACCTCTCTTAAGTATTAAATAGTTAAGTGTGATGTATGATCATGTGTATGATCATATGTCAGTTAACTTGGTACACATTTTTTGTCTTGGTTCTTTATGATACGTGTGTGTGTGTGTGTGTGTGTGTGTGTGTGTGTGTGTGTACGTATGTTTCCTTCTTTTGTTTCAGGCTTGTAGAAAAGTGCTGATTCATAATGTCATTGTCTTTTGTCTTCCAGGGAAATTCTCAGCCTGTTTATAAGTTAATTTCATTTTTCTGTAACTACCTTGAAATCTCTGTAGATAAATCTCTGCATTTTCTTCTTACATACACAAGGCACTTTACTTTGTCTTTTGCTAATACATGTCAGACTCCCCCTAAAGAGTTAGAAGAAATGTCATGCAATATCATAAGACTCCAGAAAGATGGTTTTCCTGGTTCTTAATATACTTTTCAAAGTTAAGTTTCAGATGTATACATGTGAGTACTAGGAGATGTTTGTGTGTGTGTGTGTTTTGTGTGTGTGTGAGAGAGAGAGCACTAGGAGACCTATGTGAACATTTATATGTGTGTATGCTGGAAGATGTGTGTGTGTGTGTCTGTGTGTGTTGGGGTGAGATATGTATGAGTGTGAATGTTAGAAGATATATGTGTGTGTGAGTGCTGAGATGAATGACTGTGAGTGTTAGAAGGTGAGTGTGTGTGAGTGCTGCAAGATATGTGAGTATAAGTGTTAGAAGATGTGTGTATGAATGCTAGAGATATATGAGTGGGAGTGCTAGAAGATGTGTGTGTGTGTGTGCTAGAAATGTGAGTGTGAATGCTAATGTGTCTCTGTGAGAGAGTGCTAGAAGATATGTGCACGTGAGAGCTAGAAATGTATGAGTGTGAATACTAGAAGGTATGTTTGTGTGTGTGTGTGTGTGTGTGCTAGAGATATATATAGAGATATATATGATGCTAGAAGATGTATGAATGTGAGTGTTAAAAGGTGTGTGTGTGTGTTTGCGCGTGCACGAGATGTACGAGCATGAGAGCTAGAGACATATGAGAGCTGCTAGAGATGTATGGGGTGAATGTTAGAGGGGTGTGTGTGTGTGTGTGTGTGGTTAGAGGTGTGAGTGCTAGAAGATGTGTGCGTGAGAGTGCTGAAGATGTATGGGTGTGAGTGCTAAAGATGTGTGTGTGTGTGTGTGTGTGTGCGCATGTGCGCATGTGGCTAGAAGGTGAACGTGTGTGAGGCGAGAAGACGGGAAGCTTTCTTGCTGCATCCATCCTACCTTCTCCTCACCCGATCTGTATCATCCGTGTGGAAGAAGCTTATGAAAGTTTTCTCATCACAGCGGAAAGTTAAAGTTTGGCAGCTAGGAAACACCTTTACAGATTTATCAAGTAGGCTTTGCCACAGTAAGTTGAGATGGCACTTTCAGTTGAACAGCTCTGGTCGAGTAGCTGGCAGACAGCTTGGCTTCCTGGTTGAAATTCCACGCCAGTGACTTGGTGCTTATTTTCTTTTCTTTTTAGAACCCAAGTTCATCATGGATTCTCCCAGCATGTTGAGTAGCGCGCCTTGATTGTTCATGTTAAGGTTGTAATTCCACCCAAGGTTTATAGTGTCATCATAGAAACTAGATGGAATTACAGCCCTATGCACATTTTGGAAGACAACATTATTTATTAAAATACTTTATAACGTTAAATAATTTTGTAAATATCCCAGCACTTCATGGAACCAAGGAACATAACATAGGAGGTTCTCAGAAAATATTTGTTTATTTGATTGTCCTTATTTATATCTTTAAATGAACTGTGCTTTAAAAAAATATCTGCAAAGGCAATCTTAACTGTTTGTGGACCTAGACAAATGCAAACAAAACAAAACAAAATCCTTGCTTTAAGATGTTCTTAAGGAGTCCCTGTCTGGCTATATTATACAATGTACTTGTCTCTTGCCTAGAATATAATAGTGAGTGACTCTGGTGGCCACAGATCTTTATTTCAGGAAAGTCCACCCGGCACATTCTGAGTAAATGCTTTGTGTAAATAATCTCATTTGGGTGCAACCCTCAGAATGTCCATGTCGCACGCTGGTGAGGTGGACCTTTCTGAGGGGTATAATTATACAACCAGAAAAGTTGGCTGTGTGCTTGGAACATTGCATAAATGCCTTTTTTTTTTGGGGGTTGACGTAGGGTCTCTCGCTCTAGCCTAGGCTTACTTGGAATTCACTATGTAGTCTCAGGATGGCCTCGAACTCACATCGATCCTCCTACCTTTGCCTCCTGAGGGCTGGGATTAAAGGAGTGCACCACCACGCCCGGCTAGAACATTGTATAAATGCCTTTTTAGTGGTCCTCCTAGGGAAAAGTGCTGCCAGGGTTTCAGTGGTTCATGGTGGGTATTACTGCATTTGTAGTGATGTCTACCTGGCGCAGTTGCGGAGGGACTCTGTCAGAGGGAATGCTTTCTCTCATGGGGTGGGAAGTCCGCAGGGAGCCACTGTCTCCCTTTCTGCTGTGGTTACTGAAGTTTAGA
The DNA here is from genome assembly GCA_036365145.1 of Orientallactaga sibirica. Taxonomy (NCBI): domain Eukaryota; kingdom Metazoa; phylum Chordata; class Mammalia; order Rodentia; family Dipodidae; genus Orientallactaga; species Orientallactaga sibirica. The sequence continues at coordinate 1,642,251 of JAEOAD010001031.1, forward strand.
TTCCATTTTATGTTTTAGAGTGATTAAATGTAATCCCTATAAGAAGGTATTTTGCCTGTGGCATCATGCCCCACTTAAGTATCAAGAAACAGGGAGTCAATATGACTTGAGTAATTAATTTTGAATTTATACATTTTTTATGAATTTAAATGTTTATATGGAGGACTTTCCCAAAACTACAGAAACTTCAATTAAGGAAATTCTAAGTGAAGATGATATTTTAATTATCAGAAGTATTTTAAAAAATATGAAGTTATACTGATCTTAGAATTTACTTACTTGGAATTTTTTCCCCTAGAAATATTACAGTTTTAAGTTTGTATGTACAAGGGAGATGAATACATATATGTGCTGGTAGAACTAAAGTCAGTGCTTTCTGCCTTTAAAATAATTTATTGAAAAATAAAATAGCACCTTAAAATACCTTTTTTTGTGTGTGAACATGTGTGTGCATGCGTGTTTGTGTGTGCAAGCTGTCGCCTCTTGATACTGCAAAGCACTGTCAAACCCATGAATGATGGTTTGTATCTGGCTGTACGTGGGTGCTAGAGAATTGAACCCGGGCCAGCAGGTTTTACAAACAAGTACCTTTAATCACTGAGCCATTTCCCCAACCAAAATAACACCTTTTTGTGAATTAAATTTCTCCTCCAGAGCTTGCTAATACTTCAGCTTTTATGGCTTCAAGACCAAGTAATGAACGGTTGGTTCCTCTCAGCTCCCTGTTTTTTTCAGTGTCGATTCTAACTTCTTTTGTTTTTTATTACCTGTAAACATTTTATGTGAGGTATATAAATTAAGTTTAAGGTTAGCATCCTGATACGTGTGTGTGTGTGTGTGGGGGGGTAAATAATGTTTCCTTGTCAGATTGTAACAGGGAGTACCACTGTATTTTTATCTAAGACTTTGAAAGTGTTGATCTTGTGTGTGTGTGTGTGTGTGTGTGTGTGTGGCAGGAGTGCAGCAGCAGTATTGTGGATTTCTTTCAAAATGCATAAGTTGCCTCATGGTCTGTGGGTGCTATCTAAGGTGCCCTCGCCAATTACTCATCCCCATGCAGCTCCCCAGAAAGGGAAGACCCAGTATCTCATGTGAGCTCACTCTGTGGATGGAGGGTGGGTTGGAGGTGGGATAAGTGTCTTTTGTCAGAAGCCTTTGTAGTAGATGCTTAGTCAATGCGTGGTCAGTACTTCATTATCAGTATGCATTACAAATGAATGTGTGAATGATGCTAGTGGTCAAAGTGGGGTACTAGTCATGATAAAAACACACAGCCCAACTGGCCTAACAGTCAACACAGATGCTTTCCTGCATGAAAATCAGCAATTCCTGGAGCCAGAAGTTGAAGTAAGTGTGTGTGTGTGTGTGTGTGTGTGTGTGTGTGTGTGTACCTGTACATTTGCAGAAGCTAACAATATGTTAGTTCATTGATAAATTCCATCTTTTTTCTAAGGAAAATGTCACTCATTTGTACTTCTGACTTGTGTCCTATTACATCTCTGTTGCATTTAGATTATGAGGTGAATTCATGAAGAATCCTTAATTCTTAAAAAAAAAGAAAAAATACCCACTCCTAATTTAGGAAAGGAGATGGTTCACTTGCTAATAAGAGCCTAAAAATGTACAGGTTATATAACAGATTAAAGGGAATGGCTCAGAATACATTATCTCTATGGCAGAGATTAAGTGATGGGCGTTTCCCTAAGTGCTCACTAGTAAGAACAGGTGAAGAATGCTGTGTCCAGGCACACTGAGCCCTGGGCCAGGTCACAGGTCTGCCATTGAAAGGCTTTTGAAAAATAAGCTACATTTTCTGGGCTTTAAGAAAATGAGGAAAGTTGGGTTATACCTGTGGTTTTCGGCTGTGGCTTTAGATAGCTCGGGATCTCCCAACAGTCTGCTAAGTTAGCCAAGGGCTTATGCAGAGTGGGCTGGATACCTGGGAATAAATAAAGGCTGAGCATTTCTAAATCCAAAGCTCCAAAACATGAAATGCTACATTTCTTAGCGCTAACAGGATACCATAAGTGGAAAATTCCACTCCTGAATGGGACAAGTCACCTTCAAAGAACAGAAACACTGAAAATGTTTTCTCATGTTACTCTCAGGCCATTGCATACAAGGTACGCATGGAACATAAATGAAATTCATCTTCAGACTTGTGTCCTATCCCCAAGATATGATCATACAGACCATTCCAAAATCTGAAAAACATCCAAAGTAAAACACACTTCTGTTAACAACATTTTGAATAAAGGATCTTTAGCTTTTATTACAATAGGAAGCTATTTGTCAATCTTATGCACAGGACCACTGAGTCAGTCTGTAAGATCTCTTCTTAGTCTCACATTTCAGTAAACAACTAGGATAAGTAGTTTTTCGTCACTGGGAAACAATACAATAAGGAAATGAATCTCCCATAAGAATCCAGTACAGGGGCTGGAAGGATGGCTTAGCGGTTAAGGCATTTGCCTGAAAAGCCAAAGGACCCAGGTTCGATTCCCCAGGACCCACTTTAGCCAGATGCATAAGGGAGCACACCTGTCTGGAGTTTGTTTGCAGTGGCTGGAGGCCCTGGCATGCCCATTCTCTTTCCCTCTTTCTCTGTCAAATCAATCAATCAATCAATCAATCAATCAATATTAAAATATTTTTTTAAAAAAGAAAAGAATCCAGTGCAGAAAACTTTAAAATGAGAAAGGGCTTGATGGGTGTATTAATTGCTTTTTGTTGCTCGGAGAAAAGACCTGACCAGAGGACAACTATGGAAGGGAAAGGGTTGAGTTTGGCTGACATGTTCAGAGGGTAAACTCTATCATGGTGAGAAACATATGGCAGGCACGATCTGGAAGCCTGTGTCATAGCATCACACAGCCACGGAAGGAGAGAGAGAGACAGACAGAGAGAGAGAGACAGACAGACAGACAGATAGAGAGAGAGATGGTAAGAAGGACCAGGCTATAACACCTCAAGTCCTGCCCCCAATGACCCACTTTCTTCAACCAGCAAGGTTCCAACCACCTACAAATTCTAAATAGTTGGGGACCAAGTGTACAAACACATCAGCCTGTGGGGGGCATTTTACATTCAAACCTTCACAGTGGATTTAATCATCTTTAAGGGCTAATGCTTCCTTCTGTCAGAAAAGTCTGGATCTTTCCAAGGAGCAGAGATGAAAGTAGCCAAAAGCTGTTATTTCTGTCTACCATCGCCCTCCGACCCCCGCAAACCCTTGAAGAAATCTAGGAGATACAAATGTCAAAAGTCCCCAAAGTGTGTGTGTGTGTGGGGGGGTGACTCTAGATGGAGCTTCCCCTCACCTCCAGGCTGTGCTTGTTGGCTGGAGTTGTTGGCCCACAGCTTGCTTATGAACACACCAGATTAATGATGAAAAAAAGTGGCCATTTTCTGTCAGTATTCCAGACCAAAGGAGGGGCAAGAAGGTCCTGGAGCAGGACCCACGCTCGCTAGGTGCTGACAGCTCCTTGGCACTCCCCTGCTCAGTCTGGCTCCTGCTGCCCAGCACAGATCCATGACAGGGAGCAGAGGAAGAAAGGGAAGTTGTGGGCATCCTCAAGTGGTTATGCCCACGGTGGCAGGAGAACTGTTTGCCACACTGGTGAGTACTACTTACCAAGCGTGTTTATGCTAGAACTGGACTCGGGAATCCAGACAGAAAGAATACTGTCTGTGTTATGGCTCATGTGAAAGGTTTGTTTGTCCCAAGCCTAGATCAATCCTAGCAGCTTGTCTGTCTGTCCATCCGTCAGAAGCACTCTTAGGTACCCTACCTTCCTGCTCTCTGCCCCCTTTCCAAATCCCTGAAATATATAATCTCCAAAATACGGACTATAGACAACTCCTGTGTCTTTCTTTCTCTAATGAGGAGTGACACCTTTTTTTTTTTTTTTTTTTCTGAGCATCTTTGCTTTGTGGATACCAAGGAGGGCTGTAGGCCCAAAGTTCCTACAGGAAAGTCAACAGTTCAATAACCTTAAAGACACTGAAGCTGAGAAACTGCCCTCTTTTTCAACACCATGATGAGCGTTGGAAGGCCGTCAGCTGGGAAAATCTCAGAGCTGGCAACCGTCTTAGATGCTTCTGTGTCAGAGTAGGCCCATCCCTCCCTTCCTCTCCTTACCCTCCCTTCCTTCTTCTCTCCTGCTCTCCCTTTCCCTCCCTCCCATGTTCTCCCCTTCCTCTCCCTCTTTTTTTACTTCTTCCCTCTCCTTCTCTTATTCCCTCTCCCTTCTTCCTGTCTTCTTCCCCTCCCTCCTTTCCCTCCCTTCCCCTCTTGGCTCTTCTCCCCACATACCCTGTTCTAGTCTGAAGTGAGGGAAACTGCTACTTGCTGTAGCTAGAAGGTCCCCGGGCTGCTAGCTAGATTTCACATGGTAAATATGTGAGGAAGTGGTTGGTTGTAGTTTAAAGTCAGTCCACTTCAGGTGAGATTTTTTTTTGGGGAGGGCGTTGCAAATCATGCTTTTTCTCGAGTGTTTGGGAACGTGGGTCTCCTCAGCTTTTGCTTGCTTTTGGCCAGCCAGGCTCCTTGTGCCAGAGCAGCTGTGAGCCAGCTTGCTCTGAAGTTCCTCCTGACTCATGCTGGCAAGTTCTTAAAAGTAACTGTCATTTCAAGTTCAGCTAAAGTATATAACTCAACAAATAAATACATAAAAAAGTATATGAATAGAAGTAGGAAGGTGAGGATTAACAGACCGAAAAGTAGACGTCTTTGCCATGAAAAATACTATAAAATGCTCACGAGAAGGGTTTTGCTTACGGTTATTACTTGTTCAGTAAATGTGAAAACTTTGATCTCTTCCTGTTGGTTCATCGTTTCTTACTTCTCTGCTGTGTGGTTTTGACTCACCGAATCCTTGCAGATTTTTTTTTTTTTTTTTTGAAAAAAAAACTACATTTGTATTAGCCGTTTGTTTATCCTGGGAAGCATGTGTGAATGTTGCTCAAGGTCCTGAGGGAAGGAAAGAAAAAGAAATACTCTTTTCATAAGTTCCTTCTCTCTTTTCCTTCTGTAGGTGTATTCTTTGGGAAACCCTCAGATATGTAATGTACTGTTTTTATGATCTTGGGGATAAAAATGGAGATTCACAAAACGAAGGGCTTTTTCATGGCAGACTCAACACGGGCTGTGTTCCCAAGCAGATGTTGGCAGGCGCAGGAGGAGAACGGCCGCTCTCCCAGGCAGCTCTGGATTTGAGTCTGGTGCTCTGCCTTTCACTGGAGCCCGAGATCAAGGCACTTGCGGACATGGCAGCGATGGGCAAGGTGATGTGGACAGCTGGGTGATGGGAGGTGCTGGCTGCTCAGAGTACCTTTCACTTTCAGGGCATTACTCTGTTCAGAAAGTTCACATGCATGGTGTGAACTTGTATGTTTCCCCCAGCCACTTCTGTCGGCTGCCATAGATTTCACTTGGTGTCTGACAGTGTAGTTCTGCAAACTGCTCACTGGCGATCTCTGTTCTGTGTTTTGCCCACACCGTGGCCTCTCTAATACTCTGTGCATGTTCTTGGGAAGTTACGTAAGTGCAGTGACTCTAGTTTACCATACAGTATACTCAGTGACTAACGGCTTAATCACGACTTGAAAATATACAGACAGCTCAACCGCGGCCATGGATTCCCGGAGCTCTTTTCCCTCAGACAAGGCTGAGCTAATGGCAGGGATGAGGACGGAGGTGTGTGTGCAGCAGTGTCTTTGATGTCTTCCAGTGAGTGTGTCTCCCCACTTCCCAGCCTCAGTGCTCACCAATGGCGGGTCCCTTTTCATATGCACGAGGCAAGAGCACCACGTTGTTGCCTTCATTGGAGTTCCTTTAGGCGTGTGTTACACTTATTGCATTCTCCCTTTCCTCTACTACTAACTGGAAGAGCTTTGGAGAGATGGCCTGTCACGTGACTCCAAGTGTCACCCTACCCTGCACTGCTTCATCACAACTCTGGTCCGGTGTCCTGGATTCTGAGGTTAGAATTACAGCAGAGACCTCACAGTGGGGCTGCCTGACTTACTTTGTGGGCATTGGTGTGAGTGACTTAGTTTCCTGTCCTCCTGTTCTCAGCCCTGCCTTCTAGAATGTTGTGCTGAGAGTCAGGGTAGAGTCTGACCATAGTGGGGAGGAAGTGTACAGAGAAAGTATCCAGGTGACCCCCTGGACCACTGCCCTGAGGTGAGAAATAACACTTGTCATTGTCATATCTCCTTCCCTTTGGGATCTGATAGCCAGCCTCTATGTTCTGTGTCCCCTTGTCTCACTCTAACTTTACACTTACATAGCTGTCCATCTCTGAGCCAAACCACTAATTTAATTTTGTTGTTGTCGAAATCATTCATTAGCTTTCTCGTTTATAGAATAATTCCAACCATTTCTCTCTCTCTCTCTTTTTTTTTTTTTTTTTTTTTTTTTTTTCGAGGTAGGGTCTCACTCTAACTCAGGCTGACCTGGAATTCACTATGTAGTCTCAGGGTGGCCTTGAACTCACGCAATCCTCCTACCTCTGCCTCCCGAGTGCTGGGATTAAAGGCATGTGCCACCATGCCTGGCCTAATTCCAACCATTTCTTAAAAAACACATAAACAACAACAACAACAAAAGATGAATGATGGACTATCATGCCTCCGGAAATCATAAAAATGATTTGTTTCTTTAGGCACACATTGAGGTAGTTGTAAGGAAATAAATAAAAAAAGAGACCTTTGACACCTTTTGTGTCCCAAAGTCACAACAATAATACCCAGGTTTCTCTTCTAGGTGGTTAAGGCTGACAGGCTGCTTTAAAAATGGTTGTGATGATGGGCTGGACAGATGGTTTAGCGGTTAAGGCACCTGCCCACTAAGCCTAAGAACGCTGGTTCCAATCTCCAGGTCCCACGTTTAGGCAGATGCAAAGTGACGCAAGGGCGCAATGCCGCACTTGCCCACAAGGAGGCGCACGCATCTGGATTTCGTTTGCAGTGGCTGAGAGGCTGCTGTCATGCCTGTCTCTATCTGTCTTCCTCTCCCTATCTCTCTGTGTCTCTCTCCAAAATAAAAATAAATAAAAAGAATGGTTGTGATGAACATCTGTCACTTGCTCTAATTGCACTTTGATTTCACCCACTGGCATACAGGACAGTCACTAGCCTTCAGTGCTCCCTGCCATCTGTCACTCACTCCTCCACGTGGCAGCTCACCTCAAGCAAGCACCTGAACCGCCCTGGTTCCTTCTTCCCTATAAGGAGCTGGTGAATGAAAAACACATGGTCCTGTCTGTGTCTTAGTGTGTTTGTCTTCCAAGAGGCACATATGTTTCAGCAGAAGAAGATGAGAAATACTGTGCGTGAGAATTTATTTTGGAACCCAGAACACCCTGGATGAGCGAAGGAAAATAACGAAAAAGAACAAGTGGGAGGAAATGTTTGGGAAATGTTTGGGAGTGGGGATCCTTCCTTAGGGTCCCTGGAAGCTACGGGAATGGATGTAATTGTCCCATGACTGCCTGTCACTTTGTCCTCTACCTTTCCTCTCAGGCCACTTCCCAGGCTGTTGTTACTGCAAAGGCCAGGTGCAGTGCAGCAGCCTTCAATGCTTAGATTCCACACGTTCTAATAGAGCTTCACTCTGTGCGTGGGATGGAGGAGTCCAGGAAGAATATTCCAGCACAGTGAATAACTAAGAAAGGGAGGAAGGAGGTATGCTAGACTCTGGAAAAAATTTCTACTTACTGACTATGTCCCATCACTTAAATAAGAATAGTCAGATAAGGGGCTGGAGAGATGGCTTAACCGTTAAGGCGCCTGCCTGCAAAGCCTAAGAACACCAGTTTGATTCTCCAGGTCCCACCTTTAGCCAGATGCAAAAGTGATGCAAGGGCACAATGTCACACATGCGCACAAAGGGCGCACATGTCTGGAGTTCATTCACAGTGACTGAGAGGCTGCTGGCACGCCCTCTCTTTTTCTCTCAAATTAAAAATAAAATTAAAAAAATGGATAATATAGTGACTAGATTATAAACTTTTTTATGTTTTCACCTTTTGTCTGTGTGCTACAGATGCATGTGTATGGTGTGTACATGGGTGTGTGAGTTCCAGGTGTGCATGTTGAGGTCAGACTGCAGTTGTGAGGTGTTAGCCCTCACCTTCTATCTTGACAGGGTCTCTTTTGTTGTTTGCTGCTGAGAATTACAGACTAGCTGTCCCGTGAGCTTTAGAATTCTCCCATCTCTAGCTCCCATTGCTGTCGCTGTGTTGTGCCCAGCTTTATGTGGGCACTGGGGATCCAAACTCTGGTCAGCGGGCTTGTGGAGCAAGCCCCTTGAACTACTGAGCTATTTCTCTAGGCTCATCCCTTTTAAAGTTACTTTAAAAATGACTCTTCATTGCTTCAACATTATGAACTTGAAATGGGATGCTAAAATTCACTTGAATAGAATAATGATAAATATATTAATCTTCACTAACTTTTCAAAAAGCTTAATGCTGGCCTAGGGTTATAGATTAGAGGTAGCACATGTGAGGCCTTGGGTTTGGTCCACAGAAAGAAAGAAAGAAAGAAAGAAAGAAAGAAAGAAAGAAAGAAAGAAAGAAAGAAAGAAAGAAAGAAAGAAAGAGGGAGGAGGGAGGGAGGGAGGGAGGGAGGGAGGGAAAGCCTAACGCTGGGAAGAATAAAGCCATCCTTCACCTTTCTTCACTGAATTTTCCCACTTACCACTGGGGCCCTGATGCTCAGTTTAATAAAGAAGGATTTGCACGTCGGCCCATTCACACTTGGACTGCACTGGCTTCTTTTTCGCCTAGTCATTCTCAGACTTTAGGGTACATGGAAGTTGCCTAGTCTTATACAAAAAGTCACTTTTGCAGTATTTTATGAGAAAGCCCTGGAACTTTCAAAGTAGTTTTGGGCAACATTTGATGTTTTCAAACTTTATAGTTTAACTTAATCCCACATTAGGAAACAGGCTTCCTCTCTCCCTCCTTTTTGTTTTCCTTTCTTTGCTTCCATCCATCTTTCTTTCATTTTTTTTCTTTTCCTTCTTTTGCTCCTTAAATCCCTTCATTTTAGTAGATTTACTTGGGGGGATAGGCAGAGGCAGGTAGCGAGAAAATGGGCATGCTATGGCCTCTAGCCGCTGCACAAGAACTCCAGACACGTGCACCACCTTGTGCATCTGGCTTATGTGGGTCCTGGGGTTCAAACCTAGTCCTTAAGCTTTACAGTCAAATGCCTAATCCACTAAGCCATTTCTCCAGCCCAGTTCTGCTGTTCCTTTGCTACGCGTTCTCCCTATGGAGACTTGACTGACCTCATACTTGTGGCAATTCTCCTGCCTCTGATTCCAGAGTGCTCAAATTACCTGGGTGTGCCACCAAGCCCAGTTGATACAGTTTCATTTCCATTCAAATAAAAAAAAAATGCTAATGTGCTTGGATATTCAGATATCTTAGCAAAAATAATTAAAGTATTCTATAAAGATCTATATGTACCTATTCTAGGCTCTGTGTGATTTGAATATGAAAATATGTCCCCTATAGCTTGCCTCGGGGATTTTGTTTGTTTGTTTGTTACTCCAGGTAGGGTCTCACTCTGATCCAGGCTGACCTGGAAAATTAACTATGCAGTCTCAGGATGGCCTTGAACTCATGGCGATCCTCCTACTTCTGCCTCCTGAGTGCTGGGATTAAAGCCGTGCACCCACCATGCCTGGCTCCTTTTTTTTTTTTTTTTTTTTTGGTTTTTCGAGGTAGGGTTTCACTCCAGCTCAGGCTGACCTGGAAAGTCTCAGGGTGGCCTCGAACTCATGGTGATCCTCCTACCTCTGCCTCCCGAGTGCTGGGACTAAAGGTGTGCGCCACCACGCCCGGCTTTCCTTTTGTTTTTTTTTTTTTGAGGTAGGGTCTCACTGTAGTCCAGGCTGACTTGGGATTCACTATGGAGTCTCAGCCTGGCCTTGATCATAGTGATAGTACTATTACTGCCCCCAAAGTGCTGGGATTAAGGTGTGCTCCTTTACTGAGAAGTTCTCTAGCGGCCTACCAGAGGAAGTGTCCCTGGGGGGGCGAGTCTTTTGGACCAGGCCTAAGGTTGTGGAAAGAGCCAGTTGGAGCTCTGGTTGTTTGCTTGTGTTGGCTTCTCTCTCTCTCTCTCTCTCTCTCCCCTGTGGATGCTGAAGTGAGCCAACTTCCTCCAACACTGACAGTGTTTCCCCTGGACTCTGTAAGCCTGAAGTAAACCCTTTACTCCCGTAAGCTGCTTCAGGTTGGGTGGTTGTCCAGCAATGAGAAAATAACAGCAACAGGCTCCTACTCGCTTCTCCATCTCTGATTTCCAGTTTGGGCTGAGATAGAACAGCATCCAGGTGCTCTATGAGCACATCAAACCATTTCAAAGAAGAAAGCCACAGCTTTGGATTAACAGCCAATATACAAGAGAATGAAATGATAGTGAGTGGTACTGTAGAGTGCACAGCATCGGCAGAAAGTAGCTGAAATAAGATTCGCCTAAAAATGCATTCAGTAGTTGGTGAAAACAATATTGACAGAAACACATACTTTTTCTCTTAATCAAAGAAATGACACTAGATACCCAAGAACTCATGGAAGAGTGTAGGTGAGGATGCAGGGCGTAATTTACATATTGGCATTGTCCCTATTTCTCTTGTATGTTTCCATAGCAGAGGAAGGTACCTCCATGTTCTCTCCCCATGCCATCTGTCCGTCGATTTCGTTTCTACATCTCTGACTGACAAAATTAAAACAATTCAATTCCATTCCACAAAGGAAACTTTTTCCCTGCAGTCAAATGCTCTTCCACTGAGCTATATCCTCCTTTTTTTTTTTTTTCTCTTGTTAAAATTAAGTGGCAAAAGAAAGCTGCACCTGAAATTACTGTTTGAATTTATGGGAAAAGAGCATTTTTGGCTAGAGCAGTAGGTCTTTTGAAACAGTTTCTATTTGATAAAAGTCTGAAGAAAAAAAAATCTTGAATGCACCAAACACTTTCCAGACAACCGCTTAGTTTAAAAAAAAAAAAAATGGCACATTAAGGCTGGGGAGATGGCTTAGGGGGTTAAGGTGTTTTCCTGCAAAGCCTAAGGACCCTGGTTTGATTCTCTAGGACCCAGGTAAGCCAGATGCATAAGGTGGCGCATGTGTCTGAAGTTCGTTTGCAGTGGCTGGAGGCCCTGGCGCGCTCATTCTCTCCCTCTCTCTACCTCTTTCTCTCTCTCTCAAATAAATAAATAAAATATATTTTAAAAATGGCACAATAATTTTAAAGTCTGCGGTAAATACAGAGAAGTCAGTCGGGTGTGTGGATGGAGAACTGTAACAGGAAGTTTGAGCAGTGACACGTGACTGGCACCACTTGTCTGTTGCTTACATTCACAATTAGTCAGCTAGTGAAAAACAAATGCAGATGAGCATTTACCTGCTTTAGAGAGAATTAACAGCTGGAAAGGAGAAATGTTTATATCAAGTGTACATAAGGGGAGCTTTCAGCAGACAGCTGTCCAATGTATCAATGTGAATTAAGTGAGGTTCAAGGTACAATGAATGAGGGTCTGGGGACCAATCCTGGTAAACAGCTTCTGTATCCTTATCTCTTGGAGAAACTACTAGAAACCAAGGCAGACCTCAGGATGAATGCTCAGAGAGGAAACAAGGACGTGAGTTAAAGGCTGAAAATTCATTTCATCCACCTATTAAAAAGTCAAACGTGCCGGGTGTGGTGGCGCACGCCTTTAATCCCAGCACTCAGGAGGCAAAGGTAGGAGGACCATTGAGAGTTTGAAGCCACCCTGAGACTGCATAGTGAATTCCAGGTCAGCCTGGACCAGAGTGAGACCCTACCTCGAAAAACCAAAAGAAAGAAAGAAAAAAAAAAAAAACCCAAAAGTCAAACATGGCTGCATCTTTAATTTTAAGAAATCACATAGTTAAGCTTTATATGCCTCCCCTCCTCTTATCTAGAAGAGGTTTCCAAGTAGCACTGATTCTGGGAAGAGGGATTAGAAACTAGAAGGTTCTTCCCTCCGCAGAGTACACATAACGAATATCTGTGTTCTAGCTGGGATCTCTCTGCCTATGATCTGAGCTCACAGCTCCTCACCCCTCAGCATTTGGCCAGAGTCACCCTTGGTTCATGCCACATGGTTGGTTTACCTGTGCATCTCCGTAGGTTTGGCAAGCTCCTCTAAGGACAAGGATGGCTCTCCTGTTCCTCTTTATATTTTATATTTCCCATGGTGCTCTGCTTATGGCCTCTCAGGCATCATTCATTAGAACACAATTTAATGACATGTGTTTATGAAACTGCCATTATGAAGCCCACTACTTTTATGCTAGTTAAGAAAATAAAATTTCAACTTTATTAACCAATATGTGAAAAAAAAATAGGATAAAACCTCAGCTCTAAATGTTTGCCAAATATTATAAAGGGTGCAGTGAACATAGGAGAAAAGGATCATAGTGCTATTTTCAACCTTGGGATGGGATGAAAGGAGGATCATCACCAATGCTGGTGCAGCGCCTCCCTGAGTTGACTGAACAGTCCCGAGCAGAGGCCAAGCTTGTCGTGAGAGCTGGTAGGAGATGTTTCTAGCCAGAAACAGTCACACTGAAGTCCTCCCTTCACCACAACCACAGACATAACTCGTGAGTTGGGAATCAAGATAGAAACCCAACTCTATGTTCTTTTTATAGAAAAAAAGCATCTGTTCTGTCACTCACACAGTTTTCCTCTTTCATAGCCCTGCCATGCCCTTATCTATTTATTATGCTCACCACTAGATGGAAAGTGGAAGGGCAATATTTTATTCATACGCATCTTCTGGGCCGAAAGGAAGCAAGTGGCAAACAGTGAAAGAAAAACCAAAGTGTTTTGATGTCTCTAACAGCTAAAAGGATGTAGGAACGGCCTGCTGGAGTTGCTTTTCATGTACTGGTGCTGGTGGGCTTTGAATAAGGTGCTACTTTGTCCATTATTTATTTTTATTTTTTATTTTTTATTTATTTTTGGAGAGAGAGACAGAGAGAGAGAGACAGAGAGGGAGAGGGAGACAGATAGAGATGGGTGCGCCAGCAGTCTCTCAGCTGCTGTGAACGAAATCCAGATGCGTGTGCCCCCTTGTGGTCAAGTGCGGCATTGCGCCCTTGCCTCACTTTGCATCTGGCTAAACGTGGGACCTGGAGATTGGAACTGCTGGAGATTAGAACCAGCGTTCTTAGGCTTAGCAGGCAGGCGCCTTAGCCGCTAAGCCATCTCTCCAGCCCTTTGTCTATTATTTTTAACTAAGGATGTTGTATACCTGAGCTACTTAACAAGTAAAAAAAATATATAGTTAGAGAATCTTCTTCAATGGGACTTAAAACCTGGAGCTCGGTATGTCCATTTAATGGTTTTTTATTTTTTATTTTTTTATTTTTATTTTTCAAGGTAGGGTGTCTGTCTCAGCTGACCTGGAATTCACTATGTATTCTCAGGGTGGCCTCGAACTCATGGCAATCCTCCTACCTCTGCCTCCCAAGTGCTGGGATTAAAGGTGTGCGCACCCATGCCTGGCTTTTTCAACCAATTAGCAATAAGAAGCATGTGTAGGTTAAAATTTTCTTAGACATCTTCGTTAGTGTGCATTGTCATCAGATTGCACACTCACCCACACTTGCCAATATAATGTTAATGCATCATGTCTCACTGGGCTGGAGACATGGGCTTGCTGGTATTGCCCTAGTCTCAGTGGTATTGCCCACTGTAATGTAACATTTTTGAATTGAATAGTTTATTTATTTGTTTATTTGGTTTTTCGAGGTAGGGTCCCACTCTAGACCAGGCCTTAAATTCACTTAAATTCACTATGTAGACTCAGGATGGCATTGAACTCACAGCGATCCACCTACCTCTGCCTCCCAAGTGCTGGGATTAAAGGTGTGCACCACCATGCCCGGCTGAACTCAATAGGTTTACATCTGGAAGATATGGCTAATGACGTTCATGTTTCTTTTTTTCTCACACTCATTCTTGCCATCTTCTTCCCTAGCAGCCCAGTTTCACATCTGGAAGATTGAGCCCCCGAGAGCTCTCTGGTTTCTTTCCGCGTCATAGGTATGATAAAGTTGACTGGCACGAATGGCATTACATAAAGCTCTCTCTTCTCTCACTTGAATTGCAAAACATCTGAGTGACAAAGGGAGGAGAGTCTGTGATGAGTGTGCTTGCTTTGGCCTTTAGCTCTTCAGAGTCATGTCACATTATTTTCAAACTTTATGGGCCTATTGTGCCATTGAAGCAAAGCCTCTGAGAAAATGTGCAGTGATCATCTTGGCTCAAATGGTTGTGGCCATAGTTGACTGAGGGTTAATCTCCAAAGGGTGAAGAAAGGTGGTGTTAAAAAGACATTGGTGGGGCTGGAGAAATGGCTTAGTGGTGAAGGCATTTGCCTGCGAAGCTAAAGGATTCTGGTTCAATGGTTTGATTCTCCAGGACCCACGTAAGCCAGATGCACAAGGAGCACATGCATCTGGAGTTTGTTTGCAGGGGCTAGAGGCCCTGCATGCCCATTCTCTCTCTGCCTGCCTCTCTTCTATCTCTCTTTCTCTCTCTGCTTGCCAAAAAAAAAAAAAAAAAAAAAAAAGATATTGGTGGTGCAGGGTGTGGTGGCGCCTTAATCCCAGCACTCAGGAGACAGAGGTAGGAGGATCACCATGAAGTCGAGGCCACCCTGAGAATACAGAGTGAATTCCAGGTCAGCCTGGGCTAGAGTGAGACCCTGCCTCAAACCACTGTCCCCCACTCCCCCAAAAAAGACATTGGTGGGATGGAAACAGGGCTCAGCAGCTAAGGTGTTTGCCTGCAAAGCCTGATGACCTGAGTTTGATTTCCCAGTGCCCATGTAAAGCTGGATGCACAAAGTGGTGCATGCATCTGGAGTTTGCAGTGGCTAGAGGCCCTGGCACACCCATTCGGATTCTGTCTCTCTCTGCAAATAAATAAATAAATATTTTTTAATTTTTATTTTAAAAGTCATTGGTTACTTTGAGTTGCCAGGGATGTGGGCGAACATTCTTGGAGGAACATTTTGCAAAGACACTCATATATGTACCGCACCAGCCACTACCATCTAGACTGCCGAATTCCCACTGGGCTGTAGCTGTCCCGTAGATTAACTGTGTGCCTATGAACAGGACATGCAGCCTTGGAAACGGTCGTTTAGCTCAAGATTTCAGTGCAAACAGGAGGTCAGGTTGTTTCCATTTTCTCCTTTCCTGCTTTGTCATTTTGAAAGTGAAATTGAAAGCCCGAACAAATTCAGAACTACTTAAAATAGGAACCTTTAACATCTTTAGTCATTTTCTTGGAGAGAACTCGTGGGGGAAATGATCTGTTTCTCTCACAGGGCTCACTTCCTACTCCAGGACAGCGGTCACTTCCCAGCATCTGATTCCAAAACATCTGCTCTGCAGTCAGAGCCAGGCTTCCAGTCCATTCTCTGCCTGCTTGCTCTGTACTCTGCTGGCTTTCCAACTAAAAGGATTTTTACTAGTGATGTGTAGGTGGTAAAGCTGTAGCGAGCTGTAGAGTCTTTGGTAACAGTCGCGGAGTAAGTATTGCCCCCCTGTGGCTCTGGTGCCAGTGGGGTGGAGAGTAAGCTCATTGGAGGGGGTGGACTGAGGGTCACTGTCATAAAGCCATGCTCCTGTTGTCTGTGGCTGGAAAGAAGTGTAGTGGAGACACTTGGTTGGATTTTGACTTAGAGCTACTCTGAAATGCCACACATACAGAGTTCTCAGGAATCTCATGTGAATGAGGCTGGCTGTAACTGAAGAGTCTATGCAGTCCTTATATGTCCTTATGTACAATCTCAAATGCTCCCGAGTTTGAAGCTTTTTGAACACAAGCAGGGCACTGCAAGTAGAAACTCTCCTGGATCTTTGTTTCATGAGGAATTATTTGAGATCTTGTATAAAACGACCTTCGGCTATGTACATGAGATGTATATAAAAAACCAACACATTGTTATCTTTTCACTTGCATTTACAAATACCTGACTGTGTTGGTGCAAAGATGCCCAAATCTAAAATCTCCATACTCTAGAAGTGCTGTGGTTCCAAGCATTTCAGATATGAGATTCTTAGCTGCCAACCCAGGGAGAAACTTCTCTTTCTATGGGACTAAAGGGAAACCCCTGGTGAGCTGATGGGAGACCCCCAGGTGAGACAGCTGGCATGTGTCTTATACGGGTGAATATCAAGGAAGGTTCCTGGAGACATTTGTGGTGTTCACCCTTGGGAGATGGTATAGTGATGTTGACATGCAGTGAGTAGAGGCTGGCAGTGACCCCCACATCCTACAATGCACACAGCAGTCCTCCACACCTAAGTATTATCTGGTCATAAATATCACTAGTACTGAAGTTACGAAATCTTCTCTTCAATCCTTTTCCTACCCTCATGTCCAAGGCAATAAGCTGTCTGCCTTGCTAATAGATGAACTGCAGGATGGAGTGGAGAGAGGTGGAGAAGAGACGGTGGCATCA
The DNA here is from genome assembly GCA_036365145.1 of Orientallactaga sibirica. Taxonomy (NCBI): domain Eukaryota; kingdom Metazoa; phylum Chordata; class Mammalia; order Rodentia; family Dipodidae; genus Orientallactaga; species Orientallactaga sibirica. The sequence goes on from JAEOAD010001031.1 coordinate 1,658,779, forward strand.
CTGAGAAGTGACCTATTTGGACCATGTTCCATATGGAAATTTGGGATTCTGCTATAGTACATCTTGTATGATCAGAAAGTATGAGCTGCCGGGTCTTGTGTTTTCTGTCCGTTGCAATTTATAAAACAAAAACAAAACTCGGTGGCTTCAAATGACAAAATACTGACTTCGGTTCTGTAGGTCAGAAAGCCATGGCAGATATTAGCAAGCTAAATCAGGAAGGTAGAGGGAATCCATATCTGTTTCCGGGTCCTCTAGGCATGGCCCCTTCCTCCATTGCAAAGCCAGCAGTTTCTCTGTGCCCATCCTTCACAGTGACATGTTCCTCTGACACTTTCTTGATCCCCTTCTTCCACTTCCAAGCACCCTTGTGATTTTCTTAGGCCTAGGTTACTTCCCGGCTTTAGATCCTTAATGCAATCCCATCTGTAAACACTCGTGTGTCACAGAGGCTTTTCACGGCTTCTGGAGATTCGAGTGTGTACATCTTTCTTGAGGTCACCATTCTGTCCGTCTAGCCCAGTCTCCGAGGTATATAGCTCTTCCCTGTATCACATCTCCCTGACGTGAGTAGAATAACAGTTTTTAAAAGTCTCTTTCCAGTGTTTTAGAAGTATTTTTTTATAGTTAATGTGGTGTGACAAAGAAAACATTTGGAGGATGTCATAAAGTGATTGTTTAAATTGGCGAGAACACATGAGCAGCGGAGAAGGCAGGAGGGAAACAGGTGCCGAGGAAACCCGGAACAAGGGGCTCCAGAACTCGGATGGAAAGCTTAGCACTTATATGGGGTGAGGAGGTAGCTGGGTGAAAATTCAGATTCTTGGACTCCAAGAGCCTGATTAAGTAGGTCAAGGGTGGGGCCAAGTTTCTTTTTTCTTTTCTTAACATTCTTTTTTTTTTGTTGTTAGGGGGATAGGTTAAACCCAGGGCCCTGCATATGTTAAGCACAGACTGCCCCTGAGCCACATGCTCTCCCAGGAGGTTTGGGCTCCTGAGTGCCTTCCTAAGATGTATTTCCCCATGAAAGAGTTTTGGATCATTCTGGCTTTTGTTGAGTAGCAATAGCCACCTTTTTTTTTCATAATTTTTTTATTTTACAAAAGAGAGACAGAGAAATTGGCATGCCAGGGCCTCCAACCACTGCAATCGGACTCCAGACGTGTGCACATGTGTGAACTTGCATGCTTGCATCACCTTGTGTGTCTGGCTCGTGTGGGATCTAGAGAGTCAGACATAGGTCCTTAGGCTTCATAGCAAGTGCCTTAACTGCCAAGTCATCTCTCTAGCCCTGAACTGCCTTTTTTATTTTTTAAAATTTAAAAATGTATTTATTATTTGTTTGAGAGAGAGAGAGGAGGGAGAGAGAGAGAAAGAGAGAGAGAGAGAGAGAGAGAGAGAGGGAGAGAATGGGCATGCCAGGGCCTCCTGCCACTGCAAATGAACTCCAGATGCATGCGCCACCTTGTGCTTCAGGCTTACATGAGTCCTGGGGAATCGAACCTAGGTCCTTTGACTTTGCAGGTAAAGACCTTAACCACGAAGCCCCAGAAATGCCTTTTGATAAAGTGGTCTTAAGATGAAGTTGTTGCAGGGTATGATGCTAGAGTTAGGGCAAACAGACTTGTGCCCATGCTTTTGCTGATCTTAATGTCCTGGCAGTGTAGTTTGGGTTTTGGTAGATATGAACCCTTGTCATATTCAGTCATATTTATATAAAAACATACATGCTTTTTGACCCTTGATGGTTCTTTGCAACAGTGTCACTGTCTCTGTATTGTAACTCTTATTAATGTGAATAGGATTTTTGCTTATTTATGCTTAGTAATAACTAAACTCCGTTGGGGATGTTAAAAAGTGCCCCGGATCTCCCTTTAATCCATTAGAAACAGACTACTATCATTGTAGGTGTGTTTTGAAGCTTTGAAATAACACTTATAAACATTGTGACACACAGTAGTTGCTCAATAAATGTGCCACACAGTAGTTTAATAAATGTTACTTCTGGAAACAAATTGACTCATTCCATTTTGGGGACAGAACAGAGAGTTCAGAATTCTCTCCTTGTAGTCCCTAAATCTCCTCAGAGGCTCTCAGCATAGAAGGTTTCCTCTTCTGAAGTCCTTGGCCTTTCTGGACTTGTTCTCTGTGTTGGTTTTTGCACACATGCTCTCTTCCTGTATGGCCTATAAGCTTCTTGAGTGCACCATCCGTAGCACAGCCTCTTCCTGTCCACAAGGGCCTGGCAGAGCTCCTTGCCAGAGCATGTGTGCATGTGTGCTGGTGAACTGACTGACGTTGAGACGAAGAGGGCATCAGTTTATAACCTCAGATATGCTTTCTCACTTGTTCAAGGTTGAACTTTGAAAGGACTTTCATGAAAGCAAAATTGAGGATACTTACTGTACATTTTCTTAGTCACTATGATGTCATTCCATAAAAATTAGCCACAGTCAATTTATTTTAACCAGGATGGTTTGTAATTACAAATAGTAAGTTCCACGTGCCACCTCAAATTGAAATATAAAATTGAGTTGTTGGCATGTAGCTGTGATGAGCAGAAACAGTCATTACATATTACTCTATCAAATTCATATTCATATCTTGTCAGTTTATAGTGAGCCAGAAATTAAAAATAGCATTTGTTTCTGTTTTTATAACTGCCTAAAATTATTCCAAATCATTTTCTTTAGCTTGACTTTTAGTAGTGTTTAAATATATGGCCTTTCAAGCATAATGAAATATATCCATGCAGCTTGGCAATGCTTCATGGTACATACTTCTAGGATTTGTGTGTGTGTGTGTGTGTGTGTGTGTGTGTGTGTGTTGTCATGGGATCAACCCCCTTTCTGACTAATAATCATTTACATATCATCCACAGTTTTTGGCTTGGGGGTTATAGTTGTTCACAGTTACCTGTTAAGGATACATTCCACAAGCTCCAGGAGATGCAGATAGCACCACCTCTGATATATCCAAGTTTTTGATCCACATACATACATATGATACAGTTTAATTTATAAGTTAGGCACAGGAAGAAACTAAGAACTGTAATGAGTAATAGTGTGGCACAGTTATCATAATGTTTCTGACAAAAGCTGTGGGAGTGGCTCGCAGGACCTCTCATTGTACTGTGGGTCTTCGCAATCTCAGTGAATGAATGATCGCTTTCCTGCCTTGATGAAGTTGAGAACTTCACCGTTTTGCCCTATTGCTGTTTTCTCTTTGGCATGTTTGAAGCATCATTCCCCTGGCACCTGGATGGCACAAGACAACATGTCACCTAACTCCTCAGAACAGCAAGCAACTTAAAACGTAGGAATTGCTTATTTGGGGAATTTTCCATTTAATACTTTTGGATCATCATTGACCTTGAGTGGCTGGAACCATGGAAAATGAAACCTAAAGGGGGCACTGCAATACGGGGATCAAATCCCTGTGCGTTTAAAAAAAATGTGTCTCTGTGTGTGATTTGCATACATGCTAGGGTACATATGAATGGGTACACGTGTGTCCCTGTATATGGAATCATGAGGTCTATGTGAGGTGTCGTCTTCAGGTGCTCCCCATATTTTGAGACAGGGTCTTTGTTTGAACTTAGAGCTCACAAATTTGTCTAGAGCAGCTAGCTAGGAAACCCTAGGGATGCTCCTGTCTTTGCCTGTCCAGCATTGGGATTCCAGGTGTGTGCTGTATCTCACTTGTTCTATAGACGCTGGAGATGGGTCAGGTCCTTGTGCTTGCAAGGCAAGCACTTTACACACTGAGACAGCTCCCCAGTCTCCAGACCTGTGTTCTATAGAGCCAGTTTTGGTAGCATTTTGGAGAGCTGATTCAGGGCCATATGAATAGGCAGACATTTAGGAGGGAGGGAGGGCACAGTGGCTTTGGAGAGGCAGAGAAGAGGAAAGATTCCTTTGATAAAACCAGGCCAGCTCACTTGGGGGAATTACAAGGAGGCAGAGGAGGCGGCTGTGGGTGATTCTAGGTAGGATAACTGAGTGGTGTTTCTGTATGAGGAGCAGGCTTAATAGGGCCATAAAAGCCACAGACACCAGGGTTCTCTCACCAGCTGCCATTGTTCTGTTTAATTTTCTTGGCCTCTTCTTGCTTGGGAGTCATAGCCAGAGGCACCCTCAACTGGGCTGTTGTGGTCTGCGGTTCCAAGTGCTCAGGGGTGAGTAGAGTATGACAGTCCCACTGAGGTGAATTTGGGTAACAAAAAGGACAGTATTGATATAGAGCTGCCCCCAGGAGTCCCATGTGAACATCAATTGAATACCTTGTTGCTGGTCTCAGAAGTGACCTAGGATTGCTCACTTGGGATCCAAGAGTCATAGGAACGGTTTTGGTGCTCATCAGCCCTTTACTGATCAGTGACAATGACTCGGGAAAGGATCTTCCTTGGGTACAGCCCGCTCAGGGTTCTACTAGGATGGAAAAAGTGAACAGCATTTCACAAACTATAAAGATTTAACTGTTGCTCTGAGTAAATATTGAAAACATACTAAATGGCAACCCTCAGGAAGTATGACTAAGAAGTCAACTGAAGCCACACCTCTCCCCCCACCTTTGTGGTGGTTGAAAATTTCCAGCAACCATGATGTATGTTTTTTTTTTTTAAAAAAATGGTAAAATGAAGACATTAGGACTCAGGAAGGCAAATATTGTACATGATTCTGTGAGGGAGCTTCCAGATGGGAGGTGACCACTCTTGATGAAAGTGTCCCACAGTCATTAGATACGGGCCATCAGAGTGACTGTACTTTCTAAACATCTACACAGAAGTTTGATGTGTGCCACCATCTGATATCTGCCATGGCTTCTTTGCAAGTTCATAAGCCCTTAACTTACTCAGTTTGAGAGAAAGGAGGGTTTTGGAGGAGAATAAAATCACTCCTAAATTTGACATACTCCATCAGGGCTGTTAGCACTCAGTGTACATTCAACCATTTTATAAAAAAATATGTAGCATGATTTTCCAAAGAGCATTTATAAAGCCAAGAAAATGAGGTAGATGCTGACTTGTGTTTCCTATAGTTTGTGGTCCAAACAATAATATTCATTAAAAAGTTCCACGCTAGCCTGGCGTGGTGGTGCACGCCTTTAATCCCAGCCCTCAGGAGGCAGAGATAGGAGGATCGCCATGAGTTCAAGGCCACCCTGAGACTACATAGTGAATTCCAGGTCAGCCTGGGCCAGAGTGAGACCCTACCTCGAAAAACCAAAAAAAAAAAAAAAAAAAAAAAAAAAAAGTTCCACGCTAGAAGCCGGGTGTGGTGGCACACGCCTTGAATCCCAGCACTTGGGAGGCAGAAGCAGGAGGATCGTCTTGAGAGGATCGTCTTGAATTCAAGGTCACCCTGAGACTACATAGTGAATTCCAGGTCAGCCTGACCTAGGTTGAGACCCTACCTCGAAAAAAAAAAAAAGTTCCATGCTAGTTAGTGTCATTCCTGTGGAAAGTAAAAAACTCGAGCGAGACATCTACTGCAGGTAACAAGGCATTAAGGATAGTTGCGTATTTAGAATGGACAAGACATAAGCAGTAGATTGCTGGAGTAACCCCCAAGTCCATATTCCTTTTGCCAAGCTTCAGTACATTGTCCTATTTTGTTCTACCATTAGCGCATATTAGAAATTATTCTGCTTTGTGGGAATGTCATAAATAAGACATGAAATATCTACTGATACTGCTACATGGGATGCTGGTCTCTTGAGTTATAACTAAAACATCTAGATGAATTACACTACTGATCTCACTTAACCTTAGGACTGAAGGGATATATGTGTGTAGAATGTGTGGCACGTGTATGTGTAGTGTACACTCGTGTGTGTGTGTGTGTGTGCGTGCGCGTGCATGCAGAGGTCAGAGAAGACTGTTGGGCATCCTCTTCTCTCACTCTTCTGCCTTGTTTCCTTGAGGCAGAGTCTCTCACTAAGTCTGGAGCTGCGGTTTTTCGGTGAGATTGGCTGACCAAGGAATTCCAGTGATTATCCTGTGTCCACCTCAGGACTGGGGTCATAGATAAGCGTGGACACATGGGCTTTTTACTTGGGTGTGGAGATGGAACTCAGAGCCTCTCCAGGCCTCTCAGGCCCTCATGTCTCAGGCTGCAAGTGCCATTACCCACTGAGCTAGAAAGAAGCCCAAGGGGCTGGAGAGATTGCATAGTGGTTAAATACACGTGCTTGCAAAGCCTGACAGTCCTGGTTTGATTCCCCAGTATCCACATAAAACCAGATACACAAAGTGGTGCATGCATCTGGATTTTTTTTTTTTTTTGAGGCAAGCCCAAAAGACTGCCTTTTTACTGTGAGAGTGAATGAGAGATGGGGAGAGAGAGGGACAGAGTTAGAGAGAATTGGCATGCCAGGGCCTCCATACACTGCAATAGAACACCAGACACCCGTGCCCCTTGTGTGCATGTGCGACCTTGTGTACTTGCATCACTGTGTGTCTGGCTTACGTGGGACCTGGAGAGTTGAATGTAAGTCCTTAGGCTTCTCAGGCAAGCGCCTTAACTGTTAAGCCATCTCTCCAGCCGCATCTGGAATTTATTTGCAGTGACTAGAGGCCCTGGTATGCCCATTCTTTCTCTCTGCTTATAAATAAATAAAAGTATTTTAAAAAGAAAATCCACATAAAAGTAGGTCATTGTTGTTTTCTCATCTTCTTCCTCTTCCTCTGGCCCCTCATCCTCTGGCTTCTCCTCCTGTCTTAGCTCCTCCTGTGAATCTGGCTCCTCCATACCCTCTGGCCCCTCCTCCCTTTCCTCTGACTCTTCATCTGCTCACCCCTCCTCTTCCTCTTCTTTACAGAACATAGGACCTCACGCATGGTAAGGCACATGTTTTATCACTTACCTGCACTCAAGCCACCATGACTATATTCTTTGTACTCAGCCAATTCTCGAAAAAAGGGAGTAAGCATGGTACTTTGTGTTCAGTGCTGTGCAAAATCACACTATGAGAGATTGTCCAGAAATCTTCAAGAACAGTTCCAAAGATGAGACTCATGTAATACTAGGCAGAAAGTGCTCAGGTGAGGCCACGTTCATGGGTCCCTGCAGAGGCACTAGGAGAAAAGGGAGACATGGAGTAGATCTGGAAGGAAAATGTCTGGAGCTAGACTCTGAGCAGTAATGAAGAATAATCTAGAAGCCCGGCAGCATTCGGGAGGCCAAGGTAGGAGGATCTCCATGAGTTTGAGGCCACTCTGAGATTACAGAGTGAATTCCAGGTCAGCCTGGGCTAGAGTAAGACCTTACCTTGAAAAACCGAAAAATGAAAAACCAAAAAAAAAAAAAAAAAAAAATTAAAAAATAAGGATAATTTCGAAGCTATGCCGTGGGGTTTTAATGCTGTGGACTAGCAGGAGGAAAGCTGTCCAAGGAGAGAAAAAATGATGGACAAGGGGTCTGAGGTGAGTAGTGATCAGCCCTAAACAAGCTGAAAGGAAGGATACCTCTCGGTGACTGGCATCTTTGCTGACCCTCCTTTGTAAATGTGCTTTCAGAAGGAGAGATGCGGGGGTTGGAGAGATGGCTTAGCAGTTAAGGTGCTTGCCTGTGAAGCTTAAAGACCTGTGTTTGACTCTCCAGATCCCACATAAGCCAGATGCACCAAAGGGTGGCAAGTGCAAGGTCACACATGCCCACTAGGTGATGCAAGTGTCTGCAGTTCCATTGCAGTGGCTGAGGCCCTGGTGTGCCAATTCTTTCTCTCCCCCATTCTCTCTGAGAAATAAAGTAATAAGAATAAAAAAGAAGGGGAGATGGGGCCATGGCTGAAGTACCTTGAATCATGTTTATAGGGCATTATTGTCAGTGCACTACCCTCAGAACCTTGGGAGAATCAAAAGGTTTAACTTCACAGCCTCCAGCAGATGTGGCTTTTGATTGAGACTGCCCTTTCCAAGTGAAAACCAGTTAGCTTTGGAAGGCAAAAGAATGCACAGTGATCTACATATATTAGGGTGGGCTCTGAGCCAGCTCTCTCCAAGATGATCTCCTCCTCACTGTGAAAAAGGAAAATGAGGAGGATAGTTCATGATTTTGGAATGACTGCCAGAGAAGGCATCCGGTTAACTATTCATTGTTTAAGGAGAGGCCGCCTAGGACACTGGCGGCTCTGATGTCAGACCCATGAGTTTTGGAGAATGAACGTGTCACTTACTGTTTTTCAGTTCTTTGGTGAGTTATTTAGTGCATCTAGTTCTTCATTCATTAGAAAGAGGGTAATAAAGTGTGTACCACCTAGGACGGTTGTAAGGCTAAAGAGCCATGAAGTATGTTGCAACCATAATGCTGACACGTGATCTGTTAGTTATTACCTGTGTAGACTGTTACCCAGTGATGACGCACTCTGGGCACCTCACATGCTTTCTTTATGAACTCTTTTTTCTTTCTCTCTTTTTTCTTTTTCATTCTTGTTGGTTTATTTGAGATATGGTCTCATTTTAGCTCAGGCTGACCTGGAACTCACTGTAGCTCCAGGCTTGCTTCACTCACAGCAACCCTCCTGTCTCTGCCTCCCCAGTGCTGGGATTAAAGGCATGTGCCATTATGCACAGTATTTTTCTTTTATTTTTTAAAGAGTTTATTTATTTATGAGAGAGAGAGAGAGAGAGAATGAGAATGTGTGCACCAGAGCTTCTAGCCACTGCAAATGAACTCCATACTCATGGGCCACCTTGTGCATCTGGCTTACATGGGTTCTGGGGAATTGATCCTGGGTCCTTTGGTTTTGCAGGCAAACGCCTTAACTGTTAAGCCATTTCTCCAGCCCTTTTATTCTTTTCTTTTCTTTCTTTCTTTCTTTCTTTCTTTCTTTCTTTCTTTCTTTCTTTCTTTCTCTCTCTCTCTCTCTCTTTCTGTCTGTCTTTCTGTCTGTCTTTCTTTCTTTCTTTCTTTCTTTCTTTCTTTCTTTCTTTCTTTCTTTCTTTCTTTCTTTCTTTCTTTCTTTCTTTGTTGTGAGAAGGAGGGAATCTATGAACTGACTTTGGAAAGAGATCTTTCTCTTCAGTTTTAAGCCTTACGATATCACTAAAGCCTAGCGTTGAAGAAGGCGTCTGCTGAAGAAAACTGTAGCCTGCATGTTTGCCCAGACTCCTTCCTGCTAGGATGCCAGTGAGCAGGTGTTCTCTGCAGTGCTAGCTCCTTCCTCCTGCTCTCCCGATGTGCATCCTGGCTGTGGTCAGTGTGAGCAAATGGCCCTGGTGACCCCTAGGGAACTAACAGGCTTACAGAGGCCAAGGACTAGAAGTACACACTGGACGTGGTGCCTTTGCTGTTGGAAGGGTCTGTAGGGTTAAGAAGATGAGCCATGTCAATGGTTCTCTTTGAGAACATCCAAGGTGGGTTGCATAAGCCAAAACTACTTTCTGTAATAATAAGATCTTATCTACTTATTGCTTATTTATTCATTCCCCTTCTCTTAGGAGTGTATTCTGGAGTTTCTCCGAGCCTGTATGATGTCCAGTATCATTTTATAATGAAATCTGTCAAGTTTGCAACTGCATAATTCAGTGAACCAACCATTTTCCAAATGACCAATGCATTATATTATAAAATCCTGTCTGGTCAAAGATCGAACCACAATTCAAGATACAGCAATGAGTTTTAACATTAAAAAACTTCAAAGAATGTATTAGCATGTTTCACTAACCTTGAAGAAGCTTTCGTGGTGAAGCTTGGGTATAATGCACAAGAATGTCTTCAATTAGCTGTAGATGGAGACCAGACTTTCTTGAAATCTTTAGGCCAAACAACGTATGACAGCAAATTGAATTCAGACAAATGAGAATCTAACTTTTTTTTCACTTTTTCCCCCAAGTGTTTAAAACCAGAACCCAGGGCCTCATTTATGTAGGCAAGTGATCCATGTCTGAGCTACGTGAACATAACCATTTTCTACTAAGCCAAACATTGAAAAATTGATATAAATTCAATCAAATACCATTCTAACATCTTTGTTCTGAAAAAAATTATAATGACCTTTTATAAACATGCAAGTTCCATAACATACAGCTTTTAACTGGATTCAACTCCCAACACCAAAAAAGAAACAATAAATGTTTTAAAATTTGCTTTTTAATGCAGTGTGCACTCCATAACTTTTGGGAATATAAAGAGGTCTTCAGGTTACATGGCTTGCCTATCCTGAGCAGGGACTCAGGTTCAATTCCAATAACACACGTGTGTACACACACTCCACATGCAAGGATTTAAGATCACAGAGTTCAAACTTCTTGCCTAGGCTGGGCTGACTGGTTTGAATTTTGTAGCAGTAGCAGTAGCAGTAGTGGTAGAAAGTCCTGTTTTTATGGTAAGTTCCTTCAGTGTGTTCCCTAATCTTTTTCTCCCCATTTTAGCAAAGCAGATTGTTCCACACTGCACTATAGCATCCCATTGGGCTGGTGTATGATTCCTTTTCCCTTTCAGATACAGAAGTCATAGTTTTCAGATTATATAATTAAATATAATAACATTTATTATTTATTCAAATATATATATATATATATATATGTATATTTATATATTTGGAAGCAGAGAGAAAAAGTAAGGGAGAAGGAGAATGGATGTACCAGGGCCTCTAGCCACCGCAAACGCACATGCCATTTTGTGCATCTGTTTTTCCTGGGTACAGAGGAATTGAATCTGGGTCATTAGACTTTAAGTGCCTTCATCGCTGAGCCATCTTTAGAGCCCCTCAGCTATTTTTCTTTAAACCAGTATTTATTTGAAGACTATGGACATTTCCCAACTAACTTGATTGACTTTTTTTAAAATAAAAAAAAAGAAGTCACCCTTACCCCATCATAGTATACTGTTCTATTCTGTTGTTACTCTCCAAAGCTGTTTCTACTTACATTTTTAAACTCACATGCCCTGAAAATTTTTTAGACATTTTTGTGTGCTAATTAGTAGCATCTGCTCCTTATGTCATAAGACAAAGTAATTTCCTCCTTATACAAATTGTCCAAATTGCAGGTTAAGTGGTAGCAGCCTAGCTGCTTGAGCTTTTACTGCTATTTGATATTTTTAGATGGCAAAAAGGAAAAGGTGGTGATACGGCACATGCTTTTATAAAACACAGTCGCTTTTCGTAATAGAAAGATTTGTAAATGGCAATGGGTTCTATTCTTTTCATGACTTTTTCTCAGTTGTCTAATTTCCACTAGTGGTGAGTACAACCCTACTGTTAAAACCTCAGAAAAGTACACATGACATTTGTTCCTAGGTGTTGGAAGAGAATTGGTCGCAGGACCGCTGTAGATATCAGAAGCCCACGTTTCTTACATATGGCTAAAATGGCGTGGCTATTTGCATATAGCCTACGAACTTCCTTCCCTACGCTTCAGGTCATCTTTCGATTGTTTATAATACCTACTTCAATGGGAATGCTGTGTGATAGGTTAGGCTGTCTTGTCCCTGGAATAATGACATTGAGGAGTTCCTCACAGGTTCAGCATACACACAGATTCTTCCATCGCTGTTGGTGATCCTGTATTGGTTGAATCCATAGGTCCAGAGCGCAAGGATGTTGGACTGAATTCTGCCTGTGTGTCTAAAAAATGATGTTTCTAACTGCTACAACATGGGCATTATCCCACTGGGCAATGAGAATGCTACTCCCCTTAACCAGAAACAGTTTCTTCTTGCCACAATGCTGTTCTGAATTTGTATCTAGACAGAAGAATAGAGATAATTTCTCTTGCCTTCTCTTGCCTTCTGTATTTCACCTGTCTGTGTCAGGAAAACAATGGAGACATCTCAATTTATAATAACTAGAGGGACAATAGTCGTTGCTTTTTATATAACTCAAAGGCGTTAAACAAAGTTTGGTCTTTCTGGATCCTACTGAAAAATTTAGTGGTGTGTAAATCCTTAGTGGCTTTTCTATTGCCAACTGAAAATTGATTTTCTGTCATTATTTTGAAAACTCCTAACAAAGCACCGGCAGCATTTTATTTGGTATTTGTTCTTTTCTTTACCACTCAGTACTGAGGTCCCCCTTATCCATGTTTTTGTCCTTTGCAGTTTAAGATACAGTCAATAGGGAACCAAAAATATTAAATCAAAAAATGTATGAGTTTTCAATAGATTTTCTTATAGTGTGTTGTTTTAATTGTTCAATTACATTATTGGTTATTGCTTACCTCTAATTGTGCCTTATTCGTCGGTTAAAATTTAATTTAGGGGGCTGGAGAGATGGCTTAGCGGTTAAGGCGCCTGCCTGCTAAGCCTAAGAACCCGGTTCCAATCTCCAGGTCCCACGTTTAGCCAGATGCAGTGACGCGAGGCCGCAATGCCGCACTTGCCCACAAGGGGGCGCATGCATTTGGATTTCATTCACAGCTGCTGAGAGACTGCTGACGTGCCCATTCTCTGTCTTCCTCTCCCTCTCTCTTTGTCTCTCTCTCCAAAAATGAAAAAAAAAAATGTAATTTAGGTACTTATATGGAAGAAGAGACAGCTTGTGTAGGGCTCAGTACTTGCACGGTTTCAGACATACCCTGGGAGTCTTGCGATGTGGTCCCTGAAGATAAGCAGGACTTTTGTTGTTTCAATGAGAACTTTTACACGCATATGACGTTTAATCTATAGGAATGAATATTAGAACATTGCAAGCTGGGCGAAAAACTGTCTAATAGCTGAATCAGAGAAACTCAACCGGCAGAGATTGAAGAGCCAGGCTAAGGGTTCCCTTCCATAGCAAGCAGCCTCCTCTGTGTTCCTTGACAAGTATAGATGGCCTGCTTCCCTTCGGGATGTCCAAGTCAGAACTGAGGAGGTCTGCGGAAGGGTTCTAGACGCACACAGCCCAGCACTTGTGTCAGTGACGTGTTGCCAGCATTTTCTGCAGTGAGAAGTCCAACTTTGAGCATGTGCATTCTGAGAAGGAGATAAGACTATTTTCTGTCTTCCAGGACCCTGGTGCAAAGCTCCACTGCCTCCCCAGACAGCACCATAAATAAGCTTAGGACTGAGTGTTCAAACACATCAGCCTTGGGAGACATTTCACATTCAAACCATAATACCCCACCTTGAAAACGACATGCCTTTGCTTTTGCTGTGCTCCATTTAAAGGAGAACGTCACGAAATCTATGTACACTTGCGGGATAGAATGTCACCACGCTATGAATGTCAAGAGGTGGATTTCTGAGGACCCCTTCATGGCTGCCTGTGATGGTAGCTGTGCTGGGACTTCCATCTCCCATCCTCACGGCTGTGTAAATTGTAAATGGATCTATCATCTGTCTCTGACCCCTGCTTCTCCCCCATCTCACTGACTGCTAGCCCCATTCCTGGAGATGACTGTGTCACAAACGTGGAAGAATTCCTGCCCCTTTTCTTCCTCTGACACAACTTGTCAGACTGACTTTGGAAAACAAATCTGAAACTTTACCAGTTTTGAATGCAGGCCTGTATGTGCTAGGCCAATGTGCTGCCACTGAGTTACCGCCCCAGCACTTTCTTTTTTTTGTAGTTTCAGTTTGTGACAGGGGCTCATTAAGTTGCCAAGGCAGTCCTCCTGTCTCAGCTTCTTGAGTAGCTGGAAAGACAGGCCTGGCTCTCCCCTGGGTCTTGGTGGTAGCCTGAGTGGCTCTGGTTTCAGTTTTGTCCTTTTGTGTCTGCTCTTTGTGCAGGACAAATGACCCCTAAAACATAACACGAGTCTTGATACCACTCCATTCAAAAGTCTCTAGTGTCTTCCCACTTAAAGTCAATGATGCTTTATGAGGGCTTTTATGTTCATAAAATTATTCATCTGTATTTTATCTTATAAAATGTATGAATATCATGTATATATGTGTATATATATATGCATATGCTTGCCTGGTTAGTAGTTAAAACTAGAATTCAATTACTTTATTTTATTGTTTGAAACAAGGTTTCACTATGTAGCCTACACTCATGATCCTCCTGCCTCACTCTCCCAAGAACTAGGACTATAGGCATGTGCTAGCTTTAGAATCAGTCTTCTGTTAGGTATAAGACAAAGGTCTGGCTCTTTCCAAATTAAAAGCCTATTTTCCAGTGGCATTTATTGAATGAAAAACCCATTCTCAACTGAAGGGTATCCTGCCATGCATCTGTGACTCCTCCTGTGCAGAGTGTCTAATTGTTAATTTGTAGAATAAAGGTGCAGCTAATAGATCAAATAGATCATAGAAGACATCGTTGTGCTTGTGGAGACTTTATTCGAATTGGAATATTTAAACATATGTAACAATAACTTGAATTATAATTGGGAATTAATTACAATGAATATTTATGTAATTTCCTTTATTTGATATATTAGGAAGGAATTATGCTTAGGAAGTACTAACTTATGTTGTAAAATCCGTTGAGGGGCTGGGGAGATGGATCAAAGGATAAGACCCTTGCCTGCAAAGACCTGGGTTTGATTCCCCAGGACCCACGTAAAGTCAGATGCACAAAAGGGCACAAGCATTTAGAGTTCATTTGCATCAGCTGGAGGCCCTGGCTTGCCCATTCTCATTCATTCATTCTCTCTCTTCCCCCTTTCTGTTTCTCTCTGCTTTGCAAATAAGTAAGTAAAAATAGTTTTTTTATTGACAACTTCTATACTTACATATAAAAAATGCATTTTTCCCTCCCCTCCCCCATTCCCCTTTAGAACTCCAATCCCCTCCCTCTCTCCATTAGTCTCTCTTTTAATTTGATGTCATCATCTTTTTCTTCTATTTTTGGGGGTCTTGCAAAGGTATTGCTAGGCACTGTAAGGTCATGGATATCGAGGCCAATTTCTGTATGGACAGTTGCATTGTAAGGAGTCATACCCTTCCTTTGGCTCTTCCATTCTATCCGCCCCCTCTTCTGCAATGGGCCCTGAGCCTTGGAGGGTGTGATAGAGATGTTTCAGTGCTGGACACTCCTCATCCCTTCTTATCAGCACTATGTTGCCTTTTGGGTCATCCCAGTGGTCATCTCCATCTGAAAAGAGAAGCTTCTCTAACCAGAAGGAAGGTCATGAGCCTTAGGGCTATAAAGTCTGCTCTTGTCTGGCTAAATGTATATATTATTCCCACCAAGCTGCCCTGAAAGCACTACACCTAATGTTCATGTTCACATATTAACGCTACTCTCACTTCTAGTTATTGAGCTATGAAAGTGAGCCTGGCAGCCCAGTCTTAACAGCTGCAAGGTTGCTGTTCTAAGTGTGTGACTTATGTAACATACTGCATTTTGTTGCTCATAACTGCCCAGAAAATTCCCACCAAAATTCCTATAAACTCTGACAACATGTGTGGATACCCTTGGGAGTACAATCAGTTTGTGTAGGGCCACCAGTCACATATGCAATCATGCCTGCCAGAGTTCCAGGCCCTGGCTCATTCTTCTCATTTTAGATGCCCTGGCTTTATTATTTTGTTATTGTTTGTTTGATTGTGACACATGGTCTCTTGTTTCCCAGTCTGGCCTCAAACTCACTGTGTAACAAAGAAGGAACTTGAACTTCTGATCCTCCTGCATCCATATCCCTAGTGCTTGGATTCCAAGCATGCACAATTATGCTCAGTTTATGTGCTGCGAAGGTTGACCCCAAACCACTCTACCAACTGAACCACATGCCTAGTCCTTTGCTTTGTATGTATGATAACCTCAACAGACAGTCAATGCCACACAGGCCAAAAGATTAAAGTCCAGCCAGCTTTGTTAGCTATTAGCAGAATTGGTGAAGGGTTTGCTGAACAGAGGGAGCATATTGTATTTCTTTCTGTTAGAGCTGGGGAAGCAATTCAGTAGAAGACTGTTTGCCTATCAAGCACACTGGCATAGCACTTTCCTGGCACCTCTAGCATTGCAAAATAAAGAACTCATGTTCTCTTTCTCCCCTCCCCCTAGGTGTATGTGTGTATGTTCACATGTTTGGAGATCAGAAGACAACTTTGGCCTATTCATGCTCTCCTTCTACCTTGTTTGCTATAGGTTCTCTCTCTCTCTCTCTCTCTTTTATTTGCAAGCAGAGAGAGAGAGAAAGAAAGGAGACAGACAGAGAGAGAATGGGCACTCAGGGCATCCAGCCGCTGCAATCCAACTCCAGATGCATGTGCCCCCTTGTGCATCTGGCTTACATGGGTTCTGGGGAATCAAACCTGGGTCCTTTGGCTTCACAGGCAAATGCCTTAACCACTAAGCCATTTCTCCAGCCCTGGTTCTCTTCTTTTTATTGTCACTGGAAAGGCCAGACTAGCTGGCCCTGTGAACCGTGGGCTTCTCCTGACTCTGCTTCCCGCTGCCTTGGGAGTGATGGGATTACACACACACACATGCACCACTTTTGCATCCTGCGCTATGTGGATACTTAGCATCCGAGTTCTAGTTGGCAGGCTTACGGAGCAAGTGCCTTTACATCACCGCACCATGTCCCCAGCCTATACGACTCTTTTCGTCCTTTGTGGATACAGTGCTGGGATGAAACCCAGGGGCTCTGACATGCTGTAAATATGCATGTGACCACTGAGCTACATCCCAGCAATGGCTTATTTTTTGCTTAAAAAGGCACATGTAGAATTTTCAGTGGCTTTCTTTTTGTTTCATTTTGTTTCTTCCTTTTTTTTTTTTTTTTTTTTTTTTTTAAGGTTCAGAAAGATTTTATTATAGCTTTAGGAAAAAAGACAAGGGGGCTTAAACCTAGAACATAAGAGAAGGAAGCAAGGTGGAGCTCTTGCCCAGGGAGGCAAGAGGGGGTTTGAGAAGCCCAACTCAAGACTCAGATCTGGGATTTTCATGGGGAGTGGCTATGTGAGGAAGACCTGGTCAGCAGGTTGCTATGGACAGAGACCAGATTGTACAGTTTTGCCAGTAATCTTAGGTAGGGATCAGAGTTTCTGTCCTTTAGGAAGGGTATAAGCTTAATCTATAGATCTTTCCTGGAAGATGTAACAGCGAGGTTTCTGCAAGCTTAGTGACATTTCCTGCTTTTAGTCAAGGAATAAAAAAACATTCACTTTTAGAGTTCTGTTATCCTTACTGCCTAGCCAATGTCTGTCTCTTATCAGTTGTATAGGTCTGTCACTGCTGGTTGGTTTTTAAAAAATTTTTTTATTATTGTATTTATTTTTGGAGAGAGACACAGAGAAAGAGAGAGACAGACAGACAGAGGGAGAGGGAGACAGAGATTGGAGCGCCAGCAGTCTCTCAGCTGCTGTGAACGAAATCCAGATGTGTGCGCCCCCTTGTGGTCAAGTCCGGCCTTGCGCCCTTGCATCACTTTGCATCTGGCTAAACGTGGGACCTGGAGATTGGAACCAGCGTTCTTAAGCTTAGCAGGCAGGTGCCTTAACCACTAGGCCATCTCTCCAGCCCTGCTGGTTGGTTTTTGAGGCAATGTTTTGCTCTGTGGCTCTGGTGAGCCTAGGACTCTGTAGCTAAGGAAGATCTCAAAGTTGCAGCAATCCTTCTGCCTCATCCTCGGAAGTGATTGCTGAGATTACAGACGGGTGTCACCATGCCCAGCTAGTGGTTTGTTTTTGATAAGAATTGTCCCATGCCTCTTGCAGTGTGTAGTGCTTGGCTACAAATCACAAAACGAATCACTTCCAACTCCACATCGACAAACCTACCCACATTTACAGGGATAAGTAAAAAAGGAAGTTCCTGTTTTTGGATGGTCTCTCTCTCTCTCTGTCTCTAGATAGCATCAGCCCTGCTTTGCTAGGCACTGGGGATTGGCAGCCAGTGAAGGCTTTGAGGTGTCTGTAGTCATTCTGCTCCTCCAAGATAGATCTTGCCCCATGATGGGTGACAAGAATGCAGTCTGGAAGAGATAGCTTCCTTTACAGCAAAACTAATCTGAACAAGAAGAAGGCTCCCAATAGAAGGCTGGGCTACTGCTGAGCCTTTTGATTTAAAATCGCGTTACGTAACACGTAGTGATTTTAGTGTCCATTAAAAGTGAAAGCGGCTAGAGCTGGGGAGGTGGCTCAGTCACATCAGCGCTTGCTACGCAAACAGGAGGACTTGAGTTTGGATTCCTCAAACCCATGTAAAGGCCGGTGGGTATGGCCCCCGGCCTGTAATCCCAGTACACAGGAGGTTGAAACAGGAATCTCCAAGGAAAGTGGCTTGATAGACTGGCAGACTGAGGTCTGCGTTTAAGCAGGAGACCCTGTTGGTTGGGGTAGACACACATGCTGCATATATGTGCATGCATATACATGTGCCCACATACACAAACACCAAGTTAAAAAAAAATAAAGAGGGCGCTATAGAGGTAGCTCAGTGGGTAAAGGGCTTGCCAAGCAAATACGAGGTCTGAGTTCACTCTCTATAAAATGCTGGGCATGGTGGGGCTCTTTGTAATTCCAGAGCTGGGCAGGTGGAAATAGGGGATGCCTGGGGCATGTTGGCTAGTTAGTCTAGCCTAATTGGAATTGCTGAGGTCCAAGCCAGTGAGAAACCCTGTCTCGAAAAGAGAGTAAGGGGCTGGAGAGATGGCTTAGTAGTTAAGCACTTGCCTGTGAAGCTTAAGGACCCTGGTTCGAGGCTCCATCCCCTAGTACACATGTAAGCCAGATGCACAAGATGGTGCATGCATCTACAGTTTGTTTGCAGTGGCTGGAGGCCCTGGTGCACCCATTCTCTCTCTCTCTCTCTCTGTCTCTCTCTCTGTCTCTCTGCCTCTTTCTCTCTCTGCCTATCTGTCACTGTCAAATAAATAAATAAAAAGAGAATTAGGATATTTCTAAGGATGACATTGGAACTTTTCCTCTGCCACCAACATGAATATATGTACATGTGCATCTCCACAGTGCATCCACACACACATGAACACATATGTATGCACACATACATGGACACACACACACAAAAAACCCAAAGGGAACCAAGGATGGTGGTCCATGCCTATAATCCTAACACATAGGAAGTAGAGGAGGCGACATAGGGAGACTAAGGCCATCCTGTCTACAAAGCAAGGCTGTGTCTCAAAATAAGATAAAATAAAATTTGAAAGACTCAGCATAAGTGATGGATCTCAGTTCAACCCAGAGTCTCATCAGAATACTCATTCACTTGTTCTGTTCCTCTAAGAGCTGTGCAGCCTTCCCTGGGCCAGCAGATTCATTTGCAGAAGCTAAATAAGATGACAAAGACCTCTTCTGATTCCAAAATACCCAGGTGTAAAGTTGGTAACAACTAAGCGAAATTCAAGAAGAGAAAAAAGAAATTGATGCCAGTAACATGCGGTGAGACTTCCACAGGCTTCTCTCCTTAGCCTGGCTGCAGACCTCCCCTTCTCTCCACACTCTTGAATTACCACGCTCCCTACTGTTAAGCATTTGAATGGGAGCTGACTTGCAGTTCATGAAAACAACTCAGAAGACTAATAGAATCCTTACAAACTTCACTTTCTCTGAGTAGCCACAGTATCCAGAAAATTAAAAAAAAAAAAGTCATTGAATTTTTTTTCTTTTTTTGGTTACTTACTTTTCCAACTAGATTGAGTGTCCCATACCATTGAACCCAGCTCACTGATTTAATTTTTTTGTTTATTTATTTATTTATTTGAGAGTGACAGAGAGAGAAAGAGGGAGACAGAGAGAGAGAGAATGGGCACGCCAGGGCCTCCAGCCACTGCAAACGAACTCCAGATGCATGTGCCCCCTTGTGCAACTGGCTTATGTAGGTACTGGGGAATTGAGCCTCGAACCGGGGGTCCCTAGGCTTCACAGGCAAGTGCTTAATCACTAAGCCATCTCTCTAGCCACTAGCTCACTGATTTAAATAGGAACCAACACTCACATACATTTAACCACAGATACTCACCTCCCCCAAAAGTCCTTTAAGAAAACATTGACGGGCTGGAGAGATGGCTTAGCGGTTAAGCGCTTGCCTGTGAAGCCTAAGGACCCCCGTTCAAGGCTCGATTCTCCAGGACCCACGTAAGCCAGATGGACAAGGGGGCGCACGCATCTGGAGTTCGTTTGCAGTGGCTGGAGGCCCTGGCGCGCCTATTCTCTCTCTCTCTACCTGCCTATTTCTGTATCTCTCTCTCTCAAATAAATAAAATATTAAAAAAAAAAAAAGAAAACATTGACTTTTCTATAAAGGGCGATCTTGAGAAGTGTTTCAAAGAGCTAATTGTCTGCACTGTGACTCGTCTAGCAAGTTTGGCATCTCTTACAAGTGGGTCACATGAATAATTATCACACTGGGACCATATGACATTTGTAGAGAGCCTAGAATTATAACTATTGTTACTGGACATCTAGGTTCATGATTACGGCCTCAGTTTCTCTGTGTTCTAGAGAAATGAAATAGAAATAGGTAAAGGAAAGGGTATTTATTTATAGTTTGGCTAATTGGGGCCAGGGAAAGTCCAATTTCCTCTTTGATGTGCCCATGGTCATTTTACAGCTTACAGAAATCCCTGAGACAAAGACTAGATAGATCATAGGGAAATTAAGCTGTGAGACAAGTCAGGGGTCCTTTCACTAGGGGAGGCAGAACCGGGCTCTTGGTGGTGCCTCCACTCTGTTGCAGAGACAAGTTTTTTTTTTTCTTCTTCTTTATTTATTTGCAAGCAGAGCGAGAGATAGAAGAGAGGCAGACAGAGAGAGGATGGGCACACCAGGGCCTCCAGCCACTGCAAATGAACTCCAGATGCATGTGCTTCTTGTGCATCTGGCTTATGTGGGTCCTGGAGAATTGAACCGGCACCCTTTGGCTTTGCAGGCAAACGTCTTAACCGCTAATCCATTTCTCCAGCCCCAGAGACAAGCTTTTATTTAAGCCCCAAAGTAAATGGGGTCTTTAAAATCAGTCTGTCTCCCTTCCCTTCCCTTCCCTTCCCTTCCCTTCCCTTCCCTTCCCTTCCCTTCCCTTCCCTTCCCCTTCCCCCCCTTCCCCCTTCCCCCCTCCCCCCCCCCCCCCCCCCCCCTCCCCTCCCCTCCCCTCCCCCCTCCCTCCCCTCCCCTTCCCCCCTCTTCTCTTCTCCTCCCTCTCTTCTCTTCTCTTCTTTTCTTTCTTCTTCTTTTTCTTCCTTATCGTCAGCATCTTTTCCCACCTGTGATTCTCAGCAGGGGATCAGTGTTATGGTAGGATGTGGCCACCATACTCAAAAGTGGAAGGCAGCCTTCCAATGGGCTTTCAAAATAAACAGGGAAGAGCTTGTAAAAGGTTATACAAGGATGCAGATGTCTTCTGAAGACTGCTTTCAAGCTCTCAAAAGGCCATTGTGAAAAAACAAAACAAAACAAAACCAAAAAAACCAAACAACAATAACAAAAAATAGGGTGGGTGTGACCAAGAATCAAGAATCCCGAAGCACAGCCTGTGACAAGCAAGTCCGGAAGGCTGCCAAGGCAGAAGCCTTTCCAGAATGACCTGGTCACAGGCAGGAGGTCCTAACATACAGGCTTCTTCAGCTGCTCCGAGTGGGGTGGCGAGGCGTGCAAATCTTTGCCATTCATTTTATGGCCAGTGTGCAAAGTAACTATAGCTTTCCATTTGGGGAGGAAAAGAGGTGCACCACGTTTGTCTAGAGGCAGACTGGGGAAGCCCACCAATTACTTATTTGTAATGAAGAATGGAAATTTCTTCTCTCTTACATGCACTGGCTTTTCTCTTTCTTTCTTTCTTTCTTTCTTTCTTTCTTTCTTTCTTTCTTTCTTTCTTTCTTTCTTTCTTTCTTTCTTGCTGCTATTGTTCTATTTTTGTTTTGTCCTACCAGCCTTATATTAAAAAAATTTAAAGCCAGGTGTGGTAGCACACACCTTTAATCCCAGCACTCGGGAGGCAGAGGTAGCAGGATCGCCATGAGTTCGAGGCCACCCTGAGACTACATAGTGAATTCCAGTTCAGCCTGGGCTAGAGTGAGACCCTACGTCGAAAAACCAAAATAAATAAATAAAAATAAATAAATAAATAAATAAATAAATAAATAATTTGTTCATTCTCTCTCTCTCTCTCTCTCTCTCTTTCTTTCTCTGTCTCTCAGACAGGGTATCCTAACATAGGCTGTGTAGCCAAGACCAACCTTGAACTGGTCCAGAGTGCTGGCATTCCAGGCATGGCCCGCCCCCCCCCCCATTTTCCCCCCCTGCAATCTGAGTTTTTAATGGGTGTGAGATGAATGATGGGAATGAGAAGAAGTTTTTTTTTTTTTTTTTTTTTTCTTGAAGCAAAACTTTCTCCATTGTCTGTCCTTGACACCTGGAAAGCCATACATAGTCTTTAATCATTCAAGCCTAATGAAATGAATCCTCTACTTCCTTTATTCATTTGGTAAAATGCAAATTTTGCAAGCACATTTCTACTGGGTCATAAGCTTATCTTAAGTGTGCACGATCTATCTTGGCATGGATATTCTCTTTCTCTCCTTCTCTGTTGTTTTAGGTCATCATGTCGGTAAGATGTAAGATGTACGAAGGCTTCACTGGGGTGTCTAACATGCCTGCTTGAGGTTATGAGCTCTACATGCGAGGAAGCCAGGGACTTCCCCCGCAGATCCTCTCACTGCTTGAGGTGGCGTTTCTCATTCTGACTTGATGCCTTGTCCTTTTTCTCTGTAGCACTCTGAGCCTGTGACCGTGTCTCTGAAGCCTCACAGAGTGCGCTTGCAAGACAGGACCCCCGGCTTGCACTAGAAAGCTGGCAACACCAGTGGTTTGGGGTAAGTTATGTGATGGAGTTGGCATTTTGTCATTTTAAATTTCACGTGGTAATGTTTATTTAGTGTTCCAGAATGTCTTACTGAATATGATGTGTGGCTATTTGTTTCTACAGCTCAAGCTACAAAATGTTAATGCAAACGTTTTAATGACAAGGAGCCAGCAAAGTAGCCAAATGCACTTAGGATGTTCATTTCTGAAATTATGGGATTATAAGACCGAACAACGATGCCTTTGCCATGAAGAAAAGCAAAGCAAAAAAAAAAGTCAAAAAATTCAAAAACTGCCTTTGACAAAACACACACACACACACACACAAATGTCCCAGCAGCTATAGAAACAAGCAGTGAATAAGTGGTGTCTTCCATATATTCCGTTTTTGCTGAAGGCATAGGTAATTATTCCGTCCCATGAGCAGGGAGCCACGTGACGATGCTCTTGTTAATCAGCCTTAGGGTGGACAAGACGCAAGTCACTGAGCTTTTCCAGATCTGGTCAATAAATGCTTATCAAGTAATTTTGTTTTGTCATGTGTGTGCATGTATGTATGTATGTTCATGCACATGTGGGTGCACGTGTCTGTGCAGAGGATCACAGCAGACATCATCCACAGGAACTCCATCTACCTCTTTTGAGGAAGGGTCTCTCATTGACCAATCAGGGTAGACTGGCTGGCTAGTGAGCCGCTGATTACTCCTGGCTCCCTGTGCTGGATTTATGGACATCTGCCATCATACCTGGCATTTATGTGCACTCTGGAGAATAAACTAAGGCCCACATGCTTGCACAATAAACCCTTTTATAAGCTGAGCCATTCCCCAAGTCCCTGAACAACTTTTTAAAAAATGGGGTACAGTGTGGTCATTTGATACTAGTATAATATGTGATGATCAGATGAGTATCACTGGCATTTCCATTTTAAACTTGGATCTGTTGTTTTTATTTATTTATTTTTTATTTATTTATTTGAGAGTGACAGAGAAAGAGGCAGATAGATATAGAGAGAATGGATATGCCAGGGCCTCCAGCCACTGCAAACAATCTTTAGATGCATGTACCACCTTGTGCATCTGGCTTACATGGTTCCTGAGGAATCGAGCCTAGTACCAGGGTCCTTAGGTTTCACAGGCAAGCGCTTAACTGCTAAGCCATCTCTCCAGGCCTTGGATCAGTTCATGAACCTTCAAGCAGCTCTCTTTTTACTTCCATATAAAATATATAATGGATGCCGGGCGTGGTGGCGCACGCCTTTAATCCCAGCACTTGGGAGGCAGAGGTAGGAGGATCACTGTGAGTTCGAGGCCACCCTGAGACTACAGAGTGAATTCCAGGTCAGCCTGGGCTAGAGTGAAACCCTACTTTGAAAAACCAATACATACACACATATATATGACTACTGGAAGTATAATGACCCTGCTGTGTTGCAGAACACTAGAACTTTCTTGTTTACTGAGTCCTGAATGACATCTTGGTCTGGGAACTGCAAATCAAATAGCTCAACTTTAAATAAAAGAATTTTAAAAATATTCCAAACTATATACTGAAATTATGTGAACCACCAAGGATTTTTTCCCTTAGCTTCATCCATGATATTTCCTAGAAACTGACTTCTCAAGTGCAAGCCCACCTGTTGAGATGACCTTGGGGAACTTACCTCTTGGAATTACTCATCGGTAAAAATGGGTGTGTTTGAAAGATCCCCAAAACCTCTTACAAATTTAAAAGTCAGTGACCTCTAATGATATTAACTAGACAATTCTATCCTTTAAATATTGTCTAGCAGAATTTACTGTGTACTTGAGGCAAACTGTCATTTACAGAGGGGTTTACCATTCCATCTACTGTGGAGACAAGGGGCCATTTCTTGGGGAGTTCTTTTCTCCACTGGCACCTCTCTTGAGAGCCAGTCTTTTGGTGAAGGAGGACTTTCAGAATCTGTGGTTAGTCACTTATTCCGTTGCAACACTAAGAAAATGTGGCAATGTCTTTTAAGAATATTACATTCAAATAAGCGAGACGGGCTTCTTTATAGCCCTAGCCCATTTGTTTCTCTGTAGGGGACCTAGCTGATTGTCACTGTGTTGCAGATTATGTGACGGGCCCTTTACCCCATGGAGCCCCAAACTTTGTTTTACATTGAACATAATTTTTTATTTTTCTTTCTTACCAACTTCTCCTTCCCAAAGTTGAGCTATGACAACGCTTTAAATGATGCTCAGATGTCACTCTTGTTAGCAGCTGGCTGTCTGCCTTAGAGTGGTGCATTATTTGAGTTTCATAACAGCATTTTTTCTCTCTTACAAATGTTAAATTCTGAAGTGCAGGAAACCACATGAATGTGGGAGAGTGAAACTGCAGACGCAGTGTTATGTGGAAATGCCAGTTTTACAACACTCCTGGAGAATATCCTACCTGTGTGATGGGGATCTTTAACCCATGTCCTCATCCCCGTGGACACTACGTGCTAGGGCCAGTTTTCATGGTGAGTCACAAGATCTGTTCAGGACATCTGTCGGGGTTCCCTATATCCCACGCTCCCTTACCAGGAGGTCCAATTCTCACACTGTCTTCCCTGAGATCTCAAAATTTTGCTAAGTGGTTCATCTTTTGTGTGAGTGCCCATGTGTGTACATGATTACAGAGGCCAGAAGACAACTCCAGTGTTGTTCTTCAGACATAATTCACCTTTTTTTGAGATCACCAATCAGGCTAGACTACATAGCTAGTGAGACCCAGGAATCCGCCTGTCTCTGCCTCCCCAGTGCTGGGCTTATTTTACATGGCTTTTGGGGATCCAAGTCAGCTCCTGCTCCTTTAAGACAGACAATTTGCTGACTGAGCCATCTCCCCGGTCTCTAAGTGGCTCCTCTTGCTGACCATCCCTATGCCACTCAGAAGCTTTGAGTGTGTTTGCATCACCCCGCCTGGGTCACACGGTGCTTCCGCACAGGAACTGGATTCCCACAGCTGTTCCTCAGTGGTGTCTCTTCTCAGGTACTCCTGCACACTGAGCACCTCATTTGGTAATTAAAGCTGCAAACTCAAGCGACACCAGGCTTGATCTGGGGATGGGGATAAGGGAGAGCGGCTCAGGAGATGCAGGCCAGGTAACTCAGAGCACACTCAGGGTTGCAAACAACTAGCTGAGACTCATTCTACGTCTTCCTCCTTGCCCCCTCCTCCACAGCACTGGGTGCAGGACTGAGCACGTGGTTGGTGCCTAGGAAGTGCTTGGTGATCTAGAGAGTGCAGTCACTCTTCGAATGCCCAGCCCCTGGGGGGATGTGCAGCCAGTGTTGTCTCTGAACTCACACAAACCCAGTTGGGGGCTGGAGGATCGCTCATTTGTAAAAGTGCTTCTTGCAAAAGCATGACACCCGAGTTCAGATTTCCGGTACTCACATAAAGGCTGAATGTGGCAATGTGCACCCATAATGCCAGCTTTGGGGAGGCCTTTTTGGGAGGTCCCCAGAACTTGCTGGCTATCTAGTTTCAAAGAATCATTGAGCTCTGAGTTTACTGAGAGACCCTATATCAAAACAATGAAGTGAAGAGAGATTGAAGAAGCCATC
Source organism: Orientallactaga sibirica (assembly GCA_036365145.1). Taxonomy (NCBI): domain Eukaryota; kingdom Metazoa; phylum Chordata; class Mammalia; order Rodentia; family Dipodidae; genus Orientallactaga; species Orientallactaga sibirica. Next base: position 1,685,000 of record JAEOAD010001031.1, read on the forward strand.
TAACATTGACCTCTGACCTCCTGCATGTGTTCACACACACATTCACACACACCTGCATATGTAAGTGCACCCACACACATAGGTGCATACCTACAAACACCACACACACACACACACACACACACACACACACACACACAGAAACCATTTTTGTTTGAATGCACAAAGCACTTTCCTTCCTGGGTCAGAGGTTCTTGGGGAAAAGTTTTCGTGCCTTTCATGTCTCTTCCTCCTCAGCCACTCCCTGACCCTTGTAACAAGGAAGTGCCTGCCCTGTGTATGATGCAGGGATATCAGCTATGGGAAACAGGGCTAGAGCCACACATGGGAGTTACTGCTGCAAAATTGTAGCTATGTTCTTGGCTCCCAAAGCTGCTCTTGGCAGTTTATTGTGAGTGGCATTTCTTTAAGCGGGTGGAACTCGCAGATGGTCATTGTTGGTGGCAGAAGACTGGTCCTCTTGCTGAAGGGGATCACGTTAAGTCTCAGTGGACACACCTCAAAGCACCTGCGTGGCGGTAGTTGATGCAGCCACGGTAGACCCAGGAATTGAATCTGATGTTAACAGACTGCTGTGGTGCCGGTTGACCCTCCTTACAACCTCCTGCTGCTGCTGCACCCCCATCCCAAAGCCCTGGGGGGTGTTGCCATTCTGTCCTTGAATGACTCCAGAGAGATGGGCAAGGTTTGGGTGGTGCTGGTGAATCTCCCAAGTGCCCTTGCCAGGGTGTGCAGTCCCACGGGTGGACTGACAGTTCAAGTTGGAAACAAACAGAGCTCATAGTAGCTTTGCCAGCTTATAAAGGAACAAGTGGGGCCATCAGGACATGTTTTGCTACTTAAGACAACCACTGCTGAATGGGAATTGAGGAAAGTGAGCTGAATTTCTCCCACTGTCAGTCATAATGCATCAGTGAGCATGTGTACCAAGCCAGGCAGACCGTTGAGTGTCACAGTGTCGCTGTCCGCCCCTTCCTGTGCCAGTTGCAAGTCCCTGCTTCTTTCACCTATGCTTGTGACAAACCAGATATAACTGGGGTTCTAAGTGTCTCCTCCAAGTTTGAATGGATTTAGTAGATTGGCTCATGGAATTCAAGGAAACGCTTTGTTTACTGGTATATTACTGGTGTATTATTGCTGTATGATGATAGGGTGTTTATATGGTATTGACACTCAGATGAAGAGATGCATGGAGTGAGGCAGAAAGAATTGCCGTGCTTCTCAGGGCAGGCCTCAGGAGCTTCCATTTGTTCAGCTACGCAAGAGCTCTGTGAACCTTATTCTTTTAGGTCTTTTATATTTATTTATTTTATGGGAGAGAGAGAGAGAGAGAAGAGAATGGGTGCTCCAGGGCCTCTAGCCACTGCCAACGAACTCTAGATGCATGTGCCACCATGTACAGCTAGCTTACTTACATGGGTTCTGGGAAGTTGAATCTGGGTCCTTAGAATTCGAAGACAAGTGCCTTAACTGCTAAGCCATCTCTCCACCCCTCTTTTAGGTTTTTATGGAGGCTGTAGTATGTAGATATATATGATGAAATCATTGACCCTTTTCCCCTGAGGATGGGGGGGGGTGTGCTAAATGCTCTAACCTCAAATCCTACCTTGGTCTTTCCAGTGATCTTCTCCCATCCTGAAGCTAGGGGCCAGGCAGCTACTAGTCAACCCATCTCAAAAGGATATTTATCACTTGGATGATTCCAAGGGGGTTTAAAAGTTGTGTGCCAGGAAATGGAAACAAAGAACCAATATGTATTTCACAGCATCCTAATGATGAAATGCATTAAATATTTTTATTTTTGCATTCTAATGGTGCATACTTGTAATCTCAGCACTCAGAAGACAGAGACAGGAGGACTTACTGGTTCTAGGCCAGCCCAGGCTACTGAGCTACAGCCCCAGTACTTTCCATTCAATTTCAAAAGCAGAAAGACATCACAGCCTGGTTTCTCCTCATAGTCTCAAGTAGTGAGGGGAAACAAGCATGGGGTCCTAAAGCAGTGCCGTGGGCACAGAGGTTTTCTCCATGCTCCGTGGAGGCCTGGCTATATGGCCTTCTGTGTCGTTTCTCTCATTGGAGTGTGTGGTTAGGGAAGAGCCTGCTTTGTAATGCAGGAGAGAAGCATATAGCTACAGGACAGAAATGTACAGTCATTTGCATAAGTGTCTTTGAGCATTTGTTAAAAGGCTCTCAGATGAAGGAATAAGCAATGGCAAAATTAAAGAGAACTAGGCTGGAGAGATGGCTCAATAGTTAAAGGCGCCGTGAGTTTGCAGCTGGCCTGGGATACATAGTAGCGCCCCTCTCAAAAAAGAAAGAAAGAAAATTAACAATGTAGGATTTAACTGTAGTATCAGATGCTATAGCATTTCTGTTTTTTTTTTTTTTTTTTTTTTTCTTTTGAAACAAAATTCCACTAGATAGCCCTGGCTGGCTTAGAACTTGCTATGAAGATTGAAGATTGTGCCAGCCTAGAACTTGTAGGGGCTCATTCAGCCTTGGCCTTCTCGGTGCATAATTACAGGCGTATGCCACCCGATGCCGAGGTCTTTAGTAATGCATGAAATGTTTCCTTTCTAGCAGCCGTGTTTCCTTTTGAGTAGGAAAAGAGAAAAATGGGCCCTACAAGAAGAACAGTGTCCAGGTAGAAGTTGCTGCTTCTGTCATTTGCCATGGTGGACCCTTGAAGGTAGCAGGATTCCCAGCCAGCTGCTAAATCTTGAGCACAGCTTCGGGAAGAATGATGTAAGACAGAAAAGAGCCAGTCCAGTCAGGCCCCAGAGGCCAAGGCAGGAGAATGGCCATGAGTTTGCAGCTGGCCTGGGATACATAGTAGCACCCCTCTGAAAGAAAGAAAGAAAGAAAGAAAGAAAGAAAGAAAGAAAGAAAGAAAGAAAGAAGGAAGGAAGGAAGGAAGGAAGGAAGGAAGGAAGGAAGGAAGGAAGGAAGGAAGGGAAGAAAAAGTGTGAGTCCACTTTCTGCCTTTATTGTCACATCCTTAGAAAGCTCTAGAAGTGCTCTAACTTGGAGGAGTTGGTTTCTTGTGTACCGAAGCTGGTGTTTTTCAAAGCAGGACCCATACTGCCTTCTATTAAATGCTTAGAACTAGCTCTTCTACTGATACTATCAAAGTTCCTAATTGCAGGAGCCCATCAGAGAAGCTGTGTGGTTTAGTCTAGCTGCGGCAAAACCACAGTTCAGGAAATGGACTGGATTGCTTGACAGCAGGCACCAGTGACCTTCATAGGTCCTCCTTCCTTAGAGATGATCTGAGAGCTCTGAGGTATTTTCTGTGCATCAAAAGAAATTTGAATGTAACGAGCACATGTGTGCACAATGTCGAGCGAAAAGGGAAGCCACACCCTGGAGTTACTGTGCGAGCTCTTCCTGAGTGAGGACAGCCTTCCTCTGTGCTGGGAGGGGGCTTTTGGGGGAAGGTGAATCACCACTCGGCACTGCTGTCTAACATTTCCTTCCTGTTACTTGAGGCTAATCCTACAGTTGAGGTGATCGAATCTGCCTCCACGGGCTCCTTGTCTCAAGAAGGCAAGATGGCGACTTGCACGTGGCTGCTGGCATTTCCTCTTCGTGTGTTCTCTCACTACACTGTGTACACTGTGTTGCCTCTTGGATGTTTCAGTCTACCGAGTCTTCATTCCCTGGTCCCTGTGTCTTTCAGGCCTCAGTGCCACTTGTCTGGGCTTCTGTATAACTTACAATAGATGTGTGTGTGTGTGTGTGTGAGAGAGAGAGAGAGAGAGAGAGAGAGAGAGAGAGAGAGAGAGATAGTGTAATATTTGATATGTGTACTTTGTTTTCATTTTTTGAGATAGATTCTTTTTTTAAATTTATTTTATTTTTTAATTTTTTTGGAGAGAGACAGAGAGAGAGGGAGAGGAACACAGAGATGGGCACACCCACAGCCTCTCAGCTGCTGCGAACAAAATCCAGATGCATGCGCCCCCTTGTGGTCAAGTGTGGCATTGTGCTCTTGCGTCACTTTGCATCTGGCTAAACGTGGGACCTGGAGATTGGAACCTGGAGATTGGAACCGGGTTCTTAGGCTTAGGAGGCAGGCGCCTTAACTGCTAAGCCATCTCTCCAGCCCAGAGATAGATAGATTCTTATATATCCCAGGCTGGCCTTGAACTGTCAACATAGCCAAGGCTGACCTTGAACAACCACACCTGTCATAGGTGGTGTGGGGATCGAACCCAGGACTTTGTGTATGCTAGACAGACACTACCACCTGAGCCTTATCCCTAACCCCCAAAGGAGTATTTTTACCTTTGGGTCTGCCGTCCCGAATTCCATTCATCTCACTGTTTTGAGAGTCATCTTCTCAAACAAAGGGTCTAATTTAACTGCTGTGTACTTAAGAACATTTGGCAACTTGGGGAAGTATGGATAAGTGTAATTTAATGCTGTCTATAGAGTTTATAGGTCAAAAGGCCGTGGATGCAATTACAGAGCAGTGGCAAAAATCCTTGCTTGCCAATAAAGACAAGTAGTACATAAAATAGAAATGAGGTTTTTTTTTTTTTTTTTTTTTTTTTTTTTACTAGTGTGATTTATACTTTTTAAAAGACATCCCAGTCCTTGGTATTTTCCCTAACGATGAATGAATATGTGGTTAAAGGAAACACGGAGAGGACGTTGTTAGCTTTCTCCTCCCTTTAAGGCAGAACAGGAGCTTTTGTTGCACGGCATTCGAAAGCACCAGGAACCTGTTAATAATTTACCACTTCAAACTCCTCTCCTTCGCAGTCTTGTCTTCCTCGTCTCTTCACACTTTCTGAACAATGTAATTAATAAGCATGCATTTCTCCAGGGTGATTTTTCTGTGTGTGATTCTGGCCCAGTACCCAGTGAGCTGCTTCTTGTTCCCCAGGGCCTGGTTGAAACGGCCCCTTCTCCTTTGCTGACATCACCTTAGTGAGGTTCTTTGTTTACTCAGCTGTCTCAGTGGACGGCTGACAAGGACAGAAACTGGATTGTTTAAAACCTTGTCTTAAGCCTGCCCGTAAAATAGCTTATAGGATACTTACGAGAATTAAGCCGACGCACACCAGTTATCCTTCAAGGTATACGACAGAGAATATCTTGGATGGGCTCAGTCCTAACTACTGCCTCACCAAATTACAAAAAAAGTAGATGTTTCTAGCTAAATAATTGAATGAAAATGGTTGGATTTAGCCTGATAGCATTTAGACTAAACCCATATAAAGTTGTGATCTTAGAACATTTGAACAACAGATAGAATCGCTTCTGCTGAGCTCTATTTTTGTGAAGTTACTAAAATTGCTTTTTTAGCTGCATAGTCAGATCTGCCAAATCAGAAATCCAAATTAATGACACATCAGTGCTGGCAGCACTATGGACACTGTTTCGTAAGGGAATTTAAAAAGTCAAGACTGGCTAACATTAAAGGGTGGATGTAACATTTTCAGTTCTGAAAGGCTATTCTGCTCTAGGAATATGCATGTTACTATTTTTTTTTTTTTTTTTTTTGCATTTCTAAGAATTCTATTTGGCTAAAATACCAAAAAGAGAGAAAAAAAATATCTTGGCTTAACTAAATGAAAGGTCACATCCAAAATTAATTTTTATTCCCTTGAATTTCCATTTTAAAAATGAGAAATAGGATGGATTTTTAATACCACCTGATAAATGTCACTAAAAATTGTTGTTTATTATGGGGCTCGAAGTGGGTTATGGCAATACATAAGGAAACTTACATGTCTTTTTAGTTTAATTTAGTGTGTGTGTGTGTGTTCTTTCTGTGAATCTGAGCATGCACGTGCCATGGCATGGATCCCTTTGAGACTGGTCCCCCTCCCACCTCTTCAAGTTGTGGGTGCTTGCTCTGGATCTCACTCTGCTCCTGTTCCTGGCTGTGCCTGTCACCGCGGGCTTCTGGGAAATTCTTCTGTCTCCACTTCCCATCTCGCCCTCGGCATGCTGGGGTGGCAGAACCCTCCCAAAGCTTCTGGCTTTTTGTGTGGAGTCTAGGGCTCTGAACTCGGTTACTTAGGCTCCACCAGCGAGTGCATTATTCTCCGAACCATTTCCCTGGCTCTCCATGACGTTTCGTCTTGATATTTTCATATGAGGTTGTTCACTGCTATATTCTATAAATATATACATACATGTATGTACGTAATACAGCCTTTCTCCTGGTAATGCTTTTGTTCACATTAGTAAGGAGGAAAAGAGAATTTTAGCTCGAGATTGGTTGCCATGTTTCTTTTCTTTCTTTCATAAAATAACCCAGTGTTCAATTTTCTTTCCGATAACATCAAGACAGTCATTGGATGAGTGAAGAAGTTACCATGTAATTTTTCAGTCTTTCACAAAAGACAAGTTTTGCCTGTTTTTCAAAGTAAAGATCCAGAACTGAATTTCTTACTCTGCAATCCTGACTAGTACAGTCAGTTAACAGTGGTCCCCTTCAGCTGTGGCCATCATTCAGCAAATTTAGCATTGCTGAGGCCAGTGCAAGGGAGACTTGCCATTTACCTTACACTTAGTCTCTGGTGCCCTGTCACAGGCTGCAAGGTTTTCAGTTTCTGCCACTGCTCACTTCTGAGGCGGTACCAACTATTTTCTTTTTCTTTCTTTTCTGAGCGCTGCTGCAAGGTCTCGCCCTATATGCCTGGTGACAAACACATAGGAAGGCCACAGACTCCTGCAGCTTTCACCACAGCTTCAGTTGCTTCCTGATGTAGGAGGCGTTTATCTTCAACGGTCCTCTTCAGGCTGTCGAGATGGGTTCATGCAGTGACATTGTGACTGTGGCAGATTCATTAGATGTTTGGTGTTGCTTGACACAGGCAGTGGTATCTGTGTGTGGGCACTGGGGCTGTAGCTCAGTGGCAGAGCACATGCGTAGCTTACAGGAACTTCTGATGTCCCTCCCCAGCACATCCTCACCCCGTTTCTGTGAATCATCATAGCTTTAACTAGGAAAGATGTGAACGAGAAGTGAGTTGGCCTTTATATTTTAAGGAGTGTTGCAGTCAGTCTCTCTTTCCTGGACAAATACCCAACCAGAAACAGCTTTTGGGAGGTAAGGGTTTATTTCAGGTTTACAAATTCCAGGGGAATGGCAGAAGGAGCTGGCTCATTTCCATGGATCCAAGCAGAGAGACATCACCAAATAGCCAACAAATACCAACACCAGAAAGCACCAAGAAATGAACAGCCCGAGGAGGGCTGGACTCAGATCCACCCCCAGTGACACGCTGCCTGGGGCAGTGATCTGCCTGCTAGGGCTCAAGTTGCACGCTCAGTTTTTTTTTTTTTTTTTTAATTTTGTTTATTTTTGAGAGTGACATAGAGAGGACAGAAGGGAGAAGGAGGTAGAGAATGGGCGCGCCAGCAGTCTCTCAGCTGCTGTGAACGAAGTCCAGATGCGTGTGCCTCCCTTGTGGTCAAGTGCGGCATTGCACCCTTGCGTCACTTTGCATCTGGATAAATGAGGGACCTGGAGATTGGAACCAGGTTCTTAGGCTTAGCAGGCAGGCGCCTTAACTGCTAAGCCATCTCTCCAGCCCCTGGCTCAGTTTTAATAAAACACCTTAATCTATTGGGCCATACATTCAGACTACCAGAAGGATCTATGCATTCGTTGCTTTTCTCATTACTGTGACATAATATGTGACAAAAGCAACTTAAGGAAGGAAGGGTTTATTTTGGTTCACAGCTTAAGAATTTTGGCAGGGAAGGCCTGGCAACCAGAGTGTGAGGCAGCTGGTTGGTCACACTGAATCTGTAGTTAAGAACTAGAGAGATGAATGCTGGTGCTCAGCTCCCTTCTTCCTTTTGATTCAGGCTGAAGCCCTAGTGCATGGGATAGTTTGGTCCTTGGTTCATCATCTCTGGAAATGGCCCCAGAGGTGTGTCTTCTCGGTTCTTCCCAACCACATCAAGTTGACAATCAAGACCAATTATTACAGTGCAAAATACTTGAATGAATCTGAAACTTTTCCTGGTATTTTATTTTCTAGCTTCATTGAGCTATATTTAACAAATAAAATGGTAAATGTTTAAAGTGTGCAGTGTGATGATTTTATAAGTATAGATCTTGTGAAATGTTTACCATAATCAAGTTTGTTAACATATATATCATCTCACAGTTTGTCCCTCCCCCCATGCTGAGAGCATTTAAGATCCATTTAAAATTCTACATTTTGGGTGGGGAAATGTAGCTCAGTTGTTACTATGCCTGTCTAGCATGCCTGAAGGCCTCAATATGATCCCCAGTACCACAAAAACCAGGCCTGATGGCACAATCTGATAATTTCAGCACGGAGGAGGTAGAGGCAGAAGTTCAAGGTCATGTTCCATTTTAAAGTGAGTTTGAGTTGAGCCTGAGACACATGAAACCTTACCTTAAAAATAAATAAATAAGGGCTGGGGAGATGGCTTAGCAGCAAAGCCAAAGGACCTAGGTACTATTCTCCAGGACCCACATAAGTCAGATACACAAGGTGGCACGTGTCTGGAGTTCCTTTGCAGTGGCTGAAGTCCCTGACACACCCATTCTTTCTCTCAAGTAAAATAAATAAATAAATATTTTAAAAATAAAAAATGAATAAAATAGTACATTTTATTTCTGCAACACAGTTTCATGAGCTATAATAGTCATTATGTTGTGTGTTCAATCCACAAATGCAAAGTTAAAATCCAACCCTGAGAAAACTGTCCCTCCTTTGTTTATTTGACCATTACATACTCGATAGCTATAAAGTGTTGGGCAATACCATGTTCTGTTTAAGACACAGATTCTAAGGACCAGAGAGATGGCCAGGTGGGTAACATGCTCGCCACTTGTACGGTCAGTTCCACGTTGCTGGGATGAGCATCCAAACCAGACACAGTTTAGGGGAGGAAGGGATTTATTTCAAGCTTACAGAGCTAAGGGGAATTCTGTCTTATGGCGGAAGAAGATGTTTCTATACACTCAAGCAGAGAGAGAAACCATCCTCAGCCAGCAAACAGCAAACACGAACTATTATCAAACAGCGACCAGCAGGACCCCAGGCTCAGATCTCTGCACGTGCACCTTTGCGTTAGAATTCAGATCCACCCAGTGACACGCCCTCATGTAGCAGGCATCAACCTGCTGGTGGCTAAAGGTGCAACCTCAATTTTAATAAAACACCTGAATCTATGGGGCCATACGTTCAAGCAACCGCAGCCCTTAAGCCTGAGTACCCAAGCTTGATTCCCTCTCTTCTGAAATGTCCCCTGAGCCTTGGTGGGCATGATACAGATGGCTCATTTAGTGCTGAGCACTCAACAGTCACTTTCAGCACTTTCTGGAATTTTGAGTCACCCCTGTTTATTGCCGCGATCTACAGTTTGAAGCTTCTCTGACCAAAGATGAGAGCAGCCCTTATCTTTTGAGGTGAGTTTGCTATCTCACCTATGCTGAGTTGGGAAGGTGGTGACCTCCTTGGTGAACTCTTGGCTTGTTTCTGCTGGCTGGGTTGGGTCGGGCTCGGGGCAGCTGGCCTCACTGTTGTTGGGGGAAGGATTCTGGCTTATGGAAGGGTGAGGTTGAAGGCTGAGGTCTGGAGGCGTCTTGAAGACTCAGCTGCCAGGTTATTCTGGTTTTGTAGGGCTGGTGGGAGAGGGGAGCTCTTCAGTGCAGGTGCCAAGGCTGAGCCTGGCAAGAACCTAATAGACGTTATTTGTTTTCTGTTTATTTTCACATGGGTGGGGGCGGGGCATGCCGACAGAGCCTCCTTCCTCTGCAAACAAATGTCAGGCATGTGCCACTCTTGGCATTCAGCTTATGTGGGACTTGAACATTAGGCCCTCAGGCTTTGCAAGCAAGTATCTTTATTCACTGAGCAGTCTCTCCAGCCTGTAACATACTGTTTTTAATAGAATGTTCCACTTGTTAATAAAGGAAATAATGTTTTATTGGCAATTTTCATACCTAAAGATAATGTGACTTGCTCATAACCCCCTCCCAATGCCCCAGTGCCTTCTTTTATCACCCCACCTTACCTCTCCCCTTTCATGGAACTCCTTCTATTTTGATGTCTTCTTTTACGTGCTCCCATCATCCATGTCGAATTGTTGAGCTCAATGGTGCTGAGGGCTTCTGCAGGTAGCGGCAGTGTCATAAGGTCATAATGCATTGGTTGGTCTCTGCTCTTCCCCAGTGTTCCCTGAACTTGGAAGGGGAGGTTACAGATGTCTTGGTTAGCAATGAGCATGCAACCTTCACTTATTCTCAACACTTTGGTGAATTCTGTGAGTTTGGAGTCTCCCCATTAGTTAATGTCACAAAAAAAAAAAAAAAAAAAAAAAAAAAAAAAAAAACTTCTTGGACCACTGGTGTGATCAGCACTAATCTCTGAAGATAAAAATAATGTAAGGGGCTGGGAAGATGGATCAGTGGTTTAAGGCACTTGTTTGCAAAGCCTGCCAGGCTGGGTTCAATTCCCAAGCCAACCATGTAAACCAGACACAAAACATGTTGCAAGTGTCTGGTGTTTGCAGTGGTAAGAGGCCCTGGCACCCTCACCTCACACACACACATACAAATTAATTAATTAATAGGTTTAATATATATGCATATATATATATTTAGAAAGCAATTTGATGGTCACACTTTCAAATATAGTTTTCTTTAGTAAATCATTTGTTATCAACACTTCACTGTATAAATAATTATCAATGTGTTATGATTCTCCTTCAAATTTAAGACACTGAGCTCTATTAGAAGACCTTAATTTTTTTTTTCTGTTAACGACTGAAGAAATAACATTTGTCAGAGAAAATTTCACACCCTGTTTGCTCTATAGTTCCATGTTCCTTCGTGTTCCTCCTTGGTGTGTTTTCGTCTCATTTGATGTCTAGCCCCTATTTGGTGTGACTTCCTTGCAGAACTTCTACATGCAGGCTTGCAGTTCTGTGATGCCGCTTAGGGAGAGCCCAGCATTCTTTAGATCCTGTCATCTGAATGACACGTATCCACTCTTTTTCACATTCATTTTAAATTAAGCATCCTGTCTAGCTGAGTCTTTCTGGCATCAGGGGGTGACAAATAATGCCAGTGACATGTAATGTTGGCAAGTGGGTGATTCACAGACCTTTCTGTGCAGAAGCAGAATACTGGACTTTCACTGTAGTAGGTGTGAACAAAATTCCTCTTCTATTTACCTTTTTAATGAGCCACTCTTAAAAGTCATGAGTTGGGAGCTGGAGAAATGGCTTAGTGTTTAAGGTGCTTGACTGCAAAGCCCAAGGACCCAAGTTCGACTCCCCAGGACCCACATAAGCCAGATGTACAAGGGGGCGCATGCACCTGCAGTTCGTTTGCAGTGGCTGGAGGCCCTGGCATGCCCATTCTCTCTCTCTCTCTTCCTGCCTATCTCTGGATCTCTATCTCAAATAAATAAATAAATAAAAATAAACAAAAAAACTTATGAGTTGGGGTGTCAGAGTGAGTGTGTCGCTTTTTTTTATTTGAGAGAGAGAGAGAGAGAGAGAGAGAGAGAGAGAGAGAGAATGGGCACACCAGTGACCTCTCAGCCACTGTGAACAAAGTCCAGACGCCTGCACCCCCTTGTGGGCAAGTGCGGCATTGTTCCCTTGCATCACTTTTTGCATCTGGTTAACTGTGGGACCTGGAGATCGGAACCGGTGTTCTTAGGCTTGGCAGGCAGGCGCCTTAACCACAAAGCCATCTCTCCAGCCCGAGTATGTCACTTTTAGAGTCCCATGGTAGCAGTTGCTGCTGCTGTGTTTAAGGTACACTTTCCGCACACCTAAGCTCCAGAGCCCTAGGAAAGAAAACCCAGAAGGGTCTGATCTACTTCCTGAATATTAATGGAATGACAATAATAACTTGCACGCTAAGGGAGAGATGAGACTCAAATTCCAGAAGTCCTTGATTCTGGAACTTTTTTAACACACATCATTTTCTTTTGGTGAAAAGGATATCTGGAGTGACTTGAAGTTGGGGTGCTCTGCTGATTCCGTTCTCCTTGTTCCTCTAGTCACAGACGAGATGCGGGGGTGGGGGACAGTGTTAGAGCACTTGCTTAACTTGCGCAAGGCCCTGGATTTGATACCAGCTCTGCAGAAAACAAGCACATTCCAGTACACTTCCCTGAGTTGGATCCCTGGTCAGAGGCAGATACAGACACAGAGAACAGAGTATTGGTAAAGGATTCTCTCTCTTCTTTGACCAATTCAGAGGCACCATGCTACTCCATCTGGCACTGTCCTCTCTCCACCATTTGTGCATTTCATCACAGCCACTGACCTTGTGACACAAGGGTGTTTGTCTCGGCACTCTCGCAGTTACTGGCAGATGGGTTTCCACAAAACTACCTGTCACTGCATACTAAATGGAAGAGGGCTGCGTGTTTTCCTGGCATGGGAATAAAGCCACACACTGGAGTTCCTAACAGCTCTTCTACAGCATAACACCTATTCGTTTCTCTCTGGCCTTTGGACTCAGCAAATATGTGTGCTAAAGTGCTGATGAGAGATACCTGTTAGTAAAGAGAAAAGCAATGCCATATGTAGATCTTGTGCATGTTTAGGTGTCCCCACCCCTGAGATACATGCAGATTCATGCATGTCTTATGGGGCAGGATGACTGATCTTTATTTAAGATTTTTGGGGGCTGGAGAGATGGCTTAGTGGTTAAGGCATTTGCTTGCAAAGCCAAAGGATCCTGGTTCGATTCTCCAATACCCATGTAAGCCAGAAGCACAAGGGGGCACATGCATCTGGAGTTCGTTTGCAGTGGCTGGAGGCCCTGGTGTGCCCATTCTCTCTCTCTGCCTCTTTCTCTCTCTCAAATAAATAAATAAATAAATAAATAAAATATATTTAAAGATGTTTTCATTGATAATTTTCATATGCATATATGTAAAATATATAATATATTATGATCATAATACGCTCACATTACATTTTTTTGTTCACCCTTACCATACTCTTTCTAATGTCTTTTTTTTTTTTTGCTGTCCTTTGTCATCCATGACAAGAAGTTGATAGGGCCAATATTATGCAGTTTCTTCCAACAGCCGCTAGGAGGTCATGAGCGCAACTGCCACATTATCTGGAAGAGACCATTCGAAAGCACTCCTCCCTATCCTTTGGCTCTGACATTCTCTCTGCCACCTCTTCTGCGATGTTCCGTGAGCTTCAGAAGGTGGGATAAACTTGTCTCTTTTGGTGCTGAACACTGCACTGCCGTTTCTCAGTGGATTGATGAGTTTTGAGTATCCCCAGTAGGCACTGTCATCTGAAAAGAGGAACATTAACACACAGGCATAAACAAATATTTAGAGGGCCATAGAGCCAAACCACAGTAGTAGCCTCCTCTCCAGGGCTTATGACTTTCCCAGCTAGAAGACTCTGACCTAGGTTTTCAGTACTAGGTAGGAATTCCCTCCCTTGGAACGGGAGTGGGCCTCAAATCCAACCAGACTGCACGTGGCTTCACCCATAACACACATATGGCACTATTGCACTAATGGACACATCTTGCTGGTCTGGTTAGTTTTGTAGCTTGCAGGGTCCCCTGCTGGTTAATACTGTTGATGACTTTTGTCTCCCAGAAGGCTGCACGGCGCTTTTCAGCACTGTTGACAGCTAGTCAGCCTGGAAGAGGCTTCTAGCTTAGTTCTGGCTTGATCTCTCAGTGTCCTGAATTGAAGCCTGTGTCATCTTCAGTGTTAGGGGCTTACCATCTAGTTCTGGTGGGCAACCAAGAGCCTTGGCCACACCAGGCTGACTGATGCTGAAAGCAGTCATGCTTTATCCTCAGGTCTTACATGGCTTTTTCTAAGCCCTGTGCCTAATTTTATGGTAAACCTTTGCATTTAAAGACTCCTCCAACACTGGGTTGAGGAGACGGATCAGCAGGGAAAGCACTTGCTGTGAATTTGCGAGCACCTCAGTTCCATCTCCCAGAACCCATGTTAAAAACAAAAATGGGGCTGGAGGGATGGCTTAGTGGTTAAGGCGTTTGCCTGTAAAGCCAAGGACGCAGATTCAATTCCCCAGGACCCACGTTAGCCAGATGCACAAGGAGGTACATGCATCTGGAGTTCATTTGCAGTGGCTGGAGGTCCTAGTGCGCCCATTCTCTCCCTCTCTCTCTCTCCCCCTCCCTCTTTCTCTGTAAAATAAATGAATTAAAAAAAAAAAAAAGCTGGGCATCATGGTGCATGCCTTTAATCCCAGTGCTCAGGAGGCAGAGGTAGGACACTGTGAGTTTGAGGTCAGTTTGGGACTACAGAGTGAGTTCCAGGTCATCGTGGCCCAGAGTGAAACCTTACCTAAAAAAAAGAACAATAAAAAAGAACAACAACAAAAGGCCAGTCAAGGCCACACGAATTTGCAACCTCAGTACTGAGAGACACAAAGACAGGAGAGTTGCTGGGACTTCCTGGTCAGCTAGTTTAACCAGAAATGACATGATCTCCAGGTTCAATGAGACTCTATCTCAAGGAAATAAAGCACAAGAGTGATAGAGGAGGGCACCTGACATCCTCCTATGGCCTTTCCAGCCATGTGCATAGAGACTGTGAATGTGCACACAATTGTGAGCACACACACACGCAAACACGACACGTGCTCCCTTCCCCCTAAAAAATACTCCCTACCCCATACTCTTAAACTCCTTGCCTGACTTCCTAAGCTTTAGGCTTCATAGACTGAATCCTTTCCTGATGATGAATATGTAGAAGATGGGCCCACGCATATGTTAATTAAATATATTCATCTCCCTTTCATACCAGTTTGTGAAACTTCAAAAAACCTGCCAGCCTGCAAAAGAGGAAAATGAAAGGGCTGTGTGGAGTCTACCTCTGCCAGTGTTTACGAGGCAGTGTACATCTCAGACGCTTGTAACTGAGAGTGACTGTGTCCTGACTTCCCCAAGCTGATAGTCCTCGTGTTTCTGGGACTCTCCCATCTGACCTTTCACTTGCCTCCTGTAGCCTATTAGACTTAGGAGTTGGCTACACTTGAACCAGTAGCTCCTTGCCTTGTCCTTCCCCATTCTCATTCAAAATAGTTATTTCCCTGTCATTATCCCTGCTGTTAACTTGCTTGTTACAGGTGGCTCTCATTTGAGGAACACTTGTTGATATCTAGCGTGTGGAATTGGTTTCTTCCTTTCACCGGAGACTTCCATCATGGTTCCCAGTTTGCTGAGTGGTATATAAAGCTAATTTAATTTAGATTATGTTTGGAAATGCACCTAGTATTCAAGCCGTGACATTCCCTTCAGAAACAACCACGGGGAAGAAAAGACTCCAAGGCAACAACCCATTTTTAAAAGTAGAATCAAGTATTTGGCTATTAAAGCCTTAAATTGATTCATGATGTTTATTAGTCATTTACATTTCATGTTAGTTACTAATCTTAGGGAGGTGTGATGGATCTTACGACCGTGAAGGCAACAGATTCCCTTTCATTATAGGATAAGGTTACTGCCGGGTGAGAATGGTCACATGTTTTGTCCTCCCAGGTAGGCCTGTCCTAGTGGCCTGCCTGGCACTAGAACTCAACTTCATGACAAAGGGCTGGGAAATGAGAGACGCAAGCAGGCAAGGTGACGTGGAGCTGGAAACTGGATTGCTTTGGGCAGAAGGGGGTGGCCCCACCACACAGGTTTTGGTTCCCGGTGTGCCGATAATCTTGTGAGTTGGGGAAAGTTGCTGATGCCTCTGGGATCTCAGGTTCCTCACTTGCAAGAGGAAGGTCACTGTCCTGATCACGCTAGGTTTCCTTTCAGGGGTGGTGCTCTGCATCTCAGGGGACAAGACAATCAGACTGACACGGGATGAAAACAGAATGGCTGCAAACACAGCTGGAGGCAGGGCGATGGTGATGCCAACAGTGGACAAGGACCTGAGCCACAAATGTTCCTCAACAAGTTCAGGTGGTGTTTGTTGTCTCCACGAGACAGTGACTTTTACAGGAATGGTAAGGCTTGAGCTCTCGGAATACTCATCTGGACCTTAAGAACATCTTCCAGGGCTGGAGGGATGGCTTAGTGGTTAAGGCACCTGCCTGCCAAGCCTAAGAACGCCCTTTCAATCTCCAGGTCCCACATTTAGCCAGATGCAAGTGACGCAAGGGTGCAATGCCACGCTTGCCCACAAGGGTGCGCATGTATCTGGAGTTCATTCACAGCAGCTGAAATGGCCCTGGCACGCCCATTCTCTCTCTCTCTCTGCCTCTTCCTGTGTCTCCCTGTTTTTCTCTGTCTCTGTCTCTCTCTCTCTCTCAAAAAAAAAATTGTCTCCGTATCCTTCCATGAACCATGCCCTTCCCCTGCACACTGGCCTTAGCTTTCAAGTCTGTGCTCTGAGGTTCTCTAACGGTCCTGCTCCCTGGCCCATACCTGCTCTCTCTTCCCCTGCTCTCATCTAGGGGATGTTTCTGGAAGCTCTGGTGCATGGTAGGTTGTCTTTCTCATTCTGAAGCCCTGTTGAAATTCTCTCCTACAGATTCAGACAATCATTTATGTTGTCAAAGTCCTGCCGACACAACCGGATACGCTGTGTTTGTTTTTGCTTGAGTTTGCATATCTGAGCAGCTTCAGCTACCAGCTGTAGGAGCTTGAGTTGGAGTTTCCTGAAGCCCTGCCAGGTTGCTTCTTACTCAGTTAGCTCTCCCTGACCTCAGTTTTGAGCAGCGCGTGAACGTAATCCTTTTCCCTCATAGTGTAATGATAAGTGGGGAGGACTAATACGATCAATAACAAAAACAAAAACAAAACACCAAATGTGACTGCAAGTGACAAGACAGCAGTATGAACACTATTGGTTCAGAAAGCAGTAGCCATTTTCTGAGTGCTCGTTTTGTGTCTAAGTCCTGAAGTAAGTTAGCACTTGCTAGTAGACATTTTCTAGTTGCTTACTATGTAGCTAAGTGCTGTGCAGAACGCCTCATAGGCACTTCAATGTGCGTCACACATACACACCAGATAAGTGTTTCATCTTTATGATAATGCCAGGAGATTTGGGTTCCCAAGCACCCCAATGTTTACAGATGAAACTGAAGCCCAGAAAGGCAAAGTTACTTGCTTGGGGTTCCATAGGAGCCATCTACATCATGTTTTACACTGTAGAAAGATGTTGAGTAAGAACCCCTCCGTAGATTGTGTGAGCGCAGGAACTGGGTGGGTGTAGGGTTTGGTGGGATCGCTGTATACATCAGTCCAGTTGGAGAAAGCTTGGCGAAAGTTGGAAAAATCCAGAAAGCCAGTTGGAGCACTTGCCTAGTATGCACAAGGCCTGGGTTGGATTGCAGGCACGGTATAGACACCTGCAATCTTAGCACTCCAGGGCTGAAGCGAGAAGATTCAAAGTTCAGGGTCATCCTTGGCTACATAGCAAGTTTGAGGCCAACTCAGGATATATGAGACCCTGTCTCATGAGAAGAGAGAGAAAAGCAACAATGAGGAGTGGGGCTCATTTTGTGTGGGGATTGCGCTTTAGGAAACTTGAGAGTGGGTAGGTTTGTCCCTCTGGATCAGGAGTGTCCCTGCCTGATGGCATCCGGGTGACTGAGTGACGTAAGAATTCTAGCAGCAGTACAGGCACTGCTGTAATCAGTAACAGGTCAAACCCTTCAAAAGAACTCTCACCAGACTGTAAAGACATATTTCTTACAGAGACGCGTTAGTCTGCAAAGCAAATAAAATGCCAGCACAAATGGCCTGCCCTTGGGCGGTTTCTTCCTGGGTCTCCTACACTGACTGACAGAGGCTTCACACCCTCACTCTGAGCTGTCACCGGCTTCCCTTCAGTTCCTATTAATTAGCTCCGAGTCTTGGGTCTGTAGTTATTTGAAGCTGTTTGCGACATGTGTGGCTCTAACACCCTTGGACAGCCTGGGAGATCTGCTTTTTCCTATACTCTGCATCTCACTGGCAGTACATGACACACTCACTGAGCAGGTGCCTGAGGAGGACTGGCAGCATGAATGTGCAGTGGCCTGCGATGCTGGGCATGCAGGGGTTAAGAGGCTGCAACTTGGTGAGAAGTAGATGCAAACTGGGGAGACCTGGGTGTGCAGGTGCGTGGTGAAAAATATTCAAATTAGAACGCTCTGGATAGAAAGAAGCATGTTTGTTGCAAGGGCTTTTCCCTCCGAAACTAGAAATCAAACAACAATATGAGAGAGCTTCCTCCAGCTTCTCAGTGGCTGGTTTGTTTGTCTGAACAAATTACAATTTTATTGCTTTATGCTATTTTATGTTTAATTATTTATTTTAGTTTTTGTTTGTTATCTTTTGTTTTTAGATCAGGAGTCACTGTCCAGTGCTGGCTGGCCAGGTATTCCCTATGTAGCTCACTTCTCACTTGGAGCATTCTTCCCGCATCAGCACTGAAATGTGCACTACCACACCTGGCTCTACGTTATTGTGTTCATAAATTTTCTTGTTTGGAAAAGTTTTATGGCAATGGCTTATCTCTATTGGATGAAAGAAAACCTTTGCAAAATTAACATTACTTTAAATATAACACATTCTGTGTGGTGTGTTTTCCTCTTTCTTTCTCTCCCTCTCTCTCTCCCTTTCTCTTCAGTGCTAACGACTGAACTTAGGGTGTCCTCCATGCTGAGTAAGCTTTTGAGCACTGAGCTACATCGTACCAAGCCCTCTTTTTACTTTGAGCTAGGTTCTCACTCTGTAGGCCAGGAATACTTTTGAATTTGCAATCCTTCTCACCTGAGTAGCTGGGGTTACAGGCCTGTGCCACCAGTCCAGGCCTGTAATTTTTTTTATGTGTGTTTGATGCACATAGGTATATATGTGTAGGTACACATGTGTATGGGAGCGGGTTCCCTGTGTATGGACATGGCCAGAGGTCAATGTTCAGGCACTTAACACCTTACTTTTTTCAGACACGTCTCCTCTGAACCTAGAGCTTACCAATTCAGGGAGACTAGCTGGCTAGCGAGCTCCAGAGAGCTCCCTCTCCTTTCCTCCCCTGGCTTGCAATGCCTTACCCATATTTTTAATATTTATTTATTTTATTTATTTATTTAAGAGTCAAGAGAGAGAGAAAGGGAGAATGGGCACACCAGGACTGCTAGCTACTGCAAATGAACTTCAGATGCATGTGTCACCTTGGGCATCTGGTTTAGATGGGTACTGAGGATTTGAACCTGAGTCCTTAGGCTTTATAGGCAAGCATCTTAACTGCTAAGCCATCTCTCCAGCCCCATACCCACCTTTTTATTCTTTATGCTGCTCACCTGAGCTCAGGTCTTCATGTTTGCATAGCAAGCACCTTACCCACTGAGCCATCTCCCCAGTCCCTATAAATGTTTTTATTTTTTTAAAAAAACAACAAAATGAGGGCTGGAGAGATGGCTTAGCACTTAAGGCATTTGCCTGCAAAGCCAAAGGTCCTTAGTTCGATTCCCCAGGACCCACGTAAGCCAGATGTACAAGGTGATGCATATGTCGGGAGTTTGTTTGCAGTGGCTGAGGCCCTGCTGTGTCCATTCTCTCTCTCTCTTTCTCTGTCTCTTTTCTCTCTCTCTCTCAAATAAGTAAATAAATAAAATTTAAAAAAAAACTTTTAAAAAAGAAAATGATTCGGGTGGCAGACCTAGGAGGATTGCTGAGAGTTCGAGGCTACCCTGAGACTACATAGTGAATTCCAGGTCAGCCTGAGCTAGTGTGAGACTCTACCCCAGAAAACCAAAAAAAAAAACAAAAAAAAATAAAAAATTGCATGTCAATAACAAATTCTAAATATGATTATTTATCATACCAGCAGTCCACTATTTCCCCTTTTAAAAATGTGTTTTTTTTTTTTTTTTTTTAAACTAAACACACACCGTCAAGCAATTTCTTATTTTCTAGAAGTTTCTATAGAAGTTTGTATGTGTGAAACTCTGGCTCAGGCATGGTCATTCTTATTTTCTGATGTCTGCTTTTTGTCTCAAAGCCCTCCTGCCTTTTGGAGCACGTTAGCAGCAGTCCTGGACAACACCTCCTCTGACTGTGCAGTGGAGACTCCCTGTTCCAGGGATTCCCATGATGTGATCCCACTGTGCTAGGTTGCCTGGCTCCCTGGATCATTGGCTGAATCTATCTGGCTTGTACGAATGCAACATAAAACAGTGGAGAACAAAGATTCACTTTTTCCCTTTGCCTCCCAAGCGTATGGGCATAACAACATTACGTAACCTTCATTCTTGTCTTAACTTGCCAGCCTCTTGCACTTATCACTACCAGAAGTCTTTCTAATAGCTCTGAATACCGCCTGTCATTGAAACACTGTGCAGGGTCAGCCCGAGGGTAACCAGACTGCTTCAATGCCTGTCTCACTGGCCCACTAAGACTTCCCCACCTCCTAGGACACAGTGCAGGGCTGGGGTTACGTGAACAGTGACTGGGGAGTGGAGGTAGTGTAATCCACTCTGCATTGAGCACAGTGAGTGAAAAGGGAGTAAAGCCCCTGATACAAACCTCCTCTCAACCCCACCAGGTCAGTATTGGAGCTTCCATCCTGTGGCTGACTAGAGACAGAGGGGAAGTCATGGTTAACATGGTTAAAAGCCACCCAGTAGAACACATTTGCCAAAGCTGCTGCTAACATGGAGCCAAATGCTCATTTCGAAGCATGTGTGGGTTACTTCTGAGCTCTTCTCTTCCTTTTTCCTTCAATTGCTTGATGTTTGTTTGTTTATTTTTGGCAAACTGAGCACTTCCTCAAAGGATGCAGAGTGGGCATAGAGTGGAGGAACCCAAGATAGAATGGTTATTGGTTAGCCATACTAGTGATGGATTGTGGCTGAAGTGAGAGGTTTACAATCACCTTAGGATTTTGGAGTGCTGACTTTAATCACTTAGACATAAGGAAGGACACATCCTAGAGAAATGTGGGCCATAAAACCAAGGACTGGAACAGGAGTGTGGTGAGGTGGATGACCAGTGGACTTTAGAGATGGGATAAAGACTTGTAACATTGTGTGATAAATGCTGTGTGGTACTTTGTACCATATCAAGAGCAGACCAGAGTGTGATGCTAGTATCCAGGGAACTGGATGGAGGCAGATAAAGATTTGTGAACAAGAATCAGCTGAGAGTCTATCTTTCTGAACCAATTCCTATTCATAAGGGACCATATTTAGCATACCACATAGTTTGGGCTATTAGGTTTATGCTACAGTGGGCATGAGTTCAAATCCAGCCTCTACCATCTGTGCTATGAGAGACCTTAGGCAAGATTATCTAAATCTCTGATCTCTCAGTGATAAAATACAGGTGATATGGTACTTCAGAGGACCACTGCTCTGAAAGCAGCCAGAGCAGTGCCAGGCACACATAAGTACATCAGTTATTTTTATACACTAAGACCATAGGTGTATTTAAAAAAATTTTTTCTTGATGATGAAAGCCATGGTGCACCCATGAAAGGGTCCCTCACAATCTAATGAGCGATCTCATTGAAATTTCTGCTCCAGCAAAAATGCAAATTATTACTGGTACATTTCTGGCAGACATCTGAGCCATTTACATAATGAAACCTCTCTAAGATTATTTCTATTAATAGCCACCCTTCTAAGTACCAATCTGACCATTTTGTATTTAGAATCATTTTGTGAACAGATTCCTACCATTGCATGTCTTCTTAATATCTTCTGACGAGTATCATTATCTCTTTACTTTGGATTTGAGTGTTTATGATTCTGTGAGTTATTAATGTGTGCATTTATACTAAAAGAACCTCAGGGTTTTTTTTTTTTTTTTTGTGTGTGTGTGTGTGTGTGGTTCATGTGTATCCAAGCACATGTGTATCCAAGTTCATATGGGTGCAAATTGTGTGTGTATGTGCATGTGTGTGTGTGTGTGTGTGTGTGTGTGTGTACGTACATGCCTGTGTGTGTACATGGAGGTCAGAAATCATCTTTGGGAGTCTGTCTTGGTTAGTCGCTCACCACCATATTCTTTGAGACAGTGTCTCTTTGCTGAATCCAGAGTCACTGATTTGGCTAGACTAACTGGCCAGTGAGCCCCACAGATTTTTCTTTATCTACCTCCCCAGCTCCAGGATCACGGGTGTACACCACCATGACTGGTACTTTATGTGGGTGCTGAGGATGTGAATGCAGGGCTCTGTGCTTGCCCAGCAAGCACTTTACACATTCAGCCACCCCCAGCCCCAAACTTCACTTATTTATAGAGCATGCCTTTCCGGTCAGAGTTTGGGAGGAAAGTTGCCCTTAACTTTCTGAGTCCTGCGTTCACAGTGGAGCAGCAGTAGACCTCACAGAACTAGGTTCTCTAAGCTTCCATGCTCTGCTGGCACCATTTGCATGCAAGGGATCACTTCTCTTAGCATTTCCACAGCCAGTGCCCCTACTGATCTCCCAATCACGTGCCCTAGCACATGTCTGCACATACATTTGAACCGCATGCTCATGCACTCTGGTGCCCTTGAATTTCCTATCAGGTATGGCATGTATTGTTAGAAGATAAGACTGGTAAATGAACCTTACAACTTCAGCATTACAGTATGTCACGTGTACTCCTCTTGGTAGAAGTCCCCTTTACTGCACACAGGTCATTAGGTCCAAAGACGCCGACATGCTTGTTGGATGAGAGGTCTCCTGTGGAAGCACCCATGGGTGGAAGGATGTTTCCTTAGGAGGTGTATTCAAAACACCATTTTAGTTCTGTGGTGTTGCTGACATCTACAGTATTTCTGGGGCTTAGACCAGGTTTTAGCTTTCTTCATCACGATAAAGATGTGAACTAATCAACTTAAAAGAAGAAAGTGATCATCTTGGCTCACAGTGTGGGAAGTTCTGTCTATGCTGTTGGGCCTCATTTGTGTGCAGGTCATAGAGAGGGAGTGCATCATGGCCCGAACATGTGGCAGAGCAAAATCTGCCATTCATTGAGTCCCACAAGCCTCTTCAAAGCCAGGTCCCAAGTGACCTGAGCACCTTCCACCACACAGTATATCTTAAAAGCTCTGCAACCTCTCAGATGTGCTTTGCTGGAGACCAAGCCAATACACGCACCTTGGAGGAACGTTGCTAGCAGGTTGTGTCGTATGATCAAGGATGATCAGGCCATTGTGTATCTCTACAGAGGTTCGTCACAGGATGTGTTACAGTCTCATCGTTGCTTGTGCAGCTGTTGAAGACTTTGTAATCATTAGTGCTACTATTACTGGAGGGAAAATAATTAGGATGTGGTCACTTCTCTTTGTGGTGCTCTTAGCATCTTTACTCAGCAGGACAACCCTTTGGAAGATGCTGGCATCACACAAAGTGTAGAGCCATCCTCTGACTTGTTTGTCCTTTCCTTTCCTCTTTTTTTGGGGTGGTGGTGGTGTGGATTCGAGGTAGGGTCTTACTCTAGCTCATGCTGACCTGGAATTCACTATGTAGTCTTAGAGTGGCCTTGAACTCATGACAATCCTCCTACCTCTGCCACCCAAGTGCTGGGATTAAAGGAGTGTGCCACCACGCCCGGCCTCCCTTCCTCTTGATACCCGCAAGTTGATGTGTCAGCGCTGGGGTCTTCTGGTGGTGATGAGTTCAGGTGGATATACCTGTGTGGTAGGATAGCTGCTGATAGAAGAGCCTGACTATGCTAGAACGCTGGGGGATGCTATGGAGTGCTTCAGGAAGCAGATGGAAAGTTTAAGGAGGCCTCTGTGGTGGCTCAGTGCAGCCAGGGAAAGCAGACACAGCCACTGCCGTGTCTGTCATGTACGACAAGGCAGCCATGAGCTCTCTGCATGGAGCTGTATTCAGCTCCCAGTCACTGGAACCTGGCACTGTTGTGATCCAAATATCTGTATTTAAAAGAGGAAACAGATGCAGAGAAGTAAAAATCAGCTTGGCCGAAAGATCACACTGGACGCGGCAGCAACGACCCCCTTTCTTTGGTCCCTTTGCAGTTAGTCCACACAAACGTCCTGATATGGCTGTTCCCAGACCCAGAGCTGGGTCCATCTGAAAGGCTCAGCCTCTGTGATAGTTTGCTCGGACTGCTTTTATAAAGTGCCGAGCCTGATGGCTTGCATGGAAGATGCTTACTTCCCACAGCTGTGGAGGTGAGCCACTGAGAACCAAGAGAGAGGAGCCAGGTTCTCTGCAGCTCTTCCTCCTTTGCCTGTGTCTCCATGTCTTCCCCTGGTGTCTGTCCTCTTCATATAATGGTGGATTTGGGATCACCCCTATGACCTCACCACTTCACTGTTTTAACTGTCTTTTGAAAAGTCCTGTGTCCAGATGTGGTCGGCACTCGGCATCTTCTGGTTCTGCTTATGCAGAATCAAGCAAGGGAGGATCAGACAACATTGGGGATATGTGCATGTGTGCTGAAGATGACGGGCTTTTTTCTTGCCATTGTTCCTGAAAGAATACAGTACCACAGTCATTCACATAGCATTTACATCATATTCAGTATTCTAAGTAATCTAGAGAGGATTTAAAGAATACAGGAAGGTGTATGTAGGTTTTATGTAAATCTGAGGCCATTTTGTAGAAAGGATTTGAACATCTGCAAATTGTAGTATCCATGGAGGAGGAGGCTGAACTAATTCATTCCAGATCCTGAGAGGGGACTTGAGAGTCACATCCTGAGTAATTGGGATTTAGGCTTTCCACTTCAAAGAGGGAGGCAGAACTTGGCTCATAACAGTATCTATAAATATTAGTGTATTTTGAGACAAGGTGTTGTAGTCAGCCCCATGTTACTGGGATGAACATCTAAACCAGGCACAGTTTATATGAGGAAGGGATTTATTTCAAGCTTAGGGATCCTGGGGGACATTCCATCAGTGGCGGAAGAAGTTGCTTCCAGACATTTAAGCAGAGAGAAACCATCTAGCCAGTAAACGCCAAAAGCAGCAAGAAAACAACAACAACAAAAAAAACCAAAAAACAACAACAACAACAACAACAACAACAACAAAAAAACAGCAGCAAGCAGGGACCCATGCTGCAGCTCAAAGTTCTCTGCATACTTTGCACCAAACACATCTCAGAGCTGGACCCCAGGATCCACCCCCAGTGACATCTCCTCCAGCCAGGTAGCTGGAAATCCACAAGTTACAAGCTTTACTAAAACACCTGAGGGCTGGAGAGATGGCTTAGTGGTTAAGGCATTTGCCTGTGAAGCCTTATGAAGGACTTATGTTCGACTCCCAGATCCCATGTAAGCCAGAGGCATAAGGTGACACATGTGCAAGGTCATGTGTGTGTGTACAAGGTGGCACATGCACCTGGAGTTTGGTTTCAGTAGCTGGAGACATTGGCATGCCAATTCTCTCTGTTTCTCTCTCATAAAAAAATAAAAATTAAAAATTTAAAAAACCCACCTGAGTCTATGGGGGACATACATTCAAACTACCACCAATGTCTCCAAGTTATTATGTAGCCAAGCATGACCTTGAACTGTCTTCACCTCCCAAGTGCTGTAATTACAAGTGTGCTCTACCCCATCCAGTTGCTAAGATGCTGTGGATTGGTCCCAGGGCCTTGTGCATGCCAGGCAAGCACTCGACCAACTGAGTTATGTCCCCAGCCTTGATCTCTAAGTATTTATTACAGTTCATGTTTGTTACCCAGTCCTTAAATGTCCTTTTGTGTCAGTAGGCTTTTCAGGTTTTAATTTTCCTGCATTAGACACGAGGCTAATTCATACTTCTAGTGCCACAAATACTTTTTAGATGATTACTACACATGAGGCATTGTTCTAGGTGCAGGAGAAAGCCCTGGAAATGAGAGAGCAGTTCCGACAGGGTATGTGGGGACTGATCTAAAAAGGGACTTGCAGATGTCAGTGTAGTGGATTCAGTAGGTTTGCATTCTGATGGTCTGTAAGGCTGCACTTGTGTCAGTGGGCTGGGCTTTGCCCCTTGGGGAGATGTTGGAGCGTTTATGTATTTACAGTGCTTGATAACGAGTTCTGAAGAGAGACGCTTCCGAAGATAATTCCAAGCTCATTCCAAATGTGTCCTTTCATTGCCAGAATGCTTGCTCTGTAACTGTGTGACTTATGTGTACTCCGCTGCTTTTTTTTTTTTTTTTTTTGGGAGGGGAAAGCTGCTATTTTTACCATCTAGTAGTGTTCTCTGACTCCTCAGTACCGTGACTACTCTGCAGATCCCCAACTGCTTCTCCCTACGACTGCAGCTTAGTCACATCTTTGTCCCTAATGTCTGGCTTTGTGCCTGGCATTTAGTAGGCCTTCAATAAATATTTGTTGAATAGTGTGTGCTGATGGGAAAAGAAAATTGCTGAATGTGACCACTTCTCTGTGCACCACAAATCCTTTGCCTGTCCAGAAAGAGGAGGCGTCTTAGCAGAGCCACTGTGAGTCACCCATGGTCTGATTGAATCAGTGCCTTGTAGATAATAGGCCTGCCTTCCCTAAATCCCTGGCCAGTCATCCTGGCATCAGGAACCATTGAGGTTCTTGAGAGTAAAGATGAAATAACCGGCCATGGGTTAATGAATGCATACGCATGATGAAACAGAACGTGCCCGGTGGGGCAAGATGGAACACTGGAATCTGTACTGAGAGGTGCTGCCTGGGCTGGGGGCAAGCCTGAGTCCCATGTCTGGCTCCCAGGGTGGGCAGTGCCCTCTGCTTTCCTTGCACTCTGCCACAGCTGCCAGCATTACAGAATCATGGAGAAGTGACTTAAGGTGAAAGACATAGAAATGCAGCTTACTTGATGGACGTGGGAGTGGGTGTGGGAAGGTTGTTCTCGGCATAAAGATGGCATCAAAGAGGCTTGGCTGTTTTTCCATTGCCAGCAATCGTTGACAGTTTTTATTGTTTAACATTTTTAAAAGTGTCCTCGGAACCTCAGGCTGTTCAAAAACAGGGATTTGATGGTGGAGATGATGTCAAATGATAAGAGCTGCATTACATGATCAGCGGTGGAGGCAGAGGTGAAAGCTGCTGTGTGATGAGAATTTCAACATACAGAAGTCACTAAATTCAGGAGCTGAAGCGAAATGGCAAATTTGACTCAGTCCCCTCAGGCATATGGCAGTGGAGCTTTCTGAGTCGTGCATATTCTGTTACATCCAGGCCCTGGTTTCTGCAAAGTCTGTGTCAAGGTTGCACTGTGAGTGCTAACGGGAGCTTCCGTGGCTCTTTATACCCCCGTCCACTGTAGCTGGTCCAGCATTTATGCACCAAGGGACAGTGTGGCATAAATAAATAAATGCACTGCTGACTCAGGCTGCACAGTCCGTGAGACTTGAATTCTTGCTTTTACACAAAATAGTTACTTCTACTTTGGGGTAAAATGGAATAACATAACATTTACTATCTTAACCATTTTCAAACAGTTTGGTGACATTAAATGCATTCACATTGTTCTTCAACTGTTGTCACCAACCATCTCCAGCCCTTTCACTTTGCAAAGTTGAAACTTTGCCCATTATTTTTTATTTATTTATTTATTTTTTTGTTTTTGTCAAGGCAGGGTCTTGCTTTAGCCCAGGCTGACCTGGAATTCACTCTGTAGTCTCAGGGTGGCCTTGAACTCACGGTGATCCTCCTCCCATTGCCTCCTGAGAGCTGGGATTAAAGGCATGCACCACCACACCTGGCTTCATGTAATATATTTTGATCATGATCCCCTCCCATCACTCTCTCTTGTCCCCCTTTCCTCATACACCTTCCATTGGACCCCTTACTCTATGCAACCAGTTTTCTACTTTTTATGTCTTTCCATGGTGGCATGATGGGCCCAGAATTGTCTGGTTAACAACAGCTGCTGTGCGGTCATGAATCCGGTGGACATCACATGCCAGGAATACGTTTCAAAGCACTCCTCCCCATTCTCTGGCTCTGACCTTTTCACGTCCTTTCACGTCCTTTCTCGCAGTGTTCCCTGAACCATGATGGGTGTGATAGAGATGGCGTATTTAGTGCTGAACTCTTAACTGCTACTTCTTCTCAGCCCTTGGATGAGTTTTGCATCTCCCCAGTAGTCACTGCCATCTGCAAAAAGAAACTTCGCTGGTCAAATGTGAGAGTAGAGCGACTCTATGTTGCTGCTCTGTTTTTAATGTTACTTTTATCAGGAGCAAGTGGAAGGATCGATGGTCTCTCAATGCTTATGACTGATATATTTTTGAAGAATTTCCTTACTTTTGTTTTAGTTCTCAGAAATATGCATATGATTTTTTATCTGTAAGTTCAGTTATCAATACTATAAAATAATAAGAGTGAAAGGTAAGGGGACCTATCTAGGTTAGGGCTAGATTTTCAGATTAATACAGAGAGTAGAACATTTTCTTCAAGTTTGCTTTAATGGAAGCATCATGGTGCCCCTTCCTGGAGCTTGTGATTGTTTCTGGTGACGCTGTTTGCTTGAGGCATGATTGCAGTGTGCCAGAAACACAACAAAAATGAAAGCTCCTAAGGCCTGGATTTGTTCAATGAACTATCTGAGCTACTGGTAGACAGGATTGGCACTTGAGTTTTTGAGATCTGCCACAATAGTAGAATAACAATGATATATAAATCTAACAATGGACTTGGTAGTGAACTCTTGTAATCCTTGGGAGATGGAGGCAGGAGGATCATGAATTTGCACCCAGCCTAAGCTATATTGTCAAATCCTGTCTCCAAAAACCAAAATGGACAAACAAATAAAAGAATAAGTTAAATTACACAGTAAAATGCCCTTTCATTTATACACTTCTGGTAAGAGTCTTCATTGTCACAATCACTTGGAAAAACAAGAATTAGCCAATAAGTAAAAACGTGAATTTTATCACATGAGTTTCTCTGTAGATTGTCTCTAGAAAATGTGCATGTATGCTATGAGGCACGTAGGGTGTCTATTACAGCCTTTTTTTACATTAATGGTTTAAGAGAAGTAAATCCAGCTGAATGTTTATCAAGATGGATTAGATAAGGGAATTGTGGGCCTGGAGAGATCCTCAGTGGTTAAGGTACTTGCTTGTGAAGCCTAAGGACCCAGGTTCGATTCTCCAGGTTTCACATAAGCCAGATGCACATGGCGGCACATGTGTCTGGAGTTTGTTTGCAGTGGCTAGAGGCCTTGGTGTGCCCATTCTACCCCCTACCACATCTCTAATAAATAAATGAAAATTAAAAAAAGAAGTTGTGACATATTACCAAACAGAATACTTCATAGCAGTGAAAATGAATCAGCTAAACTATCTAGAAATTCTGATAAATCTCAAGAAATTTTATTAGACCAAAAAGAGATGGGTGGGAGAAATACTTGTATGCAATGAATGATTCTGTTAAAAAAAATTGAAACTATGCATATACATAACAAGTAGACCTCCATTCTGAGACAGGTAAGAAAAGGCTAGAAGCTTAGAAAGACTTCCATTAAAATTCATATTCCTCTACTTTGAGATTATTTGTAAGAAAGAAAGTCACGAGCTATTTCTGCCATTTCAACACTCATGAAATATCTATGTCCCCTGCACAGTGAATCTTTAAAATAACACATGCACTCTACTGGCAGGCGGAAAACCTACACAAAGATGGCTGGGTAAAAAAGCAATCACGCATGCAGAGCATTTTGATTTTCCTTAAAAAAATGACATTCCCAAAATAGACTTTGAAAGAGAAGCTTTTCTTGAATGATGGTAGATTGAAGGCTGTTCCTAAAAATAGAGCAAGTTTTAATAAATGAAAATTAGTCAGGCTCCTCATCAGTGCCTCCTGGGTCCCAGGCTGATCTTGTCACTGCATGGCTTTAGTTACCATGGGCCACACCCTTCCTCACATCTCAGGCATTCTTTGCTTTCTGGGTTCCCATCATGACTGCACCACTGTTGGCACCGGCACCATCAGCATTGCATGCACATGTGTGCAAGAGCTCATACAACTTTATAAATACCTCATGTAATGGAAGCATGCTCCTGCCTGAGGTCCTGTGTTCCTCTAGAATAACACCACCGTCAATTTCCGTCACCTTCACCTGGCTTCATTTTATTTTCTTACTGCAAAGTATATGGACATGTCTGTCTTGGCTAATTTGGGTGAGGATTGTGGTCCATATACCTAGTTCTGTCACTCACGTTTTTCAATAGGCATAATAACTTTCTGTGGAGAGAAGGCCTGGTACATGACTGAATTCACTCAGATCCTCTTTGAACTAAATGCAGCTATTCTACAGATTTTCAAAATGGAGAGCCAGACCTATAAGTTGCTTGGCCATATTTACTCAGGATGTGAGTGATAGGGGCTAGAATTCAAAGCCAGTGTATCTGCCTTTAGAACCACTTGTCCTCGCTGCTCCACTTTGCAGACTGTCATGCTACAGATTCTGATGTGATTTTTAACTTTTTTTTTGTATACAGAATCTTTCCTTCTTTTCAGACTATCAAATGATCATTTCTTTAACTTCTTGAGTACACCTTTATAACAAATAACTGTTCTGTTTAGAATTAGGTCTCATTTGCCTATGCAAAGACGTCCTCATCTTTCTTTTTATAAAAAATATTTTTATTTATTTGAGAGAGAGATAGAAAGGCCGATAGAGAGAGAATGGGTGTGCCAAGGCCTCCAGCCACTGCAGTCGAACTCCAGACACATGCACTACCTTGTGCATCTGGTTCCTGGTATTGCCTAGTCTTGGACCCTGGTGGTATATAAGAGTAACAGGCCAGGCTTCTAGTAAGAAGCATTCACAGGGGATGCATGGTGCTGCAATATCTGTGTGGTGCATATGGCATCACGTGCTTCCTAATGGCATCTAGTGACTTTGGGTCCTGAACAGGTGCTGCTTGTAACTCCCACGCATTTTTTTTCTATAGAGTTAGATGTATTGAAATGTCATGATGGGAAGAGCAGGATCCCTTTCCTGGTGCCTGGGAAGCATTTAGAAATGTATAAAGCATTTCTTCTTGTGATTTTCTCTTGTTTGTCTTGGAATTCAAAGATTAGTTTTAAAGATAAAATAACTAATGTTAGAAGCTGAGATGGCCACCCCTGTAACAGACCCTTGGCTTTGATGACACAGAGAAGAGTCCTTCTGGATAGATGCAGGGCTGGTCAATGGGTGAGTGGGGGTCCTGGAACTGGGCTGTTCTGAACCCCTTTAGTATTTTTTGGTACTGAAGATGGGACCAAGCCCTCACGTGCTAGGTAAGTGCTCTACCACTGGGCTACAGCTCCACCTCTGATCCCTTTATGTTCTCTTTCACACCCACTGCTCAGACAAGTAACCGTGCCTGGCTATGCTGCCCACTATTCTCAGTATCATATGGCACTAAGGTCTTAATCTTGAAAGAGTGGTGTGTGTGTGTATAAAAGAGGGAGAGAGTGAGCGAGAGTAAGTGTGGTTGTGAAAATGTGTATAAAGACTTCTACTTTGCCGGACGTGGTGGCGCACGCCTTTAATCCCAGCACACGGGAGGCAGAGGCAGGAGGATCGCCAAGAGTTCAAGGCCACCCTGAGAAGACATAGTGACTTCCAGGTCAGCCTGAGCCAGAGTGAGACCCTACCTCACAAAAAAAAAAAAAAAAAAAAAAAAAAGACTTCTACTTTTCCTTTGTCAGAGAAATAAGCACAAGTCTCTTTTGCTGTAAATGTTTGGCAGAAGGGGGTTACTGCTTTGAAATCAAAACATAGTAATTCATACTATCTAACTATTTAATATTTTTTGCATATTCATTCCAATGTATTCATAAGAACAGAAAGGGCCCAAGCCTCCCAGTGGGGACCCTCTGACTAACTTTGATGTCGTCTTTTCCTCCTATGCACTTAACCATGCCATGGTTTCCCCACCAGCAAGGGGAGTCCTGAGCCGCCATGTATCCCCTGAAACTAATGCTCCTGAAGAGACTTGAAATCTACAAGAAGGCTCCCAGTTTTCCCAAAGAACAACCCCAGGCAGGGTCAGGCCAGAGGCATGTGCTAACATTTAATGAGCTCTTCCTGGGACCCAGACACTATACCAAATGCCCTACGTACACTGTACACACATGCAGCCACCATCACACCCCAACATCACAGTGACTATCTGAGCCCCACTTGGCAGATCAGGAAATTGAGGCTCCCAGAGGATAAGAAATGTACCCCCATGCAGCGTTTCCAGAATGATAGAATTTGAACAGAAGCAGGCTGACTCCAAGCTTACTCCATCCATTGTATGTTATTTCCTGATCACAGAAGTTTCTAGAAAAACTGGAAACACACACACACACGATAAGCATGGTTCCTTTTGGGGTCTGTAGTCAAACATCTTTAAGCTGGGAGGACTGTGTGTTTTGGTGAGCCGTCTCCACCCCTGGTCATTCATGTTCATGTGAGGTCATGAGGCTTTGAAGTTGTCAAGCCCACGGAGCTCTCACGGCCCTTAATGTTTTCCATCATCTTGTATGGAAATTCATCCTTCTGATTGCCATAGGTGAACATAATATGACTGACGTGATTCTCATAAGTCGCGTGTTCAACATCTAACTATCTAGTCATTTTGCAGTTGTTAAGAAGGCTGTGCTAGGTTTCCTGGACCCATGTACCATTGTTGATAACGTCTTGGTCCGGTCCTCTGGGAGAAGTTCTACAGTGAGAAGCATCGGCTCGAGTGGTCAGGGCCTTTGTAAGGTTTTGGACCCGTTATTCGCTGACTGCGTGCTCACAGCCATGCAGAAGCAGCGGGATCCATGATCGTGTGGCTGCACTCTGGACTGTATTAACAATTATAAACATGAAACAAATGCAAACCTTGCCAGTTTGGTAAATCAAAATTTATATCTTGTTTTACTTTTCTCGTTTTGGTGTGATTTTGAGTGAGGCTGGGTGTTTTTATCCCTGTGCTTGTCTGCCATTCTCTTGTAAATTAGCTACTCGTGTTCTTTGGTGATTTTGTGCTAGAAAGTCTCTTTATTTTGTATTAGGGATACTAATTTTGCCAATGGTGGGACAAATATTTTTCTCATGTTCTTTTTTTTTTTTTTTTTTTTTTTGGTTTTTCGAGGTAGGGTCTCACTCTAGCTCAGGCTGACCTGGAATTCACTCTGTAGTCTCAGGGTGACCTCAAACTTATGGCAATCTTCCTGCTTCCCAAGTGCTGGGATTAAAGGTGTGTGCCACCACGGCCAGCTTTCCTTTGATTTTTATCCAAGATTTAAACAATTTTTAAAAATTTTTTTTTTTATTTTTGGAGAGAGACACAGAGAGAGACAGACAGAGAAGGAGAGGGAGACAGATAGAGAATGGGCACGCCAGCAGTCTCTCAGCTGCTGTGAATGAAATCCAGATGCGTGCGCCCCCTGTGGGCAAGTGCAGCATTGCGCCCTTGCTTCACTTTGCATCTGGCTAAACGTGGGACCTGGAGATTGGAACTGGGTTCTTAGGCTTAGCAGGCAGGTACCTTAACTGCTAAGCCATCTCTCCAGCCCCAAGATTTTTTTTAATTTAAAAAGTTGTTTATTGATAGCCTCCATACATGTACTGTGATCATAATCCCCTCTCACAACCTTCCTTTCTCACAACCTTCCTTTGTTCCCTCTTCCATGTACCCCTCCACTGAATCCCTTCTTTCCAAGTAGTGTCTGTTCTATTCTGATGTCATCATTTCTCCCTCCTGTTATGCAGGTCTTGCAGCACGAGCCACTGTGAGGTCGTACATGCCACGGTTGTGTCGGAAGGGTGGTCTGAAGCACTTCTTCCGTCCTTTGGCTCTTAAGTTCTTTCCAGCACCTTGTCGGCCATAGTCCCTGAGCCTTGGAGGGTATGATAGCGCCATTTCAGTGCTGAACCCACTCCACTGCCTCTTCTTTTCAGCACTTTGATGAGTTTTTGAGTCACCCCAGTGGTCATCTGAAAAGAGAACTTCTCTAACCAAAAGTGAGAGTAGCAGCCAGGCATGGTGGCACACGCCTTTAATCCCAGCACTTGGGAAGCAGAGGTAGGAGGATCACCGTGAGTTCGAGGCCACCCTGAGAATACATAGTGAATTCCAGGTCAGCCTGGACTAGAGTGAGACCTTACCTCAAAAAAAAAAAAAAAACCAAAAAAAAAAAAAAAGTGAGAGTAGCACTAGTAAATGGTCATAAACATAAGTATTTAGAGGGCAGGTTGTTGGGCATGATATATCCATTTAGCCAAAAACAACAATAGTTGTTTCTTCCCCAGGGCTTGTGACGCCCTCAACCACAGGCTTTTGATTAGATTTTCAGTACCACATGGGAATTCCCTCCCATAGAGTGTGCCTCAAGTCCAATCAGAGAGCAGTTATTTTTCCTCCTAACAGAATTGTCACCATTGTACCAGTTGTCACCTTTGGCCTGGCTGGCCAGCTTTAAAGCTTGCAGGGTCCATTGCTGGTTAAGACTATTGATGGCTTTTTTCTCCACCGGGCTCCCTAGCTCTTTGCAGCGTCATGAGATCTAGTTAACAGGGAGGAGGCTTCCAGCTCAGCTCCAGCTTGATTTCTCGGGGTCTTACCGCCCAAGCATGATTCACAATTATTTTACTGGAGAAATACTCCAAACTGTTTTGTGTAGTCAAACACATAAATAATGTTTTGCTTTTATACTAGAAAACCCTTGTGTTCATTAGGGTCAGATAAATATTCAGCTATTGTCTTTTGTAGCTCTTTCATTAACATACAGTTTGTATTAGAGATTTATTTTGATGAATGGCTTCAGACATAAGAATCTAGAGTATTTTGCCAAAAGTTAAATCATTGTTCTCACATCATTAATTTAATCCTCATTTTTCCCCTGCTAGAAGACTACCCTTGTGTGCTAAGTGTTCATAAACGTGGACTTACGTCTAAGCTTCAGATTCTGTCCTCATCATCTTTACATTTTCTACTTGAGTTTTGAATCTAGAGTTTTAATAATTTGTAACACATGTAAATTCTTCTACAGAATTCCCTTTTCCAAAATTTCTCAACTATTTTTAGCCTGCTTCTTGCTTCTTCCATATGTATATAATGGAAGGTGAATTTGCTCAGATATTAAAAACATCTCTTTAAAATCACCTCCAGTTGTAATGGATCGCATATCATTTGGAGAGAGTTGAAGTCTACTTTTCCTGTTGGAACTTTGCAGCTATACCCAGTCTTACTATTCCTTAGGAAAACATTGCTTATATTATCTAAGGAGCTCTTGTTAAGTTTTCAGAGACTTTTCAGTGTCAGGTATAATTGTGAACTTAATCTGTATCACTGTTATATATTTAGTGGATTAATGGTGGGCCCTCAGACAACTATTATTGGCATACATATTTTCTAATAATTATCTCTTTATTAACCTCACAACATTGTGATCGTTAACTCCCCTAGATGTTTTCAAGAGGTCATACTGTCATTTCCAATTCTGATTGTATTTTCTCCTACTTTTATTTTATCTTTTAGGCGATACTGGCAATTAAACTCAGGGTCTTACACATACTAAGCAAGCACTTTACCCCTCAGCTATGGCTCCAGCTGCATTGTTGTAGTTTTTTTTTTTTTATTTCCAGATAGCTCTCCCTGAATTGCCTAATTTAGTCCTAAACTGAACTCCTTCTGCCTCAGCCTCACAAATAGCTAGAATTACAGATGTGTGCCACTGTTGTGTAGCTCACTCCTTTGAACTGAAGAGAGAAAGGAGGCTCTGGGGATTCCAAACTCAAGCCAAGTCTGGGAAAATCTTAAAGGTCACACATCCCTTCTCCAAGGTTATGTTAGCTAGAAACTGCAACATCCCTTTCTGGGGAGGGGAGGGGCAGGAAGGAAGGGCTGGAGATTCAGGAAGCCAAAAAGTCTGGGACAGGGTTGGAAGACCCCGCCCACAACTGTTCAGAGAGACTCTCCGATGGAGCTGCCTGCAGCTGGTGCAGTGTGCTTCAGAGAGGCAGCTTCCATGAGTCATCACTTATGCAGAGGTAGGCTTACTGATCCAGCACCTTGGAGTCAAAGCAGCTATGGGAAGTTGTCATCCAGGGTGGGATGAGACTTCTTGTGGTGTGGCTTTATTTGAGTCATCGAGTGCTCCTCTAAGCAACACCAGCAAACTCATTGGTTCACCCAACTGGTTTTGGTGTAATCATTGTCTATCTGTCTGTCCTCTGTGTCCTACCTGGGGAGGAGATGTGTGTTTGTGTCATCCCAGGGAAAAGGTTGCTTGCAACAGCCAGCAAGACAAGCTCTTAGTTTCGTACTTTTCTTTCATTTCTTCTATAACACACCAGTGTTACAGCTAATGGTGATATTAGATCGAGGACACTTGAATTTATTCTTAGGTGTAATGCAAAAGATTTGCAGTGCTGGGGATCAAAACCAAGACCTCACACACAATAAACAAGGACTCTGCCATCAAGCCAGAATCCCTGATCCTGTGTTTCATTTTTGATTCTTATTTTTAATTTTTATTAGGGTATTAACTATTGGCTTATAATGAATGCCTTTTATTATGTCCAATAAGTAGTACTGTATGTTCAATTTCCATTATAATATTCAACAGAAACTTTAAAAAATTCTTGTCATAATTTTTTATAGTTTTAGTTAAGTAAGGTTATACTTAGAATTGTATATTTTTACCGCGCCTATCCTTAATTTTTTTATATAGTTTGCTTCTGACCAATATTTTTCTTTTTTATCATAAAAGAATTTATATTTTTCTAGCTGGGTGTGGTGGCACACACCTTTAATCCCAGCACTTGGGAGGCAGAGGTAGGAGGATTGCTGTGAGTTTGAGGCTACCCTGAGACTAACAGAGTGAATTCCAGGTCATCCTGGAGTAGAATGAGACCCTACCTAGAAAAACTATATATATATTTTCTAGATAATCAGACATTTCTGTAGTTAAAGTTTTATTAATGTAGCATAGGAATTCATATTCTTTTTTTTATTATTTGAGAGAGAGGAAGAGGCACACACACACACACACACACACACACACACACACAGAATGAGAAAGAGAGAGAGAGAGAGAGAGAGAGAGAGAGAGAATGGGTGCACCAGTGGCCTCTCAGCCACTGTAAATGAACTTCAAATGCATGCATCCCCTTGTGGGAAAGTTTGGCATTGCACCTTGCATCACTTTTTGTGTCTGGATAAACGTGGGACCTGGAGAATCAAACGGGTGTTCTTAGGTTTGGCAGGCAGATGCCTTAACTGCTAAGCCATCTCTACAGCTCAGGAATGCATATTCTTAAAAATAACCTTTAACAATTATGCTTTTAACCCCTCACAGTTTTTACTTTTCAGTGAGTTTGTGTGTGTGTGTGTGTATTCAGGCAGATGTAGTACATACATGTGGAAGTCAGGACAGTTTTCCAGGGTTGGTTTTGGCCTTCCTCTTCATGCATTCATCACATGGCATTATCCAGTGTGGTGGTTTGAATGTATTCCCCCATAGTCTTAGGTATTTTATTACTTTTTATTAATTAATTTATTTATTTGAGGGAGATGAAGAGGAAGATAGAGAGAAAGAGAGAAAATGGATGTGTCAGGGCCTCCAGCCACTGCAAATGAACTCCAGACATATGTGCCACCTTATGTGTCTGGCTTACATGGGTACTGGGAATCAAGCTTGGATCAATCGGCTTCACAGGCAAGCACCTTAACTGCTGAGCCATCTCTCCATCTTGGGTATTTTTGACTAAGCTTCATGTATAGTTTTCAGCAGAAGGAGTCCTGAAGGGAGGTGTGTCACTGGGGGCAGATCTTGAGTCCAACTCTACGAGGTGTGTTGAAGAGTCAGCTTCATGCTGGCTGCTGCCCACTGGTGCTAGCAGTTTTCTCTCTGCTATGGATAGATGATGGAGTGAGCCAACTTACTGTGTCAGGGTGAATCTGTAAGTCTACAATAAACCCTTTCTCCCATAAGCTTCTTTTGGTCAGGTGTTTCTTCCCAGCAGCGAAAAGGTAATTGTGACAGCAAATTTGTACCAGGAGAGGAGTCTTTGCTGTGATGAACCTGACCATGTTGTTATTGGTCTTTTAGAATGTGTTTGCGAGAGGAAATGGAAAAATTTGGTACTTTGGACTGGACAAGCCTTGCAGTTCTGTCAGCAGAACTTGATGGGTTACTGTGGTGAAAGTTTGAGCATTCTAAATGCAGAGAGCATTGTGGACTGCGAAGGCTTGCTTATGATGTTCAAAGGTGAAGGAGAGGCCTCTGTTATAACTGTGCTACTGGTCTTGTGGTCTGGAGGTATTCTTCTGGCTATATCTGAGTATTTGAAAAGAGTTAAATGTAAAAGTGTTAGACTGGTATGCTTGGCAAGGAGTATATATCAGAAAGACATGAAAGATATATAGTTTATTAAAGAAAGAAATGAAAGCAAGTTTAAAGTTATAGGTACAGCAACTGGTTTTAGGTTATGTAAGATGCAATTTTTAAGGGAGATTCTTACCATCAAGAGTGGGCCAACTCTTTTGCATTGGGATAATGGAAAAGATGCCTGAGGGTGAAACCTACCTCAAGTGAGAAGTCTCACATGAATAGGAATGCCAATTTTTTTGCAAGAAGGAGGCTTGAGAGAGGAATTCGAAAGGAGTGTTTAGCTGTTCAAGATCAGGTTTATGCCCCGCCCCCTGGATTTACCACTGTGGCTATGCTGCCCACCTGGCAGTAGTTTTGGAGCATGAAATATGCAGGGAAGTAGGTCATGAAATGCACCCATTCCAGGAGTCACTGAGAGTCAGCATTATGAAGCAGGGTTGAAATCTCTGTATGGAGACCCAGTAAGGCCACTATATGGTGCTTTAAAGGTGAGCAGTGGTTTGCAGTGGAGACCTAATGGTGTTTGGGCCTAACTGTGTTTGGGATATACTGGTACTGTGGAATAGCTACCATGGAGGCTGCTGAGCAGCCCCAGTGAAGGGACAAAATTTGAATCCTAGAGACCTCTTCATCACTGATTATGGCTATTCTGTTTGGAACTGCAGATGTTTGATGTTCACATTCTGGTTGTCAATCTTGAATTGGTCCAGTCTCTCCTTGTGATGCTTTTTTTTTTCTTTTTCAGTGGAACTATTTACTCTGTGCTGTTCTATGTTGAAAATATGTAACTTGTGTTTTGATTTTACAGGGCTCACAGTTCAGAGACAACATTGAATCTCAGTATTGAGACTTTGGATTTTTTTTTTTTTCGTTTTTGTTTTTTCAAGATAGGGTTTCACTCTAGCCCAGGCTGACCTGGAATTCACTATGTAGTTTCAGGGTGTCCTTGAACAATGGCGATCCTACTACCTTTGCCTCCTGAGTGCTGGGATTAAAGGCGTGCGCCACCACGCCCGGCGAGACATTGGATTTTTAACAGTGTCAAATGGGAAAAGACGATAGGGACCTTTGAAGGTTGGACTGAGTGCAATTTGCATTGTAAGATGATCATGAGTCTATGGGGGCCAGGAGCAAAATGTGGTGGCTTGAATGTAAATGTATGTCCCCCATAACCAGAGGTATTTTACATTTATTTATTTATTAGAGACAGAGAGAGGGAAAGAGAGAGAGGGACAGGGAGAATGGGTGTGCCAGGGCCTCCAGCCACTGCAAACGAACTCCAGATGCATGCGCCCTCTTGTGCATCTGGCTTTACGTGGGACCTGGGGAATCGAACCAGGGTCCTTAGACTTCACAGGCATGTCCCTTAACCGTTAAGCCATCTCTCCAGCCCAACCAGAGGTATTTTAAATTAAGCTTCCTACTTAGTCTTCAGCAGGCGAAGCCTTGCTGGAAAAGTGTGTTGCTTGGGCGAATCTTGAGTCCAGTCCTCCTAGGTGTGTTGAGAGCCAGTTTAGCTCTGGCTTTTGGTGCTTGCCAGTGCTGATGGTTTTCCCTCTGCTAATGGATGTGTTATGGAGTGAGCCAGCTTCTTATGCCTTGGTGAAGTCAACCCTTTCCCTCTATAAGCTACTTTTGATCAGGTGTTTATGCCAGCAATGCAAAGGTAAATGGGACAGTAGGGCTGGCTGGTCTGTGAGCGGCAGGGAAATTCTGTCTCTGTCGCCCATCTTGCTGTGTGCTAGCTGGGGTTATAGAAGCCCTCCAAAGCTTCTGGCTTTTTACTTAGGGTCTTGGGATCCCATCTGAATACTTATTCCATTGCCACCTCCCTCTAGCCCACTTCTCACTTTCACTTGTATTTGGCTAGCTAAAAATGGCCCTTGTTTTCCTAAATATCTGAGGCCCATCTTTTGATATCTTTAAATACGCATTTTTTTATTTGTCATTATTTCGTGGTCTTCCTGCTTTATTTCTCTTGCCTTAGTTCTATTTCCTTTTCAAATTCTTGGGGTGAACTTTTACTTTAACCTTTCCTTAGTGATAAACACATGTAAGCTGTTTTCTCCTGACGGGAAATTACCTATATTTGGTAAAGAGTTTTTCTCTTTGTCTTTATTTCTTCAGTCTCAAGTTACAGAACTTATGGTCTTGTTAACCTTACACTTCTGTAGAAGAATAATTTTAAAGTACACTAGCAAGCTGGGTGTGGTGGCACACACCTTCAATCCAAGCACTTAGGAGGCTGAGATAGGTGGATCGCCTTGAGTTTGAGGCCAGTTTGGGGTAGAGAGTGAGTTCCAGGTCATCATGGGCAGAGGGAGACCCCGCTTCTAAACATTATATATATATAAATATATATATATAATGTATATATAATATTATATTATATATAGCATATTAATATTATATTAATAATATTATATTAATAATATATATATTATATATATTATATATTATATATAATCACTTACACATCTTGTATCTTATTAGTGAGTTTTATTGCGTTTGTTGTTATAGGATATTTGGGTGTAACAAAATTTCCTATATGCCACATTTATAGTTAGTTTTGGTAACCCTGCATGAGTCAATGTCGAAGATGGGTCTGAGTCTAGAGGTCCAGGTTTTGTCTACAGATCAGCTGTATTTGTTATGTCATCTTACCTGTCTAGATCCTTATTACATTTTTTTTTTGTTAAGTGTATGCGTATGTGAAAGAGAAAGAGAGAGACTCTCTTTTTTTTTTTTTGGAGAGAGACAGAGAGAGAGGGAGAGGAAGACAAAGATGGGTGTGCTAGCAGCCTCTCAGCTGCTGTGAACGAAATCCAGATGCGTGCACCCCCTTGTGGTCAAGTGCAGCATTGCGCCCTTGCATCACTTTGCATCTGGCTAAATGTGGGACCTGGAGATTGGAACCGGGTTCTTAGGCTTAGGAGGCAGGCACCTTAACCGCTAAGCCATCTCTCCAGCCCCTTATTACATTTTTATCTGATAAATTTCCCAAGGATCAAAAGCACTGAGGTCAATTTTATGGGCACCGTTGTACATCCCTGGTCTCTGCTTATTGCCCTTTGTGTGTTTCCAAGTTATGTCACCTTAACACAATAATGGAAATTGCTTTGTAATTTTCACTTCTATGTTATTAAGAAATTCAGCCCTTTTAAATGCCTGAGACATTTAATTCTTACTTTAAATTGCCATTGTAACTGTCACTTTTTAATAGGAAGTTTCTTAGTATTTCTTTATCCCTGGTCTTTTTCCTTTCAACTTCTGTGGATTTCTTGCAGGTGGCATATGGTCATTCTTAATTTATGACTTCATCTGTGATTCTTCTTCTTCAAAGAGACTTAAGGGCTGGTTTCAATGTTGCTATCTATGTTCTCACTGTTGTCATCTTTTTGTTTTTGTACTTTTATGATTCCTTGATATCCCCATCATTTTCCATTTTGTGTGATGTGATTTATTTTCTGGTAATTATACACTGAAAATACTCTCATGGTATCTTCCTAAGCATAAGTAATTATGACCTGTTATTCTGCCTGAGTGATGGAGCTTACATGTGAACCATGTCTCCTCCCTTGTAAGACAAGACCATACATTTTTATTCTTTTCTAGATCTCAACTTTTAAAAGATTGATGCATATGTGTAACTTACCTAAGAGCAAAAGTTATGAAGATAATCTGAGTTTTCCTTATAACTTATTTCCTTGTACCTGTATTGAGTTTCTTTTGTATGTGGTTTGATTACATAAGTGTTTACATTTTTTTCACTTATTTACTT
The DNA here is from genome assembly GCA_036365145.1 of Orientallactaga sibirica. Lineage (NCBI taxonomy): Eukaryota > Metazoa > Chordata > Mammalia > Rodentia > Dipodidae > Orientallactaga > Orientallactaga sibirica. The sequence continues at coordinate 1,727,002 of JAEOAD010001031.1, forward strand.
ATTAGAGACAGAGAAAGGGAGAGAGAGAGAGAGGGAGAGAGAGAATGGGCACACCAGGGCCTCTAGCCACTGCAAATGAACTCCAATCGCATGTGCCTCCATGTGCATGTGGCTTACGTGGTACTGAGGAATTGAGCCTTGAACCAGGGTCCTTAACCTTCACAGGCAAACACTTAACTGCTAAGCCATCTCTCCAGCCTCATGATTACATAAGTATGTTAGAGCACAACTGTCACTACTATTCCTTTTTCTTTTTAAAAAATTAAATTTTGATGAGTTTAAAGAACTGTGTCAGGGCTAGGGAGATGGCTAGGTAGCTAAAGTACCACAAAAACATGAGGGCCTGAGTTTTATCCTTAGAAACCAAACAAAATACCAGTAATACCTGCAATCTCAGTGCTATGGCCGTAGAGATAGGAAATCCTGGGATGCGTTAGCAAGCTAATCTAGCTAAATAGGTGATCTCTAGTTTCAGCAAGAAACCCTGTCTCAAAAAGTAACATTGTGGAGAGCAACTTCAGAAGACCCCTGATATTGACCTCTGGCCTTCACACAGAGTGCAAGTGTACCCACACACCCACCTGTGCCCACACACATACAGACACACATTCACAGCTGAACATGGTGGCACATGCCTTTAATCCTAGCACTCGGGAGGCAGAGGTAGGAGGATCACTGTGAGTTCAAGGCCACCTTGAGACTACTTAGTGAATTCCAGGTCAGCCTGAGCTAGAGTGAGACCCTACCTCAAAAAACAAAACAAACAAAAAATCACATATATACACATCACCCTCACCCCCCCCACACACATACACATGCAGAAAGGTAACTGTTTCAAGTTACTATTTTGTAAAGCACATTACTTTCTCATTGTACCTTTCAATCCAAGAATGTGCTTCTTGATGTTCAAACTCTCATGTCTGCATAGAGACCTTGATAGGGTTAGAGCTGTCACATCAGACCCCCTTGCCATTAGACAGGCACGTTTGCCTTATCGTTTGTTTTCTGCTTATCTGTATGCCTTCCCTTACCACCGGATGCTTAGGATTTTCTGTTTTTTAACTCAGAGTAGCTCTTGGCAGCTAATCGTTGTCGGCGGGAAGTGGGTCATGGTCTTCAGTGGTGTAGCCACTGGTAAATTGCCTGTTCTCCAGTACATAACCTCCCACCCATGCTCATACACGTGACTCTAAGTTAACTCAGTCGGTCCACAAAAAAATTGTTGTTGTTATTTTTGGTGTTTTTTTTTTTGAGGTAGGGTCTCACTTTAGCTCAGGCTGACCTGGAATTCACTATGTAGTCTCGCGGTGGCCTCAAACTCACAGAGATCCTCCTACCTCTGCCTCCCAAGTGCTGGGATTAAAGGCATGCACCACCACGCCTGGCTCACAAAAAAGTTTTAACCAGAAGATAAGCAGATAACTTTGTTTATTCGTTGGTGTATGCCTATATGTGTATTGGTTTTACTTTTCTTATACTTACTGAGTTTTGATTGCTTCTTCCCTTCAGAGTGCTTTCTTACATTTTTAACTGTTGCTTCTTCAGTGTGTGATTCGGTTACTTTATGATCCACAGATAACTGAGTATTGCTTTGTCTTTTACATCCATGAAAACCTAATTATTTTCTTTTATTCTTTTGCATTGTGGTATAGGTTTTCAAGTTTATTTTTTGCATTGCTGAATTATCTTTCCAGAGTATCTAATTCCTTTCCATGGGTCCTCATGCCACCTTCAGTCATATTTTTAATAATTAATCATTGAAAAGAAATCCTAACTTCTTTTCCCTGTAATTCAGTCAACTGCTTTTTGTTTTCATTCCCCTGTCATTCATGCCTGAGCCTGGACTTCCTTCTTCTATTTCAGAAGCACAAATGATATCTTGTCTGAACTTACTTCAACTTCTAGCAGTAACTTCCTTGCTACCTTGAATGTTTTATGTGGTTCTGTCACTGTCACCACTGGGTCCTCATTTGCCCTGATGTGGCCTGTTTTGCCCTCATCACAAATGACGAGCGTGTTTGCTTGGCATGGAGTTTGTTCTCAAATACTCCCTGTACCGTGGCCAAAGATCAGACTGCTCTCAGTCTCAAGTTGAGGGCCATAGCCTCTGTGATGGAGGTGGGTGCTGGGCTGTGCAGTTCTGCATGGTGGCGGATGAAGCCATCGTACAAGCGATAGCGTTCTAATTCTGCAGGTCTCCTGAGCCTGCCTTTCTTGCACACTGTCTGCATAGCTATGAATGACTTCTGATACGCAGCCCTGCTCTCTAGAGAGACACCCCGTAAGCTATAGGATGGCTATGGCTGGCTGGCTGTACAGAGGCTTGATTCTGCTCCCAAGCCTTGTGCTAGTGATGGGGAAGAGCCTCCAGCCTCCTGTTCCCCAGCCTGACTTCGCTGCTAGCATTCACTCATTCCTGTACACTGGGGCTGTGCTCTGTCCACTCTCCTGTCCAAGATGGAGGGCTACACATCACGAGTCTTGTTTTGATTTTCAAAATGTGTATGGGAGAGGAGATGGGCGTGCCTACATGCCATGGTGCCTGGAGCTCGGAGTACAACCTGGACGTATTGGTCTTCTCCTTCCACCTTGAGACAGGGATGTCCTTGGTGTTTTGCCACTGGGCACTCGAGTACCTGGCCCTCAAGCTTTGAGATTCTCCTGACTTGTCCTGCCATTGCAGGAGGCACACTGGGATTCCACATGCACGCACCACTTTCCATTGGCATGATGTGGCTATTGAGGATCCAAGCTCGGCTGGATAGGCTTATGGAATAAACACCTTTCACCACTGATCCTTCTCCCGGGCCCTTGATTTTGTCTTTTATATGATGGTTCATTGAGTCTATCCAGCAAAATGGCTTTAAGTTAAAAATGTCTGGTGTTCTTCATTCCATCCAGCCTTGGGTTGACTGTCCTCTGTTGTAACATCCTTGCGGTACTGAAGTGCAAGCCGATGCTGTGCTCTAAGTTCAGAGAGATGTCATCATCAATCAGAAGCTGAGGGGGACTGCAAAATTTACAGTTCTCTTAAGCAATGAACTCCCCAGGACGTTTCGCGTATGAGAGAGTTTATAAAAGTTAGGCTTTCATCCAGATTATCAGACACTCTGCTTTTGTACTGCGTAAGCTACACCTGCATCATTGTATTGTTCCCCAGGAGTGTCGTGCTACACGGTCCCATTAAGCTCAGAAGCACATGGGCCAGCAGCCAGTCCCTTCGCCTGTAATAATGTCTATAATTCAAAGTGATGCCCAACTCAGCCTTGGCATTTTTGCTGGTGGCCTTTGTGACTGGACTCTGGTTGATCTTTGTAGCACTCTCTTACCGGGGGGGGAGCAAGAATGCCAACGTAGTTCAAGGAGACAAAGAACAATACTATCACATGTCTTTGAGAAAGAGTTAAACAAAAAAAAGTTCTCTCCACATCTGAGCACAATGCAGTCAGAAAGAGCAAAATAGAAGTCAAACGCACATAAGCTGAGGGTAGGTCATAGGCTTAATGGACCTAGAAGTGGTTTACTTATTGACTATTTCCCCCTTTTTCACTGGTCCAGCTGCAGTTATCAGCAACAGTGACTCACAGAAAGACAAGACTTGGAGTGTGTGTGCGCATGCTCCAGCTAGACAGAGATAGAAGCTGGCTTGTAGCTTGACAGAACAGCCAGGTTACAGATGGCTCTAGGCAGAGGCAGTATTGCCAGGACTGTAGAGAACAGACTGGACCTGGCACTGAGTCTTGCAGGAGGGGTCAGTGGTTCTTAATCTGTACAAGTGGTTCCAGCTGGAGATGCTTTTTATGATAACATAGAAAGTTCTAACCAGGCATGGTGGCATATGCCTGTAACCTCAGGATTTGTAAGGGGGGGGCAGAAGGATAAGGAGTCAAGTTCATCCTCAGCTGTATAGCAAGTTCAAGGCCAATCTGGACGACGTAAGACTCTATCTCAAAAAAGATGAAAGAAAGAAAGAAAAAGAAAGAAAGAAAGGAAGGAAGGAAGGAAGGAAGGAAGGAAGGAAGAAAAAGAAAGAAAGGAAGGGAGGGAGGGAGGGAGGGAAAGAAAGGAGAAAGAAAGAAAGAAAGAAAGAAAGAAAGAAAGAAAGAAAGAAAGAAAGAGCGAGCCAGGCATGGTGGCTTATACCTGCAGTCCCAGTACTTGGGAGGCTGAGGTAGAAAAATTGACATGAATTGAAGCAAGCCTGGGCTATAGGTTGAGTTCTAGGTGAGATCCTGATTCAAAACAAACAAACAAACAAATAAACAAACAAACAAACAAGCAATCAACTCCTGCCATGTTCCCCTCCTTGCCACTGTAGTCTCTCATTTCCTGAGACGTGGTCTGTGCAGAAGGGCTGTCATGAGGATGGAGGTTTCACTCGAGGGGCATCACTGTAGGTCAAGGGGCTGGTGTCTCTTTTGAGGGTCGGGGTCTTAACCAATTCATGGATGTCCAGAAACATATTGTGACCTGTAGTCAACCATATCAGAACCTTTTATCACAATCATTTTAAATGTGAATAATGAGCCAAGAGACACCATTAGGGAACAAGAAGGTTGCTTCCTACAAGTACAGTGTCAAGCAAGAGCAGATTTTCTAGCAGTTGACCAAGGTTGCCAACCTTAGACCTGTGGGAGCATCGTGTGCTTGAGGTGACAGGTGCCTCTTCCAGCTCTTGCCACACGTGAGCACTGACATTCTATTGGAAATGATACAGGAATATGATATGGACACTTCAGGGTTATTCATGAAATAACTTTCACCAACCAGGTAGCCATGGCATGTATTCAAACGTGAAGCTTTCTTAGTGGTGCTATATAAGGAATAAAGAAACAATGTTGCTTGAATATTAGCCAATATACCATGCTAGATGTTTTTGCATTTTCATGATCATTTTATGGTAAGAGGAATGTCTTAGAAAAACTCTATGCCTTATCCTAGACTGTGTAGCCAGTCATCTTTGAGGCTCCTCCAAATCCCCTATTCTTACTGAAATAGATAGGAGTTTGGTTAGTTTGTTGATTATTTAGAGACAGTGTCTTATATATCCCAGACTGGCCTCAGACTCACCATGTAGCTGAGGATGGTTGTGGACTTCTGGTCTTTCTTCTTCTAACCCCTGAGGTCTAGGGTTACAGGCATACTCCACCATGCCTAGATAATGCAATACTGAGAATCAAACTCACAGCTTCATTAGCCAACTGCCAACTGAGCCCAAGCTCCAGCCCCAGCCCAAGAGATGGTAGTTCTGATATTATTGTATCTCCTACTAGGTGTCTGACTGAGAGCTCCACATACTGGTCCCTGAGTTCACTCCTAACACTGGACATTTTACCTGGCTCCTGTTCTCGTTGAGTAATTCTGAACTGTGAGCCAATGGTCTTGTAAAGTGAGGGAGAAAGGATTGTGCAAATACACTGTGATTTTAAGAACAGTGATGGATCGGGTAAGTATACTGGGTTGTGTGTTCTATGCCCAGCCCTGCTCTGAACTCAGTTCTCCTATGGTGATGAGAAAGTAGTCCCATCTCCAGCTGTGACATGACTGGGAAAGAGTGAGGAAATCACGGTGGGCGTGGTGGCGCACGCCTTCAATCCCAGCACTTGGAAGGCAGACGTTAGGAGGATCGCCGTGAGTTCGAGGCCACCCTGAGACTACAGAGTGAATTATTCCAGGTCAGCCTGGGCTAGAGTGAGACCCTACCTCGAAAACCCAAAAGGAAAGAAAAAAAAATAAAAAGAGTGAGGGAATCTCGCTTAAAGCTGTGGTGCTTTCCAAGTACGGCAGTTATTATGCCCGGGCATAGAAGTCTGAAGTTAGTGTTGTCATAAAATGTAGCTTACATAAGAGTTAATAACACACACAGGTCATGAGATTCTTCATGGATATTGTAAAGCCTGGAAATTGAGCATTACTGGAAGAGCATATAAACGACTCATTGGTAGAACTGTTTTTAAAACTTAGTTTGAGAGAGAGGGAGAGAGAGAATGGGCACGCCAGGGCGTTCAGCCACTGTGAACGAACTCTAGACACGTGTACGGACCCTCCTTGTGCACATGTGCAACATTGCGTTTGTGTCACTGTGTGTCTGGCTTACGTGCGACCTGGAGACTCTGATATGAGTTCTTTTGCTTCACAGACAAGTGCCTTAACCGCTAAGCTATCTCTCCAGCCCCTCATTGGTACTAGTTTTATACAAATAAAACACTTTTTACTACTTCCTGCTCTTGGATTTGTTTTCTGAAATCTGTAGTTAGTATTTTTTTTAACTTTGTCTTTATGTCATTCATCCATGCATGAAATGAACTCACACACGTAACATACAAATGTCCTGAGTTCCACCTCTAAGAATTGGGCTTTGCCTCTCTATTTAAGATGTGTTTTGTTTGGTTTGTGGTGTTGGGAAATTCACCCAGGCTCACATATGCAAGCACTTTCCCACTGAGATAGCACCCCCAGCCTTGTGGGGACTGCTTCCATCTGCTGTCTGTCTCTCTTCCCTTGTTCAGACCTGAAGAAAGACCTTAACCAAGTTCCCTTTATAAGTCTCTATCTGGACAGATTAAACTGCTATGGCCTGTCCCTGGCACCCCCACTCCTCCATTTGCAATTGTGTTTCCAACCAGAAAAATCTTGGCAGAGACACAGGAATTCATGGGACTGGATCCTCTGTCCCTCATGTCCCCTCCTGTTGAGACCCACAGAGACCTGTAGAGGTTGGCATACTGCCTCAGTGAATCTTGCCTTTGAGTGCCCCTTTCCTTCCTCCATCTGGTCACCACTTCTGCTCACTCTGCACCCTAGTTGCCCCACTTCATTCCACCTGATGTACCTGGGAAGCCGCCTAGCTCGGTGATCCTGGCCACACCTATGCTTTGCTTCTCTAAGTCTCCATCCTACCTTCTGAATGTTGGCCCCAATGTTTGATTTTCCTCCCTCACTCTTTCCATCCCTCCCTCCCTCCCTTCCTTCTTTCTTTCCTTCCTCCCTCCCTCTTTTTGACTTTCCTCCTTCCATCCCATTCCCTCTCTTCCCTTCCCTTCCCTACCTTTCTTCCTTCCTTCTTTTCCCTGCCTCCCTCTTTCTCTCCCTCCCTTCCTTCTCTCCCTTTCTTGAGACAGGATTTCACTCTATAGCCCAGGATGGCCTGGAACTCACTGTGAAGCCCAGTTTTTCCTCCATTCTGCAGGTGATTCATCTACCTCAGCTTCTCAGGTGCTGGGATTACAATCACGAGCCACCACTCCTGGCTCATTGATATTTGATTTTTAAGATTCAACTCAGACTTCTGAATGAAGCCTGTGTCAGTTCTCGCTTTTGGCAGGTTCACCCATTGGTGGTGGAGAGTAGAGTGGCCTCCCCCCCCCCGTCACCTGTTCATTGTAACACCTGCCCCTCCTTATGGAGGTTTGTTTTCCACTCGTTTCTGGCTGTCTTGGGTCAAGGCTGGGTAAATTCAACCATGGGGGCTGTTGGATGTCCCTGCTTGAGAATTTTATAAATGGATCAAGGCAGACACTGGGAAGGGACTTGGCCCAGGGAGCAATGGTTCTTTATCCCCAGTATTGGGCTCTCATTGGGGCAGGGGGTGGGGAGGGGAAAAGAGGTAGAGAGTGGCAAAGGAAGCAACAGTGACAGGCCTGGGACAAAGGAGTGGTTAACTGTGAAGAAGGCAAATATCAGAGCTGCCTGTAGAGGGTGGCTCCAGGACCCAAGACCTCAAGCCTTCAGAAACTTGATTCAGACTGGATTGTAGAGGACCAGACCCTGAACAGGGTTGGCCTGTTCATTTCTGGGCTGCTCTGTCTTCTTGCATTTGGACACTTCTGTTTTCTGAGAGTAGTGTTTAAGATTGCACTGGGATGGCCACTATGTATCATGATCTCATAACTTGCACATCATATCGCATCACATTATATCACAACCGTTTCTGTTTTATAGATGAGTAACCCCGGGGTCAGTTACTGTCTGCCAGCGGTCACAGTGGAACGTGAGTGCAGTTGGTGATTTCAAAGCATTTCTGTCTTTCTGGCAGGCCTTCACATGAAGCGAAACAAGCTTTTAAAAGTAGGGAGCATGATTTTATCCCAGTCCTGCATTCAGAATGTCTGCTGCTGGGTGATGTCAGAATTTAAAGGAAAGGAAAGCCTTGATGTTTCACTTTGAAAATTAACAGGGTTAAAGTACAGACTCTTTTCAAGGGGGCAAAACAATGCGTGAACTGTATTCATATGGGAACAATAGGATGTTTCCACAGTGTTCCTGTGGTAATGTGGGCCTAGGAGGTCGGGGGGGTGGGGAATCAGGAGAACCCAAGGGCTTAAATGGAATACAGTGGGGAGAGGGTGAAGCATCTTGTGGACAAACTTCACTTATGTTGTTAGTATGCATAAATTCTGAACCTTCCTCTGGGACCAAAAAAGTAGATGTTGGGGGCATATGCTCTGCTTCCGCTTAGCACACAAAGGACAGAATGCCATGAGAGTAATATTAAATGCCTTAACTCCCTTGGCATGGATTTTGAATGGATTTCGAACACTGTTAAGATTTATTATTCAGAAATTCTTACACTGAAATGCATGAGGATTTTCTACCTACCAAAAAGATTCCCACTTGCAAAAATAAATTATATATATATATATATATATATATATATATATATATATATCCTTCTTGTATTTTCCTTGAGTTGAAACAAGTAGAAGGGACAGTGATTGGCTGGCACTGGGTGTGATTGCATCCTGCATAAAGGTCAGAATGGGGAAAAAAAGTGGGTTTAGCAGAGGTGCTGGAAGACTGTATGTGAAGCAGTGAAGCCTATCCCCACCCCACCCCACCTTAAGCCCGTGTCCTGCAGGCACATTCTCTTCTGTTACAACAATCCTAGAATGAGTAACTCGCTCCATGTTTCTTATTAAAGGAAGATCTTAACATTCTGCTGAAATATCAAGAATTTCCTTTTTAGTTTTTGCATTTCGACAAGGCAGTGGGTGAGAGTTTTTTTTTTTTTTTCCTTCTGGACAACCTCGGTGATTTCAGGAGCAAGCCTGGCTTTGTCACGCTTCTTGAGTCTTACCTCACCTGGCCTGGATGGCCTGCCTTCCAGAGTGGATGGAGGCAGCGCAGAGTGGGCAGCAAGCTCTAGCAGCTGGGTCTTTTTCTAAGAATGAAAAGACAGGACTTCAGTTTCTAGGTCTCACTTTGGCATGCGTAGACGATTTTGAAGTGGTGTTAGCCTGTGCATTCTGGGTTGAGAGAACTTACTGCCTGATTCATAACTTATAGGTGATTAAATTTATGAAGACTGTTACTTTCATTCATTTATTCTAAACAAACACGCATTGTTGAATGAATGGTGACTTGGATTTGAAAACACAATGCAAGTATAAAACACAGGCAGCTTGCAGATAGCATTCTTTTGAAAATTTGCCCTCCTAAAGGAATTTCATTACCAAACCCTCATGAATCTTGAACCTCTAGAAGAATAATCCTTCCCTTTGTTGGAGTTTTAAATTTAGAATAATCAGACAATAGTGAGGCATTCTGTTCAAAGCGTTCCTTTTAGGTTACCCATTTATTATACACTGCTCTTAAGAGGAGATGAATTTGATTAGTGTTGAACATTCAGATGGGGGGGGGATCTTTGCATAGCTAATACCAGGGAGAAATTTTCCAAGACTTGCGCCTGCTGTTTGGTGTTATTAGACAGTCAACTTTTAATTATCTGTATTAATGGGGTGAAATCAGAGATGTGTGTACTCCAACACCATTTCCTTCAGATTTGGGGAGTGTCCTTTGAGGCTTTTGTTCATTTGCGGTTTTGCTTAGATAGTATTAAAAGTCTACTCTGTTCTTTGTGTACACAGCTCACAGTTAAGAACGAAGGAAAGAAGGAAGGAAAGGATGAAGGAAGGAAGCAGGAGAGAGGGAGGAAGGAATACCTAAAAGTATGCAGGGATATGGAAAGGTCAGCTGGAATTTTAAAATTGAATTTTGATGATGCACTAATGGATTCTCTCAAGACAATTAGTCTTGATTTTTATTTTAACAGAAAACAAGTGTAGCTACATAAAAAAAAAATGCACCTAAGTCATATTATCACATTCCACATTTCCATGTATGATATATATTCTTGTTGTCCAGTTTGGCATTTTGAAGGTTTTTTTTTTTTATTTTATTTTATTTTATTTTATTTTATTTTATTTTATTTTATTTTATTTTATTTTATTTTTTTGAGACAGGATCTCACTCTTAATTCTAGGCTGGTTGGCCTAGAACTTACTATGCAGCTCAGGCTGTTTTTTTTTTTTTTTTTTTTAACACATAGTGATCTTCCTGCCTCAGTCTCTTCAGTGTTGGGATTATAGGCATGTGCCTCCAAGCCCAGCTTGAAGTCTCCTAAAAGTGAATAGTTTAAGTTCCATTCTAGTGACATTATGACAATGAACACTATTGGCTTGGGTGACCCCAACAATGTATTTGGGCAAGATAAGGGCAGGTATCTAGATCACCAATGTTGCTCTGGACAATATCTGTAGTTGTGTGGTTTCCATTTGAAAGGTAGCCCTTTTCATCCAGCTTGCTTTCACTGAGCAACAGAGAGAAACGTACATGGGAGCTCTGGACAAGAGCTTTTAGATTTCCAAGTCACCTCAGTATAAAATCTTACCTTATCAAGGCAGAAATCTAGAGGCTACAAAGAACTCACCACTAAATCAGACTGCCAACTAGCTTGCCATGGTTCAGGGAAGTAAGTTTAAAATACATACATACATACATACATACATACATACATACATACATACATACATTCAAATTATACTCTTGTATTCTCTCACCCCTGTTCCCCTGGGACCCTCCTCAGTGTGATTGGGGGATTCACTGTGGGGTCATGAAGGCCTCAATCAGTAGTGGGTGGACCATGCCTCAGGGTATTCCTATCCACCCTGTGGCTCTTGCACTCTTTCTGCCCCCACTTCCACAAAATTCTCTGAGGCATGGCTATGGGTTAGAAGCCAGGATCTGTGCCTGGCAACAATGCAGACAGATGTCAGCATGCAGCACGTTTGTGAAATAGATGTCATCACAAGGTCTGGGTGCCCTGGCTTCCTGCTGCCCCATCTCACTTTTGCTTACCTTCTTGAAGTCTCCCTGGAGGAAGCTCTGGGCTGTTCTTACGTATTGGCTGCCATGGTTGGGGGCTGGGCTGTTGTGCACTTCCACTGTTTTTTATACAAAAGAAAAATGTAATCATTCAACCTGAGATAATAGGCTGGTTTAAATTATATAATGATAAAAATAACCCATATAAAATATAAATATCTACATATGCTATGTGATAAAGGAGCATATTGTGTTTTTAAAACATGAATATGTAAAATTTTATTTTTCACTCTTGATTAAAACATGGACTAAGAGCAGGTCTTTAGGAGACAGAATTGGGTTCAAGTTCAAATTCTGCAACTTAGTAGAGAAGTAAAGAAGATTAAATCATTTTATATTTTGGAAGTTCAGTTTCCTATCCATAAAATGGCAATGATTGTATTGCTTCAGAGTATTGTTATGGGGATTAAAAGATGAGCATAGCTGGGCGTGGTGGCACACGCCTTTAATCCCAGCACTCCGGAGGCAGGGGTAGGAGGATCACTGTGAGTTTGAGGCCACCCTGAGACTATATAGTTAATCCCAGGTCAGCCTGGGCCAGAGTGAGACCCTACCTTGAAAACCCAAAAATAATAAATAAATAAATAAAATAAAATAAAAATGAGCATAAAGTACTATAATGGTTTATATATGAAGTGTCCCCACCAAAGCTGCTGGCTCTACAAGAGGTGATTGGACCATGAAGATGCTGATGTCATCAGTGGATCGCTCAGTCCATTATGTTTATGCGTAAATGGGACAGGTGGAGGTGTGGTCCAGGTGGAAGAAGTTTATCATTGGGTGCATGCCATTGAGGGCTGTATCCTGCCCCTAATTCTCTCTTTCTCTTTGTTTTTCTCTCTCCTTCCCTCCCTTGTGCCATGAGGTGAGCCCCTGTCCCCATCACATGCTTCTCTTCATGAAGTTGTGGCTCACTTGACATGTGAAATCCATGTGGATTTCACTTTCCACATTCTTAACTGAATTCAGCTTGGCATCAGCTTTCTGAGACCGTGTCAGGGTCTCCTTTTATAGCCAATGAACTGGTGGGCAACCCAGTCTGTAATTCCTTCCTCTAAAAGAATGCTTTTAAGTGTCCCATCCAAAGGATGGAGAGAAGGAAGGGGAGAGAGGAAGGGAACCTAAGAGGAAGAAGAGGAGGAGGAGGAGGAGGAAGGGGAGGAAGAATCTTGAAACAACATGCTGACAGCATCTCATTGTGGGGTTCCAGGTAGCTGTGAGTCACTGGAAAGCTGTGGTCTGAAAGCCATGCCTCATAGGTCACCAGTTCCTCCACTGTGTGACAAGCCCAGTGGCATGCCTTAAACCACCATTCCTCCTTCAACTTCTTTTATTCAACCCTAGACTGTGTACCTCTACTTCTAACACGGCTTCGATGTTCAGAACTCAGTAGCTTCTCTTTGCTGTCCCTGGCCAAGGACATGTATCCTCTCCCCCAGCCTTAGTAAAACATGAACCTGTTCCAGGAGCCCTAATATTCCCCTGTGTCCTTCTCTCCCACTTTGGGCTTCTGGGTGCTGCGTGAGCATTTAGGAATATTCTTCCCTTGTGTTGTGAATAGTTTCGTGCAGCTTGCTGGATGTTCAGAACAACGTGAAGTGTTCTTTTGAACTTGTGAGGTAACATTTTCCTGGATAGGCGTCGCTGGCCATAATTGTGCCCAGAAAAAGGTGTGGTCTACATATGCTTGGCAAGGCTCAGGGGCATGGGCGAGCATGTAAGCACTGCTTACACCTTGGAGGCATTTGCTGCTGATGAAGTTCCCTTACACACAGCAAAGGAATTTTCCTCCTTCTTCTTGGAGGTGTTCAGAACCTCTCATTTGCTCACTTTGCCTCTAGTAGAAAAAGGAGGAGTTTTGAGTCACCAGCAGCCTATTGCCGACTGGCGTCCCTGTGCAGTGGCACTCTTCTGCTCAGTGGGATGCTGATGGGGCAGGAGATGGGATGCCCATGAGAACAGCAGCAAGCTTCCACCCAGCAGTTGAGTGCTTACAACAGAGACAGGCAGGCTGTCCCCAGAGAAGGAAAGGGCTCACTGAGCAGAGTGTGGGTGGATAGTCCAGCTTGTTCTAACAGCTCCTTTGCAAGATCTTATAATAAATGTGTAGCTTCTGGGTGAGTGGAGCCCTGCCGGTGGAGGCAGAAACCTTGATGCATATTTCTCTTCAGTCCTGTCTTGTCTTTGCAGAGGGTTCCCTTGTGAGAAGGGTTGCTGGTGTATTTAATGGAGCCTCCGCAAGGTGCTCTGGGTAGGAAGTGGTTCTGACCTCATTTCCCATGAGTTTGAATGGGGAGGGAGGAGGACTCATCAGACCTCATTAGGCACATAGAAAGAAATGCCATAATTCTCCCCAAAAGATAGCCTCCTCCCTCGATAAGAAGCCAGACACACTTCATACAACATTGGAATACGAAGTCATTTTCCAGCAGACTTTAATACTTGTGGAGAATGCCTGTATTTGAACAGTTTCTTTAAATAGAACTGTTAGAAGGGGCTCCTTACTGTGTGAGGCTTTGAATGTTGTTGCCAGTCTTGAAAGCTGTCTTGTCACCTGCAGTGTCACCTGAAGGCTCAGACCCATATTCCTTCACCACTTTTGCAGATACATGGCATCTCAAATTTGGTGACTACATTGTCTATTTTTTTTGAGACTTAATGTCCTTATATAGTCCACACTGGCCACGAATTTATACTCCTCCTGCCTCAGCTTTTTCCTGTGTGCTGGAATTAAGGGTATGTGCCACTGTGCCCAGCCAGGATGGTTTCTACTGCCATACTTTAGTAGAAGAGTCTTTTGTAATGTGCGCATACATGTGTGCTTGTGCATGTGTGTGTGTGTACACTTGCACACATGTGTGTGCATGTGGAAGCCAGGGCCAACCTTGGGTATTATGCTCTAGAATATTGTCCACCTCTTGTGTGTGTGCCTGTGTGCGTGTGTGCGTGTGTGCGCGTGCATGTTCGTATGTATGTGTGAGTGCACGTGGGGGTAGACACCAGAGGTCAACATCAGGTGTCCTACTCAGTTGATGTGGATCTTATTCTTTGAAACAAGGTCTCACTGAACATACAGCTCACCAATTTGGCCAGAACAACTAGTCAGTTCTCAGGGTTACCTGTCGGCACCTCCCCAGCACTGGAATTACAGACATGCACTGCCATGCCTGATATTTTTTCTTTTCTTTTTTATTTGAGAGAGAGAGAGAGAGGGAGGAAGAGGCAGAGAGAATGGTCGTGCCAGGGCTTCTCAGCTGCTGTGAACGAACTCCAGATGCGTGCGCCCCCTTGTGCGCATGTGTGACATTGCATCACTTTTGCGTCTGGCTAAATGTGGAAGCTGTAAATTTGAACGGCATTCTTAGGCTTTGCAGGCAGACCACTTAACCACTAAGCCATCTCTCCAGCCCCCTGATATTTTTTTCTGTGGGAAGTGAGAATTCAAAGGCAGGTCTTCATGCTTGTGTAGCAAGCTCTCTACCCACTGAGCCATATCCCCAACCTCACACCTTTTATTTATTTTTTTTTTGTGATAGGTTTTCTTATTGGCTTGAAACTTGCCAATTAGGATAGACTAGGTACCCAGCAGGCCTCAGGCGTCTCCCCACCATGCATGTATGCATGTATTCATGTATGCAGCACTATGGCTGACATTCTTTCATGGGGATTGAACTCGGGTCCTCATGCTTACAAGACAAACACTTTATCAACAAAGCTATCTCGCCAGTTTGAAATGATGATCTTAACGCTTCCCTGATAAAGATGGAAGGACTCCTCAGCAATGCCTGGCTGGGCTCCAGTTCTCAGTCTAGTGTGAATAAAATAAGGCCTGCCTTCATTAAAACATTGAGAGAATCTAATCAGAGGCAACTCCATTGATAGTCACCTGAAAATAGCAAATAGACAACTTACCAGGCGTTAACTGCGTAACTTGATGCTCTTACTTTTTCTGCCAATGTTCAGTTCTCCAGAAAACTGTGTTCATAAAAACCTTGAACACCCCCTTCCCTCTCACCTCCTCCTGCCTTTCAGACACTTCTCTGCCTGACAGGTTCCCCCCAGGAAAGAGTTTGGGATGGAGAAGGAATGCAAAAGCAAGGTCAAGACCCTTTACCATTCTGACAGTGAGCACTGCTAGCAATAAATAGTGGAGTCACACATTGGCTAGGGCTGTCCATGTGTTCTCAATTACGGCTCTGGTATTGGCTAGGGCTGTCCATGTGTTCTCACCATGGCTCTGGTATTGGCTAGGGCCGTCCATGTGTTCTCACCATGGCTCTGGTATTGGCTAGGGCTGTCCATGTGTTATCACCATGGCTCTGGTATTGGCTAGGGCTGTCCATGTGTTCTCGCCCGTGGCTCTGGTATTGGCTAGGGCTGTCCATGTGTTCTCGCCCGTGGCTCTGGTATTGGCTAGGGCTGTCCATGTGTTCTCGCCTGCGGCTCTGGTATTGGCTAGGGCTGTCCGTGTGTTCTCGCCCGTGGCTCTGGTATTGGCTAGGGCTGTCCATGTGTTCTCACCGTGGCTCTGGTATTGGCTAGGGCTGTCCATGTGTTCTCGCCCGTGGCTCTGGTATTGGCTAGGGCTGTCCATGTGTTCTCACCATGGCTCTGGTATTGGCTAGGGCTGTCCATGTGTTCACGCCCGCGGCTCTGGTATTGGCTAGGGCTGTCCATGTGTTCTCGCCCGCGGCTCTGGTATTGGCTAGGGCTGTCCATGTGTTCTCGCCCGCGGTTCTGGTATTGGCTAGGGCTGTCCATGTGTTCTCGCCCGCAGCTCTGGTATTGGCTAGGGCTGTCCATGTGTTCTCACCATGGCTCTGGTATTGGCTAGGGCTGTCCATGTGTTCTCACCATGGCTCTGGTATTGGCTAGGGCTGTCCATGTGTTCTCGCCCGCAGCTCTGGTATTGGCTAGGGCTGTCCATGTGTTCTCGCCCGTGGCTCTGGTATTGGCTAGGGCTGTCCATGTGTTCTCACCATGGCTCTGGTATTGGCTAGGGCTGTCCATGTGTTCTCACCCGCAGCTCTGGTATTGGCTAGGGCTGTCCATGTGTTCATGCCCGCGGCTCTGGTATTGGCTAGGGCTGTCCATGTGTTCACGCCCGCGGCTCTGGTATTGGCTAGGGCTGTCCATGTGTTCTCGCCCGCGGCTCTGGTATTGGCTAGGGCTGTCCATGTGTTCTCGCCCGTGGCTCTGGTATTGGCTAGGGCTGTCCATGTGTTCTCGCCCGCGGCTCTGGTATTGGCTAGGGCTGTCCATGTGTTCTCGCCCGCGGCTCTGGTATTGGCTAGGCCGCAGCTCTGGTATTGGCTAGGGCTGTCCATGTGTTCTCGCCTGTGGCTCTGGTATTGACTGAATGCTCCTGCTAGCTGACCTGTGGTGACTGAGCTGTACTTCTTACCAGTGCTAACAATATGACAGTCAGTGTGTCCTCTTCTTTACATCTCCCCCAGCCCTGTATATTTTACACCTGCATGCAGACCCAGCCACGTCTGTAGACACCTGTGGGAGTAGCCGCTAGGGAGGTTACACCTTAAACTTGAGCCAGAGGCTTAAGAGCCTTAATCTCTAACCTTTGTCTGATGCTGAGGGAAGAATATTTCCTATCTAATTAGGCTTGGAAAAATCTAATTGTGTGTCTGTCTGTCTGTCTGTCTGTCTGTGTGCCCCACAGGATCTAGATGTAGGGTGTCATTCCCAGCAACACCATCCACCTTGTCTGAGACAGTCTCTCTCATAGGCCTGGAGCTGGTAGGTTAGATGAGCCAGTGAGCCCTAGGGCTCCTCCTGTCTTGGTTAACCCAGCACTGTCATTTGAATGAGGACGAGGAGAATCAAACTCAGATCTACAAGGCAAGTTCTTCACTGACTGAGCTATCTCCCCAAGACCTCTCCCCCCTTACAAGTTCTTAACCTGGCTATTCTAAAACAAAAGTTACAGTTTTCCATCATCCTTTCCAGCTCACTATCTGCTTGTCTATAATTATAAGGAAATAAAGAAGTCTCAATTTTCCATACTTTTCAGTATACATAAATTACACCTGATTTCCCAGTGGGCACTGTTGCACCCTGGTGCCTTGTGTGTCTTAGGACATTCTTTTGGGTGGTTTATGTTTTACTTGGATTTTTTTTTTTGAGACAGTTTATCATGTAGCCCAGGCTGGCCTCCAACTGTCTGTGTAGCACAGGATGATCTTGAACTCCTAACCCTCCCCCTTCCACCTCCCAAGTGCTGAAATTATAGACATGTACCACCATGCCAGGTTATTGGGACATTCTCTGCCACCTGTGGTAGCGTAAATGATTGAGAAATTGAACCATGTGGAGCTTTCCAATTGTTTACTGTAAGTCCAGTACAAGTCATTAGTTAATGTCACTTTTAAAGGTGGCAAAATAAACTTATCTACATAAAGTCATTTGTTACACTATGTGATGAATAACGGGTAAACTTGTAGGAGAAAGGCATAGGATGTGGTAATCAAAACTTCAGCCTGCAAAATAAAAATACCAGGTTCACATGCCACAGTTCCCTCTTGGTTCTGAAATGGTTGGTCAGTTTAAAAACATATGTGGTGCCCTGCTGGGAGCAATGTAGATTGATGCAGTCGCCTTGGAGAACAGTCTGGCTCTATTGTGTAACCGTGAATAGTCATATGCCCACTCCCAGACAGTACCCCAGGGGAAGTTATGTTCATGTGTACTGCTTCTAATAGACACAGTATGTTTCTAGCAGGAAAAAAATGCAAGCTGAAAAAATGTTAAGTCCATCAATAGAGGGAAAATATATATGTATTTTCACACTGTGAAACTGTTAAAATAAAAACTGACATGAGTTAAATTTAACAAAGTTTACTGAAGCAAGAAAAAAGGTTCTAGAACTGGGCAGCATTCCAGAATAAAGAGGGTTTGGAATGTGCCATGCCACCACATATACAAGTTATATTTATAGCTTAAGAAAAGGAAGTGACATACAGAAACAAGCTGATTGGCTACGGTTGGCATTGGCCTTATATGGACATGGGCTGATCAATCAGTAGCTTCTGATTGGCTGAACCTTGACTGCTTTGATTGGCTGAGACTCAGTTGCTTATTCCAAGTGTTCACTCTTAGACTAGGTTGTAGTTTGTTTACATATCAAGCTGCAGTGCAGTTTCACAAAGTGCAACAGATAGTTTGAGTGGGACTCGACCACCCAAGTATGAGACAGGTTCAAGCCAAACTGACTTCACTTTAACAACACAATGGAATAGTGAATAGTTGAAAATGAACAAACTGAAGTCACTCTTAGGAACAATCTTGGAGTAGAGTATTTACAAAAGATGAAACCCAATATGACAGAATTACATGGGATGGGGATGTGGCCCAGTTGGTAGAGTGTTTGCTTAGCATTCCCTAAGCCTTGGGTTTGATTCTCATCACTTCATAAACTGAGTATGGTGGAAAACACCTGCAATCACAGCGCTCTGCCAGTCGAGGCAGGGGATCAGAAGTTCAAGGTCACACTCCTCTGTGTTAAGTTTGAGGCTAGCCTGGAATATGCAACACCCCCTCCCTGTGGAAAAAAAATACCAGGCAAAATTAAATGATGAATTTTAGGGAATAATCATGAATACAAAATTGAGGAAAGAGTTGCTTTTGGAGAGGAGGCAGTGGAACATTTTCGGGCAGTAGCTGTGAGCTGGATGATGCAGTCAGAGGAGGAATGTATCGCTCTTTAAACAGCGGGCACGGTTGTGTGTGGTCTTTAGGTTACACTTCAGAGATGACTTACACACGAGTGCATTTCTGTAGGCTTCAAATCCTGTACTGTAACAAACATCTTCAAAGATAGCAGAGGTCGGAGTTTACTCTTCGTGATCCCAGCATAGCCCATGATGTCTGGGATCCCTCAGGCATAGTTGGAAGCTGTGATTACAATGAACTTGCTGGGCTCTTTGGGTGGCAGAAGTGTTGGAGTATAGCCAACAATGGAGACCAAGTGGAATGAGCTAGGTAGGATGGGAGTGCTGTCTGTATTGCTGTGGGAGTTTGATTCAGGTGTCCCCTGTAAACTTAGGTGTTCTGAATGCTAGGTTCCCAGCTGTTGGAGATTTGGGAATTAATGCCTCCTGGAGGCATTGTACTGTTGGGGGTGGGCTTATGGGTTACAGCTAGTTTCCCCTTGCTAGTGTTAGGCACACTCTCCTATTGCTATTGTCCATGTAATGTTGGCCCGGGGGTGATGTCCACCCTTTGCTCATACCATCATTTTCCCTGCCATCATGGAGTGTCCCCTCAAGTCTGTAAGCCAAAAGAAACCCCTTTTCCCACAAGCTGCTCTTGGTTGGGTGATTTCTGCCACAGTTATGTTGGTACCAAGGAATGGTGTCATTTGCTGCTAGACACCTGACTGTGTGGCTTTGGCTTTTTGGAGCTAATTTTTAAGAGGAATGTGGATGAATTTGAAACCTTGGCCTGAGAGATGCCTTCCAGTGCTGTAAGTACAGCTTGATGGAATATTCTGGTCAGAGTTGAAAGACCTGAATGCAGTAAGAACTATGGACTGTGAGGTTTGGCTTATGAGGGTGAAAAGGATCTTTGTCTGGACTGGGCTAGAAGCAGTTTGTGTGAGAAGCTTGCTACTATGCCCATGTCCTGAGAAGTTGTGCAGAGTTGCTTTGAGTAGAAACGGACTGGTGTGAGTCTAGGGAGATGGTACAGAAATGACAACCTTTGAGATTGGGCCAGCTGACCTGCATTGGGGCAATAGGAAGAATGTAGACTCTTTTGAGGGGGCCTGAGTGCTCAAGGAGTGTCTTTTTCAAAGTCTGCTTTATCCCCCCTGGATTAACAAACTGGCACCCTACCTGGTATTGCGGAGTATAAGAAATGCAAGAAAGAGAGAGTCATTGAGTTTGCCACGAGGTCTTGTGTTTTGGAAATGGCCATGGGCAATGTGAAGCAAGATTGCTGGATGCCTGCATGGAGACAGACCAGTGGAGCCATGAGGATGGTCCGTGTGTTGCAGTGGAGAACCAGTGGAGATGCCAGGACCACGAGCTGGCTGCTAAGGAAAGCTGCTGGTCCTGGATGAAGTTTTCTAGGACTGTGAGTAGCCTAGCTGGAGGGGCAGAATTGGAACTCCAGAGACTTGTTGCTGGTTAGAATTATGGGACTTGGAGATTTGTCACTGACTAGAGTTGTTGGACTTGAAGCTACAGAGTTTGATGTTTGCCCTGTTTAAACCCTGCATTGGCTGAATATTTCTTTGCTATGCCCAATGCCATCTTTTGCAGCATGAATGTTTATTCTGTGCCATTATGGGTTTGGGAGGAGTTTTTGGTATTATGGTTCAGTTAAAAGACCTTGGACAATGGGGATGTTTGAACATTAGGATTGATAAAAACCTATGGGGACTTTTAAAGTTAGAGTGAATGCATTACATTTTACATCGTGTATGATTATCAGTTTATGGGGGCCAGGGGCAGAATGTGGTGGCTTGGTTCAGGTGACCCCCATAAACTTAGGTATTCTGAATGCTGGCTTCCTAGCTGATGGAGAATTGGGAATTAATGCCTCTTGGAGACAGTGTATTGCTGGGGACAGGTTTATGGGTATTATAGCCAGTTTCCCCTTACCAGTGTTTGTCACACTCTCCTGTTGCTATTGTCCACCTGATGTTGGCCAGGGGTGATGTCCACCCTCTGCTCATGCCATTGTTTTCCCCTGCCATCATGGAGTACCCCCTTGAGTCTGTAAGTCAAAATAAACCTTTTTTTTTTCCCCACAAGCTGCTCTTGGTTGGGTGATTTCTACCAGCAATGGGAACCTGACTGCAACAATTGCTGTTCCTACCAAAGCCTGGAAAGTGTCAGTGCACAGCGGAAAGAGCCCACAGGCTCTGCGACCTATTAAACATCCGTATTTATTGTCCCACCAGTGGATAATACTTCTCCATGTGGATCATCCACCCAAGTCTGTTATTATGAAAAAAAAAATCTTACTTTTTAGTGACCTACTGTTCTCTTCTGAGCAACACGTGGCCTTTGGAGCTAGCGAAGTAGGAGTTGGCATGGGTGTGATGATCTCATAGGTCCATAGCCAGGCAGATTGTCACAGGCTCAAAAGTTCAGTCTTGAAAACCATCAAGGGGAGTGTGTGAGCACTCGGTCCATGTGGGAAGGAGAGTTAGAGCAGAGGTGGGTGATGGAAGTCAGGACTGGGGTGCTGCTGCTACTGAGGTGCTGGCCAGGTTGGGGGCAGGGCCCGCCCCCAGGGTTGCTGTGTAATAGTAAGGCAGCTGAGTAGAGTCATGTGTGCTGAGCACTGGAAGCTCAAATCAGGCTTTCTCCATTTCTCCATCCGATGAGTGTCTGGAGTCAACCCCTGACAGTGTTCAGCTTGAGAGTACCCAGGGGCCTCTGTGTCACTTCGTATTTCCAGATGACTTTTGAGACAGGAAAAAGGGGCAGCATGTCTACTTTTACAAATAGGTTTTAATGTAATACTGATACATCTGGAAGTGAAAAGCTAAAAATTTCATTTCACTAAAAAATTTAAAAAAACAGAAACAAACAAACAAACAAACAAACAAACAAACAAACAAACAGAAAAACAGGGTCAAGGATATGGCTCAGTGGGTAAGAACGCAAGCATGTGGACCTGAACTCAAAGTGCAGCACCTTCATGAAAAAACAGGCATGACTTAGCAGCCCCGTCACCCCAGCACTGAGGGAGGTAGAGACAGGAGGATTGCTGGGGCTCCTTGATCAGCCAATCACTCCAGTTTACCGAAAACAGTTTAGAGACCCCTGTGTCATGGAAATGAGGTGGAAGAACAATTGTAGGAGATATCTGATGTCCTCCTCTGACCTCTGCACATGTGCACAGAGGGCACATGCATCAGTATGCATGCATGCATGCACACATGTGTGCACACACACACACACACACACACACGCACACACACACACACAGATCACAGGTTAACTTTTAACTGTGGGCTTTCCCCCACACTTGTAAGAGGGACAAAGTGCCTGTGTTCACTGATGTATCGGGTACCTTTCTCCTTCCTGTAATGAAGTATCTAACAGGCAGTGGAGGAAAGAAAAGGAAGACGACAGGAAGAAAGATACGGTTTAGTTGCTCATGGTTGCACGATGGGGGAAGCCTGGTGGCTGGAACTCCATCCATGGGGGCAGGAGCTTGTGTTGCGGCCTGTTCCAGCTGAGGATCAGGACGTAGTGACCTCGGATGGGGGTAGGACCCACTGTAACTCTCTAGTTCCACAACTACGGTCTCCCATCTTGCCACCTCGATCCCATATTGCATAGGTTTCACAGCGTGCCAGAATAGCTCCATCAGCTGAGGACTCAGTGTTGAAATACTGAGCCCATGGGGGACATTTCCCATCAAATGGTAACACACATGGAACCTGTATTTGCTGGTGACATATCTCATGAAAAGAACTGTGCAGACTTGTACAGAATAAGGTGGAGATGTTTTGGTGAATAAAGCACTTTGTCATACAAGGGTAAGTCCTGGGGTTCAGATCCCCAGAGCGCACATAGATGACAGGTAGGCGTGGTGACCTGTGTGTCACCCTGGCACTTGGGGAGCCAGGCACAAAGGACCTCCAGGGAAAGCTTGCTGGCCAGATCAGCTGAGTCAGCAAGCTCTGGGGTCAAGTGACAGACCCTGTGTCAGCAACATAAACTGGAGAGCGTTGGAAAAGGACCCTTCGACACCAACCTCTGTTCCTTACACACACACATGTATGCATGCACATTTATATCCACACACTTCAGAACACACATACACTACCCACACATATTCAGAGACCTGGTCAAGGCCCCTAAGGAGCTTACAGGTTCATATCTAGAAAAGAGGGAGAGCTCATTACACAGTGGGGAGAAATTCAGGGTACTCAAAAGAGGGTCACAAAAGAGGTGACCCTGAGCTGAAGTAAAGAGAACGAAGACTGATGAGAAGGTGTGGTAGTTTGATTCAGGTGTCCCCCATAAACTTATGTACTTGGATGTTAGGTCCCCAGATGATGGCAGTTTGGGAATCGGAGTCTCTGGAGGAGGTGTGCTCTGAGGGCGGGCTTATGGGTGTTACAGACAGCTTCCCCTTGCCAGTGTTTGGCACTTTCTCCTGTTGCTGTTGTCCACCTGATGTTGGCCAGGAGGTGATGTCCAGCCTCTGGTCATGCCACATTTTCCCTTGCCATCCTGGAGCTTCCCCTCAAGTCTGTAAACCAAAATAAACCCTTTCCTCGCACAAGCTGCTCTTGGTTGGGCTCTTTGTGCCAACAACGCAAAGCTAGATACAGCAGGAGGATAGTCCCGATTGAGGGAATAGCATAAATAAAAATGAGTTTTCCTTATATGACTAAAATTTATTTTACACAAGCCTCATGGTAACAAAATTAATAATGAATTACAGTTAAACTTTTCTAGTTAGGATCAATTTTCCACCTTTTTGTCTTATTTTAATCATGTTGCAAAAAACAACATATTCCTGTTACGACCCATAGATGTGCCAGTGTAAAAGTAGTTTAAACCAGGCCTGGTGGGGCACACCTGTAATCCCAGCCCTAGAAGGCAGGAGGATCAGGAGTTCAAGGGTAGTTTGAGGCAAGCCTGGGCTACATGAAACTCTGTTTCATAACCCCAAGATGAAAACAGAGAATTAAAAGTAGTTTAATGTCATTATGGTGAAACAATTAGAAGCTATGAACTTAGTATAACATTTTCCTCAGTAACTCTGGCACTTCTGACAAAAAGGTTAGACAGATCCCAATCATAAACTCGGCCTCATGTATCACAGAGATAAAGGTTAATAGAGACTAAAATTCTCACATTCTAATAGTACTACTGCTGTACACTTTAATCATATGCAGCATATAAAATTATATATATATACATATACATATAAATATATTTCTATATATTAAATTCGGGAAGTTTTCAGGAGAAAGGGTAATATAGGATTCAATCATAAATCTGCTTCTACATGAATTATCACTGGTTCATTTTGCTCAACTACTTCAGCTACAGTACCATTTGTTAATAATTCATTCTTATATTATTTTTCCCAGAATATGTTGCAAAATAGCTGTGTCTGTTTCCTTTCTGCTCAGTGTATTTCATGAACTCACATAAGGGAGAATGGCATCCAGTATGAAACCTGTTTGCTACTAGTTCAAACATTTTTGACGTATTCATTAGATAAATTCTTATAAAATCATATCATGCTGTCCAGGAGTTAAAAGGAATGTATCAATGTGTATTTTCTGTCTTTGTTATTTTTAGCAAAAGAAATAAGGCACAGGACATGTTTATAATCATGACAGCTACATGTTTATGGTACTTGAGTGGCATTATTTATTTTAGCTTTATAGGTAATTTTTCTTTTCTGCACATGCCTTTGACCCTCCACACATTTACTGCAGATTCCTGAGTTGACAAACTCTCCTTTCACTGCAGTAAATCAGACTGTCCTTATCCTCTGGTTGGTGGTCTTTCTAGCATTCTCTATAATCTTACAGCGATGCTAATGTGAAGAAGTAATGCTTTAAGAGAAAAAAACAAGACTACCAAGTAAAGCTGACGATTCTGAAGACTTCATTACAAATTCAAAAACTTGACTTTTCTAACTCTAAAAGTGAAATGCAGTCAATGTTTATCCAGTGCCAGTGTGCCCAACTTTGTGCTGAGCATTTTATTCATGTATCTAACCTGTCACATCATACCTACCCTGGGAAGGGACTTCCTGAATATGCCCAGTTGACAGATGTGCCCAGAACCATTCTGCTTCCCAACATTGGATAATATACTGAGCCAGGTCTGCTGACACATGTCTGTGCTAACTAGCACTTGGGAGGTGCATGCACGAGGATCCAGGTCATCCTCAGCTACATAGTGACTTTGAGACCTGAAACTCTGTCTAAAACTAAAACAACGAGTTTACTTTAAATGACCAATGCTCTGCTCTGGGGCTTTGCACATATGAAACACATGCACATGTATGCATGTACATGATATGTATGTATGTGCGTCTATACATATATGTATTACATGACAATGTGAGCCAACACAGACCACATGTAGAATGGTGGCCATGTAAGATTATAATAGAGTTGAAAACTTAACCATTGCCTAGTATTTTTACTACATCTTTCCTGGGTTCACATGCACAAAGACTTCACCTTGGCATAAATTTCCTACAATATTTAGTACAGTGGCACACTGCCCCCACTTGTAGTCTAGGAACAATCGACTTTCCCATACAGTCTAGATGTGCAGTAGGTTACACCGTCTGGCTTTCTGATGGTTTACTCTGTGATGCTCAATGCAGTCACCCAATGACAGTTTATCCCTTCGTTACCTGATACCCGCCTGTACCTATATACTCCTTTCTTAGTCATTCAACAAATACTGATTTATTGATCAATTACATGCAAGGCTGCTGTGTCATCTCTGAGGCTACCAGAACGAGAGGATGCCTTACTTTTGCCTTTGGGGGACTTGCCATGTAGGGAGAAATGAGCTTCCTTAATAATCAAATACAAGGAAATATGCAAATTACTTTCATCACGATAGGGCCAAAGAGCTGAGGAAGCAGGGGAAGATGGCGGCGTTTTCCCAGAAGTGTCGTTAAGTTTTCCCAGAAATGTAGCCCTAACTTGGAGATATGAGAAATGAGTGTGTAAGGGAGGGCGGGAATGCACACAGCTCTTCATCCTAGAGCTCTTAGTTCATGGCATTACTCAATGAATAAAACAAAAATATGACATTGGGCTTGGGATGCAGTTCCATTGGTAGAGGTTGCCCCTGACAGGTACAACAAAGTCCTGGGTTTGATCCCCAGTACTGCATAAACTGGGCTTGGTGGAGCATGCTGGGAATCTGAGCACTCAGGTGGTAGAGGTAGGAAGATCAGAGTTCAAGGTTATGCAGTGAGTTGGAGGCCAGATTAAGGTGTGCATGGCCTCACCTGGTTTAAGGCCATGGGTCCCAGGGCTTCATACATGCTAGGCAAAGCCACACTCTAGCACCATATTCGACTTTCTAATAATGAGCACAGACTTGTCTGAGAACAAGATTAGTTTTGGCAGAAATAGTGTCGTGCGGACAATATAAGCATGGGCTGTGTGAAGTGAATCACTCTGACCTCAGTCCTGGCTTTAACATCTTGCTGTCCGGCATCAGCTTTCTTGCCCACTCTACATGGTAATGGTGCTGGCTGGCTCATTCACAGGGTGCTGTGGAAGGAAAGGGAAGGGGATGTGAGTGACACATTTACCGCTGCACAAGGACTTAGTGGATGTGCTGGTGGTGGCTTTGTCTATCGCTGCAGCTTCTTTTACCCCATGCTATCAGACAAAAGGCACTTCCGGCTTGGAGAAGGAAAGTGGGCCTGCTTCTGTAAATGTGTGCGCTGGGTTTTCAGGTCTTTGTGGCTAGAAGAAATCTAAGAAAACTCTGATTCATCGCGTTGCTGACATTTTCTGGAGAATAGCTAACAACTTTATGTGTCCTTAAGAAAAAAAAAGTCTTGGAATCTTGAGACAGGGAGGAGCGGAATCGTTTTGAGGGTGGGACAAAGGAAGGAACCCCTGGCCCAAACCTTTTGGTGCTGGGGGAGCAGGCCTGTTGTGTCTGCTTATTGAGCCTTTCACTTCTGTATTCACAACTCGCATGTGCGTGTGTGTGTGTGTGTGAGAGAGAGAGAGAGAGAGAGAGAGAATGAGGCAGATTGAGAGAGATTTCTCTTTTCATTGTCTTCGGATACTGTTAATTAAGGTCACAGAAGCTGTCTAACTCAGAATCTTGTTTATATAATTACAGGTTTAGGCATCTTACATTGAGTGTCTCTACCTCCGCCCCTTCTACTCAAGCAGAATCTGTGTGAAAAGATCCGCTTGGGAGGAAGCGACTGCTTACGGTTGGCTGTTGCGATGAAAGCACATGGTTCAGGTAAGAAGCTTAAACCAGTCACCAAAGTCCTTACGACTTAGTGGTAACATTCCAGTGCCAGTATCCTTGTGTGCATGCACACACATACACATACACACACACACGCGCGCGCGCGTGCATGGGAACCGTGTATCTATGTATTCACATATTCTCTGTGCACTTATCCTTGACTTTTTTATAAGAATGGTTGCTATCATAAAATAGGAAAGAAAATAATAATTTTTACTTTTTTTAGATCACTGGCTAGGGTATGTGATAAGACATGGATTCTAAAGGGTCAGTTCTGAAAGTGCTATTCATGTATTCTGCCCAGAGACAACTGTCAGAGAACACTAGAGTACAACTTCACCATGTACTGTCACATAATGTTTGTTGTTCTTAATTACATCATCTTATACTCATAAATTTTTACAATACAACTTTTCATGTTTATATTCAATCAAACATATCCTAAAATTCACTCACTTAAGCCCTTCTTGCTGGATGTTGTAATTTTTTTTACTGCTGCCAAGATATTCTTTAGCTTTCTATTAGCCCCCATCATCAGCGGATTCCTTAGGGCAATTGCCATGTCAGCTGCTGAATAGAAGAGTTTTAAGGTTTTAAACATTTTTTTAATGTTTTAAAATTTATTTATTTGAGAGAGATAGAGAGAAAGAAAGAGAGAGAGAGAAAGAGGCAGACACACACACACACACACACACACACACACACACACACACACACACACACAGAATAGGCATGCCACGGTCTCCAGCCACTGCAAAGGAACTCAAGATGCATGTGCCGCCTTGTGCATCTGGCTTACGTGAATCCTGGAGAATCAAACCTGGGTCCTTTGGCTTTGCTCGCAAGTGCCTTATCCGCCAAGCCATCTCTCCAGCCCAGGTTTTAAGATTTTTGATACTTATTGCTAAATTACTCTCCAATAAAGCTTGGCCTGATTCTCTTCCCAGAGGAAATGTATGAAACACTCAAAGTCCTCCCAATTTTTCAGTGCTGAGAATTCTGAAAACAAAAGGAGTCATTTCCAATTGATTATGAGAAGTGATCTCTCTGTGTGTGTGAATGTGTGTGTGTTGTGCATGCACACACTCACATGCATGTGAACATGCTAAAGAGAGCATTTATTTGTAAATCAGACTGTCGGGAAGCACTCTCTTCCTGCAGACAGTAGCACACTTAAAATTTGCCAGATTTTGACATTTGAGAAATAATACTAAATCAAGGAGGAGTGTAAGAGCCCTTGGGAATTTTAAGTTCTTCCTTTGCAGCCAAGTATTTTTAGACAATTGTGAAATCATTGGATTGCCATAATTTTCCAGTGGAAAACAGTGTTTTGTTTCTTAAAAAGAATAAGAAGGTATTCCATAAAGTGTCTTCATGAATATTGATTTGAGGTCAGATGCATTGTGAGTGTGTGTGTGTGTGTGTGTGTGTGTGTACACAGCATTTATGTGTGTGTGTCCAGGTTTAGGAAAATGGTTCCCTAGTCAGGGTTGCCTTATAGGACTCAGAGGCTGGAGTTCCCATAGATAGATAAGGTTGCCTGTTCAGACTGCCTGGACTCAGACTGGACAGCTCTGCTGTTTTCTTAACCTGTGACATCAGGCAACTCTATATTTGCAAAACGTAGATTAAAAATAATGTCCATCACATGGGTATGTGGAATATTGTAACAATATGTGGAATGTCTATAGTCAAAAGACCGAAGTCAAGAGATTGTTGGGCTGGAGAGATGGCTCAGTGGATAAGACGCTTGTCTGTAAAGCCTAGCAACTTGGGTTCAATTCCCCATTACCCATGTAAACCAGATGGACAAAGTGGTGCATGTGTGTGGAATTCATTGGCAGTGGCTAGAGGTCCTGGTGTGCCCATACTCTTTCTCTCTCTCTGTCTGTATCTCTCTACTTGGAAATAAATAAATTTTTGTTTGTTTGTTTTCTGAGGTAGGGTCTCGCTGTAGCTCAGGCTGACCTGGAATTCACTATATAGTCTCAGGGTGGCCTTGAACTCATAACAGTCCTCCTACCTCTGCCTCCTGAGTGTTGGGATTAAAGGCATGCGCCACCACGCCTGGCTATAAATAAAAGTTTTAAAAAGATAGAATGTTAACTGGTAGGATAAAAATCATCATGGGCCAAACATGGGGACATACTCCTTTAATCCTAGTCCTGGAAAGATGGAGTTTAAAAGGATCAAGAGTTCAAGGCCAGATGCAACTACATAGCAGATTTAAACCCAACTTGGGTTGAATGAAACCCTGTCTCAAAAACGTACAGAAAACAAATAAATAAAAAAGGATTATAATAGAAGTAAGCAGATGTGTAGTATGCCACTAATCACAGTATCTCAGTATAACCTCAGTTTTGCAAAAATTATTTTCCTTTCCTGCTGTGTTCATCTTCCTGTCTAAGAAGTTGAATGTACTGCAGAGTGAGTTTGGTTCTCATTCATTGAGTCATTATATTGTCCTGGAGAGACATTCCAAAGGAAGCCTTTGAGTCTAAGACTTACATGGGCTTTCTGAGTCATTGCTCTATCCCCTGGCTAGGTCACCTTGGATCAGCCCTGTATGACAGCAGCTTCATTTCCACCCAGGCCATCCCCTATCCTCTGCCCTGGTGGCACAGTAAGAGTCTTGGGTCAGCAAGAGCCGCACAGCAGGCATTCCTTACCTTCGGGTACAGCATGTGAGGTGCCCTACTTGGCTCCTGGCTTTCACCTATTACTAAATAAGCTCATTTCACTAAATGAATGAATAAGAAGGCAGAGTAAGAAATGCCCTCCCCCAGCTCTTGGCAGCATACTCTCTCCCCAACCTACACAAACACAAAAGGGAGCGCTCCAGCTCTGAGCCCCTCCACCCTTTGGCTGTGTTTTTAAGGTTGAAAAGTGGAGGAAAAAAGGGCCAAAGAATTATTTGGCATTAATGAGGCAAACACAGGGCCACTTGGATGGCTTCAGCCACTGCCTTTCACTGGTTTCCCTGCAACTGGCTTGTGTCTGTGGGCACTGCATTCATTTGAGCCCCGATTTCCACTCTTAATTTGGACAGCTCTGTGTTTCTAAGTAAAACAGAAACATCTGAATTCCTAATTAAGACATTTTAGCTTAAGAATGCCTCTCTAATGGTCATAAATTATGCTCCTTTAAGTGATCATGAGGATGAATAAGAAAATAAAACTTTTATTTATACACATATGTATATTAGCCCAACAAAATAAGTTCATGCGAGAGACTAAAAAAAAAAAAAAAAAGAGTTGGCCAATATAGGTCAGGCAAAGAGTTCGCTGTGTTCTGCCAGACTCAATGAGGTACTTCTCAAGTGTAGGTAGGAAGGCCGTGTGTAGCCGCAGCGAGGACGGTAATAACAGCACCATATGGAACATTTGGTATTTGGATAGCACTTAGCTTCCTTCTCAACGGCAGAATCAATAGAGACTCAAACAGAGAGGAAGAAAGGAGTCTTTAGCTGCGGATCGCAGGCTGCTGTGCAGAAATGCAGGCATGGTGATTATCCAAGGCTTACCAGAATAAATTTCTCCAGGGAGGCAGGAGAGCAGGCAGCATTATTTAAGCATATCTAATGGGGCTGTGACCTAGGATCTGGCGTCCAGCAGTTTTTGCTTCTCTCCCATTCCTCAAGCATGCCTATGCAAACCTATTTTTTTTTCCCAGCTATGTAGAAGAGTTATTTGCAAGAGCAGGCCAGAGTACTGCTGGCTGAAAATTTAATTCCTGAGTTCCCTGGGGACCTTAGGATAGCCTAGGATGTGGCCAGTTAGAATATTAAGGCACAGATTTTGGATTGTGAAAAATACGGACGATGCCTTTGTATGTAAGTCTCATTCAGTCATTCATTACTTATTTATTTATTCATCTGTCAAATGCGTGGTGAGTGCAGTGCTAAGTATCATAGCTCGAGAAGAGACCAGGATGGCCGTGGTGGAGTTTACAGAATCAAGGGAGGTGCCATCAAAAGCACCCTATGTGGCTTGAGGGAACAGAGAGCTGCACTTGACTGTTGTAAATGGATACATGGTATCCACGTACTGTGAACAATGGAGAAACTCTCTCTATTGGAGAGGACCCGTTGATCGAAGGCAGGAAGCAGAAGGAACCTGAGAACGCTCAGGGACTGGCGGTGAGCAGTGATAATGGACACACAGCCTGGGAAATGAAGACAGTAAGGACAGAAAACCACGGAACATTCCTCGTATGCATGCCAGGGCGAGGGAACGTGGTGCGGTTATTGAGCTCTCAATTTAGGCGATTTAAAGAAACCACCTTGCTCACAGTGTCACTTGTCACTAAGAAAGTGGACAACTTCAACTCTCCCTCACGGATGGGAGAGAGATCTCATGAAGCCCACTCCTCCCTGAGGACTATTGGTAGCTAATGGCTGCCTGGGGACAGGGAGTCATTTTCTTTGGTGGCATAGTCACTCGCAGGTAAGTTGCCCATATTCCGATAAATAATCTCTAATCCTTGCTCATAGATGCCACCCTAAGGAAACAACGGGCAATAAGAAAAGGACCTGAAAGTAGGAGAACCACTACTAATTGTAACAAGCTGGGTGTGGTGGTGCATGCCTGTAATCCCAGCACTCAGGAGACAGATGTAGGAGGAGCACTGTGAGTTCAAGGCCACCTGAGTGTACAAAGTGAATTCCAGGTCAGCCGGGCTAGAGCGAGACACTACCTCAGAAAACAACAGTAACAACAACAACAAAAAGTAACAACACATTGTGCAGAACATTGGCACTTTAGGGCGTTTATTAAGTGAAATACATTATTTAGACATGAACAATTAGAAAACCACAACAGTGGATCTGACAACCAAGGTAGCTACAGAATGAGCAATAGGTACATAGCGTATGACATGTGGGAACACCAGGCAAAAAGGATGATTCACGTCCCTTGCAGGAAAGATTGAGACATCCTGAGATTTCAGCATGCTACCCAGAATTCTTGAGTATTTCTAGAATTTTCCACATGGTATGTTCGGGATGAAGATGAGCTGGGTACCTGACACTGAGGAAGGTAAACACGCAGACAGTGTACTTGCTCTGTCCTCTTGCTTTAACCAGCATTCAAATAAAATGAGGAGATAGTGTCACCAGAACATTTATTATCTTCCTCACCATAGATCTTTTCTTGATGTTTCCATTGTAATTTACCTAAAAGAGTGGGTTTAAGTTTATAATTAATTCCACTACATGTATACAAGCGTGATGGACTGTAGGTTCCAAACCAAAATCGTCTGTCCCTCTAGGTGTCAAATCCTGGTTACTTGGGTAATTAGCATTCCCCCCCCCTTCCCACACCCATCATCATGGTCCTGAGGTTCTTTTCCCTCATCTCTCCATCCCTGGCTGCTTGTAGAGGTCCTTTAAATAATAAAGATCCACTCAGAGATTTATTTTCTCTCCTTTGCTGGCCTTTGGCAACTGGTTGATTAAATGCTATCTCCATTTTGGGCTTCAAATTTCCTGTCATGAGTGGGCATTTTTCTCTATCATTTTTCTCTGTCTGTTGGTCTCTTCCGAGGTTCAGATATATGACATGAAACATGAAGCAACCAGGTTTTGCTTTGTCAAGCCTCGATCACTTGTCCATCCCACCCCGCATGCACGCAAGTGCACACCCGTTCATGCATACACACCTGCATAAAGTGCATTCTTGGGACTTAGGACTATTTCCCACTTATGCATTTATAATGCCTATTTTCATAGTGAAGAAAAACATTCTGGTATCTGTTACATATTTAAGATACAGATCTCCCTCAAATTTGTCTTTCAGCATAAATACATTCTTTTTTTCTACTGCATTTCCTTCAGTCTGGAGGTAGCATCTATAATTCAGAGTCAGTTTGGTAGAAGGCATTATTTTGAGACACTTAATGATGTTTTTCATGGCAAAAGGGAAAACAATGTTCGGTCAAAGACTCAAGAGTGCATGGTGTTTTATATGTAGGCACAGATCTTCAAAACGATTTTAGAGTACAGTAGTATTTCCAAAATTATTCACCAGCCTTTTGCGTGAAGCATTGTATTCCTTCCAAGTTTTATATAAATAATGCGATTTATGGTGTCAGTGTGGGGACACTCACATAGTTGTAATAACTTGTAACAAATAAGTGAGAATGTTTTGTTACCTGACGTAGCTGACCCATTAGATAGGTTTCATTTCAGGGGTTGCTGTTACGTATTTTCATATGGGGACTCCATGCTGCCGAGGTTTCATCCCCAACGCACACATATTGCTTTGATAATGGAAAGAAGATACAACTTATTCAAGAGACAATGTTTTGTGGTTCTTTTCAAGTTGTGGGGATTTTTTTTCCCCTGTTAGTGATCATCAAATGAAATAAGACATTTAAATGTGTTTTGTAAGTTCTGAAAAGTGAAAGATTCTAGCTTTTGATGTAATCATAGTTGAGGTCGAAGGGAAC
Organism: Orientallactaga sibirica; assembly: GCA_036365145.1. Lineage (NCBI taxonomy): Eukaryota > Metazoa > Chordata > Mammalia > Rodentia > Dipodidae > Orientallactaga > Orientallactaga sibirica. Next base: position 1,760,586 of record JAEOAD010001031.1, read on the forward strand.
TTGAAGATCATTTAACCCTTTTCTCCGTAGCTCAACGCTCGCTATCCCAACCGATATCATTAACCACTTTCCTTCACTCAGTGTTCAAATCCCTCATCTGTTAATTATCAAAACTGTTATAAAAATTTTAAATTATGTAAAAAAAAATGTCCTGTGGCTGGAGAGATGGCTCAACAGTTAAGGCATTTGCCTACAGAGCCTAAGGACCCTGGTTCTGTTACTCAGTACCCACATAAAGCCAGATACACAAGGGTGGTGCATGTGTCTGGAGTTCATTTACAGTGGTGAGAGACCCTGACATGCCCATTCTTTCTCTCTCTGCCTCTCTGCCCACCTGCCCCCCTCAAATAAATTAATCAATATATAAAATATTTAAGGAAACATCTTTGGGTTTCTAGGTGTGGTGACTCACACCCAGAAAGACAAGGCAGGAAAATTACCATGAGTTTGAGATCATCCTGGGCTATGTTATGAGTTCCAGGCCAGCCTGTGGATGCTATGAGGTTCTGTCTTAATAAAAAATAAAGGTTTTAGGAACAAGCTCAGTCTGTAAAATGCTTATTTTGTAAGTATTTTGAGGGCCTGAATTCAATCTGTACATTTAAGAATCTACATTTAAGAAACAGCAACAGATAATGTGGACCTGAGGAGATGGTTCATCAGGTCAAGTGCTTGCTCCACAAACATGATTAACTGAGTTCAGATCTCCAGCACCATGGAAAAGCTGGTGCAGTGGCATAGACCGGTCGTCCTAGATGTGGGTAGACAGACAGACACATGAGGATATTTAAGGTTTGCGGCTAGCCAGTCTTGCAGAATCAGTGAGCTCCAAGTCCAGTGACACTCAGTATCAAAAACGAAGGTGGAGGGGGCTGGAGAGATGGCTTAGCAGTTTGAAACTTGGCTGTGAAGCCTAAGGACACAGGTTCAATTCCCCAGTACCCACATAAGCCAGATGCACAAGGTGGCACATATGTCTGGGGTTTGTTTGCAGTGGCTGGAGGCTCTGGTGTTTCTATCTTCCCCTCTCTCTCTCTCTCTGCCTCTTTCTCTTTCTTTCTAATAAATGAATAAAACTAAAAAAAAAAAAAAAAGAAACTGTAAAAAATAAGGTGGAGAGTGACACTCAAAGCCGACTTCTGGTCTCCACATGTATATACACACATACCTTCATATACATGTGCATGCACACACATAAGAACACATGCACGCAGACCAAAGGAAAGGCCAGGTATATCAGTGTGGGTTTGTAATCCCAGCCAGTCTAGCCTACTTGGCAAGTTCCAGGCCATTGAATGACCACGGCTTATAAAAAGGTGAATGGTAGGTGAGAAACAATCCCTGTGGTTGATGTCTGGCCTCCACATGTACTCATGTGCCTATACCCCCCCCCATAAACATACATATGCACACACATAAACACATTAAAAAAAAAAAAAAAAAACAGGACAAAAACTTTTGGAACATAATGTATTTTTTTTTTTTTTTTTGGAGTTCACAAAAAGCAATTAAAAAGCTGGGCATGGTGGCTTATGCCTTAATCCCAGCCCTTAGAGTGCTGAGTTGAGAGAATGGCCCTGAGTTCCAGGCCAGTCTGGTCTAGAGTGAGACTCTACCTTAAAAAAAAAAAAAAAAAAAGGAAACTTCCATGGCGTGCAATAATATTGAGGGGTCATCTCCTAGAATAAATGAGCAGGATTAGGTGATATATATTTTAATTTTTACTAAAGGTTTTATTGAAACTTTGTAAGACATTTCTGTGAATTGGTAGTGATACTCTCTGTCCCTCCTATTCCCGCCTCCGAAGTACTCTTGCCTCTGTATTCCTCTTCTTTCTTTGCTTTGCCATGGAAGAAATGGACCCTCAGAATTACAGACCGTCAGTCCTGAGGCCCTCGCCTTGCCTGGCACAGTTGATGCTCCTTAAACAGTGGTTGCTGCTACTTCTGAGGCTTCGTTTGCTCCTTCCACTTGCTTCCTTTTTAACTCGTGGTCCTCTCGGGAATATCTGAAACCAGTAAATACAACTGCATAACAAGGGGTCCCATGCTGTAGAAGCTGGGACTTTATTTGACCTCACTGTAGAGGTATGGTCCTTTCTGCGTATCTGTGGAGAAACCCAAGTTCAGGTGGAATGCTCTTGGACTGGAGAGTCAGGAGGGCTTTGAACAAGGTACTCAGAGTGACACGGTGCCTCCACGTTTTCTGTTTGGAACACAAGTGGGTTACTCTCTGAGGCAACTCGAGGCTTCCTCCATTTTTAAATAGTGTCGCCTTCAATCCTTGCTTATTTGAGACTTTAAAGGCCCTGTAGAAATGTATGAAAAGCCGGGCGTGGTGGCGCACACCTTTAATCCCAGCACTCGGGAGGCAGAGGTAGGAGGATCGCCGAGAGTTCGAGGCCACCCTGAGACTACATAGTTAATTCCAGGTCAGCCTGGACTAGAGTGAAACCCTTCCTCGAGAAACCAAAAAAAAAAAAAAAAAAAAAAAAAAAAAAAGAAATGTATGAAAAGCCACAGCTTCTGTGTATTCCCTCCTGGCTGGCGCACTTTTGCATTTTCATAGGTTTTGAGTTTGTGTCCTCCCTCCTGGTTAGGTGGTGGTAATAACCTGCTTGCTTCTGCAGGGATGATGGTAAAACCACATCACACAAACAAAACGCTCCTTTCAGGCACAAAGGCAAGCCTCTTCCAAATGCTTAACCCTTTCAGCTAGTCTTCAGATGCCTCAGAGGGACCATCACTTGACTTGGCACTGAGACACAGCCGTCTCTGGAGTGAAATTTGGCAGCTGTGTCATAGTCAAAATGCAGTGCTGATATGACAATGTGGGGAAAAGGAGTGAGACCAAAATAGAAGATTTCAAAATAATCCAATTAAAACAGCAGGAAGAATGAAGTTGGGCAATGAGAAAGGAAAACGACTGGCTCTCAAGTCTCAGTCTCTCCTGTTTGGACAGGGTGGACCCAGTGCCCCACAAGTGCCAACCTGCTTCCTGATGGAAAACCTTCCAGAACATACCCTGAACAGGAACTTGCTTATGTCCCATTGTCTATCATCTTAGGCTTTTTTTTCTTTCTTTCTCTCTCTTTTCCCAATGGTTTAATTATCAGATTGTGTTAATATACAGATAGATCTCTTATTTTAAAGCTACCCCTCTCTTTTGCCCTGTAAGGATAGTATCACAGTTAAATATTCATGACATCAGGATGTCATAAACTGAAAGTAGCTATGCTATGGTGAAACACCTTTGGTCTGGCTTTGCCTGGATGAAATAGCAGAGCAGGTAGTCAACCCGTTCTGTGAACTCAAGGATCTTGGTAATACCATGACACCGAAAGGGGACTCAAGAAGTGTACTCTGAGGTCAACGATGCTACGCAGTGGTGGCATGCTTGCCTAGCACAAGACTCTTGGTTCAACTGGTAGCTCTCCAGGACTGCAGGGGGAAAAAAAGTACCTTGTAGCTACAGTAAAGTAAAAATGAGAACCCTTTAGATTTTCTCTAATAGATATAACTATTGTGATAAATATCTGAATAGGAACATGCAATTTATAGTAGACAAAAGTAAAAAGTAGGGGCTGGAGAGATGGCTTAGCGGTTAAAGCATTTGCCTGCAAAGCCAAAGGATCCCGGTTCAACTCTCCAGGACCCACGTAAGCCAGATGCACAAGGGGGCACATGCATCTGGAGTTTGTTTGCAGTGGCTGGAGGCCTTGGTATGCCCATTCTCTCTGTCTCTCTCTCTGCCTCTTTCTCTCTCAAATAAATAAATAAATAAATAAATAAACAAAATGTATTTTCTTTTTAAAGTAAAAAGTACTACAGGCTGTGGAGGTGGCTCAGCAGGTAAGAGCACTTGCTACACAAACGAGGAGCTGAGTTTAGTTCCCAGCATCCACATTAAAAGCCTGTCCTGGCCATGCATGCTTGTAACACCACTGCTGAGGGCAGGGACTGCAGAGATAGGAGGATCACCAGGGCTACCTGGCCAGCCAGTTTAACCAAAACACCAAGAGCTCGAGGTTCAGTGTGACAGTCCTGTCTCAGGGAGAAATAAGATGGAAGAGCAGTGGAGGTGTACCCAATGTCTTCCTCTGGTCCCTGCACATGTGTGCATGGGGCATGGGCATCTGAACACACTCATGTATCACACACACACACACACACACACACACACACACACACGGGAAAAGCATTGTACAACGAACAAACCAACAATAAAGCAAAGGGAAGTTTTGAGAACATTGTGAGAAATGATCAGGTCCTCAGAACCATGGATATCCAATTCATGCACAGAGATGGACACGGCATTGTAAAAGCAACCTGGGGGGCTGGAGGTGGCTTAGTGGTTAAAGCACTTGCTTGTGAAGCCTAAGGAGCGATGTTCAACTCTCCAGGTCCCACATAAGCCAGACACACAAAGTGACACAAGCATGCAAGGTTACACACGCGCACAAGGTGGCACATATATCTGAAGTTTGATTATAGTGCTGGAGGCTCTGGCACTCCAATTTGCTCTCTCTCTCTCTCTCTCTCTCTTTCTCTCTCTCTCTCTTGCATAAAAAAAGACCAGTGTGTTGGGTTTTGCCACAAAATAATAAAAATAAAAAAAGAGTGGCCATTTTAGCTTAACTAGAAAAGAGAATTTTAGAAAGAAATTTAGATTAAAGGGCGAGTTATATTTAGAAGCATATCTTGGGTAGCAGAATTAATATGGTCTGTTAGAAAAAGAACCAAAGCTAAATTCAAGAAAAGTTAAATAAAATGCACATAGTAGGTGAAATGAGACTTAATATCAAAAGTTGTATTTTGAATCTAAGATCTGCAGTTTATTCATTTTGTGACCTGAGGAACTCACTTAAAGCATGAGTTTAATTAACCTATAAAAATAGCCACAGTGGGGCTGGAGAGATGGCTAAGTGGTTCAGGCATTTGCCTGCAAAGCCAAAGGACCCAGGTTCAATTCCCCAGGACCCACGTAAGCCAGACACACAAGGGGCACATGCGTCTGGAGTTTGCAGTGGCTAGAGGTCCTGGCATGCCCATTCTCTCCCTGTATATCTCTCTTTTCTCTATCTCTCTTTGCTTGCAAATAAATAGATAAAATTTATTTTTAAAACACATAGCCACAGTTAGGGTCTATTTCATAGGATGTTGGGATAGTTACTAAGATAATGTGCTCAGAATATTTTATGAATCGAAGAGCCCGTGTCTGCATTAGATCTATAACTATGACTCTTTTTTTTTTTTTTTTTTTTTTTTTTGAGGCAGGGTTCCATTCTATCCCAGGTTGACTTCCAGCTCAGCTCACTGTATAGCTCAGGTTGGCCTCAAGCTCATGACAGTCCTCCTACGTCAGTCTTCCTAGTGCTGGGACTATAGGTGTGAGCCACCACACCTAGCTGTGGCGTGCTGCAAGCTCTCAGGGACAACAGTTCCATATGGAATGGACATAGAGAACCACTGACATAGAAGAAAGTCTGTTGTGTAAAACTTCAAAAATAAGCACAAATTATTTTATTTCTGGCCCAGAAACGTTTTTGTGTTTTTAGAATTTCTCTGAGAACAACTTTTGACAGGTTGTGTAACACAGCTGTACACTCTGCATTGAGCTGCACACTCTGATTTTACAGTAAACAGTGCCAATGAGTAAGCTGTCATTAAGAGAGTGAGAAAGGAGAATGCTGTCTTATTTCATTTCATAACCCTCATTTAGGGAGGTTTGGACAGAGGAAGGGGTCCCGAGGGCGGGAAGCAAGTGTTCTCTTAAGTAAGATGTTAATTCCTGAAGAAATGCCGAGGGGAAAGAAGCACAAGAGTCGTCCCCGAGTGCAGGCTGGCATGCTCAAGTTCCCTTTATGCCTCTGCCCATCTGTCTCATTAGCTTCTGTCTCTTAATCACAGACTCCAATGAAGTGTCTGCTTGTCCTTTTTTTAGCTTTTCATCTTAATCTCCTAAAAGAGTTAACGAAAGCAAATCGATTGGACTACATACTCTGTGTGCGCGTGTTTATACACTGTGTGTGGCTGCAGGCAGGGGTGGGGTGGAACACACTCTATTTATAAATGGATACTAATGTGGAGATGAACCAGCATGCATGCAAGCATATTTATTTGCCAGTACATTTGTGAATATGTGTGTGCACTTGTGTGGGTGCCCACAGACACAACACATATGTGCATGTGTGGTGTACTCTCTAGCATGGCAAAGACACATTGACATTAATTAGAAAGGTGATAGGAAACTGAAAGTAAACTCCATTGGCACTCACTCTCATCATTAAAGCATGTGATGTAACCTTGTGCGCAGGAGACAGTTTGCTTATTCATCCTGCAGAACAATAGTAGGAGTTAAATATGAACAAGTTCAAGTGTGTGCATACAGATTCTCCATTGTCTACTGCAGGGCGGTGGATCTCAGATGTGTTCTCGCTTGCTTGGCATTCAGAAGGCTGTGGATGAGGGATGCTGCCATGTGTAATTTTTGGCAGAAGATGTGCCCCAATGGTTTGTTTATTATTCCTGGGCATGTTTACAGGGCTGAACTATCACACACGGAAAAAAAAAAAAAAAGAAGCTTTGTTTGGAAATCAGAGTTGAAACAGTACTAGAAAATTGAATTAAGTAAAGAAACTGAGCAAGTCCGTCTTTGATGGATGATGATTCTTATCTGTCCTTCATTACTCCCTGTGAAGAAATAAAACTATGAAATCAGATTTGAAAACGGGATTAAGACAAATAGGCTCCCTGATATTTTTTTTTAATTTTTTTTTTTTTGGCATTTTTTACCTTAGCTGTTTCCAGTTTTCTTAATAAAGCACATAGTGCATAAGAGAGGGGTTTATGCGATTACGTGTTCCTAAAATGTCTACCCGTGAGGTTTGATTTTAGGCATTCGTTTACAAGATGCACAAGCTGAGTGTACCTGGGTCTAATTGAAGTTAATTTGTCTCTGGGTATCTTACACACACACTTATTTTATGGAGCAAGCAGTGAAGGAAAGAGAACAGAATACTGCTTGGGTGCAAGAAAACCTTTCTTATGGGCTGGAGAGATGGCTTAGTGGTTAAGGCGTTTGCCTGCAAAACCAAAGGATCCTGGTTCGATTTTCCAGGACCCACGTAAACCAGATGCACAAGGGGGTGCGTGCATCTGAAGTTTGTTTGCAGTGGCTGGAGGCCCTGGCATGCCGATTCTTTCTCTCTCTCAAATAAATATAGTATAAAAAATTTATTTTTTCATAAAGAAAATCTTTCTTACCTATCATCCCATTGCTGTATTATTAAATATTTTTAGCTGAGAACTATAGACATCCACAGGAGCCTCTACTAACCAGACTGTAAGCCACGTGAGGGAAGGAGTTATTTCATCAGCAGTAGCTCACAAGAGCCTTTTCCATTTGGAGAGGGAGGCAAGAAACAAAGAAGGGGCCACCTATTCTAAAGCATTTGGAGGGGTAGAATGAAAGGCCTTAGTGATTGATGGATTTGAAGGGTGAGGAGGGAGGTGTCTAAAATGAGTCCAAGGTCATGATTTTGATCTCCATAATTGAAATAATTTGTTCAACAGGTATGTGAGTGCCCCTGTTGAAGAGCAGTGTAGGTGGTGACTGCTGGACAGTTAAAAAGAATGTATATCCAGTGTTTGTCTCCAGTGCATCTTGGAACAAAGACCCCCCTGGCTTGGGCTGGATGGCCAGTTGAGGCAAACCAAAGCGGTCTTTGCTCCAGACAAAGAACAAGGATGGGGACTGTTGCTGCACTCCCCCCGAGCAGCAGCCGTGGATAATGTTTGAGTAGCTTTCAAGTTGCCACGTCTTTTCCCTTGATAAAGATGTCAAGCCTTCTCTTGGGCTCTCCACCACACATAAAATAATAACAAATCTCTATGACATCATTCTACGTAGGAGAAGTCTACTCAAGGCAATGGTGAGAAGATTCCAGTTCCAGGGCCCTCGTGGTGCAGAGCGTGAATGTTCAAATGCCACGTTCTTTTGGAACAGAAGAAATAGAAGAAAGTCTGTGCTGAAGGTTCAGGCTCCTGATGAGATGATGAGGGTGATGAGGATGAGGTTTCATTTGAGTTAGACTCTTATGATAGCTCAGGCTAACCCTCTATAGTCCCAAGCTGGCCTCAAATTCACAGCAGTCCTTCTACCTCTGTATCCCTGGAGTACTGGGATTAAAGGCTTGGCCTAATCTTACTTTGAATAGAGAATTTTTATACACAAACATACTGTAACTTGATCATATTCCCCTCCGTTACCTTCTTTGTCCCACCTCCCCTACCCCCATCACGCTGAGCCTCTTTTCCTTTCCAATTGTCCCTCTTCTGTTTGGAAGCCCCACCATCCATCATCCATGTTGAGATGCTGGTGGACTCAATCCTGATTGGGTCTTACAGAGGTAACAATAGCTGACAGTGCTGTGAGGTTATGGGTGCAATGGGTCACTTCCCGTCTGCAGGGTAGTGTCCCAAAGTGCTCCTTCCTACTCTCTGGCTTTTACATTCTTCCTTCCCCTGCTCTTTTGCCATGTTCCCTGAGCTTTGAAGTGCATGATGAAGATGTCTCATTTATTTATTTACTTATTTTTTAATTATTTATTTAATTAAACAGAGAGAGAAAGAGGCAGACAGAGAGAATATTTATGCCAGGGCCTCCTGCCCCTACACATGAATTCCAGATACATGTTTGTGCATCTGGCTTTATATCAGTATTGGGGAATTGAATGCAGGCCATCAGGCTTTGCAAGCAAGCACTCTTAACTGCTGAGCCATCTCTCTGGCCCTGACATGTCTCATTTAGTGCTGATCTCATAATGTCAGGTTCCATGTCTTTTCCATTTGTTTTACTTAATATGATATGTTCCACTGAGCCAATGAAATGTTCTTAAAGGTAGGTTTGGCTGTATTGTTCTACGTATCTCTTGGACTTGCCTTTGTCTGTTATTTTACACATTCCCACCCATAGCTCAAGGATAATCATGTTTTTTATTTTTTTTTTTAAATCTCTGTGACTAACTAGAAGCAGCCCAATCAGCAGTATTTACTTGTAGGGCCACATACAAGCACAGCTCGTCTTGGAGGACAGATGGCTATGCAGACATCAGAGCTGGGGCAGGACCCAGGGAACATTTCATGAACTTACTTGGTTTTGAGCAGTGGTGATGAGGTTTGTATTTTGAAAGTCTTTGGATTTCTTTCTCAACATGATTCTAGTTCTTGACAATTGAGTTCATTATGCCTTCTTGGTTTCAATCAGTGTATTAAACTAAATAAAAATTTTATTGATAATAGACAGCTGAAGAGAACATTAAGTCCATGTGTAGCACACTATAATTGTACGTTGTTTGATATTCTTCAAAACACAAAACTGTGGAAGTGCTCACATCCGGCGCTAGCCAGGCTTGCCCTTCCTCAGCTTCTGAGATCAGGTGAGATCCACTTGTTGGGGTGGTTTGGTCATAAGTGGAATTATAGCAGTTCTCATTCTGCCCAGGATTTGAGCACTGAATATGTCTTTACCAAATGTAAATTTAAACATCAAATACCTTTTGAATGATGAGAAGTTTCCATGAACTATGAGTTGGCTATGGTGTAATTAAAACATGGCTGAAATGGCATTGTGCAATACAATATGAATTGATGTTTTGTGTCGACTGTAAAAGGGACTTGGATCTTTTGTGGGGTGGACATTGGTAACCGCAGGAAACCCAATGAAGTGGCCTCTAGGCTTCCTCTGGAAACAGATATATCGAAGCTGGCAGGATAAAGAATCTTTTATGTGCTTTTAAACTAATGTATTGACTTCAGTGTCTTTTTTTTCCCATAGGGAACGTACTTCAAAACTGTAATGGCAGTCAGTGGTTCTGTATAAAAGTTCTATTAAAAAGTACTTGGATTTTCCCCCTCACTGTCCTGTCCCGTGTATTCTGTCAGCTTCTCCCTTGTCTTGGAGTGTATCATAAATCTTGTTTGTTTTGGGGATTGGTTGAGGAGTGGCTGGTGGAAGTGGAAGTTACATGGTAAACTTAGACCATTTTGATTTTTAATTGTTTTATTATTTTTGGAGAAAAACACAGAGAGAGACAGACAGAGAGAGAGGGAGAGAGACAAATAGAGATGGGCGCACCAGCAGTGTCTCAGCTGCTGTGATCGAAATCCAGATGTGTGGACCCCCTTGTGGTCAAGTGCGGCATTGCACCCTTTGCGTCACTATGCATCTGGCTAAACATGGGACCTGGAGATTGGAACCGGGTTCTTAGGCTTAGCAGGCAGGCACCTTAACCACTAAGCCATCTCTCCAGCCCAAACTCAGAGCATTTTGAACGTATTCTCATAGACATTTACAGGTAGAGGCAGGAGAATTCTCCCCGAGAAAACTCTTCCTACTTCCCATATAGATGACACAATCTCTCAGGCCCATCCTTCGTCAGAGACATACATGGCCACTGGCCAGGGGCTCTCCTCCTAAACATTTCACTTTGTGGTCTTTTCCTGGAGACATAACATAAAGACGATGGACAGCAGAAAGCTTCAGCAGAAGGAGCAAGGAAGGGATGGAAGCCATGTCTTAGAGTTAGACTAAATCCTTTTCAAATTATAGCTGAATTCGGGTTTCACTGTGTAGTAATGACATTAGCAAGATCTTTACAGTGCAAGGCTGGGGAAATGGTTACTCCTTTCCTTCCTCACTCTCCTCTTCCCTTCTTTGATCTTTCTTCTCTGCCATTAAAGGTGGTAGGCAGATCCTAGCCTATAGCATCTGTAAGTAAGTGTACATGGGGTGGGGCAAATGTATGATGATGTGAGTCAATGGCCATGTTTCCTCCACCATCATGAAACTTCCCCTTGAAACGTAAGCCTGAGATAAACTCTTTGCTTTCATAAAGTGCTTCTGGGTGAGTGTTTGGTCCTGGACTGGGAAGGGAGCTGCTACCGTTAGGTTGTTGGGAGCACCAAAGCCCCTCTAGACTCAAGGAGGGCTGAGAACACTCCAATCCAATGCCTTTAAACTTTTATTTTAGGATTAACAAAGACTCAAAAAACATAGATATGAAGACAGGTCAATCGTGAGAGATTGATTTTAAGACAGAGTAGAAATAAAGCAGACAAGCTCACAAGATGAGGGACAACCTCCCACCTGCCGCCAGGGAAAATCTACATGGAGACTTAGATTGAGTCTTTTTTTATAAATCAGGCATCCAATTGGGATGAGCTTCATTGTCAAGTTCAAATGTACATGAAGGGCCTGAGAAGAGAGAGTAGACTGAGAAAGGGCTGGGCAAAGTAGGGAAAACATTAAGCAGACAAAACCAGGAAGCTGCTCTTCAGTGCTGCATTCAGTCTGACTGAAGTTCTCTTCCAGTCTCTCCAGGGCAGGGCAGCACCTGTGTTCTTTTGGACTGTGTCTCTGACTGCCTGAAAAAGAAGTCCACCTTGCTCTCCTCCTAGGCTCTACCCTGCAGAGTAGGTGGGGGAGACGGGAAAGAGAGAGGGGTATTGGGAAGCTGAGCGGGATGAGGTCAGCTAAAACAAATTGTGTTTGAAAATGGGCATGGTGGCGCATGCCTTTTATCCCAGCATTCTGGACATAAAGAGGTAGGAGGATCCCTGTGAGTTTGAGGCCACCCTGAGACTACAGAGCGAATTCCAGGTCAGCCTGAACTAGAGTGAGACCCTACTTTGAAAAAAAATAAAAAGAAGGAAAGAAAATGCCAGAGTGAACAATATCTAAATATCTGTTTCCCACCTAAAATAAATAACTATTTTTACATTTAAATAGTTGATGAACGTGGGTGTAGCAGCACACCTTCCTAATGGAAGCTCTTAAGGCACAGATGCAGGAGGATTGACACAAGCTTGAGGCCAGCCTGGGTTACATAGTGAGTTTAAGGTCACTCAGGGTGATTAGTAAGACCTAGCTCAGTAAAGAAAAAAAAGGAGGGGGGATGGAGAGATGGCTTAGCAGTTAAGGTGCTTGCCAGTAAAGCCTAAGGACCCAGGCTTGATTTCCCAGAACTCATGAAAGCCACATGCACATGATGGCACATGCATCTGGAGTTCATTTGCAGTGGCTAGAATATGTATGTATGTATGTATGTATGTATGTATGTATGTATATATATATATATATATATATATATATATATATATATATATATGAAAAACGTAATTGAAGAGATAAATGAAGCCATCAGGTTGCTTTCAATCAAGTATAAGTCATGTCACATCTGTGGATTTAGTCCCAGAGAAGACACAATCATTGCTTTCTTCTCCAGCATACAGTAAACTGTGGGGTCTCTACAGAAAGGGTGGGGTGATATATATGGTGGTGATTTTTAGACCTGAGGTCTTTCCTCTTGTTGTGTGGAAACTTTCCTCTAAGGAGACTTGAGCACATATCTGTTCAGCCCAGTTAGGGCACAAAAACAGACCGAAGCCTGATTCTGGTGAACTGAGTTTATTGGGGCTACTTGCAGAGCCCAGAGGATGGGTTACTTACAGCAGCATGGAGACAAAAGCAGCTGAGTCACCAAAGATCCCACCCCGGCATCGCAGGTGACTTCTGGCAGCCATGTCCCTGGAGCTCACTGCTCCACTTGGCTGGTCCGTCTGTCCCCAGCAGTTGTTTACTGCTTCTATAACCTTGGGTGGCTGTCTTGTGATCTTTCGAAGTTTCAGCTTTAACAGACCTGTTGACCTCCTGAGTTTCCCTTCTCCAGAAAATTCTAAAGAAATTGTTAACACAGCACTTCTCATGGCTCAGCCCTTCCACAAAGTATTGGGGTCCCATAAGGATCTCTTGCCTCTGTGCTGGAGGAAAAGAGATTTTGGTCTCATTGGAGGTTTGATAAACTGGAATTGGCCTGCTCTGTGTGTGTGCACATTGATAGCTAGAGATCACTATATAAAATGATTTTTTTATTAATTTATTTTACAGAGAAAGAGGGAGAGAGAGAGAGACAGAGAGAGAGAGAGAGAGAATGGGCACGCCAGGGCCTCCAGCCACTGCAATCAAACTCCAGACGCGTGTGCCCCCTTGTGCATCTGGATAACGTGGGTCCTGGGGAATCGAACCAGGGTCCTTTGGCTTTGCAGACAGACACCTTAACCGCTAAGCCATTCCTCCAGCCCATGATTTTTTTTTTAATGATTTTGTTACAGGGTTGGGGCAAAGCCTTTAGACAATGGGAGAAACATATAATGAGAGACCAGAAAATGTCAGGAACAAAGTCGAGATGTTCCCAAAGCATTTGCTACTCATTTCTTCACCTGCTGCTCAGAGCGCTGCAGAGGGATAGATTGAGTGTCCCTTCAGAAACTTCCTGTAAAACTCAGCACTGGGTATAATGTGATGCCCCTGCGAAAAAGAGAAATGTGTGTGGAGTTTCAACTGGCTGATTTGCAAATGAACTTTCCATACATAACTCATTCAGAAATTGAGGATGGCCTGTCCCGGGCTTGTAATCCATAGATAGCATCTACCTGTGCTCCTGTCAATGGGCTTGTCAGTTTGATGCATGCGTTCTCTTCTCTGCCATCATTATGGTAACAGTCATGCTGTGCTCTTGAATTTTAATAGTCTCTTTCTGTTTGGAGAAACAACCCCTTTGGAGGGGCTTCAAATACTTTCCTGGGTTGGAATAGTGATTTCATTGTATCTCCCAATTTATCTTTAGTAGTAGGACTCACAGCTATGAACATTCTTGCACAGGCAGAAGAAAAATTGTGGGAAAATGGCATACTATTGAAAAAGGATTGGGGGGGAAGAAATGTTTTTCTAGTATTGGCAGCGATCTTGCAATGTTATTAATTACTGTGTTTGGTTGAGAGGTTAAAGAACTCTGAAGTTTATAATTCTCTCACTCTCTCTCTGTGTGTGTGTGTGTGTATGTGTGTGTGTGTATGTTGCACACACAGGAAGTGGAAAAAATCCAACCAATCTAAGCAAAATATCTTGTTAACTTCAAAGTTGTGAACACTTTATAGTTTGTCCACACTGAAAAATAATTCATGGATGCTCTGTTTGCTTTCATACATATCTGATGAATCAGTTGTTGGCACCATGGGACCAATTTGGAGACTACAAGCTTTGTTTATTTCTAATCTGTGTTCATGTCTAATGCTTGCATGTATGTATAATGTGTGCCTGCGTCAGACTGTACATTCAAATAGTGTGCATCAGTTACTTTCTCACTGCTGGGATAAACTACTTGACCAGATACAGCTTAAGGAAGGAAAGGATTTATTTTCAGCCTACAGTTTTAAGGAGAAGCCCCTCGTGGTAGGGAAATCATATGGCAGGAATAGGAAGCAGGAGTCACATTATCACAACCGCGGGGAAGAAATTGAGAAACAGCCAGCGGAGCCACACTGTAACACCTCAATGCCCATGTCCTAGTGACACACTTCCTCAGCATAGTTCCCCTGCTAAAGGTCCCCTAAGCTTTCCAAATAATGTCATTTTGCGGGGTATCACGGGCTTAAAATCACGAGCCTACAGGGTATGGGGGGGGTGGTGGCATTTTACATCCAAACCAGCACAATGTGGAAGTCTGATCTTGGACGTGTTCCTGCTTAGGAAATGCATTCTCCATGTAAAGTCGAAATTCCCCACTGCTGGCAGAAGAGCTCACAGAATATACTCACAAAGCGTGCTGATGCTGTTCCGTCAGGAGGTAGAAATAGAAAGCTGAGACGATGCAAGCTTGTCAGGCCGAGACTGTCAGAGCGAGGTACTTCCACATTAAAAAGAATACTTGGCTCCCCTCTCGCTCATGCACCTCTGGTGATTAATTCCTTTTTTTTTTTTTTTTTTTTTGGAGCTATTCCTCTGACTGGCACTTGCAGACTCAGATATGGTTGTTGCTATAGCTTAAATCTTGTGAATAGCAGTCACTTTTAACCATCTTTTCCTTATGTATTCAAAGCAATACTGCAAGCCCATGCGAGAAGCATTTCCTTCTAATTTGATATGTTTTGTTACATCTTCGGATGGTGTTCTTTATTGCCAGAACGACAAGAATAATTTCCATGTCAAGATCGTTTTGCCATCCTCAGTCAGCACTCATTTCTTCCCAGATTGTCTTGAAACATTCCAGATCACCTTTATGTTCAACGTTCTTTAATTGTCAAGTACCTCTGGTAGGGTTTTGCAGAAATTGAATCGCAAAGCTGTGGCTTAATACAATGAAGCCTACACAAGTGTGAAAATAAAGCATTTTTATGAACTGTGAAGCTCTGCTATTAGCAGTGAGGTAGTACTCTGAAGTGCTAACATTATTCTGAGCTTTGAATGCTGAGACTCATAAAAGACAACTCGTATTTTCTCATACCTCGCTGTGTCAGTACTCTGAAAGTGGCTAGAAGTTATGCCAATGTGTCCTGCATATGTTTGAGAGATCGACGTTTGTAAAACACCAATAAAACTTGTTACTGAGGGGAATTCAGAAGGCACCCCTTTAAAGCCCTATACTTATCCTTCATGTTGATAAGACCTTATACCTGAGAAGCAGCAGCGTAAGGGAGAAAAGGGCTTATTCTGGTTTAGAATGCTGAGGACAAAATTCCCTGATGGTGGAAAGATGTGGCAGCAGGAACAACAGGCTGGCTGAGCACAAGCGTCCACAGTCAGGATGCAGAGAGTGATCGGTGCTTGTGCTTGTGCTCAGCCAGCCTTCTCCTTTCTCCTTTTTTTATTTAGCCCGGCACCCTAGCCGCTGGACTGCTGTCACCCACAGTCCACCTCAACTAACCTATCCTAGACATCCTTCTTGGGCAATCCCTCAGGCTTGTTTCCTTGATGATTTGAGATCATATCACTTTGACAGTCAGCAAAAGCCATCACAAGCTCTATGCCTTTTTAAAACTCTCCTCAAACACAAACCAAACAAGGCACCTTATTTCTCATATTTGAATGTTAAAAACATGAAATATTGCGGATAGAATATAAATCACCAAGCATCATGGATTCTCATCTTAATGACCAACTCAAATTTACAAATTTCTAGGCCATTTTTTTTCACATAGAGATACATGAAGTTTTTATTCCTATTCACATTAAATCTTACATTCTGAATTCCTGATGCCATGAAAATTCCCGTTTCTCTCATTCCTGAGGCCTTCCCTTTCCCACAGCCCTGAGCTTCTCAGTTCTACTGTGCGTGGGTTCGTTTGTGGAATATACCCATCAAATGAAGTCGGCATCTCTTCAAGGAAACTGGGCCCAGTGGGTTCTTCTCAGGTCTCTAATATGCTTTTCCTCCAAGCTTCTCATTTATAGCAATACTCTGCTGACGGAGGAAGCTGCTTTAAAACATGATGCTGGATCATGCTCTGGGTCTCCAGAGACAAATGCTTTATGAAGAGACTTTACCATTTCTAAAAAGACTATGAACCCCAAATATTCAAATGCGTTACCTGGAAATTCTTGGGGGGGGTAAAATGTCTATATTTAATTTCTGGAATTTTCAGATGGCAAAGTCAAGTCTTGTGTTGTCATCTCTGTTTCTTGTGGTGGAAAGTTCCTGCTGCCTAGAGACTTCCTGTTCATGTAGAACTATGGACTTCTATGATGATTATTATGATTATTGTTGCAGATGAGTGAACTCGCAGTCTGGTTCTTTAAGGTCAGTGCCCCCTTAAAAGTACTGCTGCTTTATATGAAGAATGTTAATTTCCTGGAACCAATTTAGGATGTTCAAGATTACTTTTTTCAGCAATTATTGACATGCTCATCAGATAAATCAAACATCTACTGGAGCATGGGGAATGAGTTCTTATAGCTTGTTCCCTGAAGACAGTGAAATTGCCTGCTGGGTGGAGTAAGAGGCACTGTGTTCAGGAATCCTGTCCTCACGTGTGGGAATCAAGGCTCCACGCTGCGTGATGGACATACCCAAGTGTCCCCGGGTAGGAGTGACCCACCCACTATCGGGTGTTCATTTATAACGGTCAAGAAGAGATTGACTTTGTCGCTGGGCTCATGGGAGGAACGAATGCAGTAGTAAGACTGGGAGAAAGAAGCAGAGGAAGCAACCTCCTCCCCTGGCATCCACTGAGGATGTCTACATAGAAGGTACTCCACACGTCCTGATGTTCATGAATAAGGAAATTGCTAGGGGACTGGGAAGATGGCTCAGTGGATAGAGCACTTCCTGTGTCAACATGAATACCTGAGGGCAGAATCCCGACTCTACATAAAGCCTGACGCTGTAGCCATGGTGTCTGTAATTCTATCATGCAAGAAGGAGGCAAGAAGGAGGATGGGGACCAGAGAATTTCAGGGAAACTAGTAGGCCAGTTAGCCCAGAAAATACAGTAGTGTGCATCAACACCAATGAGAGACCCTGCCTCAAATGAGGCAGAAGACAAGCACTCAAATTCGAAGTTTTTCTTTGACCTCACACGTGCCCCGTGGCATGCACCTGTCCACATGCTCGCACATGAATGTGCACACCTATGCATACATCATACACACACAAAAGTGTTAGAATCTACATTTCATACATTACACCGGTCAGGTCCTCTCACCCAGGAAAGAGCAGCATCCTTTATTTTGGAGGGGGGAGGCAGGAATTTATGAAAATGGTATGGCTGCTTCAAAAAACAAAAAAGGCACAACACATTGCTTTATTCACAGAGTTGTGTAACTCACACTGTAAATTTTAGAACCTCTTCATCACCCCTAAAGGAAATCCTATACGCATTAGAAATCCCTTCTTATTTTCCCCAGTCTACCACTTAGAGCTCCTGGCAACACAAATCCGCTTTTTCTATATTTACATTTGCTTATTCTAGACTTCTTGCATAAATACACTCATGGGCTGTGTGGACTTTTGTGACTAACTTCTTTCCCCTCAGCTTCATGGCTTCAGGGTGAATCCACCTTGTGCCTGCATCAGTCCTGTAGCCTTCGTTGTAATGGAATCCTGCCCTGGCACGTGGCTCTGCCACACCTGCAGTACCATTCTTGCAGCCTCCATCAGTTGTGTAGTCCTTCTGATTGAATCTTGTTCCATCATGTGGCTGTACCGCCTTGGCCTCTGTACATCAGCTGATGGACTTCTGGGTTAACTCTGCTTTAAAAAAACAAAACAGGGGGCTGGAGAAATGGCTTAGCAGTTAAGGCATTTGCCTGCAAAGCCAAAAGATCCCGGTTCAATTCTCCAGGACCCACGTAAGCCAGATGCACAAGGGGCACATGCATCTGGAGTTCATTTGCAGTGGCTAGAGGCCCTGGCATGCCCATTCGCTCTCTACCTCACTTCTATCTCTCTGTCTCTCTGCTTGCAAATAAATAAAAAAAAATTAAAAAACAAAAAATATTTTAAAAAAATAGGGCTGAAGAGATGGCTTAGCAGTTAAGGCGCCTGCCTCCTAAGCCTAAGAATGCTGGTTCCAATCTCCAGCGGTTCCAATCTCCAGGTCCCACGTTTAGCCAGATGCAAAGTGACACAAGGGCGCAATGCCGCACTTGACCACAAGGGGATGCATGCATCTGGATTTCATTCACAGCAGTTGAGAGACTGCTGGTACGCCCATCTCTGTCTTCCTCTCCCCCCTGTCTCTCTCCAAAATAAAATAAAATAAAATAAAATAAAATAAAATAAAATAAAATAAAATAAAATAAATAGAATAGAATAGAATAGAATAGAATAGAATAGAATAGAATAGAATAAAATAAAATAAAATAAAATAAAATAATAAAATAATAAAATAATAAAATAAAAATATAAAAAAACATTTTTGTTTATTTATTTGCAAGCAGAGACAAAGAGAAAGAAAGAGAGGGGGAGGGAGAGAGAGAGAGACAGAATGGATGTACGAGGTTTTTTAGGCACTGCAAATGAACTCTACTTTGTACACTTAGCTTTACATGGGTACTGAGGAATCGAACCTGGGTCGTTAGACTTTGCAGGCATGTGCCTTAACTGCTGAGCCATCTCCATCGCCCCAACTGTACTTTTGAATTTTTCTGCTAGGAACAGTTCTGTGCTACTTTTTAATTTAGACATGTTTTCACTTATCTGTGTACCCTGCTTTAAAACTGTTATCCAATGAGAGAGCAAATGCCACCCCCATGTTACACATTTGTTTATTTCACAGCTATTTCTTCTTGACTTCCTTATACCCCCCCAAATAATATTCATTGAGAATGTGGCTATAGAAGTGTGAAAGAAGTTAGATCATATCATCTAACTTTTTTAAAAAATGAATATTTTTGTTTTAATTTATTTATTTGAGAGAGAGAGAGAGAGAGAACAGGTGTACTAGGGCTTTCAGCCACTGCAAAGGAACTCCAGATGCATGCGTCACCTTGTGCATCTGGCTTACATGCGTCCTGGAGAATCGAACCTGGGTCCTTTGGCTTTGCAGGCAAGTGCCTTATCTGCTAAGCCGTCTCTCCAGCCTACATAATCTAACTTTTAAAAAGTGTGTGTGTGTGTGTGTGTGTGTGTGTGTGTGTGTGGTATACATACATATGTATACATGTCTGTTTGTGTGTAGGTCCGTGAGTGTGGGATAGTGCCTGTTCCTGGTTGTGTGGAGGTCAGAGGTTGAGATGCGGGGTTTTCCTCTGTCATTCTATACCTTATTCTTAGAGGCAGCAATCACTGAACCTAGAACTCACCGATTTGGATAGAGGGGCTCCAGGGATTTCTTGTCTGTATTTCCCTAGTGCTTGCATTCTACGCATGTGTACTACACCCAGCAGTTTACACGGGTTCTGAGGATCCGAACTCGGGTCCTTCTTCTTACAGGGCAAGCATTTACACTGAACCTCTGTCCAGACACTCAACATCTAACTTTTTTTACTTCATACAAGAGTATCTTCTGAGCATTGGGCATGTATCACGGCATCTCTCTTTCGTTGTTGTGGCTGAGGGTTAGACAGCTGGCCTATGCCCGAGATCTCAGCCGGGAAGGTTTGGAGGAGCAGCCATTTGGACCCCCACCCCTTTCACTCAGCAAGGCTCAGGCGCTGTGCTGCCTCCCTTAGGATAACATCCTAGGCTGTGCTCCTGGGCATTCTCTTCTCTTTCCTGAGATAGTCCTCATTGGGTCATGACACTGAGGACCCTCCCCAGTGGGTTGCTGGGATTCCCCATGGGGTTGTGGGTTAGTGCTCACATTCACATTCCTCAAGGGTCCCTTCGAGAATGTCCCAGTCTTGTGAAAACTGACATTCCTCCTCCTTCTGAGAGGAGAATCACTCCTTTAGTCCTTGAAATCCTCCAGGAACTCTACTGCAAGTCCTTTTCCTTCCTTTCCGGTCCTTGTGTCCACTGCTTTCAGGTCACAGTGTGAGATGGACAATTGTCCCTGGTTTGTTCACTGACTCACAGGAGCAAGAGCCCTCCTTCCCCGCCCCGCCCGGCAGGGACATTTCTGGGTTCTGGACCTTTCTCCACCCTCCCTCCTCTACACTTGTGTGGCTTCTATTATCTTTTTCTTTTCCTCTTGCTTTCACTATCATTGTTTTAACCTCAATTCTCTAGTCCATAAATGTACCCAAAGGCCCCCTTTGAAAAACTAATGGGTATCTTTCTGCAACCTTGTTACCCTCAAGCATGTCCATTTATATGTGTTCTGTTACCTCCAATGTTTTTGAAAACATACTGTCTTGCCCACCAAGATCACGTTTAGGTTAGGACTTTTTGAACTTTTTCTATTGGCAACCCCCTTTTACCTGAGAAATTTTCACACAACCCTGAATATATAGGCATAAACAAGAGGTATTGTAAGTCAAACCCTTTTTGATAATAAATCATAAAGAAATTTATTTTAAAGTGACTCTTTGATATACATATAATTTTACCATTTATTAAAGAAAAAAGCAAATGGATATGCTTGGTATTATTTTTACATAAAGCATTAAATGTTGGCTGAATATTTGATATTTCAGGACATATAGTATCTCCAACATTTTTGGGGTTGATTAAAAATTTGATTTTATAATTATGAATGCTTTATAGTACAAAATGACAGAAGTGAGTATAGAGCCATTTCAGAAACTGTTGGATAATCTGTTCTAAAGCCAAGCAAAAAATTCATTTAAATTTTATAAAACTAAAGGCAGTAATTCAAACAGCAGTTTTAAAAATCAAACATGCTAACACAATCTAATCCGAAGATCTATTAATTTGATTAATACATGCTGAGGGATGGGGGTAGAAAAATATTAAAAGTCTTTGTTTTTTTACTGGAACCCTTATGTTTCTATAAGAGCAGAAAACTTTGTATGCACAGTAAAAACCATTGAATCACAATATACAGTAGTCTTTTAAAAATATTTTTATTTGTTAGCTTGCAAGGAGAGAGAGAGAAGGATTAGAAGGGGCACACCAGGGCCTCTTGCCACTGCTAACAAACTCCAGATGCTTTTGCCAGTTTACATGAGTACTGCGGAGTTGAACCCCCGACCATCAGACATTGTAAGTACGCTCCTTTAATCGTGGAGCCTTCTCTCCAGCCCCCTTTACAGTCGTCTTAAAGCTGAGCTGAGGCGTTTTAGGCCGCATATGTTGTTGCTCCGTGATGCGATGGCATGTGCAGGGCGAAGTATGCGTGTTGTGTGCTTTCGTAAAGTCACACAATACAACATGGGTGAATGCTGCCAGCAATACCTCCGAATCATTATTGATTTGATTTTTGAATACTTTTGTTGGACATTTCACGTTCAGAAACATTTTATTATTGAAAGCTTTTCAAGGCCCCAATATTCAGTTACATAACTCCACCCTGTAAGAAGCTTGACTCTGCATTACTCGAGCTTGGGAACAGAGGGGCCAAACCAGGAGTCCTTACTCAGCCCCTGCTCCCTGAACTGTGCTGTTGCTGACCTTTCATTGTTGAGACCCTCTTCATCTGCTTTTACTCTTTCTCTTTTTCTCCCTCTCACTTCTCCATGTCTTCTTTGGTCCCTTTCTCTACTTGTCTGTAGAAACAGGCCACATCACGTGTGCGTACTCACTACTCTCTGAGTTTCTGGGTGCAGAGGGAACGCAGTGATTTGGTCATGGTCTGCCTCACCTTGCTCACTGCAGCTCAGGCTCTGTCAAATGTAATCGTATACATGGACCATTCATGCTATATGCAGGCCGTTCAAGGGAGTGTGTATATGTGTGTGTGTGTGTGCGCACGCGTGCGCGCAGGGCAATCTTGAGTGTCATTCTCTTGTGAACCATCCACTTTTTGTGTGACAGGGTCTCTCATTTCCTGGACCATACCAATTTAGCTAGACTGGCTGGCCAGAGAGCCCCCAGAATCCTCTTGTCTCCACACAGGCATGTATGTGGTAGTCATTGGTCAATATTTGCTGAATGTAAGCAGTGATATTCTAAACAAGGGAATTTGGCATAGCTTTCTATTGGTGAGTGATACAGAAAAAAAAGAAAAACTGGTGAAATGCTTGGTTGCATGGTCTGAGCCAAAATTAGCTCCCATACCTGTGAAAATGTTATCATTGCTCTTGTAACTAGTCAGGTAAGTTTAAATAAATGCTAGATTCTCCAGCTCTGAAAATAGGGGTGAGGGCATGACAGTACACAGCCCAGCATGAACTCACACCTCTTTCAGGCTTTTATGTTAGACATACCACACCCCATACCCAAGGCATCAGGAACCCAATATGGTTTTTGAAGGCTAGTTGAGTAGAAAGCCTGAGTTTTGTACAATGTTTCTTAAATTTCATCTTTTTGGTATATGAGACAAAAACTTTATAGTCTAGTCCAGTCTGGAACTTACTATGTGGCCCAAGATGTTTTTGAACTCATGGCAGTCCTCCTGCCTCACCTTCTTGAGTGCTTGGAATCACAGGCTCACATCACCATGGTGACTATATAATCCTTTTATTTTATTTTATTTTATTTTATTTTATTTTATTTTATTTTATTTTATTTTATTTTATTTTATTTTATTTTATTTATTGTCTCTAGTTACTCTGAGTTGAGTAGAAACTGCTAACTGCTCACTCTTCTTCTCTGTCCCACAGGAGAAAGAAATATGGAAAGAACTTTATTTTCTCATGCATAGGAGAGAAGGTTGAATTGTTTTGGCTAAGCTAAAGAAAGGGATTACTTGTGAATTTCAGAAGCCCTCACGTTCTGACCTCCCAGGAGGGAAGTGTAAAATCGATGATGAATGATCAGGAAAATCATGCAGGAGGGGTTAGTCATGCACCTCTGTAGTCACTTCATGGGAAGCCAAAGTTCTGCTGGACAGAAGATGAGAGAAATGGGATGGATTGCTACAAGAGTCTCTGGGAAGACTTAAAATGAAAATCTTTTAGAAATATTTTATTTATTTATTTGCATGCACAGAGAGAGAAAAAGAGGAAAGAGAGAAAGAGAGTGATCACACCAGGACCTCCAGCCATTGCAAATGAACCCCAGAGATGCATGGACCACTTTGTGCATTTGGCTTTATGTGGGTACTGGGGAATCAAACCTGGGTCATTAGGCTTTGCAGGCAGGCACCTTAACCACTGAGCCATCATCTCTCCAGACCAAAATGATTTTTTTTTTTTTTTTTAGAGTCTGAGGTCCAAGTGTGTTTGGCTTATCTCCAAAAGGAGAGTCTGAGAGGAGCTTGGCAGGGCAGGCATTTCTCGACGGTTCTCTGTAGAGCAAGCCCACTAACGGGTTCCCATGACATCTTAGAGCTGTTTTGTTCTGTATCTAACGAATGGTCAGTAGCATGCTTAACAATTCGAGTAAATAAATGGATGAAATTGATCCATTCTTCCTTTCCTTAGGCCATGGCAGAATGAAACTGCCTGGTGGGCTTCTGCACAGCTGAAGCAGGGGGCATGTAGGATGAATTAGGAAGCTGAAAGTACCCTCTAAGGCTTCCCCCGTGGCAGCATTGTGAGCCCAGGGGATGGGGCTCTTCCCCAAGGTCTGTGAACAAGAATCTCAGCCAATCTATTCAGTGAAAGGTGACATCAGTCTCTGAGGTGGCCAATTTTGAGGATTAAAAAAATATGAGGGCTGGAGAGTTTGCTTAGTGGTTAAGGCACTTGCCTGCAAAGCCAAAGGACCCAGGTTCGATTCGCCAGGACCCAAATAAGTCATTTGAAGTCCTATGTAGATGCAATCACCATTTCCAGTTTCTTTCAGGCACATTTCAGTATATTTTATAATTATATAAGCACATAACCTTATAGCCTTCATGGTGTTCTATTCTTTACCTCTTTTGAGTCTGATCAGAACATAGAGTAATTTTACTCTTTTTAGTGTCTAAATAATACTCCAGCGTGTGGCTTTGTGACAATGTATTCATCTCAACATTAATGGGCTTTTTGATTGTTTCTCATCATTTGCACTATGCAAATTGCCTCAAGTGAATAACTTTCTAAAAATAGCGTCCTGTGTGTCAGCAAGCATCCCTGAAGGAGAAATTACTACAGGAGAATTGTTGGGTCGAAAAGAATACACAGTTTTAATTTTCATATGCCTTGCCAAGTTGGCCTCCAGTTTGGCACCCCTGCCACCCCATGCCCCTGCTTGCTCAGTTTGAGTGTCCCTGTTTGCCATCATGTTATTAAACCTTATGGTTTCTGCCAATTCGAGAGGGTAAAGCTACTATCTTCTTGTGGTTTTAATATAGGTTCCTATTACTTTAGTGATGATTGAATATGTTTTTATACATTTAGTTTTTTTAATACTTTATTTTATTTATTTGAAAAAGAGAAAGAGGCAAAGAGAGAGAGACAGAGAGAGCAGAGGAGAGAATTGGTTACACCAGGGCATCTAGCCAATGCAAAACGGATGCATTCCAGATGCATGAACTGAACCTGGATCCTTTGGCTTTTCAGGCAAGGGCTTTAAACACTGGGTCCTCCAGGAATTTTTGTTTTGTTTTATTTATTTTTATCCTTTTATTTTCAGGCAAGGACTTTAAACACTAAGCCATCTCTCCAGCCCACATTTAGTTTTTTAAATGTATGTACTTGTGTGTGTATGTGTGTGTGTGTGCACATGTGCATGCATGTATAGGTCAAGAGGAGAACTTCAGTCTGTCTGTTCTCCACCTTCTTTGAGACAGGGGTCTCTTGCCACTGCAAAGGGACTGCCAGACTGAAAATGAACATCAGACTGGCTGGCTTGTGAGTTTCCCATCATCACAAGTGCATTGGGATCACAGATGCATGTGCCACATTGCAAATGACTTTACATGGGCTCTGGGATTCTGAGCCCAGATTGGCACGTTTGGTAAGCAAGCCCCTTTCATCTCTCCAGGTCTGTTTTCATATGTTTCAGAACTATTTCTACTTTCTTGTCGAAGTAATGTGCATTCATATTCACGGTCCATTTCCCTGCTGTGTTTCTCTTTCTCCTTCCTTTTGGTTTTTAGGAGCACTTAATAACTAAAGAAAAGTAGAACTTTTGTCTTACATCATATTTTTTAGTTTTCTTTTTTTCTCCCATATGACATTTTATGTTTCCTAGGATTTTTAAAAAATTATGTTGTCAGACTCTTTTTGGCTTTAAGAATTTTTTTGACATATTTAGACCTTCTCCACTTGGTAATTATATTTTAAAAATTGTCTCATATTTTATTACTACTTTTAAAATAATAGCTTTGTGGAGATGTAATGCACATACCATAAAATTCACCCTTTTAATATGTCTGACTTAGTGGGTTTTTGTATTCATTGTTGGACAACTATTGCCACAATCTAATTTCAGAACAATTTCATCATCCTCTGAAGAGACCATGTGCCCATTAATCAGTCACTCCCAGCTTCCTCCCCTTTCTGACCCTTCTCATCCACTTGCTTGCACTACATCTCTGGATCTGCTGCCTGCAGACATTGCAGCCACATGGAACTGTGCAATAATGTCACCTCATGTGACTGTCTCCTTACTTTGAATGACATTTTCAAGGTTCTCCACACGTTTTTCTGCTGTCACGTTTTACATTTAAACTTCTGGTTACTCTGAAGTTTATTTTGGTGTAGGGTATGAACTGGGGATCTAACTCTACGTGTTTCTAGATGTCTGTCCTGTTATATTCCAAGTCTTTTCTTCCATTTAAAGTGTAATGCCAACTTTTATCATATACCAAATTCCTGTTTGTATTTTTTATGTAGCATTTTTATTTTGTTTTATATATATTACAACAGGTTATACTCTTTTTTAATCCTATTTAATTACTTTTTATTAAGTAGAAAGTTGTGTGAATGCATCATATGTTGCTGCCATCATTTCCCTCCTCCCTGTCCTCCTCAGTGGGGTTGCTGGGTATCCCCTCTAGGTTTGTGGGTTATGAGATGTGAGAGCAGCAGTCAGTCATTGTACATGGAGGGGGCAGTGCCTCTGAACACTTCCTTCTACTCTCTGGCTCTTAAAATCTTTCCATCCCCTCTTCTGCAAAATCCCTGAGCTGCAGTGGGTGTGTTTTAAGTCTGTTTAAAACAGCAGGCTCTGAATTTCTGCTTTGATGAGTTTTGAGTATCCTCAGGGTCTGTCTCCATCACTGGGGCGCTGGTTGCCAAGCTCACCATGGAAGCAGCACTCTTGCTCATCTCGCCAGTTCCTCTGGGGTTTAGCCTGGGCCCTGGCTGATGTGTGAGGGGTGGTTTATGCCCTTACTCTAGCTGCCTTCTGAAAAAGAAAAACAGATTCTCCAAAGGAGTCTGAGATCAACATAGGTTCAATGCAATAAACATCATGAATGAAGAGAGATTTGGGTGTGCATAGACTGGGTTCACAGTTCCAGCTGATGGTTCCTTTTCACTGAGCAAATCTCTTAGCCAAGCAGAGAGCCATTAGTTACTCACTCGGGCTGGGTGCCACTATTGCACAGACATGTCCATCTTGTCAGGCTGGTTGCTTTTCATATAGCAGTGTCTCCTGTTAGCACACAAAGTTGTTGGCCATTTTGCCCAGCAGCTCAAGTAGGGTTTTCCAGCACTGTGTAGGCAGAACATCTGGGAAGTGGCTTCCTACCATATTCCATCCGAATCTCTCCATGTTCTGTGTCAGTAGCATGTGGTGTCTTCAGCAATAGGGTCTTATCTTTTACCTCAGGCAGGTAGTCAAGTGCTTACTTGGAGGGCCTCTTAGTTCTCTCTAGTTGATGGGTCAATGTGGTCAATGTGGATTAATAACCGATTTCTGATCCTGGGAGTTACAAGCCAGAGCCAAATGTTTTAGGATTCGGCTTCCTCGCACCCTCTCCAGGTTATACGCTTTCATCCCCTCACCTTTCATGCCATTACCCTGGGGGCCTCTCCTCAGTGGGGTTATGGTATTCACTGTGGGATTGTGAAAGCCTCAGTCAGTCCCTGCGAGGTAGTGGGGAGACTTTGCCTCAGAGTATTCCTACTCACTCTGTGGCTTTTAAAATATTTCCACCCCTCTTCCACAATGTTCTCTGAGCCATAGAAGGCCTATTTGGCAGTCTAACTTAGTGTGGAGTTCTCTGTAGCTTCTGGATTTTCCCTTAATAGGTTTTGATTGGTCCCCATATCTGTCACCATCATCCTGGAGCTGGTAATCAGAGCAGCAGTAAGAGCAGTGTTCATGTTGTCACTCCCTGTGCAATTTGTCCTGAGCCCCAGAAGATGTGGTAGAGGTGGGCAGTCGGCTATTTGTCTTATGGATGGATCTTGACTCTCCTCCATTTTCTCTGCCATCTGAAAGACAAAACAAATTCTCTGGGCTGGAGAGATGGATTAGTGGTTAAGGTGCTTGCCTGCAAAGCCAAAGGACCTTGGTTCAATTCCCCAGGACCCATGTAAGTCAGATGTACAAGGTGGCGCATGTATCTGGAGTTCGTTTGCAGTGGCTGGAGGCCCTGGTGCACCCATTCTCTCTCTCTCTCTCTTTCTCTCTCTTCCGATGCCTTGTTCTCTCTCCCAAATAAATAAAAATAAAATATTTTTAAAAACTAAAAACAAAACAAAACAAAACAAAAAAACAGATTCTCCAAGAGTGAGAGCAGCTTGGGTTAAAGGGGATATATGAAGGTGTTTGGAAGATTTTTAGTGTGCAAGACCACTCTTGTTGTCCAGAGTTCAGTGGGGTCTTCTCTGAGATGTCTGAGTTCCCTGGCCTTGTGGTTCTGACTTGGTCTCTAGCACCAGATAGGAGTTCTCTCCTACTGAGTGGGCCTCATGTCCCGTCAGAGAACAGTGGTTATCTGCAGAGGCTGCACAAGTGTGTGCTTCTTTTCCAGCTTGTTGATTCTGTAGTCAGCAGGGTTTTCTGCTTATTCATGCTGTTGGTGACCATTGTCCACCAGTAGCTCTCATAGGGCTTTCCAGTACTATGAGGGTACCCAAGGGCTGGTGGGGAGGATCTAGTTTCCCTTTTGGTTCCAGCATGGTATTCTGATGTCTTGTAACTGCGGCATGTGTTTGCTTCGGCAATAGGGTCTTACTTTATAGCTCGGTCAGGTAATCAAGTGTTTTGGCAGTACCCTACATTATTCTGGGGACCTCATGGATCTCCTTGGCTAACAGCTCACTCTGGGGATAACCCAGTTTTCGGACTGGGATTTTCCACCTTCTGCCTTGACTGTCTGTCCCCTCCTCCCGTTATTGGTGGTTATATCTTGTAGAACGCTAGTCAGAACGAGGGTTTCCATGGAACCGATTCATGTTGTCTTAACATTTGTGTAACTCTCTCCGCACCCTCCCTGCCATCTACCCCTCCAAGCCCGCCCCACTTCTGATATTTTGTTCCTCCAATTTATATTTGATCTGTTTCTTTTCTGCTAACCCTGATAACTACTCAGGGGTCCCTGCATTGTCTTACTTGTATTTTTCAATCCCAGCATGCTCTTCTTTCTTCATTTGCTTTTATACTACTTTTATGAATGTTCTTTCCCATTTTTGTCTGAATTTCAGAATTAGCTTTTTGCTGGTGTCCTTGACGTGGTATGAAGATAGCATCTTAATTTTGTAGGAATTGCTCTCCTGATAATACCTTCCTTCTCCAGGAGAAGACAGACCTTGCCTCTTCTTTCTATCTTCTGCTATAGCTATCAATAATATTTTTTTTTCTTTCTATAGTTTGTACTTATTTCTCTTTAAGTTTGTTGGTAATTTTATAAATTTGATGCTATTAAAAATGGAATATCATCTTACTGGTTGCCATTTAGAATGGTTGTTGATTTTTACATGTTGCTTTTGTTCGGTGATCCCATGGATTCTCAGGTCAGAGTTCAGCAGACTTTCTCTGATGTTTGCAGATTGTGATAATTTTTGATATATATATTTGGTTTTTTGAGGTAGGGTTTCACTGTGGTCCAGGCTGCCCTGGAATTTACTCTGTAGTGTCAGGGTGGCCTCAGACTCACGGCGATCTTCCTATCTCTGCCTCCCGAGTGCTGGGATTAAAGGCGTGTGCCACCACGCCTGGCTGATATTTTAAAAAATACATTTACTGGGGCTGAAGAGATGGCTTAGCAGTGAAGGCACTTGCCTGTGAAGCATAGGAATCCAGGTTCAATTCCCCAGGACCCACGTAAGCCAGCTGCACAAGGTGGTGCATGTGTCTGGAGTTCATTTACAATGGCTGGAGATCCTGGAACGTCCATTCTCTCTATCCGTCCCCCCTCAAACTAATAAATAGAATATTATAATAATTTATTTATTTTCAATAAGAGAGGGACAGAGAGAAGAGAGACAAAGAGAATGGGCACAGCAGGGCCTCCAACCACTGCAAATGAACTGCAGATGCGTGTTCCACATTGGGCATCTGGCTTTACGGGGGTACTGGAGAATCAAACCTGGGTTGTCAGGCTTTGCAGGCAAGCGTCTTAACTGCCTAGCCATCTCTCCAGCCCATTTTGATTTTTTTCTATCATTTCTTTCTTTCTCTTCTGTAATTAAATTGGCTCACCTACCAGAAAGTGTTAAATAATAGCATTTGTGGTGGGCATTCTTGTTTTGTTCCTACGTTTAATGGCATCTTTTTCATGTCCCTCCATTAACAGTCTGGCTGCCTTTGGGGTGGAGAACACTCAGTGTTCGGGGGCTTTATGGGCCTTTATACTGAGCAGAGAGCAGTTGGGAAGTGCTAGATCCCACAGAATCATTTATGGAGAAGTAAAGCTGTCGGGCAGTGATGAATAGCAGTCTGGAATTTCTTACTGCCATCAACGGGAGTTCATGAGTGGAAAGTCCATCTATGAAGGAGGAAGCAGCAATTTTATTTTCAACTCATGCTCTTTTTTCCTTTGCCAATCTAGTGAAAAGACTATGAAATTATAGGAATAGATAGTGCTATGGTATTGAGCTTTTGCTAACGGAAAGCAGAAAAAGGAAGGAGAATGATTTTTTAAAAGAGAGAGATTAAATACATATATTACTTTCCTCGCTGTCCTCCAAATTTATGCCAGGTGGGAAAAAACCCAAAATATTTCTAACATGTTGTCTTTATTACCAAAAGGGCACATAACAGTAATTGTTAGGGAATATGATAGGGTCTCAGAAGAGGGAAAGAAGAAAACAGTGCAGTATTTCACCATTTAGAAGCAAAGGAAACCAATAGAGAGATCCAATATTGAGACATCACTGGAGGGAGAAAGAATGCCTCCTGAAATGTGTTTACACGTTGATTCTTTTTGGTGCTGCCATTAAACAAGGTTTTGATCCCTGGCAAAGAAGGCTGAACTGAAGTGGCATTTTATGTGCTGACCCCATCCCAACATTCCCTAGTAATGATTACCAGGACAGGCTGAGAACTGAAAAACAAAGTAAGAGACAGCAACAGTTGAGGCATTGATGGTTGTTGGAAACCTCGAACATAAAGTTTTGATGTGTTGTCATTAAAAACAAAAGTTTAGGCTCACTCCATACATTAGAGACACTGATGGGTGGCGTTTAGTGTATATTAGTAGCTGTCTAAATGGCGGGAAACAAGGCGAAGAAACTTTGGGAAGCACAGCGACTGCATGACTGCCCCCCAGGCCTCCCACACCTCTACTATTGCCACCGCGTCGCATATCAGATCCGTCTTGTGCACGATTTTTACATTGCTGGAGCCCCCGAACCCCTGAGCTTGGTGCAGCCGTCTTAGGTGATTCCCTCTTAGGGTTGAGTTTCGAATATGGCAGTGATGTTAGAAGGTGCTTTGAGGAATATCCAAGGACATTGGAACCAGAAGCATTTGGCTCTGCTACTTGCTGGCTGGGTGAATTTTGGCAAGCTTCTGAAGTTACCTAAGCTTCATTCCTTCTCAGTAAGGAATGTCAACAATTGAGGCATTTTGTATGTACTTAGTAGAGATGTTATACACAGAACACATAGCACAGGGCCTCATTGAGAGCAAGTAAATGTTCATGGATGGGCCAGATGAAAATCTCATGGGTCAAGGACCACAGAGGTATGCAGCTACAAAGAGCATCCTGTCAACTGAGGTTGGAGGAATGGTCATAGGAAAGACCTCAGCGAGATACTGACGGAAATGAGTCCTGAAGAACTACAAACTAAAGAAGTGTTTCTTAGCAGAGAAGGACAGCAATTTGGGACTGGGGATAAGGTTCAGGGATTTAAAGTGCTTGCTTGCAAAGCCTGCTATCCTGGAATCAATTCCCTACCCACCCATATAAAGCCAGACAGGCATTCATTTGCAGTGGCAAGAGAACCTGGCATACACATATGTATGTATGTAGCACAAGTATGTGCGCGCGCGCACACACACACACTAAATAAATATTTAAAAAAAAGAATGGCAACATTTTCAAATGCACAGGCTTGAATAAGTCTTTTAAACCTGGTATATGACAAAAAAGCAACTTAAGGGAGGAGAGGTTTTTGATCATAGTTTGCACAGATACAGTCCATCACAGAGGGGATGGCATGTTGGCAGGAGGGTGAGGTGGATGGTCACCTTGCATCCGCAATCTGGAAGCTGAGAGAAATGGATGGGTGGTGGTTCTCAACTTCTTTTTAGTGAGTCTGGGACCTCAGCTCATGAAACAGCGCCACCAACGTTCAGAGTGGGTCTTCCCTTCTCAGTGGAACCTCTTAGAAGATCCTTCACAGACATGTCCAGAGCTGTGTCTCCAGCACACTTGGCAACTCTGAGCCATAAAGTATGCCTGACTCCCCATATACCGGGTGGCAGGTTTCTGTCTTTGAGACAGGAGAGGTGGGTCTGTGTGGCATTAAGTAGTTCTTATTATACCTGTTTTGACCAGGGATACATGGTGCCAAGTCATTAAGGCTTATAAAAATGAGGGCATGGTTGCATTTGAATTTTGGAAATATAGTAATACCAGGGAGATGGTCTTAGAGATGTGTGGGAGGAAATGAACTCTGAGCCAGGTTAATGATTTCTTCCACATGCCAGTTTAGCGCTGAACACAGTAGATTGTCAGAAACCCTTGATGGACTGGAACAGAAGGTACTGTTTTGCCATGGTTGTCTTTCTCATGACCTAATTCTTTTATGATTAATTACCCCTTTTCGTGTGGAGCTGATCATCCTTCCCCCTCCCCCAGATTATTCCTGACCTTTGATTAAATTATGTTAGATTATTGTAGTTTGTGGCATAAACATACCCTAATCCATGTAACCATTTACTGTGAAAACCCCTGGGCCATGAAAGAGATCCTAAGGGGCTAGGGCGTTGGCTCAGTATATAAAGTTCTCTCCACTCAAGCCTGAGTACCCAAGTTTTATCCTCAGAACAGGAAGCTATGGCAAGCTGCTGTAGTCCCAGCCCTGTGACAGTGAGGCGGGAGGTGGAGTCATTTACAATGGCTGGAGATCCTGGAACGTCCATTCTCTCTATCCGTCCCCCTCAAACTAATAAATAGAATATTATAATAATTTATTTATTTTCACAAGAGAGGGACAGAGAGAAGAGAGACAAAGAGAATGGGCACAGCAGGGCCTCCAACCACTGCAAATGAACTGCAGATGCGTGTTCCACATTGGGCATCTGGCTTTACGGGGGTACTGGAGAATCAAACCTGGGTTGTCAGGCTTTGCAGGCAAGCGTCTTAACTGCCTAGCCATCTCTCCAGCCCATTTTGATTTTTTTCTATCATTTCTTTCTTTCTCTTCTGTAATTAAATTGGCTCACCTACCAGAAATGTTAAATAATAGCATTTGTGGTGGGCATTCTTGTTTTGTTCCTACGTTTAATGGCATCTTTTCATGTCCCTCCATTAACAGTCTGGCTGCCTTTGGGGTGGAGAACACTCAGTGTTCGGGGGGCTTTTATGGGCCTTTATACTGAGCAGAGAGCAGTTGGGAAGTGCTAGATCCCACAGAATCATTTGCGGAGAAGTAAAGCTGTCGGGCAGTGATGAATAGCAGTCTGGAATTTCTTACTGCCATCAACGGGAGTTCATGAGTGGAAAGTCCATCTATGAAGGAGGAAGCAGCAATTTTATTTTCAACTCATGCTATTTTTCCTTTGCCAATCTAGTGAAAAGACTATGAAATTATAGGAATAGATAGTGCTATGGTATTGAGCTTTTGCTAACGGGAAAGCAGAAAAAAGGAAGGAGAATGATTTTTTAAAAAGAGAGAGATTAAATACATATATTACTTTCCTCGCTGTCCTCCAAATTTATGCCAGGTGGGAAAAAACCCAAAATATTTCTAACATGTTGTCTTTATTACCAAAAGGGCACATAACAGTAATTGTTAGGGAATATGATAGGGTCTCAGAAGAGGGAAAGAAGAAAACAGTGCAGTATTTCACCATTTAGAAGCAAAGGAAACCAATAGAGAGATCCAATATTGAGACATCACTGGAAGGAGAAAGAATGCCTCCTGAAATGTGTTTACATGTTGATTCTTTTTGGTGCTGCCATTAAACAAGGATTTGATCCCTGGCAAAGAAGGCTGAACTGAAGTGGCATTTTATGTGCTGACCCCATCCCAACATTCCCTAGTAATGATTACCAGGACAGGCTGAGAACTGAAAAACAAAGTAAGAGACAGCAACAGTTGAGGCATTGATGGTTATTGGAAACCTCGAACATAAAGTTTTGATGTGTTGTCATTAAATACAAAAGTTTAGGCTCACTCCATACATTAGAGACACTGATGGGTGGCGTTTGGTGAATATTAGTAGCTGTCTAAATGGCGGGCAACAAGGCGAAGAAACTTTGGGAAGCACAGCGACTGCATGACTGCCCCCCCAGGCCTCCCACACCTCTACTATTGCCACCTCGTCGCATATCAGATCCGTCTTGTGCACGATTTTTACATTGCTGGAGCCCCCGAACCCCTGAGCTTGGTGCAGCCGTCTTAGGTGATTCACTCTTAGGGTTGAGTTTCGAATACGGCAGTGATGTTAGAAGGTGCTTTGAGGAATATCCAAGGACATTGGAACCAGAAGCATTTGGCTCTGCTACTTGCTGGCTGGGTGAATTTTGGCAAGCTTCTGAAGTTACCTAAGCTTCATTCCTTCTCAGTAAGGAATGTCAACAATTGAGGCATTTTGTATGTACTTAGTAGAGATGTTATACACAGAACACATAGCACAGGGCCTCATTGAGAGCAAGTAAATGTTCATGGATGGGCCAGATGAAAATCTCATGGGTCAAGGACCACAGAGGTATGCAGCTACAAAGAGCATCCTGTCAACTGAGGTTGGAGGAATGGTCATAGGAAAGACCTCAGCGAGATACTGACGGAAATGAGTCCTGAAGAACTACAAACTAAAGAAGTGTTTCTTAGCAGAGAAGGACAGCAATTTGGGTCTGGGGATAAGGTTCAGGGATTTAAAGTGCTTGCTTGCAAAACCTGCTATCCTGGAATCAATTCCCTACCCACCCATATAAAGCCAGACAGGCATTCATTTGCAGTGGCAAGAGAACCTGGCATACACATATGTATGTATGTAGCACAAGTATGTGCGCGCACACACACACACACACACACACACACTAAATAAATATTTTAAAAAAAGAATGGCAACATTTTCAAATGCACGGGCTTGAGTAAGTCTTTTAAACCTGGTATATGACAAAAAAGCAACTTAAGGGAGGAGAGGTTTTTGATCATAGTTTGCACAGATACAGTCCATCACAGAGGGGATGGCATGTTGGCAGGAGGGTGAGGTGGATGGTCACCTTGCATCCGCAATCTGGAAGCTGAGAGAAATGGATGGGTGGTGGTTCTCAACTTCTTTTTAGTGAGTCTGGGACCTCAGCTCATGAAACAGCGCCACCAACGTTCAGAGTGGGTCTTCCCTTCTCAGTGGAACCTCTTAGAAGATCCTTCACAGACATGTCCAGAGCTGTGTCTCCAGCACACTTGGCAACTCTGAGCCATAAAGTATGCCTGACTCCCCAAATACCGGGTGGCAGGTTTCTGTCTTTGAGACAGGAGAGGTGGGTCTGTGTGGCATTAAGTAGTTCCTATTATACCTGTTTTGACCAGGGATACATGGTGCCAAGTCATTAAGGCTTATAAAAATGAGGGCATGGTTGCATTTGAATTTTGGAAATATAGTAATACCAGGGAGATGGTCTTAGAGATGTGTGGGAGGAAATGAACTCTGAGCCAGGTTAATGATTTCTTCCACATGCCAGTTTAGCGCTGAACACAGTAGATTGTCAGAAACCCTAGATGGACTGGAACAGAAGGTGCTGTCTTGCCATGGTTGTCTTTCTCATGACCTAATTCTTTTATGATTAATTACCCCTTTTCGTGTGGAGCTGATCATCCTTCCCCCTCCCCCAGATTATTCCTGACCTTTGATTAAATTATGTTAGATTATTGTAGTTTGTGGCATAAACATACCCTAATCCATGTAACCATTTACTGTGCAAAACCCTGGGCCATGAAAGAGATCCTAAGGGGCTAGGGCGTTGGCTCAGTATATAAAGTTCTCTCCACTCAAGCCTGAGTACCCAAGTTTTATCCTCAGAACAGGAAGCTATGGCAAGCTGCTGTAGTCCCAGCCCTGTGACAGTGAGGCGGGAGGTGGAGAAAGGAGAACTTACCACAAGTTTAGAGTGCAGCAAAAAAGAGCACGAGCGGAGAGAGATAGAAAGAGACCGTGTGCAAAATGAGGTGGAATGGTGAGGACAGAGCCAAAATTTGAACAAATATAAACATGGACACACACACACAGAGAGAGAGAGAGAGAGAGAGAGAGAGAGATTTAAAAAGACAGATTTTAAGAGATGATAACCCTACACATCTTGATTAAAAAAAAAAAAGAGCTTCATAAAGCTGTCCTGTCCTGCCCCCCCCCCCGGCAATGGTTTATGTTTAGAGGATAACTTTTCCCATCTTCAAATCTGTCAAATTTTCATTGTTAAAGACGCTTTCAAGTCTCCTGGCTCTCTGAAAGGAGAAAGCTGTGATCGCTTTTAGCTTCCAATTGTCATCAAGCCGAGGGAGCCTGCTGTCTCTTTTAGGAGTGGGGATACATGCCAAGTTAGGGTCACCAGAGGCAGTAGCTGTGGCATTGGGCTGTTAAGGGTCAGCTGGATTCGCACAACATGAGTACCTGTCACGGAGTGCATAGCAGTTACCCAGAACCATGCATTCTGTCTTCAGTGTGTCAACAGATAGTTTTTGAGAGCCCACTACCTGACAGAGAATGAAGTGGAATGGAAAATAGGATACAAATGGCCCTGCCCCACATGGTGCAGCGTCTTAGTACTAGAGAGGGGGTGGAGTAAATAGAGCACAACTAGTCTGTCGCAGTGCATTGACACACGGAGTGTGGTGGGGACATCCAGAAGGACACCTGACCTCACTTGGGGGCAAGATAGGACTACAGCGGCCATGGCAAGTTTCTTGAACAAGACCTGAGAAGACTGGATTTTATACCTTTCGGGGTAAAACAATGCACAAAAAGGCTGGGGAGATGGCCCAGTGAGTTAAGTTTTAGCTGTGCATGCCTGAGGACCCAGGGCTCCCCAGTGCCACGTGAATGTTGAGCATTGTAGTGTGCGCCTGTAATCCCAGCGCTGGGGACATAGAGACAGAGGATTCTTGGGGCTTGCTGGCCAGCTAGGCTGGTTGAATCCGTGAGCTCTGTGTGGGTTCAGTGTGACTCTGGCTCAAAATATCAAGTGGGGCTGGAGAGATGGCTTAGCTGTGGGGGCGCTTGCCTGTGAAGGCTAAGGACGCAGGTTTACTTCCCCAGACCCATGTAAGCCAGATGCACATGGTGACACATGCATCGGAGTTCATTTTCAGTGGGTAGAGGCCTTGGCACACCATTCCCTCCCTCTCACTCCCTGTCTCTCTCTCTCTCTCAAATAAACAAAATAAAATACATTTAAAAAACTAAAGTGGAGAGAAACTAACGAAGTCACCTAATATCAAATTCTGGTATCCACACAGGCGCACACATGTACAAATATCTATTGATATGCATGCATACCACACACATGGAAAAATAGTGTAAAATAGGATAATTTTTGCCAGGTGTAGTGGTACACGCCTTTAGTCCCAGCACTCGGAAGACAGAGGTAGTAGGATCACTATGAGTTCAAGGCCACCCTGAGACTACATAGTGAATTCTAGGTCAGCCTGGGCAAGAGAGAGACCCTACCTCAGAAAAAATAAAAAGGAGATAATTTTTAATCTAGAAAGAAAAGTTAAGTGTGTTAGGTTTGTGATGTCATTAAAATGTCGTCGGAGCCATAGACTAGTTAGACTATATCCTGGGATGCCAGTGAACCATTGCTGGCATTGCGTCTGGTGCTGCAAGGGCCCAGGAAGCACACATCCTGGAGGAGCGTGGGCTGAGAGCAAGTGGAATCTGCACAGCGCCTCTGAAGAGATTGAAAAGCTGTGATCCACACAGGAAGCCCTCTGCATTCCAAGCCCTTTGGCACTCTGGGACTTCAGTGGTTTAATATTCTGTCATCAGAGTACACTGACTGGCCATGTTTTTAGATGGAAGATCCTGAGCCAAGATGCCCTCCGTTAGAATTCTGCATGAGGATTAGGACAAGTTAAGCAGATGAGGAAGCTTGGGGTGCAGCTGAGCAGCATGAACAAAGACCAGCAGGTCCATAGCACTTAAAGAGAAGCCCCCTCCAATACGACATTAGACCAGCTCCTCCAGTCAAGGCTGTAGTGGGGACAGCTGCTTCTGTCATAGCCAAGATAGACATTAGGTGTGGAAAGAATGGAGTTGGATCCAGTGACTAGCACAGTGACATCCTATATTAGTTTGTCTATATATATATATACTTAGTTTGTGTATATATATATATATATATATTTTTTTTTTTTTTTTACTATAATGAAACACCTAGACCATGGATACTTATCAGCAGTTTAGTTAGGTTACACGATGAAAGGTTAAAATTCCAAACAGCATAGCACTGGCTCTGGCGAGGTTCCCTTTGGAAGTGCTACCTCCTGTTTCAGATGGCATCAGGAAGACAGGAAATGAGAGGGGGGTCTTTCCACTTCTCACTAGGCCTGCCTCTTCAAGGTCCCACCACTTTTCACATTGCTACACTAGCACCACACCTTAGCCCACGAACCCTTGGGGAACAAACCACAACCAAGCCATGGCGAAAACCGTGTCCAGAAAAGAGAAGAAAAATCTCTGTGCTTGGTAGGGTTTTGTTTCGTTTTTGATAGGGCCTTGGGCATTCAAGGCAACGCACTGTACGACTGAACTACAACCCAGTGCTCTCTCTACCCTTTCTACGATGCTGTGTTTAAGACCCACTGGATGAAGAAAGGGACTGCTCATGTCGTCTGTCTTCAAGTCGGTGTTGTCAGAACGTCTTTTCTTTGCAAGCAACAGAGGAAAAGTTTCATTGCAAAATGCACTTATTCCTGCTCAAAGGGTGTCTTAGGAACGCATCACCTACCTTTGGGGGCCCGAAAATTCCCCATTACATAGCTCCATGATGATTCGGCACTGCAGGCTTGTTATTATATGTAGGTTGTGGGTGTTATAAAGATGCATATGCATTGTTTTGGACCCAGTGGCATGGAGTGATTAACCACAAGTTAAGGATTTGCATTCGGCGCTTCATTGTTTCTTCAAGTGCAAGTTCAGGGGCAAGGAAGCAGCAATTCGGTGTGGCGGTGAGAGCGCCTGTCCTGGGAGAGCGATTCCACAGGACTGCCAGCGCATGTCCCACCCGGCATGTGCATCTTCTTACATGCACATAGTAGAGGTTCAATTCTTGAGGAAATGATTGGCATACATTTGTCTTTTTTCAATTCAGTGACACTGCTTTCCCTCTTAAACTCCATTTCTCCATTCCTTGTTTGTTTTTGGGTTCCATCTTCACCCAAAAAAGAAATGTCCAGTTTGCAGAACCATAACTTTATCTAGAATTCCAGATCCGTTCTGGAAAGGACCATAGAGGTTTAACCTAATGCCAGAGTGGGATGACTCTGCAGAGGTGTCTGAAGAACACAGATCTTGGAAGGTCAGGGCTAGCCTTGTGGATATCAGAGTCACTGGACAGTGTATGTCAGATAAGGTCACTTCTCTGCTCAAACCTTCAGAAGAAAGTCAGATTTTTATAGCATCAGCCTCCTTAGCAAGTCATTTTTTAACTCCGTAGTATAACTTTCCTTTCCCATCTCATCTCTCATGGTCAATTCTTCCCACACATTTCTAACCAATGTGGTTATACCCTTTGGGTACACGTATTTTTGTTATCTCTTCTTAACCTGATGATTTCTCTAAAGCAGCAGAGATTCCACTTTTGGGCTGGAGAGATGGCTTAGCATTCAAAGCGATTGCTTGCCAAAGGACCCAGGTTCAATTCCCCAGATTCCACATAAAGCCAGATGCACAAGGTGGTGTATGTGTCTGGAGTTCATTTGCAGTGGGGGCTCTGGTGCACCCATTTTCTCTCTATCTGCCCCCCTTCTCTCATAAATAAACAAAATATTTTTTTAAAAGTTTCCTCTTTCTTCTGGAAACATTCTTTTGGCATTCTTGTTGTGGACAACCAGAGACAATGCTGGATCTGGATGAAGTAGAAAATATATTACATGCCTTCACTAGTCCCGGCTCTTGGGGCCTCGTCTAGCCTTGTGTGTGTTCCGAGGAACATTCACGCCCATCCGGCTTGACCCTCTTCTGCTGCAGCCACGTGAATACGTGTGTTGCTTGTGTCTCCAGTAACATGTATAAGAAGTTAACCAGTTTTCTTCTTTTCCTTCATGTAGAGTACTTTTTTTTCCCTAGTTTTACTTGTCACCAGGGACATTGTGATGAGTGTCCCTCTGCAAAGCCAGGGTTTGAATGAGGATACAACCCCACTGCAAGCTCATTTGTTCATTTAGGCGTGTTACATAACTTCCACATAAAATGAGGCTAAGAAAAGCTCACCCCATTTTACTTTGTGTGTGTGTGTGTGTAGTGTATGCATGTATGTGTGTGACGCTGCACGTTCCCTGGGTTCACGTGTGTGGTGGCCGGGGGAGAATGTCACGTGTCTTTCTCAGTCATTCTTTTGCTTCGTTTCTTTGAGTCTCTCACTGAACATGGAACTGTCTGTCCAGTGAGCTCCAGTCATTCTTTTGTCTCCTTCTCCCATAGTACTGGGGTTACAGGTGTGCATAGGTATGCCCACCTCTTTTTGTAAGTAGGAGAATTCAGGTCCTCTCAGGTCTTCAGGCATAGCAAACTGCCTTTCCTGCTCGGCCATCTCCCCACATACCTCACTTTATTTTATAAGGCAAAATAATGCCTAAATTTGAGACACTTTGAAAAATATTTTAAAATAATTTTTAAATAAAATAAAAATAAATAAACAAATAAAAAGTAATTTAAAAATAAAAGCATGAAGTTATATTATTGTTACCATGTTCCTTATACTCAAGAAAAGTACTTTGAATCCTTCTTGAGGCTCTGATATCAATAGTGCCTGTGAGCTTTATCCCTGACTCAGTTGTTTTCTCTCAGAGTTTATTAGCCATGTAGACCCCTTTATAGTCAGGTATGGTGGTACACACCTATAATCCCAGTACCTGAGAGCCTGAAGCATGAGTTCAAAGCCAGCTTGAGCTATAAAATGTGACATTGGAAAAATAATAAAAGCAGGGCTGGAGAGATGGCTTAGCAGTTCAGGTGTTTGCCTGCGAAGCCTAAGGACCCACATTCTACTCTGCAGATCCCACATTAGCCAGATGCACAAAGGTGAGGCAAGTGCAAGGTCGCACATGCACACTAGGTAGCACAAGCATCTGCAGTTTGATTGCAGTGGCTGAGGCCCTGGCACACCAATTCTCTATTTCGCTCTGTTTCTCTCTTTCTCTCTCTCTCTAAAAAATAAATTAAAGAAACAAATAAATAAACAAAAGGAGACTTTACAAAAAAAAAGAAAGAAAAATACCAATAACAATAACAAGGGGCTGGGAAGATGGTTCAGTGAATAAAGTACTTGCCACACAACTTTGAGTGCCTGAGTTCGGATCCCCAGGCACCATGTACAAGCTGGAATTTGTCTCAGGCTTCTGCAGTTCCTGTGTGCCTGCAGAGAGAAGCACAATGTGGAGCAGTAGGATTTTCTAGAAGCTCATGAAATGAGCAGCGAACAGCAAAGAAAGATATTGCCTCAAATGAGATGGAAGATGAGGACCACCCTGCAATTGTCCTCCAACCTCCACCTGCTCTCACATGCATTTACATACACACATAAAATAATAAAGAAATGATAAAGTAATGACTGAATGAATGAAATAATTTCTAAAGATGACAAATGAACCTGAAGATACAGTTCAGTCGATAGAATGCTTACCTAACATGCACGGAAGGCCTGGGTTTGATCTCCAGCACTGTGTAAACTAGGCATGATGTTGCATGCCTAAAATCCGCCCACTGAGTAGGTAGAGGCAGGAATCTCAGGAGGTCAAGGTGATCTTTGGCTACAAAGTGAATTTAAGGCCACCCTGGGCTACATAAATCTGTTTGAAACAACCAACCAAACCAAAAAAAAAAAAAAAAAAATTCAAATAAGCTTGTTCAGTACTAATCATCTCAGTTTCTTTTCTAGTTCCAACCATAGCCACAGAGGTTAAAAATGTTTTTTATGGGCTGGAGAGATGGCTTAGCGGTTAAGGTGCCTGCCTCCTAAGCCTAAGAACGCTGGTTCCAATCTCCAGCCGTTCCAATCTCCAGGTCCCACGTTTAACCAGATGCCAAGTGACAAAGGGCGCAATGCTGCACTTGACCACAAGGGGGTGCATGCATCTGGATTTCGTTCACAGCAGCTGAGAGGCTGCTGGTGCACCCATCTCTATCTGTCTTCCTCTCTCTTTCTCTCTGTCTCTCTCTCTCTCAAAAAAAAAATGTTATTAACCTTCCTAACATGTCCTTTTCCTTGCCTTAGCTCAGTGTATGAAAGACAGCAGGAAGGAGGACAGAGATGGGCTGAATATGTAGATGAGGAAGGACAATTGGCAGACGCCTGCATTTAGAAGCGGCCACGCGGACAGAAGTTACATGGTCGCTGCGTGGGTGCAGGAGGGAAGCAGTGTTAGTGAGCTTTGATGTCCTAGAGAAGCCAGCTGACAGTTTCCTAGGGTCTGTCTCTAAGCGGGGCATGTCAACAATAGGTCGAACATTCCCTCTGAGGTCTTATGGACAGCCTAGGGCCTTGGTGGCATATTCTGTAAGGCAACACACACATCCTCCTTATTTGGGGGAAGGGAAATTGGGACTCTCACTGGACCCACACTCAGCAGTCAGCTAAAGGAATTAACCAGCAAGACTTGGCGGAGGGCTCCTCCTTTTTCCATCTCCCCCATGCTGGGATTATAGGCACATGTCATTATGTCCGGTTTATAGTCAGTGCCGGGAACCTAATCTCAGGTCCTGTCCTCATGCTTGTGTTCCCAGTACTTTACCTTTTATCTCCACAGGCCCAGGCTTGCACACGCATCAAGAACGCGAGCTATTCTCTTGTAAGTTGGCTTCTGTTGGGGTTTGGCTTGCCCATGGCAGGCAGTTGTGTGTTTCTGTTGCTTTGTACTTTCTTGGGCTTGTCTGCTCTTTCTTTGAAGGATACTAGAGCTTCCCCAGGGGGGAGGGCTTGCCTCTCTCCTCTGGGAAATGTTGACTTATAAGAAGCATTTTTTTAATAGAAACTTCCATTCCAACATGTTGAAATAGTTGGTTCTAATTTACATGTGAAAAATAAACTTGTCATGCACAAACTGTCAGAAAACAGTTACATAATAATTATGTATGCCTTCCCAGCACATGGACGTAGGAGACCTCACCCCACAGAAAGTGTCTTAATTTTCTAAGCTTTATGTCTTCTAAGAACGTTTTCAAACTCTATGAAAACACATTAAAACAAAACTGTTAGAGGTGAAAAGCCAACATTTCTGTAACTATATCATGAGGAATTGTATCTTATAGTGAGAATTTCATAGCCCTCTTTAATAGTCAGGAAATAATAATAATATTAGTCAGGAAATAATCAGGAAAGATACTAGGATTTCACAGTTTCTATTCTATGTTTTTCGTGTTTCCTATGCTAATACTAAGTGAGGTTCAGGGTCCAGTTCAAGACATGGAGAGGGTGTAAAGGGGGAGATAGACAGAGGGGGATTAAAAAGACATGAAGGATTTGGAAAGGAATACACTGGCTTCTCAGGTAAGAAGACCTGGTGTCAGGCAGGCTTCATAGCCCAGTGACAGCACAACCAGAGTTATCTGACTTCGTAGACCTTCAGATGGTGAGGGACCTTAACAATTCTCTGTTCATATTGAAATGTTTGCAGGGTTTGCAGCAGTCCTGAGAGTCAATTGGAGATATAAGGGCAGCCTTGAGTTGGTACCTACTGAGTTGTGAATATGTGTTATTTCCATGGTGGTCTGAGTTTCACGTTTGAAATATTCTTCGGGAGAAAAACGTTTGCTTCTCAAATGTGTCTCTGATTCGTCCCATCTCCTCCTTCTAGACTGGCTGGCTCGGCTCACTGTCTCTTCCACATCAGCAGCAAACTCAGTCCCCTGAA
Organism: Orientallactaga sibirica; assembly: GCA_036365145.1. Classification (NCBI taxonomy): domain Eukaryota; kingdom Metazoa; phylum Chordata; class Mammalia; order Rodentia; family Dipodidae; genus Orientallactaga; species Orientallactaga sibirica. The sequence continues at coordinate 1,804,497 of JAEOAD010001031.1, forward strand.
AGCCAGTGAGCCCTCTCCCGTGAGCTGATCCTATGCACTATGAGAGATTTCCCAATACCTTCCCTGGTTTTTATTGCTGAGGAGATAATAAATACGATGGCTGTGCTTTCATCATAGGTTCAAAAGCTGCTCCCTGTTCCTCACCATTTTGAATTGCAGAAAAGAGTACAAAAGATTAGAGCACTTGAAAATATATCTCGACTAATTATACATACAAGTGCAGTCCCTCAGTGTGACTATTTTCAGGGCTTTCTTTGCTACCCAGTGCCACCTGCTCATGATTTAAATGGGCACAAATTTAGTTCCATTAAACAAAACCCAGCAGCTCTCCTTCTATAGCACCAGCTCCTTTAGGTCCCATTTTGCAACTAGGAAAGTAATTCTAGGTTTCTCTTGCTAGCTTTGGGTCTGTGTCAGCCACACCGCAAGGCTGTTTACTTGAATATTTCACAATTTTGCTTAAAAAAATCCAAGCAGGCAAGTAGGGCTATAATGAAATGGTTGTGCTTCCTAAGGGTCTTTATGGCATTTGAACTTGAAGTTCCAACAATTACCAGCCCTCTGAATTAAAGAAACATACCGTGGCCTCTTCAGTTCATGAGGGAGATTTTTTTTTTTTTTTTTTTTTTTACTATTTTCAAAGAATAAGAAAGAAGAAACTCTCCCTAAAGTGTTAAATTCTGAACCCACATGTTGATCTCCCTAGAGCCTGCCAAAGTCAAATCTCCACTTTGCTATGAACGTAGTAAGGTCACTTGTGTGCAATTCATTTATCTTTTATAAATACTAAATATTCTTGGGCTGGAGAGATGGCTTAGCTGCTAAGGCACTTGCCTTACCGGCAAAGCTAAAGGATCCAGGTTGGATTCCCCCACACTCACATAAGCCAGATGTACAAGGTGGTGCATGCATCTGGAATTCATTTGCAGTGGATAGAGGCCCTGGAGTGCCCATTCTCTTTCTCTCCCAAAGAAATAAAATATTTAAAAACATATATTCTTGATGTGTGTACATCTAGACAGGGTGTTTCTCTGAGGACTGTGAAGCTACAGCTACATTTTTTAAAATATTTTTTTAATTTTTATTTATTTATTTGAGAGAGGGAAAGGGGCAGAGTGAGTGAGAGAGAGAGAGAGAGAATGGGCACGCCAGGGCTTCCAACCCACTGCAAACAAACTACAGATGCATGTGCCACCTTGTGCATCTGGCTTAAATGGGTACTGGGGAATTGAACCTAACTCCTATGGTTTTGCAGGCAAGTGCCTTAACCACTAAGCCATCTCTCCAGTCCTATAGCTACATTTAAACCTGAATGGTAAAACTCCTTCCTAAAGAAGGTTTCTATGTGTGGCCTCACCTTCCGTGTCAAGAATGAAAGTTGAGGGCTGGGGAAATGGCTCAGTGGTTACAGGTGCTTGCTGTGTCAGACCAGAGTTCATGTGTCCAGAATTCACATAAAGTCAGCACCAACTAATACATATTCCTGTAACCCCAATGCACTTACGGCAATGAGAGGCGGAGGCAGGAGAATTCCAAGCTCACTGACCAGCTTATTCTGGCATTGGTGGTGGCAAAAAAAAAAAAAAGACTTTGACTCAAACAAGGTGGAAGGTGACAACTGACACCCCAAGGTTGTCCCCCCCACACTCAATCATACACACCCACATAATACACGCATATCCAAACGTAATTTACAAAGAATAAAAAGGATGAGAGTCGTGAGCCAGGTGTGGACTCTTACACCTGTAATCCAGCACTCAATAGGCTGAGATTGCTGTGACTTTGTGTCCACACTGGGCCAAGGCCAGCCCTGACTACATAGCCAAAACCTGTCAAAGAAAAGAAGAGAAAAGAAAAGAAGAGAAAAGAAAAGAAATAATAAAAGATAAGGAAGAGTGGCAAGTTGAGCCGCATGCTGAGCACACCTGCTATGCTTCAGAGAGAGTGTTTCTTTCCTCCTATCCTTTGTCCCTTGATGTCTGGGCCTGAAGACCATGGCATTGTGTTACAAGTCAGGAAGCCCAGCTGTGGCCATCTATCAAGAACGAGGAAACTGCTTATCTGTCCCTTAAATTCTTACTTTCCTATTTCTTCTCTCCTCCTTCCACACCACCCCCACCCCCAGCCCCACACACCCTTGCCTTACATTCCTTTCCATTTTGTCCTTTCAAAAACTCCTCCCTCCCTTAGAAAAGCTAAAAATAATGGCATCGCTTTCCAGTGATCCGCCCTTATTAGGATTGCACTGGCGGGCTGCAGGCAAGAAGGCAGACTCTCCATTGTCCTGACTCATGAGAGCCATGAGTTTACAAATCCCAGCTCCCCCATTCTCCAAGTCTCCTCTGAGAAGCTCACCCTCACTCAGGCCCTGGTCTCCTTTCCGGAGTGTTAGAACATGCGACCTTCCCTGAGGAGACCTGCTGAGCATACATTAGGTAGATGCCATGGAATCTCAGGGCTTGGTTTATGGGTTCAGAGAATTTCAAGACATGCCTCGATCTTCTAGCCATCTTTAGGAGGAGCCTTCAACAGTTGTGTTTAACATTTCAAATGTTAAGCCATCAGGAATAGTCCGAGCCTCGTTGTTGTGTTGTGAGGTATATACCACCCTGAAGACAAGTCCTCAGGGAAGGAGGAACGTGGAGCTTCAGTCCTCAAGGACAGCCCTGCCTTGTGTGTGCTCCTGAGACATGACTTGGCCTGCAGGCCCGGACAGCTGGCTTTGGTTACTGTGGGAACAATGCAAGGAAGGCCGTTGTCAGATTCCTCAGAGGTCAGATGTGTAGCCTTGTTAACACAGGGTCTTGCTGGCAGGAAGGCTTGGACATGGAATGGGAGGTTGGAAAGATACAAAAGGCACTGACTCCTTTGTTGCACTGTTTTGTAAACTGAGACCCAAGGGCAGTTCTGTGACTGGCAAGGAAGGTGTACCCAGTTTTTAAACTCATCTCATGTCTTTATGGTTCATTCTTCCAGATTTGATGGTGAAAAAGCTGAGGGGTAAAGTCATTCCCCTCCCCACTCTGAAACAGAGTCTGTAGTAGTTACTGCTTGTGTTTCCTGACAAGAGAAATTTGAGGAAGAAAGGGGTTATTTTCACTTGTGCTTTAGTCCATCATGGCAAAAAAAAAAAAAAAAAAAAAAAAAAAAAAAAGAATGGTGGGCTGGAGAGATGACTTAGCAGTTAAGGTGCTAAGGTGCTGCCTGTGAAACATAAGGACCCAGGTTCAATTCCCAGGGCCCACATAAGCCAGATGCACAAGGTGGCACATGTGTCTGAAACTTTGCAGTGGCTGGAGGCCCTGGTGCACCCATTCTCTCTCTCTGCCTGTTTATCTCTCTCATTCACTCTCTCTCATATCATAGATAAATAAAAAATATATTAAAAACAGGAATGGTGAGAGGACCATGAGAAGGCTGTTCATGGTGCATGTATAGTGAGGAAGCAGAGAGCAGATAGGAAGTAGATCTGGGCCCTGAGTCTTCAAGGAACTCCTCCAGTGACCCATTTCCTCAGTAAGGTTTATCTCCTAAAGTTTTCATAAACTTCCAAACAGCACCACCAGCTGAGGACCATGTGTTCAAACACATGGGGTACATGTCATATTCACAGGGTCTCATTCTGTAACCAGACTGGCCTCAAACGTGGTATCTTCCTGCCGTAGCCTCCCGGAGTGGTGGAGTTACAAGCATGAGCTTTCGTGCCTGGCTAAGTCATCATAGTTCCTTATGGTTCACATGCCGTAATTGCGTTCTTAGGTTCATGGGTGACAGCTTCTTGTTGCTTTTGGCCCAGGAGTGCTCAGAATATGTTTGCTAGCACTCAGCCTCTTTAGTGTCCCTCTGGGAAGTCATTGGCTCCTAGCCCCAAGCACAGAGGTCAGTGGTCATTTTTAACTCAAGCATGCAGCTCTAAAAGCATTAGATAGGGATGCTTGGAAGCACAGACATTCCTCTGTGCTCAGACCATGTTAAACTTTTAAAAAATATTTTTATTTATCTGCAAGCAGAGACATACAGAGAGAGACGGAGAGAATGGGTGTGTGGGGACCTTTAATCACTGCAAACAAATCCTACAATGTATGTACCACTTTGTGCATTTGGCTATATGTGGGTACTGGGAAATTGAAGCCAGGCCATCAATCTTTGCAGGGAAGTACTTTAACCGCTGAGCCATCTCTCCAGCCCCGAACTTTTCTTTTCTTTTCTTTTCTTTTTTTTTGGTTTTGCGAGGTAGGGTCTCACTCTGGTCCAGGCTGACCTGGAATTAACTATGTAGTCTCAGGGTGGCCTCGAACTCTCGGCGATCCTCCTACCTCTGCCTCCCGAGTGCTGGGATTAAAGGCGTACGCCACCACGCCCGGCTCGAACTTTTCATTTTTAAAGAAAATGAAATGTGCTTGGGAGATGGTTAGGCAAAATGCTTGCTACACAAGCACGAGAACCTGAGTTTGGATCGCCAGAACCCACCTAAAATGCTGGACATGGAGGTGTGTGTCTGTAATCCCAGTGCTTGAGAGGTGGAGGCAAGAAACGCCTGGGGCTCACTGGCTAGCTAGTCTGCTGAACTGGTGAGTTCTAGGGCCACCTACAGACCTTTTCAAAGAATTAGGTGGAGAGCAATTGAAAAAGACACTCAACATCCGTCTCTGACCCTCCACACACAGGCACACACATATGAACATGCATGTACACATACACATGAAAAAATAAACACCAGATGAAAATTTGCCAAAAAGGCCCAGTTCAAGGCACATTTATTCTTTTCCTGTTCGCATGCTTACCTGTGGGGTTTTACAGAACCTTGCTTTTACAAATGTATAAGCTGATAAAGGACTTTCACTTATTATTATTATTATTATTATTTTACCATTTTTAACATATCTGTAGGGCTGGTTGAAGAGAGATGACTTGCTGGTTAAAGGCACTTATTTGCAAAGGCTGAGGACCCAGGTTTGCCTCCCTATTATCTGTGTAAAGCCAGATGCACAAAGTAGCATGTGTTTGGAATTCATTTGCAATGACAGGTGTTCCCATACTCACACACACTCTATCTCTCTCTTTCCTTCTTTCTCTGTTACTCTATTTCTTTCTCAAATAAATAAAAGATATTTTTAAAAAAGATTAAATGTATGCATAGATGAAGAAGGCTTTGTCTTATTCCAGAAGAAAAAGAATTCGAAATACTACTTCTGCACAGGGATTTTTCATGTGTGGGAAAATTACTTGGGGGGGGTGGAGAAATGGCTTAGCGGTTAAGTGCTTGCCTGTGAAGCCTAAGGACCCTGGTTCAAGGCTCGATTCTCCAGGACCCACGTAAGCCAGATGCACAAGGAGGCGCATGAATCAGGAGTTCGTTTGCAGTGGCTGGAGGCCCTGGCTCGCCCATTCTTTATCTCTGTCTACCTGCCTATTTCTGTATCTCTCTCTTTCTCTCAAATAAATAAATAAATAAATAATAAAATGTTTTTAAAAAAACTTTTTTGGGCTGGAGAGATGACTTAGTGATTAATGTGTTTGGCTGCGAAGCTCAAGGACCCTGGTTCAGTTCCCCAGTACCCATATAAACCAGATGCACAAGGTGGTGCATACATCTGGAGTTTACTTGCAGTGGCTGGAGGCCCTCGTACACCCATTCTCTCTGTCTGTGTGTCTCTCTCTAACTACCTCTCTCTGTGTGCATCTCTCTCTCTAAATAAATAATAAAATAAAAACCTTTAAAAAATTACTTGTCATCAGGAACTAGGCCCCCAGTCCACCAACAGCCTTTCCCCTGGAATGCGCCTTGAGACGTGGCAAGCATTGAACAGAACCCAGGCCACTGTGTTTTCTCTGCCTACCTTACCTTTCCAAACTCCACGTCCCATCATTCCCGAATCCTCTGTGGATGCACTGAGCCTCAGTGCCTTCGCTTCTATAAAGAGCAGGTGCAGCTCCCGGTGAACAGTTCCAGGTTCATATGTGAGAAATGCCAGGTGCCCGACTATGGCACTTTTAGTGCTTTTTTTTTTTGGCATGAGTTGTATCTGGCTGGCAGTGAATAAGGGCCACCAATATCCCCCCGGTGATCGCAGGTCTCCCCTGTAGAGAAAGCCTAATGTGAAAAAGTGCCACCATCAGTGCTCCCGAGTCCTGGGATGAGCTCAGTGAAGCCTGTGGTTGAGACTGTCAAGATAGAGTGACAGAGGGGGAGGCAGGAGGCAAACGCAGCGCATATCTCCTGCCATCGTTTCTCTTCCCCTTGCTGAAGCCTAGTGCTGTCTGCTATTTGAAGAGAGCAATTGAGATGTATATTAAGGAGTGCATAAACAGGCTGCAGTGATGAAATCTCATGTGGAGTGAATGCAGATTGCGTATGGTAATTATCTGTATGCTAATGGCCTGCACAGTGCCTCCCTTTACGCAGACGCTGCCTCCCCTGCTCACCCAGTAGACATTCCAGAGCAGTTCTGGGCCAGGAAAGGTGACCCCTTTTTCTCCTGTCTCGCAGTCTTGAACCTCTTCTTACAGAGCCTTAAAGCACTTGAGAAGCCTTCGAGTAAGTCCAGGTGACGGGTTCCCCTCCCCACCCCACCCCAGAGAGCCTTAAGAGATGGTTTTACATAGAAGTACATACGACTTCAGTCAAAATCGGAGTGTCTTAACTGTCTGTTGCGAGTCTTTTCACATCATCAGAACCTCCTTTGGTTCCTTCTGTGGATCACATCCTCATTTCTCGACTTCTTGGACTTTGGGAAGTTCAAAGGCAAGGTTTCAGAAATGTTGAGTTTCGGCCATGTCAGTGTGTAGCTTTGGCCGAGGCATTTTGCCTGAGCGACACGAAGTTATCTTGTTTAAGTGAAGAAGCTGCCTGAAGGTTCTTGGACGTAGCTTCTCTGTTCTCGGGCTGTGTGTCTGCTGGGATTCAGCAGCCGCAGGTAGGAACCACCTTGCACAAAACTGCCTTGGCTTCCTGGTCAGCCTCCAGCACTGTGGAATGAAGTCTACCCTTTGCAGACCCAGTCTGGGGGAGTAGTATGCCAAGCCCCTGAGCTCCCTTTGAGTTCTGTTCTAGGGGTGGATGAAAACCCCAGGGTGTAAACGGTGATGGCTTTCTAGATGTAGATAAGTAAACCCCTCAGGCTTGAAAGATATGAGGTAGCTACTAAGAAAGAAACAGGAAGAGATGCAGGGGCAGGAAGACCAGGGAGGGGTGCTGCTAATGGAGTTGGAATACTGTTTGCCCAGGAGTAGAATGCTGGGTCACTGGGTCTTGGCAACAATAACAGGTTACCCCCTCTTCCAATTTCAGAGGGCTTAGGGCTGAGTTTCCCCTATGTTTCTGCTCATTGCTATGGGCCGAGAGTCTGGCATTGTGTGGTGCTGCCATGGGTCCCACCTGCATTCTGCAGAATCCCACAGGTGGTTCCAGAAACCCCAGAGCTGTGGCTTGCTCTCAGGTTCTCTTGATCACAGTAGCTTCTCCTTTAGTGCTGTTAGGTAAAAGGTTTTGTTTCTTTAAAAGAGTGCTTCTGTGGCATTTAATGTTTGTAAACCCCTGGTAAATAGTGGAAGTGAAAGCAGCATGGCTTTAGATAAGCCCTGTGACTTTCCCAAACCTTCATTTCTTTCATCTAGACACAAGGCCAGTCATGGGCTCCCAGCCCAGCTCCCCGAGCGCCATACCACATTCCTTCATTCCACACGCATGTACACGAGTCCATGTTTCTCCAAAGATGGAGTATTGGGACAGAGATTCATCTGCAAATATATGGAATGGTGGGGTAATTAGTCAAACAGGCAGAAAAAATATAGACAAATAATACTCTTTTTTATTTCTGCATGTGTATGTGGGCTATGCATGTCCTTATATGTGTGAATACATGTGTACACATTCACGCAGAGACCAGAGGTCAATGTCTTCTTCAATTGCTCTCCACCTGTTTTTTTTTTTTTAATATATTTTATTTATTTATTTGAGAGAGGAAAAACAGGAAGATAGAGAAAGGGAGAGAGAGAGAAAGGGCGTGTCAAGCCTTCAGCCCCTGCAAAGGCATTGCCGGCAAGTGCCTTAATGGTGAAGCCATCTGTCTCTCCAGCCCCTCACTTGATTTTTTTTGGGGTGGAGAGAGACACAGAGAGAGAGGGAGAGGAAGACAGAGATGGACGCGCCAGCAGCGTCTCAGCTGCTGCGAACGACATCCAGATGTGTTCGCCCCCTAGTGATCAAGTGCGGCATTGCATCCTTGCGTCACTTTGCATCTGGCTAAACATGACACCTGGAGATTGGAACCATTGGAGATTGGAACAAGCGTTCTTAGGCTTAGGAGGCAGGCGCCTTAATCACTAAGCCATCTCTCCAGCCCACTTGATTTTTTTAAACAGGGTCTCTCACTGAACCTGGCGCACACCAGTTTGGGTAGACTAGCTAGATCACGAGGCCCAGGCATCCTCCTGTCTCTGCTTCCCTAGGACTGGGATTGCAGCACATGCTACCTTATTGTGCTTTAAATAGGTGCTGGGGATCCAAACTCTGGTCCTGATGCTTGCAAAGCAAGCCTTTTACCCATCGAGCCATCTCACCAACCCTAAAAACATAGTTTTTCTTTTTTAAAAAAACTGGATTATTATCAAACAAAGAGATCCTGACAGCGCTGTTACTTCACGTGGATTCTCTGCTCTCGCCCCCTTTTTTGAGGTGGGATTGGCACTCTTCAGACTGACTGAACAAAGGCTTTGCTTCACAGAAAGGATCTGTCTGTCTTCGTGTGTCATCTGCCTTTAAGGGTGTAATTTGTTTCTGATGCAAGCAGGGAGCTCCCCGGAGAAGGCTTTGTGGATCTTGTGCAGAGCGCCCGTATTGATTGGAGATATAACTGGGCTGTGGTGGGTGAGTGAGGTCATTCTCATCAGGTTACTAAAGTTGGTGACCTTGAAGCCTATCCGATGACATAGCCACCTAGGTGGATCCCTGGTTACAGAATGTCCTTGTTTAAAGGAAAATCGATGTGAGGTGCCTAATAGCATTTGTTCCTACACACACTTTCATAAACTGCCAATATCTCTGCAGTTCTGTCCTAGCCTTATCCATGCTGGAAGAGGTGGGAGTCATAAGGGAACAGAACTCTATGGGTGGCAGGTGAAGGTTCTAGAAAGCAGGTAGGTAAGAATGGTGATTTTAGAACCCCTGGACAGCAATCAGCGGTTTTGATTTTGGTCAGCAATGCCAAATATGTACACCATGTGTCAGCACTGCGCTAAATTCTTTCTTCTTTTCTTGCTTTGATATGGAGCTCAAGTGGGCCTTGAACTTGGGGTCCTTCTGACTCCTGATTGCTGAGTGCTTTTTGATAGATGAACCCTTTAGCCATCATGGCACAGTTTATTTATGTTGAGGGTAAGGAGTATTGAGACAGGGTCTCATGTAGCCCAGGCTGGCCTCAAGCTCTCTTCGTAGCAAAGGAAGTCCTCACACTCCCGACCCTCCAGCTTTTGTCTTCCAAGTGTCACTATCCCAGCCAAGAGCTGGTGTGCCTGGACAGTTATGGACATTTTACATCTGACAACAGGGAAGTACGGTCATTTCCCTAAGGCTATTGGAACCCAGGCACTGGCTCCGTTGGCACCCTTACTAGCTCTGTCTTCTCACTGTGTCAGGGAGCCCAGATCTTGAGAGAGAAGAAATTCCTGAACCCCAGTGAGCAGGTAGAAGCATTAGCTTGAGGGGCTTCATCAAAGGGACATACATGACAAGTTGCCATCCAGCTGCTTGTTACCAGGCTGCGAGCTGGGCGTAAGGAATATCCACGTCATTCCTGAGACATGAATGTATTGTTTTCTTTCTAAATCAGAAGTATAGCTTTTGCCTTTGCCTTGATTATATTCTGGCTAGAAAAGTTTCTGACATACGATTCCTTATGCTCTGGAGCCTTTCTCTGAGGGCAACAGAGTTGGCTCTCAGCCTTGATGGCATCGTGTTGGCAGATTCAAGTCATCCATCCTATGGCAGTTGGCATGGACTTTAGTTTTCAGGGAAGTACTCATGAGGTTTAGTATTATGATTGCTAGTGAATTTGTCAAGCTTCTAAATCCAGGTATAGTGCACACTTCAAATGCTCCAGAATCGACTTCAGTTGTGTGTGTGTGATGTGCTGTGATGTGTGTGTGTTTCGTGTATGGAATCCAGGGCTTGGTTCATGCCAGACAACTGCTCTAGCTGAGCTATATTCACAGCCCTCGACTTTAATAGTTATAAAATAGAATAACAATCTGGTACTCGAGTCAAAAGAAACTTATTTTTCTTACAGCACTTAATATGCTCCTGTCTTAAGAAAAAAAAACACTTAATATTAAAAATGAAAAGATCAGGCTAGAGAGATGGCTTAGTGGTTAAGGCATTTGCCTGCAAAGCCAAAGGACCCCGGTTCCATTCTCCATGACCCATGTAAGCCAGATGCACAAGGGAGTGCATGCATCTGATGTTCCTTTGTAGTGACTAGATTCCCTGGTGCCCCCATTCTCTCCCTCCTCCTCTCTCTTTCTCTCTCTCCCCCCCTCTCTCTCTCTCTCTCTCTCTCCCACGCGTGCTCTTTTTCTCTGCCTCTTTCTCTCAAGTAAATAAATAAAATATATTTTTAAAAAATTAAAAGATCCAACCAGGTGTAGTGGCTCACGCCTTAAATCCCAGCACTTGGGAGGCAGAGATAGGAGCTGTGAGTTTGAGGCCACCCTGAGACTACATAGTGAATTCCAGGTTAGTGTGGGCTACAGTGAGACCCTATCTCAAAAAAAAAAAAAAGAGAGAAAGAAAGAAAGAAAGAAAGAAAGAAAGAAAGAAAGAAAGAAAGAAAGAAAGAAAGAAAGAAAGAAAGGAAGAAAGGAAGAAAGAGAGAGAAATTAAAAGATCCAGTTGATCACTCTGACCCATACTTGTTATCCCAACACTCAGGGGGCAGAGGAATGGGGATCCTACAATTATGAAGCCTGCCAGGGCTACCTAGTGAGTTCCAGACCAGCTAGGGCTACATAGCAATCCCCTGTGTCAAAAATCAAAAGAATTTAAATAAATAAATATATCCCAGTGTATCCGGGTTTGGTGTTCATGTCTCTAATCTCAGCACTCAGGAGCTTGTGTTAGGAGGAGGACTGATGCAAGTTTGAATGGGCCCAGTGAGTTTCAGGTCATCCTGGACTACCAGTGAAACCCTGTTTAAAACTAAAACAAAACAAAAATTAGAGGTCATAGGCTGGGCATGGTGGCACATGCCTTTAATCCCAGCACTTGGGAGGCAGAGGTAGGAGGATCACCATGAGTTCGAAGCCACCCTGAGAATACAGAGTGAATTCCAGATCAGCCCGGGCTAGAGTGAGACCCTACCTTGGAAAACCAAAAAAAAAAAAAAAAATATTAGAGGTCAGGGCAGCAGTTAAGGGTGCTTGCTTGCTTGCATCATAAAACACAAATAAGCACATATGTCATATATGCATATAGAAGAAAACAAGACAGATCCTGTCTGAAGCAAGGTGGAAGGAGAGGCAAACTCCTGGAGGTGTCCTCAGACTTCACACACACATTGTGGCACACACATGCGCATACACACACAAATACATATCATACACATCTACCCCCCACACACATTAAAATTGAAATTAGTTAATTAAAAATAAAATGATGCTAAAATAACTCAAGACAAATGAGAAATGAGGCTAGAGTAAATAACTGAGCTCATAGAAATTATATAAGAGTTTTGATCGTGATAAATACCAAGCTACAGAAATGACTGCAGGGTCTGTGTAGAAAATCAGCCTCTGCAGAGTCCAGCCCTCAGCCCTCTATGGCTCTTCATTAATTAGGAAACATTGCCCCATGTCTGTTAAGAGTTAATAGTCTAATTGTGATACAGTGGCAGTCACTTTTTATACTGCTGGAGGGTGGGTGGGAAGAGGTGAAATGGAGAGATCAGGAATATAAATTATGTTAGATGAAATGCAAAAAGAAAATCATATGTATGTCTATACATTCATATGTTTATACACATACAATTTGGTTTAAAGAATTCTTATGAAACCATGATGACTCTGAAAACTTACTCCTGAGATACTTTCCCCCAACATTTTATTATGAAAAATTTCAAACAGAAAAAAGTTGAAATGCTTGTACTGTGCCTTACCACCCCAGTTGCAAGTTAATATTTTACTTTATTTTTATTACTTGATATATTGCCTTGTTCCATCCTTCAGCCCTATTTCTTTTTTTTTTTTTTTTTGGGAGAGAGACAGAGGGAGAGGGAGAGGAAGACAGACAGAGATGGGCGCGCCAGCAGTCTCGCAGTCTCTCAGCTGCTGTGAACGAATTCCAGATGCCTATGCCCCCTTGTGGTCAAGTGCAGCATTGCACCCTTGCCTCACTTTTGCATCTGGCTAAACATGGGACCTGGAGATTGGAACCGCTGGAGATTGGAGCCAGTGTTCTTAGGCTTAGGAGGCAGGCGCCTTAACCACTAAGCCATCTATCTCTCCAGCCCAGCCCTATTTGTTAGTTAAGGCAGGTTAACCTGTCCGTCAAGTGTGTTGGTGCATGCCCATAATCCCAGCACTTAGGAGGTAAAGTCAGTAGGATCAAGAATTCAAGGTCAGCCTTGGCTACATAGTGAGTGTGATGGTTAATTTCAGCCATCAAGTTGATGACCTCAAGAGTCACCTAGGAGACAAATCTCTGAGTACATCTCGGCAGGAGTTTCTAGATTAGGTAAACTGAGGTGGGAAGATCCACTTTTCTTAAGTTTTTTTTCTGATTTATTTTTATTTATTTATTAGAGACAGAGAAAGGGAGGGAGAGTGAGAGAGAGTGAGTGAGTTTGAGTGGGTGTGCCAGTGCCTGCAGCAACTGCAAATGAACCCCAGACGCATGCACCACGATGTGCACCTGGCTTACGTGGGACCTAGGGAATCAAATCTGGGTCCTCCGGCTTCACAGGCAAGCACCTTAACCACTGAGCCATCTCTCCAGTCCCGGAAGATCCACTTTTAACTCTGGGTGTCACCATGCATTGGGCTGGGTCCCTGAACTAAGTAAAAAGGAGAAAGGGAGCCAAGTGCCTGCATTCACGGCTCTGCTTCATGACTGCAAACGCAGCATGACCAGACCAATGTCTGCTGCTTCTGCATACATGCCTTCCCCACCATGTGGGACTGTGGACTTTCGGACTGTTAACTGACACAAGCTTTCCTCCCTTGAGCTACCTCTTGTCAGGTATTTGGCCACAGCAATAAGTAACTAATGCATTGAGTTTGAGTCCCAATTGCTCTAAGACTTCATGAGACCCTAACTCAGCCACTTCCGTAGGTGCATGTTATCAGTTGGTACAACTTGAAACCCCCTGACTTGAAATTTAGAATGCTTCAAGGTCCATAACTTTTTGAGCGCCAGCATGACGTGAGAAGTTCTATCCCTGACTTCATATGAGAACTAAAAATAGTGTACTAAATGATCTCCAGGTAATATTTGTAAGGTGTATATGAAACACAAGTGAATTTTATGCTTAGGCTTTGAATTAATCAGGGTTCTCTAAAGCCACAGAACAGACAGACTGCATATGTATTATAAATAATCTTTTTTGTATTTTTGGAGAGATACACAGAGAGAGACGGGGAGGGAGAGGAAGACAGAGAATGGGCACGCCAGCAGCCTCTCAGCCACTGTGAACAAAATCCAGATGCGTGCGCCCCCTTGTGGGCAAGTGCAGCATTGCGCCCTTGTGTCCTTGCATCTGGCTAAATGTGGGACCTGGAGATTGGAACTGACGTTCTTAGGCTTAGCAGGCAGGCGCCTTAACCGTTAAGCCATCTCTCCAGCCCTGCATATGTATTATAAAAGGAAGTAGATTGGCATATGGGCTGAGCAGTCCAACAGTGGCTGTCTGCAGGCTGGAGAGTTGGAGAACCTGGCAGCTGCTCAGTCCATGAGGCTGGATGCCTCAGCAGTTCCAATGTGGCACTGAAGGCCTGGGTGATCTCTGGAGAGATGCTGCTCCTCAGTCCACGTCGGAAGGCTGATGAAGCTGGATTCCAATGTCCACCAAGGAGAGCGGCAACCGCATAGAGGTGCACGTACCAGCAAGTGGACAAGGGGCACCAGGCAAAGGGCTCTTGTGTTCACTGAAAGCTTCTTTATATGTAGCCTGTGGATGGAAGGGCACCTACTGTAGGGGAAGGTCTACCTCTCAAAAGCAATCCTTCCTGAAAACACCCTCACAGACCTGCCCAAGAGATGTGTCTCTTAGCTGCTTCCTCAGCTGATCAGGTTGACAGCAGAGCTTAACCTGCGTAGGTTTAGTTCCTATTCCCAAGATATCTCCTTTTGTGTATGCATCCATGCCACACTCCAAAAACATCTGCAGTATAGTGGTTCCAAGTGCTGTAGGTACGGAGTATTTATGTTTAGTTCTTATTCTTAAATAGCACTGATACAGTTAAGGGTATATGCAATAGTGTTCAAAGCTTCTCTTATGACGGATTATCATTATCCCACAATGCTCCCTCCTGCCCCTTCCCAGGGGGGGTCCCAGTCCTCACCCTCCAAAGGCCCTTGTGAAAAGAGCTTTTTAGTGATGCCCAAGGGATATTTAAATGCTTTACCTGAGGGGGAGAACAGAAAAGTGTGAGCCATGACTCACTAATTGGAGGGGTGGTACAATTTAGGGGACATACATGACTCATCCAGACCCCTGGGTTCTAATTCTGGCTTGCCACTAACTAGCTGTCCGACTCTGGGATAACTTTTTAAGCTTCTTTGTGCTTTAGTCCCACACCTGAAAAGGAAGAAATAACAGCCGCTCACTTGGCGGAGTTGTAGGGACACACAGGTTAAACGGCTGAAGTTCTTAGAACAGTTCAACCTGAGTCTCCACCTGAATTCTGCCAATTACCCCCTCCAGCACCTGGAGTAGTCCTTGTGGTCACCTGTGCAATAGGAATAAGAGCATTTCTCAGTGTTTTCAGGATTGTGCAAAATAAGATTTGTAAACTTTATTTATATGAACCTTCAAAGGCCTTGTTCCACTTGGATTTTCTTAATTTTTGCCCTTCATCTGTTCCAGAATCTCATCCCACATTCCGCATGCGTGCATTCATCACGCTGTCATAGGCTCTTTATCACATTTAGTTTCTCACACTTGTTTGAAGTGACCTTGACAGTATTGAGAAGTAGAAATAATTTGTTTCGTGGAAGGTCCTACACTTCAGGTTGTGCCAATGTTTTTTTTTTTTTTCCCACAGTAAGAAAAATACAGCTGATAGGTGGTGCATGCTGTCATTTTAGCACTCAGGAAGCTAAGGCAGAAGTATTGCCATGAGTTTGAGGTCAGCCTGGGCTGCATAGTATGTTCCAGACCAGGCTTGGCTATAGGTTCCTGGAAAGAAATAGTGATGGGGCTTTAGCCAGTATCATGGTGGTTTCAGATTGCACCGACTCGCGTGACCTGATCGTGAAATTTTCAGGGAGCTTTGGACCCAACTGGCATCATGTTGCTAACTTGACATTGGCCACAGCGGGAGTTCTTATACTGTGGTAATCTCCAAATGCTACGTTGAACCAGGACTCTTATTTTTCCTCAGGCTACTAGTACAAATTTCTGTGAACACCATTGGCTTGTTAGTCAGCTTTCTGTTACTGTAATGATGCCCCTGAAATAACCAACTTACAAAGAGAGAAAGGTTTATTTGTGGCTTGTAGTTTCAGAGGTTCCAGTCCATCATCTGTTTGGTCTGTTGCTTTGGGCCTGTGGTGAGACATCACATCAAGGTAGGAGTAAGTGATGTTGTTAAAGGGTTATGACCACTGTTTTACTCCATGGTCAGGAAACAGAAGAGTTCAAGAGGGAGAGTTGGGTCCACAATCCCTTTCAAGGGCACTAAAAGTCCTCCAGTGACCTAAGGCACTCCCACTTAAAGGTTCCACTACCTCCTGTAAGACCTGAGAGACCATGCCTTTAACTCAAGGGGCTTTTGAAGTCATTGCATATCCAAACTGTAGTGACTGGCTTTGGCTCTCAAATAGTCTGGTACATGCCATTTCTTCGAGTATATCTTTTTTCTTCCAGCTGTATTTCTCATATATAATTTTTTCTTCCATACTTTGAATTTCTGACAAATCTATCAAAAAGTGGTTCCAATAGAAATGAATAAAACCCCGCATTTTCTGAACATTCAGACCCGTATAGTCAAAACGTATTTTCGTTAATTGCTTCATTTTATTTTGGGATCCCCTCATAGTCAATCTGGACAATTGAGTTGGAAATTTCCGGTCGAGCCTCATCCAATGATCACTCAACCTTCTGCCTTGTTTGTGCAACATGGGAGTGCTTGTAGTAACCTGCGGGCGAGTCAGTGGCATCACTGGTATATGATCATGGGGTGGGAATGACCTATCAGAACAGCCTGTGGGAATGAACTGTAATAATGAAATGTGGGAGTAACCTACAGGAAAGAACTATGCAAGTATTTCTTGTGGGCCGTACAAGTAACTTTTCTGAGAATATTGTTATGAAATGCCTTTTAAATTCTTGACTTGTAACTTGCCCTGAAGTTAATCTTTCAGCCATGTAATGCATCCACTTAAAGCAATGTGACCAGGTTTCCTCCTCCTTGGTGTAGCATTGCCTGAACAGCACAGGTGACCAATATTGACAAGGCATGTTTAGAGGTGCTGACTGATCTGAAGCTATGCTCTGTCCAATTTTCTCAGTGGCCTGGTTAGACTCTTGACCCAGAACAAGTGTGCGTGCATGAAAAGTGCTGTCCGTAAATGGTTAGAAATGAATTGTCCACAGAACTGCCTCAGATCTGTTGAAGACCCCAGGTGGGCTTAACAGAACTGCATTTGTCATCAGTGGGTGTGTATTCTAGATCAGCCGAGTCCCAACAGGCCATGCCCCTGAACCCCTTCCTTTAACAAGTGTTTAGGGATTATCAGAAGTTCCTTTCCCTTTGCTCATGTAATGCGCAACCTGGTCACTTAGTACTGGCTTTTGGCTATTCAGTTAAAAATAACATCGAGTGTCTGTGAACAGAAGTGTTAGAGCTGCAGAATGGCATGAAGCAAAAGGAGAAGCAGCAGGTTCACCCTTGCTTTAAAAGATGACTGCAAGGGTTCGCCTTTTTTTTTTCCTTCCCTCAGGCTCTGCTCCTAGAAGCAGCTAGCCCACTCTTGGGTAACCAACTCCAAGGGTTTTCTATAAGTCCCTCCCAGTTGGGCACATGAGGCTTGCTTCCTCCCTTACTGCCGTGCCGAATGTAGGCAGTTGCCTGCCTTCCCCAGACTGTGGGAAGAAATGGTGCCATTATTCTCTGACTTGGAAGCCATGAGGCAGGATCCTTCAGCAGGTAGTGGCCAACACAGCCCTTTGTCAGTGTGACTTTTGCAAGGGTGACACCTGAGTAGCCCATGGAACGGTGCTTTGCAATTTGGCACAGTGAGATCACTGGCATGTGATTCATGGTATTAGGTGCTTTGCAGAATTAGACCCAGATAAGCTTACATTTTAAGCAAGACAACAATTACGTATGTACGCGGCAAGGAGAAGAGACTTATGGAAAGAGAATTCTCTTGCCTTTGGTTGTGCGCTGTGAGCTTTCACTGTGTCCTGAAACACATTGGCTTTGCCTTAAAACTACTCTTACATTTGCTTTTCTATCAGGTATGGGTAAATTTTCCTAACTTTCATTCCCATTATTGACATTATACCCAGTTCCCCCACAAACTGACTCTCCAAGATTCTAACTCTCAGAAAAGAACATCATGGGCTTTGTGACTGTACTGCAAAACCTGTGTCAAAAGTCAGTATAGAGTTGGCAAGATTGCTCAGTGATTAATTCACTAGTTTGCAAAGCCTGTGTTCAATTCCCCAGTACCTACATAAAGTCAGATGCACAAAATGGCGCATGCATTTGGGTTTTTTGTTTGCAATGACAAAGGGCTCTGGTGTACTCATACTTTCTCTTTCTCTTTCTCAAAGTAGTTTTTTAGAGAGAGAGAAAGAGAGAGAATGAGCATGCCAGCAGCCTCTCAGCCACTGTGAATGAACTCCAGATGCATGTGTCACCTTGTGGGCAAGTGCGGTATTATGCCCTTGTGTCACTTTTTTTTTTTTTTTTTTTTTTTTTTTTATTGACAACGTCTATACTTACAGACAATAAACCGTGATATTTCCCTCCCTTCCCCAGTTCCCCTTCACAACTCCACTCTCCATCATATCCCCTCCCTCTCTCCATTAGTCTCTCTTTTAATTTGATGTCATCATCTTTTTTTCACTTTTTGCATCTGGCTAACTGTGAGACCTGGAGATTGGAACCAGTGTTCTTAGGTTTGGCAGGCAGGCACCTTAACCACCAAGCCATCTCTCTAGCCCTGTTTTGTTTTTTTTTTCAAGAAGTCAGTGAGAACTGGGCGTGGTGGCGCACGCCTTTAATCCCAGCATTCGGGAGGCAAAGGTAGGAGGATCACCATGAGTTTGAGGCCACCCGGAGATTACATAGTGAATTCCAGGTCAGCCTGGGCTAGAATGAGACCCTACCTTGAAAAACTGAAAAATGAAAAAAACAAAAAAAAAAAAAAAAAAAAAAAAAAGAAGAAGAAGTCAGTAAGGATTGCAGAGCCCATATAATCTGTTATGCTGTAATGATTGGTAGATGTGGTATCTCCCAAACTTTATCTGATTTCCTGGTTGTAAATTCTCTGCTGCTTCCCATGTGCAGTTCTTTGAGGAGTGACTAACTTAGACTCTCTTGGACGTCTTAGTCCAAACAAATTACCTGAAACTCCATGTAGGGCAATGTGATCACAATGCTGCTATTCCTGCTGCTGCTGCTACCTCATTTCCTTCTTGTGGAGGGGTGTGTGTGTGTGTATTCAATGCGACCCATTTTTTAGATATTTTATTTGCTTATTTGCAATGAGAACGAGCAAGAAAATGAGTACCCCAGGGCTTCTCACTACTGCAAACAAGCTCCAGATGCATGTGCCATTTTGTACATCTGGCTTTGTGCATGTGGGTCTTGGGGATTTGAACCCAGGTTGTTAGGCTTTTCAGGAAAGTGTCTTAACTGCTGAGTCATCTCTGCAGCCCAGTGTTGGCTGGGTTTTTTTATTATTATTATTTTTATGTGTACAGTTCCATGATAGTATATCTTAGAGAAACCATTTATTCTATCTTTTCAGATTCTTCATCTTCCAAGCTGGAGCTCCATACCCATTCAACACCTCTCTCTTCCTCCTTTCTTTTGCCCCTGGAAACCACCATTTCACTTTCTCTTTTTTTCAATCTGACCACTCAAGTACTTCATCTGAGTAAACTCAGAATCATACTGTGCTTGGCTTATTTCACTTAGCGTGGTGTGCTAGCATAGCAGTGGGTCTCACTCTGGTCCAGGCTGACCTGGAATTAACTTCTAGTCTCATGTGTTACCTCGAGTGCTGGGAGAATTCCCTTCTTCTTTAAGGGTAATTCATATTCCATCATGGGGGAACACCACCTTTCACGTAGCCATCCATGTTTTAATGGGTACTTGGCTTGCAGTTCCTTCTTGGTTACTGTAAGGAATGCTGCTGGAACGTGGCCTACGAATACTTCCAAGTTGCTGCTTTAGGTTCTCCTGAGTATATCCAGAAGTGCAGTTGCTAAATGATTGGTAACCTTTCCGTTCTTTCAGGCATGGCCATGGTATTTCCCACAGAAGCTGCCCCATTTTCACTCCCATCAACAGTGAACACAAATTCCACTTCCTCTGCATTCTCAATAACGACACATGCTACTTTTTAAAAATTTAAATAAAAGCCATCCTAACAGGTGTGAAACTGTATCTCATGGTAGTTTTTATTTGCATTCTTCTGCTCAGTACTGATTCTGGGTGTCTTTTCTTGTGCATATCTTGTTTGGAGAAATGATAATGCCAACTCTTTGTCCATTTTTGATTGAGTTATCTGTGTCTTTTTGTGTGGGGTTCTTTTTGTCTGCTTCACACACTTCAAGAGATTATTGAACATGTATCGGGGCACCTGTTCATGTGCACATATGTAATACAGAGATGAATGCACAGTGGCTTGCTGTTCTGGAAACGTCCATCTATGTTCTAAGAACTGCCTTCATTCACTTACTTTGCAATTCATTCAATGGATCCCATGGGCTCTTGTCACGTGATGTTTTTTTGCGGGCATGGGCAGGGTTGTAGTGCCAGAGTCTTGTGCATGCTTGCAAGCTCTCTGTAATCTGATTTGGTGCTGAGTAAAGCTAGAATTTTTTTTCTGGGAGAAAGGAGAAGGAGAGAGTGTGTCTTATAATATCCCTATATAATACTACTACAGACCAGAATTGAGAAACTCAAGACCATAGGCCAATTTCCATCCATGCCTGCTCTTACAAGTAAAGTTTTATTTTCACACTGCCTGTCCACTTGGATAGGTTTTATCTATTTATGCCTTTGGAGAGTGGCAGATTGAGAAGTTGCAACAGAACTTGGCCGGCAAGCCTAAGACATTTGCTATCTGACATAGGACAATGTAAAACATAGTAAAATGTTTAGACCTTTATGGACAGTTGAGACTTTTAAGTAGTGTCATTTTTAAAACTCCATGTAATGTGTGGTGATGTTGTACACTGCAGACTTTAGTGCTCTGAAAAACTATAAGAGTCATGTAGTTAGAAGATATACAATTTTTTTTTTTTTTTTTTTGGTTTTTTTCAAGGTAGAGTCTCACTCTAGTCCAGGCTGACCTGGAATTCACTATGTAGTCTCAGGGTGGCCTTGAACTCACAGCAATCCTCCTACCTCTGCCTCCCAAGTACTGGGATTAAAGGCGTGTGCCACCATGCCCGGAAAGATATACTATTTTTAAGTATTTATTGGACCTTTCATAAGTAGCCAGGGCTGTATTCCTTGAGACCCTGTTATTTGATTGGAGAAAAGACTTGGACATCCTAAGCAACTCAGGAGCTGTGTCCAGATGTGATTGAAAGCATGCTAACATGGGTGGGACTTTTAAAGTTACAGACTCTTAACTCCCACCTTTGCCCTAAAGTTAGTCTTACAGAGCAGTGTGATCACAGGAGTCCGCTTTCTGTCCCTCCTCTGCTCCTCCGTGTTGTCAAGCACACATTCACATTTATACTAAATGTTGGCAACACAGCTCTCATCCTTAGCTGCACAGAGGATCTGCTTTACACTGCGGGAAATAGACAGATTGCCACCTTTGACTCTCACAGCAATACCTTGCATTTCTCCCTCACTCTCGGAGTTAGGGGTGCAGCTTCGTTAAAGCAGTGATCAACTTGAGGCAATGTTGGTGTGCCCATATTGTTACGTCTCCTGTTAAGGCTCTCTCAAGCTTTCAGAAAATACACTTAGGCTGGCTGGTGGAAGAGCTGTTAGGTGCCAGCACACTGTCGTGGACACTTTTATGGCATTATTTGGCAATGAAAAGGTGTTAAACATTGACTTTGAAACGTTGTATATCATAGCCTTTGAAGTCCTGTGTGTGCACGTACACATAGGCACACAAACACACATACACACTCACCATAGAAAGACCTTCCCTTGGGAAATCATACAGCTACACTGACACCGACTTGGGGTGTTATCTTTAATATTTTTAATTTTACTTATTTATGAAGGGGGGAGCACGCCAGGGCCTCCAGCCATTGCAAACGAACTCCAGACGCATGTGCCACCTTGTTCATCTGGCTTATGCGGGTACTGGGGAATTGAACCTGGGTCACTAGGCCTTTCAGGCAAGCATCTTAAGCGCTAAACCATCTCTCCTGCCCTACTTGGGGTTTATCTAGCATAAAATAAGACACAAATGCAATCCATGTATGGATGAGTCAGGTAAGAGGGCATTTTTTGTTGCAGATGCGTTCTTACCCTCTCCCATATAATTTTTCTACCCTAACTGTATTGAAGCAATGTGCCTTGGGGGCTCTAGTGCTCATATATGAAATCTTTGAGGCCTTTCCTTTTACTTTTTGCAGGACAAGTCAGGTTAAAATAAGGTCTTGCTATGTTTACACGCTCAACTTGAATTTGTGACCCTCCTGCCTCAACTCTTCAGTACTAATATTCTAGGCAAGCACTCCCATGCCTGGCTTCCTTTTACTTGGGCACAAGGAAAATTTTACTTTTTTTGCTGCCACCATATAATAACCAGGATGTCTCTTTAGATCTGGTTCTATGACCTATAGTGATTATAAGTCTTTTCCCTGAAAGCTACTGCCCAACACTGTCTCCAGCACAACTTTCAAACTTTAGGATTGAAGACTGAGATATGGTGAGAAGCCTCTGGATTGGGTTCTCTTCCCTGTATGCGGCTGCATGGTTTCTAGCGTCTGTATGTTTACATTTCCTAAAACAGACCTCTACTCAACTTCACAGTGTGCATTTGCGACCACCTTTTCTGTTTCAGAACTCAGATATTTCTCTGTGAAATGCTAATTATTTCTCCAAATTGAAGTTGTCCATGGACTCAGTGAGCAGGCATTCTGGTTCATGGTCCAGGAAAAATTTATTCCTCCCTGCTATTTTAAGTATCAGCCATATATGCCAGGCCCTGAATATCTAGGCAATGGGAATGTAGAAATAAATTAAATAAATAAGACTTAGGCTATAAGAGCTAGACCATAGTTTAGAGGAGAAATGAGACCCACAGCAATGTAACACAGAGTATAGAAACCTTTTTTTTCTGATGACACGCATATCATACAATGAAGTCTGGGTGCTTTGTAAACTTACTTAAAGCTTAACTCAGTTTAAAATGACTTGGGCTGTGCATAAAAGCATCAGAAATGCATCAATCATGATTATTTAAATGGACGTAAGATAGGAAAAAATAGAGCGAAGTAAAATGCATCCATTATTTTTCCATGGCCCCCAACCAGGCCTTTGCTCCAGCGCCTTTGTCATTCTCACGCATCCTTCGCGTTCGGGTTATTAGCATTGCGCTTAGGTCAGATGAAAGTGCGCTCATCCGCCGTGCTTGGAGAACTGCAGGAAAACGCTGATGGAGATCATTCAGGATCGTCTCTGCGCTGTTGATTGCATGCTTGTGGCTCATAATCAGAAGGATGTGAAGTAATTGTTAGACTGACTTGTCAGGGCTACATTTTGTGTGGATGCAACTGTCAGCACTTTAGGCCTGTTGTTCTGCCTGAAGAGCACCCAGCACATGGCTAACGCAGACTCTTGACTGCGTGCCGGGCTGTGGTCAGCTTTGGTTCTGGCATTCTCTCTTGCTAACCCCCCAAAACCTTACCTGCAAAAGGGTTGCCTGTCTAGTGACAATGGGGCTCTGGTTTTGTGTGTGTGTGTGTGTGTGTGTGTGTGTGTGTGTGTGTCTGTCTGTCTGTCTGTCTGTCAGAATGCTAGTGCATGGAGACCAGAATACAGAAACCCATATGCATGTTGCTAGGGAGCTGGTCTTTTCCTCTTTATCCATAAAACTGTGTCACACCTAGCTTTGCAATTTACTGGGTATATGACCTGGGTGGGTTACTTTTCTTTTCTTATGCCTTGTTTCTTCCTTCGTGCCGTGGGGCTGATGAAATTTGTACATGGATTTCTGTCAGCAGTAAACAGCCACTCTTTTTAAAAAAATTTTTTTAAATTATTTTTTATTTATTTTTGGAGAGAGAGACAGAGAGAGATAGACAGAGAGGGAGAGGGAGACAAAAATGGGCATGCCAGCAGTCTCTCAGCTGCTGTGAACAAAATCCAGATGTGTGCGTCCCCTTGTGGGCAAGTGCGGCATTGCGCCCTTGCGTCACTTTGCATCTGGCTAAACGTGGGACCTGGAGATTAGAACCGCTGGAGATTGGAACCGCTGGAGATTGGAACCAGCGTTCTTAGGCTTAGGAGGCAGGCGCCTTAGCCGCTAAGCCATCTCTCCAGCCCTAAACAGCCACTCTTGAAATGATGGTGGCCAGCACTAAGGAACCCGATGCTCACTCAGCATGCTGCCGTGCAATGATGTGTTAGCGTTCTGTGACCAGAACAAACACCAGAGTATTCGTCATGCAAAGAGAAAAGAGTTACGTGCACTCATAGTCTTGGAGGTTCCAACCCATGGTTGTTCAGCCGCCCCTCCCCCCATCCCTGGGCCTGTTGCAAGGCAGCGCATCAGGAAGGGAACACGTGGCCGAGCGGAACTGCTTGCCTCATTGCCAAGGACCAAAGGCAGGAAGAAAATGAGGCTGATGTCTCACCATCCTCTTCCATGTCTTGCCCTCCTGCAGTGTAAGGGCTCCCATTAAAGGGAGCCCTTTTTCTTTTTGTGGGTGTGCATATGTGTAGTATGTGTGTGTGTGCGTGTGCGTGTGTGCATGCTGGTATGGGTGTGCACATGTGCAGATGCAAAAGGAAGCCATTGGAAGTCTCTGTTATGCCTCTTCCACCTTATTTTCCTGGGACAGGATCTCTCACTGAGCTTGTGCTGTTTCTCAGCATGATGGCTGACCAGCGAGCCCCAGTGTGGTAGTTTGAATATATGTCCCCCAATATATTCAGTGTTTTTTTTTTTTTTAGTTATAGTTTGCATCTGCAATCACCTTGCTAGAGGCAAGGTCACTGGGGCCCTGGTCATGATGGTTTGAGTCCATTGTAAAGATATGCAAATGTGCCTAGCAGGAGTTCCTGAAGTGTGCAGTGACCTTTTGGCAGTAGTTTTTGCTCTGTGTGCTGTGGTGGCTGGTTGGCTTTTGCTCTCTCTGTGCCCTGTGAGGGCTTCTCCTGCCTTTATGGAACTTCCCCTGGATCTGTAAGCTTCAATAAATAATATCCCTTCCTCCATAACTGTGCCTGGTCTGGAAGTTCATCTCAGCGAACCTGAAGCTGTCTGCTACACCCAGTGACCCTTGTGTTTCCATGCTCCTCAGTGCTGAGGTCATTGGAGTGCTACTGGCTTTTTACACGGGTGCTGGGGATTGAACTCAGGTCCTCATGCTTACACCGCAAGGGCTCTATCCTCTATGCCATCTTCCAAGCTCATAGAACTCACCTCTTACAGTTTCTATCTCCTCCCAGTAGCACCATCCTGCACAACAACTCTCCAGTACGTGGCCCTTCAGGTTTACTTAAGGTCCAAGGTACAGCACATGGCAGGACACTGTTTTCCAACATCCTTAGCCTCCAAGCCTGACACTGTGGAGCAGCACATTGTTTCAGCACAATTTTCCCGACTAGGTCATGTTTATCAGGCTCAGCACTGGGTGGGAACCTTAACCTAAACCACAGGCTTTCTTGTCTAGATCTGTGACAGAGGGTGTATTGTGAACCATCCTGTACCTCCCTCAAAGGGTATGAAGGGCACTTGGAAGGCAGATTTAAGAATCCATCATTTAACTTTAAACACACACAAGAGATACTATAGAACACAACATGGCCTGACCACCTTTTGCTCATGCATAAAGAATGCAGTAACCACAAGAAAGCTGGGAAAACCAAACCTTCTGCCCCCCCTCCCCAAGAAGTTCACTAGATCTATCCAAGGAGATGTGAGCAAAGAGCTCAGCTCTTGTTCGAGGATATAGTAAGCCCTGGTGTGAGTTATCAAAAAGGAGGCTCTCTGGGATCCTATCCAATGCTAAATGGAAGATCTCTGTTCTGATTGCTTCACGTTGACTCTTCTGCACGTGGTCAGAATAGGACAGATGAAAGCTCTTCTAAGAGCATAATCTGCTACCAGGTATTGTTGCTCCTCTTAAAAATTGCTGATGCGGGACCAGGAAGGGAACATTTAATGAACATTCTGTACTGGTCACATTTCTCTTAGCTGCGATCAAATACTTGATAAGAAGCACCTTAAGGATGAAGGCTTTATATGGGCTCACATTTTGTAGGTATGAGCACTATGGCTAGGAAAGCCTCACGGCAGGATGCTCTTGGACGTGGCGGCAGCAGCATAAGGCTGCTTGCTCACATCTAACTGGATCCGGAATCAAAGAAAGGAACGCCAGCACTCACGTGGCTTTATCCTTTCTTCTCAGTCTGGGACCACAGCCCATGGAATGGTGCTGCCCACCTTCAGGGTAGGTCTCCCCCTCTTAGTTAACCCTCTTGGAAAATACCCTCACAGATACATCCAAAATGCACTTTATTCATTTCTCAATCCAGGTACTAATGAATATCACATCTGTTGGAGGGGAGCATGCTTTCTGCTCTCACCTGTCATTTCCTGTTACCTCTGGTTTCACAAATCTAACTTTATTTCTCTTCTCTGGGCCTCTCCAGGAATTCTCAGTAGATATCTAGTTTGATAGTTTTCTGCTGTTTCATCATATGCTGTTTTTAATGCTGTTCCTACTTGTATTCTACCTCCAGCCTGGTAGAAGGGATAGTCTCTGTACCCTTGGATAGTTGTGGGAACAAACTCACTCCCTCAGCCTTCCTCAAAGTGGCGTTTTTTTGAAATGTTGCTGATCACTGATGGAGATACAGCATAACAGTTTTTAAATCCAACTAATAAATTTCTTTTATTTGTTTATCTCTGGGTGTGTATGCAAGGGAGAGAGGAGAATGAATGGGTGCAGCAGCACCAGGGCTTCCTCCAGATGCATGTGCCTCTTTGTGCATCTGCCTTTATATGGACCCTAGGGAATTGAATCTGGGCTGCAGACTTTGTAAGCAAGTACCTTTACCCACTGCACCTTCTCTCCAGCCCCTACAACTTCCTTTCTAGTGTATATTTGTGTATATGTTGGTGCATGTTCATGTATGTGAGTGCAGGCGTGTGCGTGCCACAACACAGATGTGGAGGTCAGAGGATAACAATATCAGGTTCCAGTCCTTGCCTTCAACCTTGTTCTCCTTGTTCACAGCAGCTCCATTTTCAGTGAGAGATTCTGCCTCAAAGAAAAAATGCACAAAGAGTGATAGAGGTGGACACTTGATATTCCCCACTGGTCTTCACATGTGTGTGTACATGGTACATGCACATCTGCACACATATGCATGCACCCAAAACTACTCTCTCTCTCTCTCTCTCTCTCTCTTTTTAATAATCTCCGATGCTGCTTCATACTGATTCATCCTGAACTTTTTTTTTAGCGAGTGAGAGGGAGGAGAGATAGAGAATTGGTACATCAAGGCCTCAGCCACTGCAATTGCACTCCAGACACTTGCGCCACCTAGTGGGCATGTGCGACCTTGCCTCACCCTTATGTGCCTGGCTTATGTGGGATCTGGAGAGTCAAACACGGGACATTAGGCTTCACAGGCAAGTGACTTAACCACTAAGCCATCTCTCCAGCCCATCATCCTGAAATTCTTTTCTGTGTTGAAGTCAAGAGTCTTGGCTTTATCTGAGTAATGGTCAAAGAAAGACCTCCACAGACTGCTGCTGCAGGCAGTGGTCTGGAGCTGTGCTTCTGGGTCCTGCCCTACTACTGCTGACAGTTTCATACTGCAGTGAGCACCTCTATCTACTGTTATCTCGAGTCCTTAAAATCTTGTCCCTTTGCAACATATTAGAGGTTTGCTGGAAATTGGGATTTATGATTTCATTCTCTGAGGTATATGTGTTAGTTTGTATTGCTCTGAGCTACACCCACTCAAACCAAAACAATTTTTCTCTGTTAGGACTTAATGTATTTATGCAATCTGCCTATCTCAGTCTTGAAAATAAAGAAAGAGCGCACATGCTACCAGTGAGGAGTGATTTCTCACAAGTATGGATACTTAGATAGCATCTGTAAGTCCATTGAGTAATTCTTTATTGGTTCATTCTCCAAAGAAATATTCTGAGAATCCTAAAAGACAAAAATGAAGAATCACGACGTCGGGCAGAGGGTGTAGCTCCGCTGGTACTGCCTAGCTTACAGGAAGCCTGGGTTCCATCCCTGGCATCACATAAATCTACGTGTGCTTGGGCACACCTGTAATTTCAGCAATCAGGAGATCGAGGCAAGAGGATCAAGAATTCAAGGTTATAATCTCCTCAATATTGAATTTCAGACCAGTATTGGACTTGTATCAAAAAAAAAAAAAAAAAAGGAGACTTAGACTGATTAATGTTAAAAGAGAATTTCAATATATCATGGTAAAACATCACTCAGTCAGATAATGTGGGTATTCTGACAGCATGTTACAAAGAAATTGTATATATGTATATGAATTTTATTTCTACTTCAGGTCTGTACAACACACTCTGTATCCTTGGGCATAGGGAAGAGGCCAAGCTGTAAACATGAACCTATTTATACTGACTGTTCATTCGTAGGACTTTGATTGACTCCTGTTATTTACTTTTTCCCATCTTTATTATCTAAACGCTTTGAAGGAAAGGGCTTTTATTTTGTTCTCATTTACCTCATCAAATTTATGGTTGGGTATAGAAAAAGAGAATGCAGTATAGGTACTAATGCTTAGACAGTTTATTCAAATCTCTGTGTGTGTCTCCCCTCTGTTGTTAAAGATATGCAAATGTATTGGGCCAAATGATAATCAAGGCTTTTCTTTTCATTAAGTCTCTCCTGCATGTGGAGCACTGCAGTAAGAACACAAAACAATATATGAAGCTGGAATTATTAATGCCATTATTCAAATGAGGAAAGAACAGAGGATTTCAATTACTGCAGTCACACAGCTCGGAGGTGCAGGAGCTGAGTCTCAGTCTCAGGGCTGACTCCGTACTCCACTTTTGTATATGTAATCATTTCTCCTTTACACATCTCATCTGTCATTGCTGTTAAAGTTTCACGTGTGCGTGGATTATGAACTGTTGCTTTACAAAGAAGCCGATGTCAGGATGTTGCCAGCATGCACTATGGTTCACGGCTTGTGGGGCTTCTAGTCTCTTTTTAGGGAAGCCATGCTCTCTCTAGTAGCCAGCATCACACAGTGTTAGGAGGCCTTGCCTGTCATAAAGCAGTCTGAGAGACAGCAGATGCCACCTAAACGCACACTGGCTTCTGTCTGGGACTCTGAAGCATGCTTTCCAAAGTCTGAGAATGTGCTTGTAGACCTCTCCCCATGCCCCCAATATTCCCACCATCAACATCCCCTTTGGGAAAAGGGCAGGAAGGAAGTGATCTTCTTCCAGCTGGTTTTGTGGCGCCCACAGACTTTGGGGTGGTTGAAACTTGCTAATGGACTCCTACTGCTCGGATGGCTGTCTCCCATCCCCTTCCAGACCTACCAAAGCGTCTATAAAAGTCTCTGGAAATGGCTGAGAAGTCAAATCTTGAGCAGAATTTCTCTGTCCTGTAACCAAAACTCTCTGGCTGTTCCTTATCCGCCTTCATCTTTCAGCCTTCCCCTATCCAGCACTTGCATCATCTCGGGTCTTTCCCATTGTTGGTTTGGCCACTCAGTATCTCTGACTGTGTGGCTTCCTCATGTGCGCCCTCTTCAGCCGGCTTGATAGGAGGCTTCCAGCACCAGTCTGCCAAGTTCATGTTCCCATGTAAGCTAATTACAGATGGCTGTGTGGCATTTGGGGACAGAACAAAGTGCAGCGAAGGGGATCTTCTGGTTATTTATTAACGCGTTCTTCAATCTGCCCCATGGTGGGGATGGGAAATAGGACATGTTAAAAGACCTACGTAGGGCCTAGGGAGATGGCTTAGTGGGGACAGCGATTGCAAGAAATCATGAGGAATTGAGCTCCGATTGTCGGTACCCATGTAAAAGCCAGGCATGGTGGCACACACCTTTAACCCCAGTGCTCAGGGGTAGAGAAGGGATCTCTGAGTCTTGCTGGATAGGTACACTAGCTGAATCAGTGAGCTCTGCGTTCACTGAGAGAGTCTCTCCCAAAGAATAAGACAGAGGGCTGGAGAGATGGCTCAGCAGTTATGGCAGTTGCCTGCAAAACCTAAAGACCGGAGTTCGAGTCCCCAGTACCCACATAAAGCCAGATGCACATAGTGGTGCATGCATTTGGAATTCATTTGCAGAAGCTAAAGGCCCTGGTGTGTCCATATTTTCTCTCTCCTCCTCCCTCTGTCTCACTACTTGCAAATAAATAAATAAATAAAAATATTTAAGAGAATAAGATAGCGAATGATTGAGAAAGGTCCCCAATATTAACCTCTGGCCTCTAGCAGAGGAACATACACATCACAGGCATACAGGCAATCAAATAGAAACTCACCTAAATTGATTCCCCCAGTGCCCACAATGTGTGTTCCTTGTCATGAGGACCACACGTCTCGTGATCAGTGAGTCATACATGTCATCATTTCCTGCATATTGATTGTTGAAAGATGTTTTAAAATTCATGCAGTCTGCCAAACATCAGATGATTACCACATGAGCCTAGAAAATGCCAAGTACTAAAAGACCCTGGAGTCCTTAGGCCCATCTACCTGTGCTGATGTACTAAATGGTCTTTATATTATTTTCTTAAATCTGTTTTTTCTTTTTCTCTTACAGTTTTCCAAAGAAATTAGACCAAAATTTTCTCTGTGAAAGGAAACCAGCTTGCTGTTGGCAGAAGGTGAGTGATCCTTTAAACACACAGTCTGTTTTTACTCACATCAGAATGGCATCAGTGCGGGAGCTCCAGGCACGGTGTTTGATAACATGCGCTTTCTGGAAGTTTTCTCAGGCTTGGAACCAAGGTGGCCTTCCTGTTCTTTCTCTTTTCTGACTCGGCCTCCTAGAGAATGTGGTTTTGCTTAAAGATTGTAGATTTTCTTGCCATTCTTTCGGCTGTCCCCACGTTTCCTCTCCGGGACTGTCATCATTGTTGCTGTTATCTTGTCCGGCTCGCAGAAAGGTTGAGAGAAGTGTCTTTTTTTCAGTGTCTGGTGCGCGAAGATATGGCCGTGGGCAAGGGGAGAGTTGAGTTCCCATGTCTGCTCTGTCTCCTGAAGGCGCTTACAAAGACAAACTGCAGTAGATGGGTTCTTCCAGCCTGTTTGCGAAAGGTCTTCCATGCAAATAACACAGTTGAGTCCCCCCGGGGACTCTTTCTCACTTGCGTGTGGTGTCACCCACAGTAGCAGACACAGGAGTGTGAGAGGGACTCCAGCTATAGTCATCATTCTATGTAAAGCTTATGTTTGAACCCACAACTTCTTTCTAAGGGCATGCATTACCATAGGTAATTCAACTTCATAATGTAGTATTAATGTATTACTTACCTAAAGCAAATGTCAGGAGGGTTGCTATATGACATGATGGTATTCACACAGGGTTAGTATCAGGAGAGGTTGGCAGAGCAGGTACGACCAGGAACGCTTTGATATGGACCTCATTTGAGTGGGTATATGTGGCCTGACCTTTCCTGGGGCAGTGTGAACAAATAGCTATCCACTCCAGACAGGACGTTAATGACAGACCAAAGAAGTGAGTCCACCTAAGTCTGGCTTGGAGTATCTTGCAGGCAGCTGCTTCAACAGAAAGCCCACTCCAGTGTGGGTCAAGACGCACAAAACCTGCATCCACGAAGTTCCCTGTGCAACTTGCAGCAGCTCCACTAAAGAATCTCTTGCCACCCAGCATGGGTGTGGCGCTCATGAAGCCTCAGGGTGGGGCTCGGGAGTCGTGTAAGCTTAGTAAGCTTCCTGAGCCTTACCATCTCCTTCCTCCCTCCAGGACCAAAGGTTTTAGTTCAGAGAAAATAGCTACACAGCATCATGTCTTTCTTTGTGCCTCTCCAGACCACTGCCTTTGCACTGCCACCTCGTCGTGCATGGAGGTTGTCTGACACATCTGTTTTGCAGCTAGAAGCCAGGCTGGACCTACAGGTGTGCATCAGATAGTGACACACCCACACTCTCCCAGCTCAGGGCCATCAGCACCTGCAGAGTAATGGCACAGAGGGTTCTCTTAGTGTGGCACATGCTGGGATGCAGACGTGAGACACATTTTTTTCCAAGAAAAGATTATGTCAGGTTTGATGTACAAGCACAGTTGTGCAGTAAGATGAAGGGGAGTATAAAAATGTGTTTTTCCACGAGATCCCAGGAGAGCAAACTTGACCTCGGTCTGTCAAGGAATCCTGGGCTGAATTTTGGTCATTAGGTTGGCAAGCTTGGATCACTTACTTACAAAAACATTTCACCTCGCCTACAGATTGTTCTGGATGTATTGATAAGAGCCTGTGTTTGTCATTTCTTCACAACTTAGTCACTCTTTCTTCACACATGGGGGCAACTCTTCTGCATTAACTGGATTCATTGTTATGGAACATGGTACGCTGTGGTACCCACATAAAGAGAAGCTCTGGTACCCACCTGGGTGCTGAAATGAATTTGGACCATGGTAATTCACCAAGCACTCACCTGTTTATCCCCCAAATATAGAACTTTCTGTCCCTAGATGGCAGATCTACATCAACAGGCATTCATTAAAGGTGTGCATGTGTTTGGTTGGAGAGATGGTTTAGCAGTTGAGGCACTTGCTTGCAAATCCTAAGAACTCATGTTTGAGTCTCCAGGTCCCATGTAATGCAAGTGTGCAATGTCACACATACACACAAGGGGGCACACATGTCTGGAGTTTGTTTATTTGTTTGTTTTTTAGTGACTAAAGGCCCAGGCATACCATTCTCTGTCTTTCTCTCTCTGCCTCTTTCTCCCTTCCTTCCTCTCTCTTTTTCAGATAAATAATTTTAAAGAGTGTGGTAGTTTTCTATCACTGTGACAAAAGTCCTGAAATCACCAATTTAAGAAGAGGAAAGGTTTATTGAGGGGCTTCAGTGCATGGCTGGATGGGGTCCTTGGCCACATAGCATATCTTTGAGGGGGCATATGGTGGAAGCTGCTTACTTCTTCCTGACTTTGAAGCAGGGGAGAGTGGCAAGAAGAGGCTGGGGCCCCATAGTCGCCTTTAAGGACCTGCTGACCATGATATAACTCCCTTCTACTGGGCCCTACCTTGTAAAAGGCCCCCCACCTCCCAGTGGCACCAGAGCATGCCATACAAACATTGACTATATAGGCCTTTAGAAGGCAATCTGGATCCAAACTGTAGAAAAGAATGAACATGAGGGTTTCTGTTTCCCATTATAGCCATGGCTGTGACAAGACACCTGACAAAAGCAAGTTAAGGAAAGAAGGGCAGGGGACACGGTCCATCATGGTGGAGAAGGCATGGCGGCAGGAGCATGAGGAAGCTGGTTGGGTCATGCTGCAGTTAGGATGCAGGCAAGAATGCTGGTGCTCAGCTCACTTTCTCTTTTTTTAATTAATTAATTTATTTTTTCTGGGAGAGAGACACAGAGAGAGACACAGAGAGAGACACAGAGAGAGGGAGAGGAAGAGGAAGACAGAGATGGGCGCGCCAGCAGCCTCTCAGCTGCTGCGAACAAAATCCAGATGCATGTGCCCCCTTGTGGTCAAGTGTGGCATTGCGCCCTTTTGCATCTGGCTAAACGTGTGACCTGGAGATTGGAACTGGAGATTGGAACTAGCGTTTTTAGGCTTAGGAGGCAGGCACCTTAACCGCTAAGCCATCTCTCCAGCCCTTTTAAATTTATTTTTATCTTCATTTATTAATTGTGTGTGTGTGTGAGAGAGAGAATATGGGTGCATCAGGTCCTCTTGCCATTGCCAACAGACTTGAGACACACGCTCCATTTGTGTATCTGGCTTTACCTGGTTACTGGGAAATCAAACCAGGCTGCCAGGCTTTGCATCCAAAGTGCCTTTAACAGCTGAGCCATACCCTGCATGGAGTTCTGCCCCTATATTCACGGCGTGTTCCCTCCTCAGCTAGACCACCCTGTAAATAGCCTCAGAGACATGCTCGGAAAGCGAGTCTACTCAAGTCAGCAATGGGAGTGAACCTTCACACCAGGGAAGTCTCAAAAGTCGCATTCTTTGCGTGTGTTGCATGTGGCCATGGAAGCCTGCTGCTCCGTGACGAATCCAGAGATTTCTGTAGAATCAGAAATCTGTAGATCAGACTAAGAGGAGACGTGGTGACCTTTACACCTGCATTAGATTGTTCTTTGCGAGAAGGCTGATGTCGTGAGGAGTCTGAGACTAAAATGATGAAAAGCAGAGCCACCCAGGCTCCCGTGGGAGTACTTGTGTGGGGTCATCAGCAGTTTAATTTTAACTTTCAGGGGCATCAAATTATTAGAGAAAATATCTTAAGCCACTTGCTCTTTACTAATTGGGGGTAAACTAAACATAAACTGAAGCCATGAATTTTTGCTTTTATCCCCTGAAAGTAAGCCCAGCAACTGGAGAAGTAGCTCAGCAGTAGAGCATTTGCCAAGCACGTGCAAGACCCTGGGTTCCATCCCCAACTTGCAACATAAAATAAAATGACCAGACGAAGCCCAGAGGCCAGCTCCACGTGCACGTGCAGTGTGAAAACCATGCACCTCTGGGTTTATTGCATGGTGTGCAGTAGGCTGGGGTCTTGGAGCAATGCTGGCTTTTTTTTTTCTTTTTCTAAATGAGAGAGAGTGCAAAAGAGAGAGAGAGAGTGAGAGACAATGGGCACACCAGAGCCTGCAGCCACTGCAATTGAATTCCAGATGCATGTGCCACCTTGTGTGCATGTGCAACGTTGCGGGCTTGTGTCACTTCATGCATCTGGGTCCTTAGGCTTTGCAGGCAAGCACCTTAGCCGCTAAGCCATTTCTCCAGCCTAAGCAATGCTATTTTCTCTCTAACCTCAAGCAGTGAAGTGCTCTTTACAGCACCACCTTTTTATTTGCTTGCGGCCAAATGGCAGTGGCATGTATTGGTTCCATAGCAACGTGACTGTGCAGCAGGGGCAATACCACAGTGCCTGTGGCAGCCAGAGTACCCTGGGCAAGGCGAGCATCGCTCTGATACCCTTTGCATTTTCTGGTGTATCTTCCTCTGCCTTTGCTACTCCTGGGACCTGTGATAGTGCGGGGAATTCACTTTGTCTTCCTCGCTGCCCTGCTACTAACACTCGTCTCTGTCCCCGTGACACTGGGATCTGGCAGAGGGAGAAGACAGTACCAGTGGGCTCTGGATGTGCCAGGAGAGCTGGGCGCCTGCCCCACCCCAGCACCTCAGAGGAGGTGGGCAGTCTGTGCTTGCGTTGGCTCTGCCACAGTGTCATTATGTTAACTGCTTGACATTGGGCAGCAACAAGGACCTGTGTGAGGTCCAGGGAGGCATCTGTGCCAGGTACAGTGGAACCACACAAATAAGATGCCCATGTGATCCCTTGAAGGAACTACCATTCTTTCTTCTTATTTAGAGAGACAGAAAGAGAGAATAAGAGAGAGGGGGAGAGAATAGCACTGAGGTATTACTCTCCCACCTTTTGGAACGAGTCTTCCTTCTGTTGCTTCTGAGAAGGCCAGTTTAGCTGGCCCTAGGAACTTCTGAACTTTGAGATTCTCCTGGCTCCACCTCCCAGTGCCTAGGCACGTAGGGATTACAGACACAGAAAAGTGCCTTTCACTGCCTAGCCGTCTCCCCAGCCCCAGGAGCTACAGTTCCCAACTGCATGTTCACCCGGGCTCTGGTTTGCACACCTCTCTCACCTCCTCTCTGTGTCAGACCCATTGGGAAACTGCTGTAAGCTCTGTTTCAGCCGATGCATCTTCCTCTGAACTCCAAGAGCATCTTTAAAATTAGGGTCTCCTGCTGCAGCTCACGCCTGAAGCTGATAGGCTGGCCTCAAACTTTTGCAATCCTACTGCCTCAGTGCCGGGATTACAGTTGTGAACCACAGTGCCTGACCTGTGGAAATACTTCAGGGTTGTTTATTTATTTATTTTTTTTCTTTTTCTTCCTCTTTGACACTTGGCCTGCATTTCTCCTTCTGCTCTGTGTTTCTTTAGGGGGTCTGAGCAATCTTTCTATGTGGGAAAGAAAGTCTTCAGTGCCACAAACAATACTCCTTCTTTTTCACTTCTTGCTTTTTCTGTTTCTCCAAAATTCTCTCACACCCAAAACGGAACCCAGTAGCAACCATGTCATAACCATTGATGATGACTTCACATTCTCATTCTGTCTCCCAGGAAGTTGTGATGTAAGTGTGGAAATATATTCAAAGTTTTATTTTTTAAAAAATTTTTTCAAAGGAAAGATAAATTTAAGAACTTCTGTGGGCTGGCCAGTGGCTCTGTCAGTAAAGCAGTTACCATGCAAGTATATGGACCTGAATTCAGACCCCCGGCACCCATTTAAATGCCGGGGGCAGGGAGCAGCCCACCTGTAGCCCCAGCACTGGGGAGGCAAGACCCCAGGGCAAGCTGGCCAGCTCGACAAGCCAAATGAGTGAGCTCTTTCATCAAGTGGGAAACCCTGTCTCAATTTTTTTTTTAAAGTGACCAAGAAAGATACCCAGGGGGCTGGAGAGACGGCTTAGTAGTTAAGGTACATGCCTGCGAAGTCTAAGGACCCAGGTTTCACTCTCCAGGTCCCATGTAAGCCAGATGCACATGGTGGCACATGCACCTGGAGTTCATTTGCCATGGCTGGAGGCCCTGGCGTGCCCCTTCTCACTCTTTCTCACTCTCTCTCTCACTCTCTCTCTCTCTCTCTCTCTCTCCCTGCCTCTGTCTCTAATAAATAAATTAATTAAAAAATAAAAAAGAAAGATACCCATTGTCAATTTCTGGCTTCCACACACATATGCCCATGCATGTACTTGTACCCATATGCATACAAAGATGCACGCGTGCACACACACACACACACACACACACACACACACACACACCACTCACATATACAACATGCAAAAGAAAAGAAATTCTCAGCATATTTGCATAGATATGAAGTCATGAGTTAAGAGTAACTGAAGCCTGCATTTCCTCTCTTCCTCTTTGTGGACCTACTGTGCACCATGGGCCTGCATTTCACACTAGCAGTGAGCTAAATCCGTTTGCCCACCCCACCCCCAACACTCACTGTCATTCATTTGCCTTTGGGGCCAGACTTCTCAGTCTGGAGATGTCTTTGGAGCCATTAAGTCAGAGATTTGAAGGGATTTTCACTGCAGTGACAGGTTTGATAGATTAGGATAGAGATTCCTAATTTAGTTTTGAGGTCTGTTGGGGAAGGAGAAGTTTTTCATATAAAAACTTTCATGTTAAAAGAGTTCTCTTCCCTTCCCAAGTTCTGAGCCAACAGAAATAAGGCAGAAGTCAAAAGGCTGGTGGAAGCTATAATATGTCTTTGTGACTAATAACAGTGAACCCGAAGTCACAGAGTGAGAGCCAGAGAGACTTACCACCTTCCCTGCTCCCTCGTCCCTCATTTAGTCTTTAGTCCTGGAAGTCTGGGAAGCTCGCTGTCACCATCCTGGCAGGAATGAAGATATTCTGAAGAGACAAGAGTGCTGCTCGTGCCAGCTTTCAGGCTTACGGAGACAATAGACCCCAAGCAGTGGTCATTTCCTTAGGATTCTCGTGCTGGGGAAGAGAAACACTGGAGCCTTAGTCCCAGCCAGAGAGAGAGTCTATCACCAGAGAGAGAATTCACACAGCGCTGACAATTTCACAGGCCACCTTGCAGGTATGCCTGGAGTGGACACAGTGACGGGTCAGTGATGGGCTGGACCACACCTTGACCAGGGCTGCTTCTTAAGCTGGCATCTTGCATAGTTAGACCTAAGCCTCATGTGGTCCCCCCCCAAATAGAAGTGGGAATCACTGGACCTCTTGATTCATTCCTCTTCCCAATGGGGCCACGTTGGGGAAGTCTCCTCTCTGCTGTTCATCATGACTTGTCTGTGCAACTGGCCTGTTGAAGACAGGTTGCCGAGTGTAGCTACTTAGGGCTGCCAGGGCCCAGGCTTGTCCCAAAAAAACTCTAGTAACTCTGTCTATGGAGAAAGGAGAAAGAACTAGGCCACCGCTTGCGTAAACTGTAGTGGGAAGGATCCCCTCTACATTCAGGAGAGGCTGGGGCCTTGTTGAGTCTAGCCCCCATCCAGGTATCCCACTCCCCACCCTTGGGAATGAACATGCAGGGAAGAAGGCCAGGGAGGGTTAGGGAAGTCCTGTCCCCAGGAGACAGAGACCACGGCCTGCTCTGGGCCTCTTGCCAGCCTCAACCTCAGTCAGGCAGGCTGTCCACCTTGCTTGCTGTCACCAGCTTCCTGCTGTTCTCTTCATTCCCAGTAGCTGCTTGTCTGGGACGCAGTGCTAGCCTCCTGTGCTCAGTAACTGCAGAAACCTTGTCAGTCTCATTTTCTGCTGCATCCCTACTACTTAAAACTGTGCCAGACACAGAGGAGACATTTGGTGCATGTCTGCTGCATGGATAAGGGGCTAAATGTTGTTTGATGCCTCTGTTTACACCCCTAATTGTCTGGACATTCCTTGTGCCCTAACGTATTTGGCAAGCCTTTGGTCATACTGGCTTTCCTTGAGATACGGTCTCATGTATTCCAGCCTGGACTTGAACTCACTGTGTGTCTAAGAGTGACTTTGGATTTTTTTAAAAACTTTTTTTTTTTTTTTTTTTTTGGAGAGAGACACGGAGAGGAAGACAGCACACCAGCAGCCTCTCAGCAGCTGCGACGAACTCCAGATGCATGCGCCCCCTTGTGGGCAAGTGCGGCATTGTGCCCTAGTGTCACTTTGCATCTGGCTAAATGTGGGACCTGGAGATTGGAACCGGGTTCTTAGGCTTAGCAGGCAGGCGCCTTAACCGCTAAGCCATCTCTCCAGCCCTTTAAAAACCTTTTTATTGACACTTTTCATGCGTGGGTATAGTGGATTTGGATCGTAATGCAGTCCCACTACTTTCTTTTGTCCTTCCTCCCACAACCTTGAGGTTTTGATTCTCTTGCCTCCACCTGCAGAGTGCTGAGATTACAGGCCCACACTGCTGCGCCCAGCTATGACATGTGGGCTGGGAATCCAAACTTAGGTCATTATGCTTGCACACGAATTACTTTATTGACTGAACCATCACCACAGCCTCAAGACACATGTTTTTATGTGTACGTGTGTGTGTGCACCTGCGCATGCGCGTACATGTGAATGGAAACCAGAGGACACACTCGGGTATTGTTCCTTGGGAACACTGTCCATCTCTTTAACACAGTGGCTCTCATTGGCGTGAGCTCTCCAGTGAGGCAAGACTGGCTGGCTAGTGAACCCCAGGGATCCTCCTATCTCCACGTGTCCAGCTCTAAGATTAGAGTTGGGTCACCACACCCAGCATTTTATTGTAAGGCATATTTTTAACTCCCATTTTTCAGGCAAGGAAACTAAACACATAGAGAGTAATTGAGTGGCCCATGGTTTCGGAGCCTGCCCGATTGTATTGTTTCCTTCTCTGCTGTCTTTCTGAACCTGACTGTATGATTGAACAAATGAATGAATGGGAATCCTGGAAGTCCAGACCTAAATCATTCCATAGACCCAAAGACATGGAAATGGATACAAATGACTAAGAATGATAACCAAGCCAGACTGTGACACAGAATCCTGAGGTCGTGGGTGAAGTACAGTGACCGTGCATTTCTTTCCTAATAACTCTGGGCCTGAATACTGACGCTGATTCATAGAAATAAGTCATTGCCATTGTATGTAGGGAGTGACTTTCCCGGATGAAAATATTCACTCATCAGTTATGAGTTTAACATCTGTCGTGTGTAAGGCTCACTCCTAAATTTAGGGGAACGTTTGGGGAAATGAAGAAGGGCTTTTGAGGCACTCTAGCTTAAGAGGTAAGGCATGATTACAAATAAGGAAATTAAAAAACCCAAAAGACAGTAAATGTTAAAGTGCTACAAGGTATTATTCACAAATTCATTGCCAAACAGTGCCAACAGGAAAAAGGAAAGCTCTTCTAGTCAGTGTGGGAGATGTTTGCATCTGACACAATCCACCTTACACTGTCAGAGGCTAAGGGGAATACAAACTTATTCCTTGTTCATGTGATGGCACTCAAGTAATGTGTCCCCTTGGACAATTGTCCTCCAGGCAAGGCTGAGTGATGCAGGCCACTTTGATCTTTTACCTGAGTGTCTGAAAGCCTCCTTTATCATCACAGGGGAAGAGAAGAAGCCCAGATGATTGCATACACCCTCTTCAAAGCATTGGCCCTAGAGGGGTCACTTGTCACCTGCTATGTTCTGATCCTTGCATTTAGCCTGTTAGGCAGCTCACTGTGTCACAGTTCTGTCCCCCAGCACACAGTAGGTGCTCAAGGAGTCTGTGCCGGGTAAAAGGAGGAACAGGAATGAATTGCCTGGACTTCTGATGAAATCATAGCACTGGGCACGGGGCAGTCCCAAAGCCTGTGTTTGGAGACATGGAATCTAGCTCAAAGATGCTTACTAAACTCAAAGGGCATTAATAAAAGTAACATGGTACATTCATTAGTCACGTTGGATGGGAAACCTGAAGAGGATTCAATTGGTTGGATGCTGAGATCTTCCGAACTCCATACTCAAGCTCTTTGCCTAGACACACAACTGTCTGAACGGTCCAAGGCTTGATCCTCCCAGTCCTTGTTACATGGTCTCAGCTTTGTCTTCTGGCCTTGTTCCCCCCAATTTAGGTAGACATAATTATGCTACACTGAGAATAAACTTAATGAAAGTGACCCTATGCTGGCCAGGATGCTCCTGTGATTCCATCCTCACTACCTCATTTTCTCGGCATCAGGCCGTCATAAATATGCACTCGCTACCTCATTTCCCGAGCATTTGGAAGTTGGCAGCATCTAGCTCCAGATCCTCGGAGAGGGCTCTGGAAGCACCCATGACCATGCAGAGGGATGCATTGCACACGATGACATGAGTCATCATGGAAAGTGGAGAGTTCATAGAGTGAAAGGAGCCACTGCATCATGCAGGGAGGTGTGGATGTGGATGTCACAACCATACCTCACTATATAATATTCAAACAAGAGAAGCCTGAGTGGTCAGAGGACCCATGACCACAGCCACTGAAGAATTTCTGATGGTGGCAGTGAGAAGTGCCTGTTTGGCTCCGTGCCTCTTTCCTGATATGTGACTCCTTCGATCCTTGGAATATGCAAGGATTAATATCTTGTACGCCCACTTGATGACGGATGGATGGCAACCCCTCGGTAGCCTTGGGATGAGAGCCTGTTGCCAAGGAAGGTTAGAAGGTTTGAGCCTCACCTCCCCCCTCCTTCAGGGGTCTTACGCCTTCATAATGAAGCCTTCATCAAAACCCAAAGAACAGAGGCAGGAGGTGTGGGAGTCTCTGGTGGAGTGGCTCTGGAGAGCTTTGGAAGCTCTGCACCCCCATCCGTGCTTTATGCTACACCTCTTTTCATCTTACCCCTTGTGTGGAAGTGTGTGTGTGCAGTATGTGTGGTGTGATGTGTGTATTTATGGTGTTTGCACATGTCTGTGCAGTTGCGTGTGCCCAGGGCACCCGTTTGTAGAGACCAGAGGAAAATATCAGGTGTCCTCCTCTGTCACTCTTGCTCACTTACGTGTGTGTGGCCACGCCCCCTTTTTTTAACCATGCTAGGAATCAAATTCAGTTCTTCTCAGGCCCTCATGCTTGCCTGGCAAGCACTCTTACTAACTCACTGAGCCACTCCCCAGCCCCTCATCCCACCCTCTATAATAGCATTATAAAAAGCACTAAATGGGGCTGGAGATATGGCTCAGTGATTATGATGCTTGCCTGCAAAGCCTAACGACCTAGGTTCAGTTCCCCAGAACCCACGTAAAGTGAGATGCACAAGGTGGTGCATACATCTGGAGTTTGCCATGGCTGGAGGCCCTGGAGTGCCCATTCTCTCCCCACCTCTCAAACATAAATAATTTTTTTAAAAAGCAGTAAATGGGGTTGGAGAGATGGCTTAGCTGTTAAGGTGCCTGCCTGCTAAGCCTAAGGATGCCCGTTCAATTCTCCAGGTCCCATGTTTAGCTAGACGCAAAGTTATGCAAGGGCACAATGCCGCACTTGCCCACAAGGGGGTGTATGCATCTGGAGTTCGTTCACAGTGGCTGAGAGGCTGCTGGTGCACCCATACTCTCTCTCTCTCTCTCTCTCTCTCTTTCTCTCTGACTGACTCCCTCCAAAAAAAGAAAAAAAGAGAAAAAAAGCAGTAAATGGAGAGACACTGTAGCAAATTATTTCAACCCAAGGAGAGGTGTGGGAGCTCAAGTTCCAGCCTGTCTGAAGGACAGGTAAAACTGCCTGAGGAATGTGACCACGACAGGCACCTAAAGGGGGTGTGGGGGCAATCTTAAGGACAGAGCCATCACCTGTGAGATCTGACACCATCCTCAGGTTGACAGTGTCAGCCTTTTACAATGAAGGGCACTCAGCAGAGGAGACTGTAGAATATATTTGTTGACTGACAGGGATTCCCTCCATCCGCCCAGTTCTGTTCACAGCTCTCTCCTCTGATTGCCAAGTGAGAATAGAGGAGGAGCTGAGTTCGGTTGTTTTCCACATTTTCATTTCTGGCCTTGTAGGGACAGTGGTAGATAGTGACCTCTCTGCCTGTCACTGTGTGAAGTGGACAGGGCAGTACTGTACAGAGTGTCCTAACCTGGAAACCATGGACGACGCTTCAGTAGGTTGTAACGGTGAATAATGGTATCTCAGTGAGAGTGGTGTTCACAGCTGTGTCCAGGACTGTGAGATGATGAGGTGGTGGCAAAACCAGATTCCCACCTCCCCACACCATGCTGCTGTTGGCATGATGAGGTGAAGCATTGAGGATGA
This sequence comes from Orientallactaga sibirica, assembly GCA_036365145.1. Lineage (NCBI taxonomy): Eukaryota > Metazoa > Chordata > Mammalia > Rodentia > Dipodidae > Orientallactaga > Orientallactaga sibirica. Next base: position 1,847,086 of record JAEOAD010001031.1, read on the forward strand.
GTCTGGAAAGAACAAAGCTCAGACAGGGCAGATTGTGCACAGCACCAGTGACCCAATCCAGGTGGCCATTTGGGCATCAGAAATAAGGGAAGTGTAGGAATCGGAGGTGACTCCAGTTTTGAGCCGGCATTCAGTTAAAGGTGCCCTACGTTGCATTTTTCTGAGATTATTTTAATGCCAGTGTCATTTGGCCTTGTGGCTTCTCTGGCAGGCTGGAGATGCTCTTGGCCTGGGGCAAGCCTCAGCCCCTATTTTTTTTAATGACCCAATATTTTATTAAGTTGAAACTTTGTATGGACACATCATGTGTTGGTACCATCATTTCCATTCCTCCCTGCTCCCATTCTACGGAGGGCCCTCCTCGGTGGGATTGCTGGTATTCGCCCTGGAGAACCCCTATTTTTGCATTTAGCCCTGCATTCAACTCTCCCTCCCGTAAGGTTAGGAGAGAATCATAAAGCTGCGGCAGAACTGTCTGACATTTCATCTCCATCTTGGCCCTCTAGTGGAGATGGGATGGTTGAACTGAGTGCCAGGAAGTGCAATGTAAAGTGTGCTTGTGAGTGCAGCCCTTGATGTGGGGCTCACTGTCCACCCAGCAGGGCTCCCCCCCACCCTAGAGCCTTGTTAGCAGCGGTGATCTCTGTATGGCTCTGGGAAATAAGTGAGAATATCTTGTTATTTTGGTAAATTTCGTATAAAGTAATGATTTTTTTTTAAAGCTCTACAAGGCATCACACACTGCACTTTTTGGTTTCCTGAGTTGTGATTTGAGAACAAGGAGAAAGAATGATGTTGGGGCTTGGAGGGATGGCTTAGCAGTTCAGGAATTTGCCTGCAAAGCCAAAAGACCCAGGTTCGATTCCCCAAGACTCACGTTAGCCAGATGTACAAGGGGGATCCATTCATCTGGAGTTCATTTCCAGTGGCTGGAGGCCCTTCTCTCTCTCTCCCTCTTTCTCTCTGTCACATAAAGAAAGAAATAAAAATGAAATATTTTTAAAAAAGAATGATGTGTGTGGGAGACAAGGGGACACTGCATTCCCATTCTACACTCGGCAACTGAGTCGTCCTGTCACTTTTCACAGACACCTTTCTCTTGTAGTGGCAGCTTGTCTCATTACAGAAACTAAAGCTTTTTCTCAGCACATGCACAAGACACAAAGGAATCAAAGTGAATGTCTGGGTTCCCAGAATCTGGGCTGCATTCACCCCAAATCTCTTTGCCCTGCATATGGGTCAAAGGTTGGGAGAACTGCTGACATGTGGTCATTGTTTGCTCCCACCACTGGGCAGCAGGGCCAGCAGAACTATGGAGTCACCACCTCTTACTCTGTAGTGCCCTTGGCTGCCCTTGGTGGTTAGACCCTCTTGGTTGCTCTCTGAAAGCTCTGTCCTTTCTTCAAATCCAGGAAAGCACTCGCCCTTCTTCGTAACGTGGAAGTTATGGGGCATTCTTGCTCACTTCAACCTCTCTCACATACCCATAAAACCACCAGATTGATGTGTGTGTAAAATTCCTTTGAAATAGCAAGATGTTCAGAGGCCTCTATCTTTTCCGGAGGAGGAGGAGGTGTGTATTTAAACAGACAGGCAAAACTATTTATAGATTGTTAGGCATTGTGCTACAGGGAAGAGGCGGAAGTTAGCTTTAATGTTCTCTTCCTCTTTTCCTATGCTTTCTCACTAGTACTAGAGACTTTAAACATCTTGACTCTCCAGTGGTATGAATATCCCTTTGATGTGCTTTGCGTAGAACCTAAAGCAGGAATGGGCTTTAGTGGAAACTAACCAAGATTCTTGGGCTTTTGATCACTTTCCATTAGCATGAGCAACAATCTCTGTCCTGACAGATTTTGTTTGAGAGGATGTTCGCTGTTTAATAAGAAGGAGCGTGTTACTGGGTATTTAATGTCTCAACTCAGGAGCCAAAAGATTCATATGTAATCTGTTGGCATGGAGGGAATTCTGCATTCCCCAAACATTTTCCTAGCTATTACCTGAGGTTTGTTCCCCCCTCCCACTCAGTTTGTGGATATATAAGGGTATGCACATGTGTTTGTGTGGTGTGTTGCTTGCATGGGCACCCTTGCCTGCAGTGGCTGGAGCAGAAGTGGGGTGCTCACTTCAGGGCTCTTCTGCCCATTTCTCTTTGAGCTGGAGTCTCTTACCGATACACAGGCAAGGGAGATTGCCTGGTCTCTGTTCCCCTCTGCAGGATTGGGGTGACAGGCGCGAATCAGGAGGGTTTGGGCTCCCTCAGGCAATCATGCTTGCGCAGCAAGCACACTTAACCATTGAACTGAGCTATCTCTACAGCCTCACTCATCACCTGAACTTCTTTTTTTTGGGGGGAGGGGTTTTCGAGTCAGGGTCTCACTGTAGCTCAGGCTGACCTCTGCCTCCCAAGTGCTGGGACTGAAGTTGAGGGCCACCACACCCAGCTCAGTCACCTGAACTTTTGAGACTCTCCCTGTGCTAAAAAGAGCTGAACTGGTCAGATATTTTACTTTGAAAGCTTCCTGTTTTAATGGTGAGTTCCAGGGGTGCTCAACCATATCTTGGTACATAACATTTGGTTGAAAGTAACCTGAATACAAGAAGAACATGTAATCAGAGCCATGCAGAAATTCTGAGGAGTTCTGATTTTGTATCTGGTTGGGTGTTCAAGGTGGCAGACAGGGGTCTCACAGTCTTCTCGTCTTTAAAGTGCACACTGCTATTGCTGCTGCTTGTGCCTCTGCCTCTCACCCTGACTTGCCAAGGGGGAGGAATGACTGTTTGTTGCTGTTGGTGTCTGAAAGTCTGTGGGCTGATCTCTTTGCAAAAGCAGATCACAGGGCTGGCTACATGCTTTGTTGACCCCATTCTATTTTTCCCCCCCTGCATTTTGACATAGTGGAAGAGGAAAAGTTTTGCATTCTAAAATTGTCTAGCTCCTAAAAGAGAGCATCTTTAAAATGTTTAGAACTTGGAAATGCTGTTGTTTAAGTAGTATATGAAAAATGGGTATACCAACACTGTCCTTGAAGCGTAAGTTCCTAATTGGGAAAGCTCCAGATATGACATGATGACTTTGCTTTGCGTGGAAATGCACCAGTCCGTGTGCATTGAGGGGAGAGCTGAGACACACCTGTTTTCACAACTAGCTGATCCTGTGATTAGAGTAAATTCTGTAACTCCAAATACTGAGAGAAAATGGTGTCTTCTGGCACCTGTAAGCTTTCAAATAAATGGAACTTTTGGAAGGAGGAGGGCCCTGCCGAACTTGCAGGCGCTGGCTTTAAAGACCATTACTCCTCACCACAGGGAGGATGAGAGCAGGGAGACCTCCCGTGTCTGTTGTCAACTTGACCCCCAGCTACCTGAAGATGCCCTGCCTGATTATTAACCCCAGAGGTATCCACAAAGATTAGGAGACCGGGTGAGGGAAATACGGTGGTGGGTGAGGTGAGGTCGGAACCCCACCATTATGTGCTTAGGTACTGGAAGCCAAGCTACTTAGCAAATCACCTGGTTGCCAAGGCAACCACCCAAAGCATACTGTGGTCTGAAACTGAGCACCAGTCACTTGGCACTAATTATCCTCAGAACTGAATCCAGCCCTCCATCGTCCTCCCCAGCCTGGCTTCTGCTGATCGTGCTTCCTGAAGAAATGCCCTGTATGCATGTGCCACGTGCACAGTCCGTTGGAAGCAGTGGAGGCTAGCTTGCAGTCTGGAGAGGGCTTTCAGTGTTTAATGTCTGTCTTTGCTAGCCGGCAGGGAAGGAGGAGGATAATGGGAGGTCTTTGACATCATCAGACAGAAACAGAGAACCCAGGAGGACAGTGCACATCAGTCCCTCCTGGTCCTGCAAACACCAGGGTGCGTGCTTTCCCTGAACTGTGTGTTCTGTTCCGACCTGAAGGAGGTTAGCTGAATTTCCATGTCTTTCACGTGGTTAGCTCTCGGCCTGTGTGGGAAGGGAATGGAGGCTGTAGGTGGTTGCCCTGTTCACTCTGAAGCATGACGTCTTCTGTTTGTTTTTAATCCACAAGCTAATGCCCTCTGCTGGCCAGCCCTCGGTGGTGCCTTGTAAGGATGTCCCTGGTCTGCTTTCTGCCCCTAACTTCGTTGAACAGTCACCTAACAGGAGACTGTGTGTCCTATCAAGTCCTGTTTCCTTGCTGAGGTTTATCTACCACTGAAACAGTACAAAAAAGCAGTACTGGGCTGGAGAAATGGCTTAGTGGTTAAGGCGTTTGCCTGCAAAGCCAAAGGATTCTGGTTTGACTCTCCAGGACCCAAGTAAGCCAGATGCACAAGGGGCGCACACTCGTTTGCAATGGCAGGAGGCCCTGGGGCTCCCATTCTCCCTCTTTCTCTCAAATAAATAAATAAAATATTTTTTAAAAAGCTGTACCATGGCTGTGTCAGATGAGAATAAATATTCGCTTTCACATTCTAAGTCTGTTGGATGGAATGAAACTTTTTTAAAAGCTTTGATGTCAATATTTACACAGCTACCTGATAATAAGGTGGGAGCGTTGTCCCATTGGCACTGCCGGCCAGGCCTGTTGATTTCCACCCATAAATAAACAAGCTTTACTACGAGATAGAATCTGCTCAGATACTTGGTGAGCCAAGGTCAATTTTGTCTTCCCCATACAGAAGAGTGACAGAGTTAACCTTCTGCTCTCTGTGTGGCTCTACTATACTCCAACATTGTCCATTCGTTGTGAGCTTTGAGTGAACTGTGTAGCATGGTGTCTCTGTTTTGATGCTTTGTTTTCTATATCAGATCAACCAATAAAGTATGAAATGACTAGTTAACAGGAACTCAGTCAAGGGTATTGGAACCACTGGAACTTGTTATTAAAATGCAGGTTTTACTCATGTAGGAAGACTGAAATGCTGCTGGTCCAAGGACACACTGTGAGTAAGAAGGTGTTTGGTGACCTAAAAGTCCCTATATATGTCTTCAAGAGTCTGGTGATGTGGAAAGGGTCCCCAAATGTTGGGGTCCTCCCTAGGGCCAGCCCAGGAGGGACGGTAGGGTCTCTGCCGAGTTGGGAGTGAGAGGCGCGGAGTCACGACACAGACTCCGGGAGTTGGGTGGAAGCAGCAGAGGGCGAGCTGCTGCAAACTCGTTTATTGAGGAAGTACATGGAGTTTTAAGGGGCTTGACTGGCCAGTCATTGCATGGGGTGGTCCCCTTTTTGTGACCAATGATGGCCTGTCTCCAGACAGATCATCTTGTAGCAGGTCTCTCGCGAACATGGGACTGTAGCTATTGTCACGTCAGGCCTGCGCAGAACGCCATTTTCACAGAAGCCACTTCCTGGTTTCTCTGCCATGTGGTCTGGCTAGGGCCAGACCTGCATTGTGCCATACACCCAAAGGTGTACAAATAATTATAACCTAAGAAAGAAGATGAAAAGTTGTGTTACAATAATAACGGCAATAACAACAACAACATGCTTTAGGGATTAAAGATAAAAGTGGTCATTTCTGACTAATAAAATTGGAGGACAGTTCCTCAGACGATGATTTTGGACATGGAGTTTAGTTCGCATTTTCTTGGGAGTGGGGAAGGACAGTGAAGACTGGTATGACCAGTAGCCTGGACCTTGGCAAGCGAAGACTGTGCGTGGACAACGAGGAGCGTCCCTCGCCTGAGTTGGGGAAATGTGGGGGACACAGCTGACAATGAAGTGAAAGCATAGTGTGGACGAGGCAGGCATGTGCACGATGAAAGAGAGTGAGGAGTGCCCTCCTCTTCCAGGAGAAGAAGTACGACAAGACAGTTGACATGAATAATATTAGCAATGGGGAAGATAGCAAAGCAAGTGATGAGGAGAGAAGGGTCCGAAGGCGCCCCCACGTTGGCCGGGTTGCAGTCCTGGATGGCTGGCAGCAAGCCGACGCACTTACCGTGAAGTCAGAGGTGAGAGGTGGGCAAGGCCGCCTCGCAGTAGAGAACTTGTGAACTTGCACAGCACATGCAAGACCCAGCATTCAGTCTTCAGCACCACTCTCCGTACCCAAAGAGAATTAACTCTTAACTCGGGATAAGCTATTGAGCTTTACTTCCTTCCTTCCTCCCTCCCTCCCTCCCTTCCTCCCTCCCTCCCTCCCTTTCTTCCTTCCTTCTTTTTTTTGGTTTTTCGAGGTAGGGTTTCACTGTGTTCCAGGCTGACCTGGAATTCACTATGTAGTCTCAGGGTGGCCTCGAACTCACGGCGATCCTCCTACCTCTGCCTCCCAAGTGCTGGTATTAAAGGCCTGTGCCACCATGCCCAGCTGCTATTGAATATTTTAAATAGGAACAGGAATGATATTTGCATATTCATCCAAGTTATTTTACTACTTTAGATAGGATATAGAAGATAGGTGTTTTGTCCCTAAAATACCATGACACCACCTTCCTATGCTTTACAGTTTTTATAACATGCCTTATTATCTAAAATGCTAACTTTTTCAATGTATTTGTGCCAAACACTAAGGCCCTTTCTCTTATAGACTTTAGAGAGTCTTGTGAGTGTAAGAGGAAAGAGACATGTCAACATATAGACAAAATGAGAAATGAAGGAATGAATGAAAGGTAGGAGTAGGGTTGGGGAGATGGCTCATTTTTAAGGCATGTGCCTGCAAAGCCTAAGGGCCCAGGTTCAATTCCCCAGTACCCACATATGTATGTATGTATCTTTTTCTCTCCTTGCAAGTAAATAAATAAAATATTTTATTATTATTTTTATTATTATTTTATTTATTTTTGGAGAGAGACACAGAGAGAAACAGATAGGGAGAGGAAGACAGAGCAGGGCATGCCAGCAGTCTCTCAGCTGCTGTGAACAAAATCCAGATGCGTGTGCCCCCTTGTGGTCAAGTGCGGCATTGCACCCTTGCGTCACTTTGCATATGGCTAAACGTGGGAAGATTGGAACTGCTGGAGATTGGAACCAGTGTTCTTAGGCTTAGCCATCTCTCCAGCCCTAAATAAAATATTTTTAAAAAGAAAAGTAGAAGCAAATAATAGGTGGCAAAGGTGGGCTCACAGTTGGGTTGAGTAGGTAGGGAAGCCTCTCTTGGCAGGTGGCACTGAACTGATTTATAAGAAGGGTGGGGAACGTGGCTCAGACAGAAGGAACACATATGCAAAGGCCTGTGCGTAGAAGTACTCGGACATTCAAAACACTCAACCCCACGTGACTGGGATTAGGAGGGTGAATGGGAAATGAATTCAGACAGTTGGCTAGCCACACATGGTGAAGAGCTTGGGAGCTGAAACAGAGATGGGAACAAGTGCCCGGATGGTCATTTAATGTCTAAACTTGGTGGGAAGATTGGAGAATGCCAAGAAAAGCATGCTGGGAAACCAGTGACCAGTGGCTGGTCTCGAATGGTGAGTCATGTCAGGGAGAAGCCTTGTTGTGTTCAAGATACAGTGGCTTGAAAATTCGGTCTGTTTAAATTATTGGCGCACATTTGTTGTACAAAACGGCAAGGTTCAGATTTCTATGCACGATGATACAGTATTATTCTCAGCATTAGTTATGCAAAGTTTGTAGCCTTCAGCTGTGGATGGGGAAGAAGGAAGTGATGGTCAGGGCAATGCCCAAGTTTCTAGCACAGGTAATTGAGCAGATGAATGCCCAGTACACGGAAGTGGGGTGGATAGTCCTCAAAAGGGGTATCAGGGTAGAATGTGCACCAGAAATTTTTAGATCATGTAAACACACACCTTCTCTCTTAGCCATGTTTAGGGGTATGGTTTCAAACTGAGAGGTACATTCACTGTGCTGTGCAGCCAGTCTCACTTCATTCCATCTTGCCAAATCCAAACTGGGGCTTACCTGACTTATATGCAAGCCCACAGTCCAGGTGAGCATGGGTACAGGGAGTGATGCCATGGGAGGCATCATCACTGGACCAGTTGCCAAAGCCACATTAGTGGGCATTTTCCCCTTCCTTCTCCGTGCTCTGTGCAACTTCACCCCTCACATGTTGCTTTGGGAAGTAATCCTTATGGTAGCAAACACCCAGCGATTGCATCTGTGAAAGTCAGATTCTCCAGGATAATCACTAGGTAAATTTGTTTTTCTTTTCAAAAAAAGTACTGTTAAGTGACTTCTATAAATCTGTAGAAACTAGATAAACAGATTCGCCATCATAAACCCTCCATAAAGATTACTTTGTGGATCAAAATAACGTGCTTAAGGGCAGCAGTAAATAATATAAGCTTCATAGGACTCAAAAATTAAGGCATCTAGGACTTTTCTGATAGCTGCATTGGGAAGATGAAAGCCTGTATCACCGTACCAGTCGCTCGGGAAGACACTGGTAGGCGAGCTTAGTGGAGGAGCTGAATCAGGAAGGTTCCGTGAATGTTCGTTCTCAGCCACTGGAACAGTGGTTGAGCCCGTTGCTTGGACTTGTCTGGCATGGTTGAAGTTCAGTCTCTTCAGGCCTGAGGAGCTCCATAGGTCCTTCTGAACTTGTGCTAGTAAGGCTTGTGGTGCCTCTCCTGTCTGTGTATCCACGTATTACAATCATGTTCTTTAGCTATAAATTTTGCTGGTATGTAGTCATTGTATATATAGTGGTATTTGCCTTGTCTTCCCTTCATCTTCCCTTCTTCCTGTTCTCATTATTTCCATTCATTTTTCAAGACAGTCTCAAGTCCACCCTCATATCCTATGTATGTAGGAAACATACATGATTTTAGGCATCTACAATTTAGGACCCACAAATAGCAAATATATGATACTTGTCTTTTTTTTTAAAAAAATTATTATTTAACAGAGAAAGGGGAGGGAGGGAGAGAGAGAGAGAGAATGGGTGTGCCAGGGCCTCCAACCACTGCAAATGAACTCCAGACACATGCACCCCCTTGTGCATTGGACTAACGTGGGTCCTGAGGAATTGAACCTGGGTCCTTTGGCTTTGCAGGCAAATGCCTTAACTGCTAAGCCATCCCTCCAGCCCTGATACTTGTCTTTCTGAATGAATGAATTAGCTTCATATGCTGGTCTCCAGTTGCATCCGCTTTCTTGCAACAGCATAATTTTGTTCTTATTTATGATTGGCTCAAACACCATTGTGTATATATGCCACATTTTCCTTATCCATTCATCTGTTTGCAGACTACTAGGCTGATTGCATATCTTGGCCATTGTGACTAGCCAAAATAAACATGGATGTGCACGTGTCTCTGGTATGTTGACTTAGAGTCTTAGGTGGATGCCCAGCACTGGTACAGCTACAGCTGGGTCACTTGGAAGTTCTATTTGTAGTATTTTTGAGGCATCTCCATACTGATTTACACAGTGGCTGGGCTAAATTTCATTTCCACTCGCGGTGTATAAGGGTTCCCTTTTCCTCATATCCCCCTCAGCATTTGTTATTATTCTTTAATGATAACCATTCTGACTGAGATGAAATGGAACTTAAATGTGTATAGAATTTCTAAATGAAATGTATTAGGACATATTTTTATCAGTTTGTGCAAGAAGAGTAAGACCAGTAATAAATAGATAATAAACTTTGACTTAAAAGTAAGCCAAATCCATGCTGAAAGTGCCTAGTTAAAAGTCTCATAAGTTTGATATTGAGTTGAAATCCATTATAGTCAGACTCAGAATATGGTGACCTGTTTCTGGAGTGATAATTTGGGCAATGAGAACCGGGCTCTACAAAAAGCAACCTCAACATACAACATGGAGAAGAATATGTGTTTGGTTTCCTGTTGACCATTTGTCCATCCATCCATCCGTGCATCAGTCCATGAATTATTCCACCCATCCATTCATTCATCCATCCATCATCCATGTGGCCATCCATTCACTAGCCAGCTGTCCATCCATTTTCACCCATTCGTCTATCTGTGCATCCATCCAACACTTTGGTTTGTTTTCACCTGTGTCAACTACCAGGTGATTTTGGATGAGAGCCCTAATCACTCACATGCACTTTGCTCTCTCCGCACGGAAGAGAGTTGAGTCAGAGGAAGCACCGCAAGTTTTCCCTACCCTGCTGCAAGATTACAACAAAGTTTCTGAGTCTGAATCCCACCCCTCGACACAATTCTTCCAAGAGCCTTCACAGAAACAAATAATAATGTTCTTTTCATGTCTTTGACCTGAGAATTCCAGAGTTATTTGCCAACATCAACTCATCAATTCTCCAAACACTTGTGAACATGACGCTAGTATTTTGAACTCATCACATAAATGGATTCTATGTCTTCCAGAGAATTTAAATGTCTCAGTTAATAACTATAGAGCAAGGAGAATGCTTACAGCAAATATCTATATCTATATTCTTGCCTGAAGTACTGCCTGATGACCTAATCTGCACAAGTGTGTCTTCTTTCGTGGGGATCTTAATGGGGGGGGAGGGGAGGTTGGAGGGAGTATCAGCTTTGCTTATAGAAAAGTATTAAATATGATCCTACTAGAGACAAATCATTAGCACCCCCTCCTGACTCTGTTCTTTAAACTATTTAATTGGGTTTGGTTCTTAAAGGCAATGAACTTGAAACATGTTGCGTGGTTTGCATCACCCAGATGAAGAGTCACAGCTGTGGACGAATAGAAAGAACGTTTCAGCTAACAGGAAAAGCTGGTGTTCTGTCCTCAAAACAGTTCTCAGTTGTTGGAGTCCTCTAATGAATGATCTTCCATTTTTGTATAACTCAGCTTACAGTAAATCCTGATGCCAAGAGAATTCGCTGCTGAAACCAAAATGCCCTCCGACCGGACCTTTCCCGGTCAAGTGGGTACTGTTTTAAGGGTGGAGGGAAAGGGACATCACAGGAAGAGGATTGTGTCTTCTGGGAGGAAATGGAACCGGAGTGCTCTCCATTGTGACACCACTCTCCTGTTCCTTTGGGTGTGTGCATACAGCGGGGTTTGTCTGACAACACAAAAATCACTTGCACATTTAAAAGAAAGATAGGGCTAGAGGTGACCATAGCTCAGTGGTAAAGAACTTGGGTACCTTGCACAAGGTCCCAGGTTTGACTCTCCGCACTGAGAAATAATGATAATGATAATGATAATGATTGTTATAAATAAGAGAAACACCACAGTTTATATTCAGTCACCTCATCACTTGAGGCTACCTAATTGACTTTACCTAAACATAATTCCTCCAAGCATACTTTGGGAATAGGATTCTCTAAACCATGTCCACAGGTGAGTTCTAGCACAATTTGAGTACTGTAGATTTCTTAAAGGACAAAGACTGCTTTTTCAGCAAGTCGGCTTCGTGTTCATATTAACTGGTGCCCTCCTCTTTATTGTTATGGGAAATCTCATTGCTGAATCTAACTTTATCTCTCTTAGTAGGCCATGACACTTAACCTCCCCAATTTCTTTCCCTTGTTAACTCTTGTTTTTGTAATTTTTTATTTCTGTTTTTATTGACAACTTCCATAATTATAGACAATAAACTCCTTCCCCCTCTTAATCAGTCTCTCTTGTTTTCATCATCTTTTCCTCCTATTATGATAGTCTTGTGTAGGTAGTGTCAGGCACTGCGAGGTCATGGATATCCAGGCAACTTTGTGTCTGGAAGAGCACTGTGTAAGGAGTCTTACCCTTCCTTTGGCTCTTACATGCTTTCTGCCACCTCTTTCATTAACACTTTGAGAATTTAGCCCATGGCCATACCACCCTGAACGCACCCAATCTCGTCTGATCTCAGAAGCTAAGCAGTGAGTACTTGGATGAGATGTTAGCCTGCCTTAATTGTAGAATTCACAAAGGCCCTGCTGATACCAAGGCTGTTCACGTGCCCAGTAGGGAGCATTTCCTGTGTTTCCTTATTCCTGGTGAAGAAAGGCTGGTGGGTGGGGCTGCCTGGTTGAATCTGGCACACAGAGGCCTGCTTGTGTGCTGATTCATCAAGAAAGCTGACACTTGGGCTACTGGCATTGTGTTTCTTCCAGCCAATGACGGAGTGGCTTCTTCCTGGGTGTCTGACCCTTGCTAAGAGTCAGAACTTGATTTCTGTTTATTTTTTTATTATACTTCGGAGACAGGATCTTACATAACCCAGTCTGGCCTCCAACTCACTGTGTAGCCAAGTGCTGGGATTACAGGCATGGACCAACATGCTTGTGCCATTGTTTTATGCAGTGTTTAGGATTGAACCCGGGGTGTTGTGCATGTTAGGGAAGAAGTCTACCGATGACGCGCCATTCCCATCCCCAAGGACTCTACCCCTCCATGGCTCTTGAAAGTTTCCTGAGGACATGTTTGTAGGAAACAGCTACACATCGCCAGGCTGTTGTACACACAGACTCTCCTCTTTATTTATTTATTTATTTTTTTTTTTGGTTTTTCGAGGTAGGGTCTCACTCTGGTCCAGGCTGACCTGGAATTAGCTATGTAGTCTCAGGGTGGCCTCGAACTCACGGCAATCCTCCTACCTCTGCCTCCCGAGTGCTGGGATTAAAGGCGTGCGCCACCACGCCCGGCAAGACTCTCCTCTTTAAAAGGCAGGCATTCTGGAAGGTCCAGCCAATCCCAGGGGTGAATGCCCAGTCCTGACAATCCACATGACTGAGAATCAGTGGGGGCTTGGGGGAAAATACTACAGGAAGTTCATTTTGAGTAACCAGACTACTAGTCATTAGCTGAGCTAGACGGCAAGCATTTCGTTGACGCAGCCACATTTACCATATTTCTCACCACAGAATGTTGTAAGCCTGTGTGAAAGACACCAGATAGACAGCAGGTGGAGGGCAAGAGGGAAGCGAACAGCCTGGCCATCCACACCTTACATCTAAGTTAATGATAGGAACCTCTTTTACATGTTTGTATGTTCAAGAATTGGGGGTTTGGAGCTAGAGAGATGGATTAGCAGTTAAGGCGTTTGCCTGCAAAGCCTAAGGACCCAGGTTCGATTCTCCAGGTCCCATGTAAGCCAGGTGCACGTGGTGGCACATACATCTGGAGTTCGTTTGCAGTGGCTAGAGGTCCTGGTGCACCCAGTCTCTCTCTTTCTCTCCCTCTCTCTCTGTCTCTAATAAATAAATTTAAAAATAAATAAATAAATAAATAAATAAATAAATAAATAAATAAATAAAAAAATAAAAAAAAAAAGAATTTGGGGTTTTCAAACTGAAGAGTTCTGGAGATGAATGGTGGCGAGAGTTGTACAACTCATTGAGGCAAAAGAGCACTGATTTGCACACTTAAAACGATTCAGACCATGGTGCTGATACGGCTCAGTGGTACAAGCATGTGCTGCACAAGCATGTGGGGGCATGATCTGCCTGAGGTCAGTTCCCCAACCCCGTGTCAACAGGTGGAGTGACCACATGTGCTTTACCCTCAGTCATTGGGGACCAGAGGCAGAATCTTTGGAGCTTGCTGGTCAACAGCTCTGAGTCCACTAAGAAGCTCTGACTCAAGAAACACGTGGATGAGCAAAAGGAGAAGCTCACCCAAAGTTCTCCTGTGGGGGCCTCGTGCATACACATGGAGTGTATGTATCTGCCCACAGATGTGCATGTACCACACACACACACACACACACACACACACAATTACTAAGATCATACACTTGGTGTTATGTGTATCTTATGTGATCTAAAAAGGTATATAATATGTATCTATATTTATTTTTAATATTGTTTATTAGTTATTTATTTATTTATTTACAAGAGCAAGAGGGAGAGAGAATGGGCACATGAGGGCTTCTAGCCACTGCATATGAACTTCATTTGCATGTGTCACCATATGCATCTGGCTTATGTGGGCACTGAAGAATTGAACCTGGAAGTGCCTTAACCACTAAGCCATTTCTCCAGTCCTGTGTCTATATTTTTAAAAAAATATTTTTATTTATTTATTTATTTGACAGAGGGGGAGAATGGGCACTGCAGGGTCTCTAGCCACTGCAAATGAATTCCAGACACGTGTGCCTGTTGTGCATCTGGCTAACATGGGTCCTGAGGAATCAAACCTGGGTCCTTTGGCTTTGCAGGCAAGTGCCTTAACTGCTAAGCCATCTCTGCAGTCCCCTGTGTCTATATTTACATAAAGGCGTCCCATTCTTCCAACTTTCTTCACTCAGCAGACATTTAGGATGGTCTTGTTATGCTCTACAGATAGTATTTGGATTGCTAACAGCTGGAGTACAACCATAAACATAGTCTATTCCTTAGGTTACTCCCAGGCTAGTCTAGATGGAAGCCATATCAATTATGTTTACCACCCACAATAGTGGATCAAGTATGAAGGAATATATGGCATTTGGTACAGAGCTGTGAGATATATTGGCACTTATCAAGTGGATGAGAGATAGAAGGATAGCCCCCTGAGGGTCAGCATGGCCAAGCACAGGGACCAACAGAATGGTGCTTAGCCTGTGTAGTATATTGTCAGTATTCCGTTCTTGCTGATGTACCTAGAGTCTGGTGGTGTGGTGAGTTCGGAGTCTACTGAACTGCAAAGCAAGCCATAGAGTCCCGTGCACCACATTAAGAAATGTGGACTCCTCCAATCTGTGGGAAGGCAAGCATATCCCTCAGAAGTCTGAGGACTCCTCATTGCCTCCCAGTCACGAAGGCGCTGCCTTTAGCACTACCTGGTAGTGATGGATGAGGAGATAGAGGAACCAGTAGCTTAGATGTCACGAACATCCTCCATTCCATTTACCTAAGTATTTGATTTCTACTTTAGGTTTTATTTGAAATCAAGCTCTGGCTTTCAAAAACATATATTCCAAAATCATTACTGTAGGTAAATAAGGAGTCATTTAAAAATGTTCATTGAGGGCTGGAGAGATGGTTTAGTGGTTAAGGCACCTGCCTCCTAAGCCTAAGAATGCCGGTTCCAATCTCCAGTGGTTCCAGTCTCCAGGTCCCACGTTTAGCCAGATGCAGTGACGCAAGGGCGCAATGCTGCACTTGACCACGGGGGGGAGGGCATGCATCTGGATTTCGTTCACAGCAGCTGAAAGGCTGCTGGCGCACCCATCTCTATCTGTCTTCCTCTCCCTCTCTCTCTGTCTCTCTCCAAAAAAATAAAATAAAATAAAAAAATAAAAATATTCATTGAGTTGGTGACAAGTAGATGGGGATTTTAAAAATTAAGTATTTAGCATTGAAAGTAATGGGCATGTTTCATCCATTTCTGAATCTTATTTTGTGATACTAGCACATGATTAGCATTAATGAAATGTTCAGTTGCAATTATTTTAGGATTAATATTTAGAGCTATTTAAGGCAAAGTACTTTCATAAGGGTCAATTTCAATGCCATATTCTCCAGTAATTCAAAAAGAAGTTGTAGAAAGATAAGCTGTGTAGCTTTCCTTAATCTTTCTTTTCTTACTTAAAATTGGACTGACATAGTCACTTTTGTTTCTAACTTCCATATCTGTTTTTGAGATGTTAGGTGTTATTGTATGATGTCTTGGTCTTAGTTGACAGCTCCAATTCTATATGTCGGAAGGTAACTTTGGGAAAATAATAGTTAATTGTCTGTTGTTAATGTTTAGAATGATATTCTGGGCAAGTTTTGTTTCTGTGTGGACTGTAGCCAGAATCCTACTGTTTTTCCAATTTGTTTAAGTGTAACAGCTTCGACAACATATGTACATGTTCAGCTGAAGATAAGGATATCATTATTTTTAGCCTATTACAAAGAGAGCCACATTTTCTCTTAAATGTCTTCATAGAAAGTAATTTGAACACAATTTCTGTACAAATCATTTTCAAGAGATTGGCTGTCAAGTGTGTTTTTTTTCAAGTAGCACTTTCATAAGAACCAATAAGACTTTGCAAATTTAGATATATTCTGAGCTGTAATGCGGTAGAAGATGTCAGTTTTTAAACAGCACTTTGAGAAGTAGTTAGCTTAAAAGTGCAGCAATTCAGCACACACCGAGGATGGGTTTTGAAGAGTGAAGTCTTGGATATACCAGACAGAATGCTGGCAGATTCACTACATTTGGAGATGTGAAGGTATAACTCCCACTTATGGGAACTTCCCTTTTTTCCTAACTTCCGCTACTGGCCTAAGGAAACCTTTGGCCAACCCTTCCTCCTGGCTTGCTGCTAGGCTCCTGCACAGAAACCCTTCCATCCTGAGATGCAGAGTCACTTCATAGCCATCATTCCATGGTTTTTTTTTTTTTTAAGTTTTATTTTTATTTATTTGAGAGAGAAGCAGGGAGAGAGAGAGAAATAAGCAGGTAGAGAGAGACAGACAGAGAGAGAGAGAGAGAGAGAGAATGGGTGCATCAGGGCCTCCAGCTGCTGCAAACAAACTCCAGATGCTTGCACCCCTTGTGCATCTGGCTTACATGGGTCCTGGGGAATTGAACCTAGGTCCTTTGGCTTTGCAGGCAAGCACCTTAACTGCTAAGCATCTCTCCATTCTCCTCATTCCATGTTTTAAGGAAGACATTAGACCTATCTATGAAAAATGGAAGGATTGAAATCTATTTTCTCTCCAAGCTTCGAGTATGTACGCTTGTATGTGAGAACATGTGTGCAAACCCCTACATGTTTGTTTAACTCCCCAAAATTGAAAGGAGAAGATAACTTCCTTTCTAGCATTCGCCACTATTATAGATATATTTGGTCAGTTCTAACTTTACTCTTGGATAAAGGTTTGTTAATAAGCGCCTTGCTTTGGGAAACTTACGTGGAAGCTGTACCAGAACCTGTGTTTTTAAGTGTTGAGAACTTTGGCTTTATTATCTTGGCATCATAGTGACCCATAAATAGGTGAAGTGACAGTTTCCCTGGTGTGTATTATTTTATACTGCAATTAAGGCATCTCATGACCCACTGCCACTCTTCTAGCAGAAAGAACCTCAGTACCTCTGAAATCCCTGCCTGAGTTTGTTCTGAAAGAAAGTGACACCATGTTTCCTGAATCTACATGTTCTGTTGAAATCCACTTCCATGTATTGAGAGGTGGGCATGTGCATGTGCACACACGCGCGCGCACACACACACACACACACACACACACACGGGGCGGGGCGGGGTGGGGTGGGGGGAGGGATGATGCACACCCTTCTCTTTAGTTTCTATACACAGTCAGTCTCCAGCTTACGTGATTCCAACTTAGATTTTTGTTTTTTACTTGAGGGTGGTGGGAAGCAGTACACATTCAGTAACAAACTGACTTGGAACTTTGAGTCCTGATCTTTGCCCAAGCTAGTCCTGTCTGCCTCTCAGTACCTGGTCTTGGTTCCCAGTCAACCCCCCGATCCTGGCGGAAGCAGTGGACACTATACTACAGTTAACTGCATGGCTAAGCTGGGATGACTCAAAGGGTGTGTGCTTTAAGAGAGTTTTCAGCTTAATGACATTTAAAATTTACAATAGGTTTACCATCTCTGTATCCCCTAGTCCTGTCCCTACCAGATGTGTGTTAGATGGGAAATTGAAGTTGCTGTTGTCTTTGTGGGTCTTGCCACCAGATTGTCCAGCCACATTTATAGGGGTGGCCCCATCAAAAGTGCAGAGAGAAGAAGCACAGGAGTATAGAACAGACTTCAGGCTCAGCACTGTATTCCAGGCCACGCTCTGCCACATTCAAGTTGTATGGCAATGTGCGGTTCTTGATCAATGGGTCTCTGGCTTGTCTATTCATCTGTTATATGAGAAAAATAAAACTATTTTCACAGGGCGGTTGGGCAAGTTAAATAAGAACTGATAGGGGATATTCAAGTTTTATTAGTTTTAATCAGCAACCCAAAGAGGCTTACTTTTACGTGAGAGAAATAGCAATCTCTGGTGACCAATTCCTAGGCAGTAATTCTGCACTTTGTACACATTAGACCCTCCTGCACCCAGGACCAATGGAGTGAGCACTTCTGAGGATAGAGCTTGGTACCAGTGTTTTGTAAAGGTCCCCAGGGGAACCTCAGAGTACAGACAAGCTCAGGTATTGATGCTTTCTTCAGAAGACTGGAGGAGTCGCTACTTTTTGCACTGGCTGCGTGGACAAGACCTGGGGTCCTTTTGCTTCTTACACAGATACTTAGGCATCATGCAAAAAAATTACTTCTAGGGCTGGAGAGATGGCTTAGCGGCTAAGGTGCCTGCCTGCTAAGCCTAAGAATGCTGGTTCCAATGTCCAGCAGTTCCAATCTCCAGGTCCCACGTTTAGCCAGATGCTAAGTGAGGCAAGGGCGCAATGCCGCACTTGCCCACAAGGGGGCGCACATATCTGGATTTCGTTCACAGCAGCTGAGAAACTGCTGGCACGCCCATCTCTGTCTCCCTCTCCCTCTCTGTCTATCTCTCTCTGTCTCTCTCTCCAAAAAAATAAATAAAAAATAATAAATTTAAAAAAATACTTCTGTTGTTTAGACTTGATTTAGTATGACTTTAATTATTCCTGCCAAGTTGGAGCCAATATTAATGGGTGGGTATTCATGGTAAAGCATGCTGAGGTTTCTAGATGCCTGAAGACAGGGGTAAAGTTCATGGAAGGGGAAGACAGAAGCAAAGGGAACTTAAGGGATAGGAAATGAGCAAATGCAAGCTATTTGCTGCTTTTGGAGACTAGTTCTTGGAAATGTACCACCCAAGTGCTGGTTGGCTTCTCTGAAATCTCAGGATTCTGCCTCTGGTGGGTAGTGGTGCTTGAAAATTTCTCTATCTTTAAGATGTGAGCTGAGGAAAATAACATTTAAATACCCACTGTATGCTAAAAACAGTCACTACAACTCAAAGCCAGTTAATTAAAGTTAACTTAGTATCTTTGTGTTAAGGTACATATGTATACACAGAGATAAAGGTTTATTCAAGAGAAAGAAAAGTGGTTTTAGCTACTCCCAACTCATAATCTCTCTTGTTTCTTTCACAAATGGAGCTGACTCATGTATGTGGGTCACGTGTGAAAGGAAAATGAGACCCTTACTTCATGCCACATGCAAAAGGTTACTCGACTGATCAGTCATCTAACTGTAAGCTCTCAGACTATAAAAGTTGTTAGAAGAAAACATAGGAATACATATTTATGACCAAAGTCTTTGAGATTTAGATAGTGGTCATTGCTGTACAACCTTGCAAATGGACTAAAAAACAGCAGCTGAATTTTAGTTTAAAAATAGCTAAAATACTGAAATTTATCTTATATGACTTTATTCATAAAAAATACAAAGGCATTTGCCTGCAAAGCCTAAGGACCCATATTCTACTCTCCAGGTCCACATAAGCCAGATGCACACAGTGATGCAAGCGTGCAAGGTTGCACATGTACACAAGATGGCGCACGTGCCTGGAGTTTGATTTCAGTGTCTGTAGGCCCTGGTGCACCAATTCTCTCCCTCCCTCTCTGTCTCTCTCTCTCTCTCTATCTCATAAAAAAATTAAAAACAAATGCAACCTGTTTGACTCCATATTTAATGCCATATATATAAGCTTATGTCAGTCACTTGGCCATTGCTGGATGGTCTGTGTTCATCTGCCACCCTTTGTCATCCCATCTTCCTTCTGTACTGTTTTCTCTCCAATATCAAGCTTTTGCCAAGTGGTCCACATGTGTCCGTGGCTTCCTTTCACTAATCACTCAAGTTTCCTCACTGATCTAGAATGTTCTGTGTTGTCTCAAACATTTGCTGAAGTCCCCCTTGCTTTCAACTTTTTGACATTAGCAGTCTAGTGGACATTAGTTTCCAATATGGCCTTTCATCCATAAACAATGTTAATTCTTGCATATCACTTCCCAGCAGGCCCTCTGATTTCTGCAAACTTGGGTGGAGTGGAAAAGTCACAGGTACAGAACTGTCCATGGATATGACAAGGTGTGAGGCTGCTACTGGCAGGGCTTCAGTGCTTAGTGCGGAGTGGTGGGTAGTCGGCTCTGATCCCCTTGTAGGAGGATCCCTAAGGCTATGAAAGGTCCTAAAAGCGGGAAGATGCAGGCGATGGCTCAGTGAGAGAGAACGCTACGTGGGCCTGTGACGCTGAGTGTAGAGCTAAGACAGGAGGATGTCTGGGGCTTGCTAGCCACCAGCTTAGCAGAAAAACAGCAAGTTCTAGGTTCATTGAGAGACTCCATCTCAAGGGAGTAATGCAGAGAGGGTTAGAGAGAGCAGGACATCCTGTGTCCTCCTCTGTTTCCATGTGTACATTCGTACACACATGTCCACATATAGGCATATACCCACACCCAATCCTGCACCCAAAGATAAATAATTGATATTACAAGGAAACTGTTAATCATTCTTATTTTCATCTGCTTTCTTTTTTTTTTCTGCTGGGGTCAGCAAGAATGGGATTATACTTTTTTTTTTTCTTTTTAGATCAGTCTTATTGTGATTATGATTATACTGAGAGACCTGCAGGAGAGGAATGCTGCAATCTGAATTAAAAATAGCATTTTCTGTCCTCCCACACACAACACTTGAGCGCTCTGAATGCCTTTTCTAAGTGCACACTTTCTGCCTGGCTGGATAAAAGAAGCTGTCACTTAATTTCCATAACGAAGTCATTCCCAGGAGGATTCCATTGTTTTAGCAATAGAATTTTTGTAAAAGGCCTCTTATTTTGCCTGAAAAGGTAACAAGAATGAACTTTGGAGAGCTTATTCGGCAAAACATTTAAGGAGTGAGAGATTTTTCTCCTTTTATGAAATATGAGGCATTGTAAGTGTGAGAATCCCCTGAGCCCTGATATTAGGATAAACCCTAAACGTGAAAGACAAAGGAGGAGGGGAGAACCCCCTCCATCAGTCACTCTTGTAACACAAATGGGAGTGTACCCGTACTCAAGAGTGTTGCTGGTTTAAAAAGGTTTTGTCTTCTTTCTTATTTGAGACAAGATCTCCTCAGTGCAGGCTGGCCTCAAACTCACTAGGTAGACATAGTGGGCCTTGAAGTGATCCTCCTGCCGCCACCTCCCAAGTGCTGGGAATTTAGGAGAGCGCCACCACAACTGACTTGAAATACTTTTAAGGAGAGATAGGAAACCCACAGACACTTGTGCACTAAGAAGTCCCTCGGGGTTTTGAAATGAGAGGTGTTGGCAGGTGTTTTAATTGCGTTCCTGAACTCTGGAGACAGATTACGGAAGCCTCATGCCAGGTCCTTCACTCAGAAAATACTAGTTGAGATTTCTCTTCATCAGAGCTTAAATTGTGCTGTAGCACGTATAGTGCAGGTATTTTGCTCTGCAGAGTGAGCTGTAACGGGTTCATACTGGCACACATCAGGGCTCCTCCTCTGTGTTCCTCCCGCCCCTGCCCTCCAGTAGGTATTTGCTCCAAATACGGTAGCAGATGTTTAAATCCACATTCATAGAATGAAACGGTAATTGTACATCTTAGTCCTTACCTGGCTCCAAGTAGCCCACATCAAAGTCTGCCCGCCTTTGTTGTTTCAACAGGTCATCCCTCGGCTTAAGGCCAGGTGGCATTCCTGTTACTGGGTGTTCACAGATCAGACCTTGAAATCTCTGTTTTACAGCAAGGGAGAGTCATTTTCTTAAGCCTCCTCCAAAAGGAAAGACGCCTTGTATAGAGCCTTTGTCTTGTATTACTTTTATTCCAATTGCATCAGAAGGTTGTAATATCTAATGTCAAAGCAAGAAGGCAGCTACTGGAATGGCTGTGAAAAGTGGTTAATGTGTGGCATTGTTACATTGGTTTGCATGTTAGAAGTTTGCCTGTTCATTTGTTTGTTTTAAAAGATAGGGGCTTATGTAGTCAAGGCTGGCCTCAAACTCACCATGTAGCTGAGGATGGCTTTGAGCTCCTGATCTTCTAAAAAATTTTATTTCCATTTATTAATTAGAGATAGAGAGAAAGAGAGTGAGAGAGAAAGTGAGAGAGAATAGGTACACCAGGGGACTTTAGCCACTGCAAACGAACTCCAGATGTGTGCGCCCCCTTGTGCATCTGGCTTACTTGGGTCCTGGAGAATCAAAAGGGGTTCCTTTGGGTTCACAGGCAAACTCCTTAACTGCAAAGCCATCTTTCCATCCCAGTTGTTTGGCTTTTAATTTAGTAAAGCAAACAAGAACAAATGAGGGGCTGGAGAGATGGCTCAGTGGTTAAGGCGCTTGCCTGCAAAACCTAACGTCCTGGGTTTGACTCCCCAGTACCCACATAAAGTCACACCCACAAAATGACACATGTATCTGGAGTTGTTTTGCAGTGGTTAGTGGCCCTGGCGCTCCCATTTTCTCTCTCTCTCTTTCTCTGCTTGCAAGTAAAATTTTAAAAAAAGAATAAATGAGGTTGATGGCAGTTCTATTAATGCAAACTTAAGAAAAGACGGGTTAGTTAAAGCTGCTGATGCTTTGAGACTTGGAAAGTGATTCTGTTAGCTTTTGAGTGACCTTGAGTCACACGACAACACTATAACTTTAAAGCTCATGATTTTCGGTTCTAGTTGTACCCATGCTTTTGCTCAGTAATATTTTATAAAAGGAAGCAGTTATGGCTCTGGTCGGCTGCTTTCAGTGTGGTGTTATGACTGAATTACTAGTGATTATGACAAATTACAAGTTATGGTGAATTACTGGTGATTCTTCAGAAGATCATGGGGAGGGGCCCTGGGATTCTTTCTTGCCATTTTATCTCAACTCCCTACTTGGGTTGTGAATCAAATAATTCATTCATATTCTCATTTTCTTTGTCTCTCTTATCCCTCCCTTCCTTCCTTCTTTCCTCTCTCCTTAACTCCCTCCTTCTCTTTCTTCCTTCCTTCCCTTCCTTTCCCCTTCTTTGCTCCCTTCTTTGCTCCCTTCTTTCCTCCCTCTATCCCTTCCTTCCTTCCTTCCTTCCTTCCTTCCTTCCTTCCTTCCTTCCTTCCTTCCTTCCTTCCTTCCTTCCTTCCTTCCATTTCTTTGTATGGTACTGAGGATAGAATCTAGGGCCTTGCACATGGGGGGCAAGTACTCAACCACTGAGCTATACCCCTAGCCTGTTTTCATTTTAGCTTGTTATAGTCTCACTAAGTTCCTCAGACTGGCCTTGACCTCCCAATATCTATAGCCCACGTTGGCCATGAACTTGGGATCCTCTAGTCTCTGCTGCCTGACTGGTGGGTTTACAGGCATGGGACTGGTCAGACCAAATAGTTGAGGACACTATCTGTGGCAGTTTGAATATATGTCCCCCAATATATTCAGTGTTTTACTAGTTATAGTTTGCATTTGCAATCACCTTGCTAGAGGCAAGGTCACTGGGGCCCTGGTCTTAAGGTGTGGTGATGGTTTGAGATTCCATTGTAAAGATATGCAAATGTGCCTAGCAGGAGTTCCTGAAGTGTGCTGTGTGACCTTTTGGCTGTAGTTTTGCTCTGTGTGCTGTGGTGGCTGGTTGGCTTTTGCTCTCTCTGCCTGGCCTTGTGAGAGCAGGCCGCTTCTTCTGCCGTTATGGAACTTCCCCTGGATCTGTAAGCTTCAATAAATAATATCCCTTCCTCCATAACTGTGCCTGGTCTGGAAGTTCATCTCAGCGAACCTGAAGCTGTCTGCTACACTATCTTGTCATTATTACTACTGTGACAAAAAGAGAATGAAAGGGAAATACTAATTATTTCCTTCTTAGGAGTTTTACCTTTTGGTTATTTTATTTTAATGAACACAGAGTGCAAAAAATGGAAGAAAGAATACTAGAAGGCAGGAGTCCACATGTAGCTTCTCCTGGTGACCTGAGCTGCAGGGAACTCAGAGCAGCCATGGAAGTTATCAAAGCAGGAAGTAAGGCTGGGTCCTGCCTTCCTCCTTTGCAGCTGCTCATTGAAAGCACTGACCTCACTCCTGTAATCCCAGCACTTGGAAGGCAGAAGCAGGAAAGTCAGAAGTTCAGTGCCATCCCTGGCTATATAGGTAGGCCAGCCTAGGACACATGAAACACGGCCTTAAAAATAATAATAAATAAAAGAGGGCTGGATATGTAGCTTAGAAGGTCAAGTGTTTGCCTATCGTGCAGGAAGCCCTGGGTCTGATCCCCAGCACTGCATAAAAACTGAGTGTGGTGGTGCATGTCTGTAATCCCAGCACCCAGGAAATAGAGGCAGGAAGATCAGGTGTTTTGGTCATCCTTGGATACATACTAAGTTTGAGGACAGCCTGTGCTACATTAGACCCAGTCTTCAAATAATCACACCAGTCCTAGTAAAGAAACCCTTGACCTTTCCAAGTGAGCATGAGTTCAGCCCTCCTTCTGAGACCTGTGTCCTGGGTTCCTCATGGCTGCTGGAAACGGCTATGTAACCCAAGATGCATGATCCCAGCTGAGCCCCTGGATTTCTTCTTGTTGATCTCTGTCTTCTGGGCTGTATTACCTTCTAGCAACCCTGGGGGATCAGAATTAACAATTAAGGCCAGGAATAAGCTGTTAGCAAGAAGCACTAGCTATCTCGTCTCTGAATAATGCCCCTGATTGCCAACACCATCCTGGAGATCTTCAGTACAGATCAGATATTCTGCTGTGTCCGTTGAATTTATATTTCACCTTCATTTCATTCCTGATACTCAGACATGCTTTTCTCTGGATGGATAATTATACCATATCACACCAATGAGGAGTCATAACCTAGGTGTGCTTCCACACACCTGCAGAGCCTGTGTCTCTGAGGATGAAGCCTTCCCTTATGTGATATGATATGCTAATAACAGGAAACCGGGACCAACATGAATTAAACCGGGATCAACATGAATTAAAATGTTTTAAAACCTTTGATCACGGAAATGTTTTCAGCATTTTGATCTCGCTGATTATGTGTTCTTTGGGCAGAGACTAATTGTAGTTTTGATTCCCCAGACACCAGCCAGTTAATATCCACAAAAGGCATCCCAGGTACATCTAAGATATCCGAGAATTGTCAGTTTGGAAGAAGTTTTACCCTGGATAAATCACATAAGCTGTCAAGTGTTGATTTAACAGGAGCTAGTGATCTGGAGAACAAACCTGATTATTGCAGGTTCCCTGAGGGTTTGCCTCCAGCCAGCTGACCTTTGACCTCCCTCCACTTCTGGAGACTGGCTGTGCTCTAGAATGCAAATGGCATGCCCTGAAAGGGAGGCGTGGCCAGCCTGACTGCCACTGTTGAGTAGATGGATACTCCATGCTGCCTCTGCGGGTCCTTCCAATGTGGCCCCAGAGAAGACCCTTGGGCTTCTCTTTCTTCCTCAGAAAGGACTCAGTCAGCTGCAGTCCTCTAGTTGTACAAAAGGCTTTTATCACACCACATTTCATTGATTAAGCAGTTTCCTTACTTTTCTTACTGGCTTATGTAATGATTTTCCTCCAAGTCACCCAGAAGGAGTTCTCTCCTGTGATAACCACAGAAAAAGGAGACTTGAGGGCATGACAAAGCAAAATTAAAATGCCACGTTTAACCAATTAGTCAATGGGAAACATTTTTTTAATCTTTTATTTTTATTTAATTAATTAATTTATTTATTTATTTTTAGGTAGGGTCATACTCTAGCCCAGGCTGACCTGGAATTCTCTATCTAGTCTCAGGGTGGCCTCAAACTTATGGAAGTCCTCCTATCCCTGCCTCCCAATTGCTGGGATTAAAGGTGTGTGCCACCATGCCAGGCTTTTTAATCTTATTTTTTAAGACAGGCTCTTGCTATTTATCTCTGACTAGCTTAGAGCCCCACTGTACACAGCAGGCTGGCCTGGAACTCGTTTACGAAGGGGTTGCCTTGAGGCTCATGAGCTGGAACAACATGGACTTTTCCTTTGTGGGAGTCTACTACAGTCTACACGGGGAGGTGTCACCTGTTTTAGGAGAAAGAATAAAATAATGTCCATACCGTGGCCAAGGAATAAAACCTGAAGGAGTTGCCATGCTTAAACAAAAACAAAGAAAAGACAAAGAGTACTTCTGAGAAAGCTGTAGCATTGGAGGATGAAGGAAAGAGTCCCGGGGAAAAGCTGGGCTTGATTCTGATGTGTGGAGTAGAACTGTTGACTCTCAGAAGGAAGCAGCTCGGTGTGGCTGACCCAGAGCGCATGAGCTGAGCTGGAAGTGGACCTTAGTGGAACACTTGCCTAGCATGTGTAAGAGTCTGGGTTGCATCCCAGGTGGGGAAAAGTACATGATGGGGGAAGGAGGAAATGAAGTTGGAAAAGTATGTTGGGGCCATCTTGGAAGGTCATAAGAATTACATAAAGAATTTGGGCCAGGGCCTGGGGGAGATGGCTCAGTCAGTAAGCCATGTGCCACAGAAGCTGGAGGACTTGAGTGCATATCCCTAGAACTCATGTAAATGGCATGTGTGACTGTGTGACTACCATCCCAAGGGAAACAGGATGGGGGGACAGCTGACTAGCTGAATAGATGGCTCAATAAGAGACTGTCTCAAAAATAAAGTGGAGAGTGATTGAGGAAGACAGCTAACATCAACCTCAGGCCTCCACATACACATGCACACACCTGCACCTGCATATGCGTGCGTGCCCACACACACATAAACGTGAATGTATAGAACACATACAGAGAGAGAGAGAGAGAGAGAGAGAGAGAGAGAGAGAATGGGGGCTGGTCTGCGTGCCTCAAATCTATAATCCTAGCATTGTGAAGCTGAGCAGCGGGAGTACCACTGTGAGCTAGAGGCCAGCCTGGACTACAGAGTGAGACAAAAATGAAGAGAAATTGAGATTGCCAGTAAGCCATTGAAACCAGTGGAGGTTCAGCATATGAAACAGAGAGGTTGTGTTATCTAGTGTGCAGGAAGTTTGTGAACAAGGGGGGTAACTCAGATCCTGTAGCCAGAGGGCAAGAAGGCTGGTTTACAGAGCACTGTGAGAAGAGTCCTCTGGCTAGTGTGGTGCCTGTGGGAAGAGGGTGGGGGCGGAGTTAATAGGGTTTGACAGCTGATGGACTGTGGGAGAGGAGAAGACGACGATGCCATTGGCATGGAATGGAATTTAGTAGGAACTGGTCTAAGAGGAAGATGGGACATTTTGAACACCCCCCCACCCCACACACACACACTACTGATTTATACGGAGGACATCTGGCAGCCTGAGGGAGATGCTAAGGTCCAGGACTCAGCGTTCAGAAGTACACTCAGTAGAAGGAAATAATGGAAAGTAACAGAAGGATGATCGTTTATAGGGAGAGACAGATTGCTCAGGTCAGAAGGAATTATAGGAACGGAGAAGACTGAAAAAGAGGAGTATCAGAAGATATGAGAATGAAAATGGCATGGAGGTGTGTGACTGAGGCAGGAGGATTGCTGTGATTTCAAGAGCAGTCAGAGTTACATAATAAGACTAATCCAACTGTGTTGTATAGAAAGAGCTTGTCTCACCAAAACTAAACCACAATAAGAAAGAAGGAAGTGGGCTGGAGAGATGGCTTAGCAGTTAAGCGCTTTCCTGTGAAGCCTGAGGATTCCCCAGTACCCACATACGCCAGATGCACAAGGTGGCACATGCATCTGGAGTTGGTTTGCAGTGGCTGGAGGCCCTGGTACACACCATTCCCTCCCTCTCTTTCTCTGCCTCTTTTTCTCTCTGTCTGTCGCTCTCAAGTAAATAAATTAAAACACAAAAAAAGAAAGAAGGAAGGGAAGAAGAAGGAAGGGAAAGAAGGAAGAGAGGGAGGAAGGAGGGAGGGAGGACGGAAAGGAAGTTAGTTTAGAATAATACCATGTCAGAAAAGTCAAAAAAGTCCATCACAGGCTATCCCGGTGGACACTTGTAATCCCCGGCATTTGGGAGGTGTAGGCAGGGGGATCAGAAGTTTAAGGTCTTCCTCAGCTACATAGGGAATTCAAGAGTGGTCAGGAATATATGAGACTATGTCTCACGAGGAAAAAAAAAAATCTCCGGGTGTGGTGGCACACACCTTTAATCCCAGCACTCAGGAGGCAGAGGTAGGCAGATCGCTGTGAGTTTGAGACCAGTCTGGGACCACCGAGTGAGTTCCAGGGCAGCCTAGGCTAGAGCCAGATTACAATTTACTTCACACACGTGTAGTCATTTCTACCCCCACACGATTTGCTCCAAGTCTAGTGACTCAAATACCTATTTGTCATCTCCGAGTGTCTGTCCGTCACACATTTAAGCATGGCTCAGTTAGCTTCTCTCCATTATAGGAAATCGTGGTCTTGGCTGGCCTGGGTTCCCAGCTGTATTTCAAGGTCGTTTTGCAAGCCCACATGGTGATTTGTGGAATTTACTTCCTTGTGGTTGAACACCAAGGCTGCTGTTTATTGCTGCTGGCTGTGGACTGGAGGGCCATCCTCAGCTTCTGAAGTCCCCCTTAAATTCCATATGATGTGGCTTGCCCCTTCCCAAGGTGAACTTTTGGAGCCCTGTTCCTTTTAGAAGCTCACCTGATTAGGTCAGGCCTACCACCATATGTAATCCCTCTAGTTTAAAACCAGGATCTGAATTATATTTGCAAAGTGCCTGCAAAGAATCCTTCTCTAGAGAAGTGTCTTGGTGAACAATTGAGAGATGTTTGCCCTTCAGAGGACAAGACCATTGTAGAGACCAGCACAGAACTGTATGTTTCATACCATACCTGAAAGCTCCAGGAATAATTCTAGTGCTTGGCCTGGGTGGGTGGAAAGGACTCGGACGCTGAGTTTTTCTTGCTATCCTGTGTCTTCATTCTTAAGTGGCCTTTCTTCACGAGGTGGTAAAAACAGCTCCTGAGGCATCATGGTTCCTGTCACTAAGCCAGCTGCTCTGTTCTTGTGAGTTTCAGATGACACGAGACAGGCCTGTGATTAACTTGCCTTGGGGACCTGCCCTGGCTAGAGGGTAACTGTTCAGATTAGACAGACCTGTGTTCTCTGTGTTCATCTGTGGAGCTAAGATACGACTGCATCACAGCTGACTAACGAACAAAAGAAGATGATTCCAGAAAAATGCTCTAAGGGCAAAACAAAAGCAAGTTTTACCAAACAATTGCAACAGAAAACTGAAGGAACTCCTGGTAAACTGTATGAAATATATTTTTAAAAATCTGATTAGAATGAGGACTTGAAAAAGGTCATTGTGTCCGGGATGCAGGAAGCTACCCTGACCTTTGAAAGAAAAGGCATTTAGCTAGAATAGTGATGGAAATAAAACTCTGAGGTTTGAAGATGAAGGTGTTGAAATACCAACAAAATTTACACTGTTCTTTATCCTGTTGGTTGGTAAGTGGGAGAAAGGTGACAGCCCTTTGGGAACTACTGAGGAATGATGAAGGTCTTTCAGGGAGTATAATTGTTTGGGTATAGGTTGTAGTTACCTTCTCATTGCTGAGACAAAACACCACCCAAAAGCAGATAATGGGAGGAAAGGGTGTTTTGTTGTTGTTGTTTTGTTTTGTTTTGGTTTGTTTTGGTTTGTTTTGGTTTGGTTTGGTTTGGTTTGGTTTGGTTTGGTTTTGCTTAGTCTTGATAGGAAACATCTTGATGGCAGGAAAAGGCGTGGCACAAGCCGAGGCTGAACATCACCTCTGCCACAGCAGGTGGAAACAGTAGCAAGTGAGTGAACAATTCGTTCTGGCAAACTGGGTGCTGATAAATGTCTGCCCCCAGTGACACACCCCCTTCAGCAAGGCTCTGCTGCCCAAATTGCTACCAGCTAGGAACCAAGCGTTCAGAACACGAGTTTTTGGGGACCTTTGATTCAAACCATCACAGTGTGCTTATTAACTAAGGAGAAGTTTCTAGTACAGAAGGAAAAGACGGAAGGGAAGATGGAAGGCACAACTGACGTCAACAGTACTTGGAGTTATAGGAGCTGATGTGAGGAGAGTGTCACGAATGTTTCTCCCAGATTTTAAATATGTATTTATAGGATATGGGGTTTATGTTTTATTCTGTTTTCTTCAGCCATTTGTCTTTGGACTAGACAGTGTTAGAACTCCCAATGTTATAGTGAACAAATTCATTCAAAAGATGCCTCACCTCTATCTGGAAGAGCCTCAGCAGGCTGGTCCTCAAAGTGGGGTCCTGGAAGGACCAGCCGCATCGGTGGCACCTGGGAGCTCATTAGGAATCCAGATTTTCTGGGCCTACCTTGGACTTTCCCACTCTGAAATTCGGAGGACTGCTCCTAGCCGTCTTGTTAGCAATACCCCAGATGTGTCTGATGCCAGTTCAACTTTAGACCCTTCCCCTCAGAAGCCCCATCTTTGCTTCACATGAGATTCAGTGATAGTGGCTTTGGAAAAGCTGAGAGCCAGGAATATGGACTCCCACTGAGGAGGTGGAGGGATACGGAAACTTTGAGAGGAGATGGCAGTGGTTCAGGAGCCAGTAATGATTTAGAGACAGGCAGATTTAAAGAACAGAAAGAAGACAGAGTGCAATTGTTTTCAGTTATGTGGAAGGGTTTCCTTTTGATTGGGGGCATCATGGCTCCTCTGGGTTCTGGGAGGACAGAGAAAAATGAGGAGGGCTTAAATTACAGCTATGGAGGAGCGGTTCCTAGGCAGGGATGGTGAAGTTCTAGAACGGTCTTTGGGTTTGGATTTCATTTACATTCAGTTCTTCACCTCACACTGATAGGAGTTTGCAAATGAAGGCCATGGCAAGGGCACTTTCATTGAGGAGCTTAGAAATTCTTTGCACCTTTAAGACTTTAATCAATCCAGTGGAGGATCAAAAGACAATATAACAGAGTGCTGAATTGAAAATGACCTTGGGTCAAAATGTACAGTAGAAACTGTAAGTGCTGTGGGCAGTCAAGGGAAGAAGTTGGCACGGTGTCATTTTTCTCCTGTGGACAAAGAATGAGATTGTCAGCCTGGCATGTGTCCACAGCTTTGATGGCAAGGTACCGGACGGCTTACCAGCATTTTCACTTTTTTCTGGATTTGCCGAGGCATGTTAAAAGTGTTGGATCAAAGCAAAGGCTTGTATGATGAAATGTTGCTGGTGGAATATCATTAATGTATTTTTTGCCTAAAAAATTAGTAAGAAAAATTTTATTCTATACAGAATGTTTTAAATTGGGATACTCAGTTAAAATGGGCCTATCTGTTTCAGACAGACTTTCAGACTTAGTCCCCATCCAGGAGAACATGAATGAACCTGCCTGAAAATACCTTTGTTTTGTAGGGTGAAGAATGCAAAATACCAGTTTTTTCCTTAGTAGAAGAAGTAAGTTGAGTGTCAAACTGGGATGATAAGGAACAAGAAAACACTCATATGAACAAAACTTTTCCACCAGTTTTTCTATGTGTCCTCCTGTTCATTGGGCTAGCATGCTTAATCCCGGTCTAAGAACCAGGAGGGAAGGTTGGTAGACACAGTGACACAGTTAAAGGTGGACATAGATGCCTTTTAAGTGCAGGGGAAAATAATAAAAAAAAATACTCAGGTGAGAGAGATGGCTCATAGGTTAACGTGCTTGCCTGCAAAGCCTAATGACTTGGGTTCGATTCCCCAGTAACCATGTAAAGCTAGATGCACAAAGTGGTGCGTGCATCTGGAGTTTGTTTGCAGTGGCTTGAGGCCCTGGTGAGCTTGTACATGCGCTCTCTCTCCCTTGCAAACAAATAAATTAATTAAAAAAAAATACCCTTATAGCCCAGGAAAACCCAGAAATTTGGACCCTGAAAGAAGGACTAAGAATTTTCCCCTAGGAGTTTGTATGTAAAGTGATCTAATTTACCCTTTGTTACCTTGTACCCTTTGTAATTTATGTGCATGGTGTGCCTGTGTGTTCACATGTATATGGATGGATATGTATAAATGCATATGTGTGTATATGGAAGCCAGAAATTGTCATAGGATGCCTTTCTTGATCATTCTCTATGTACTGAAGCGGGATCCCTCACTAGAACCCAGAGCTCCTTGATTCAGTTAGCCTACACAGCCAGCTTGCCCTGAGTTACCCCTGTCACTATCTCCTGAGCACTGGGATTGCATGCTCACCTGGTAGTTGTGTGGGTGCTGGAGATCCAAAGTGAGTCCTCAGGGGGGCACAGCCAGGGTTTTATCTGCTGAACCCTGAACCATCTGCCCAGCCTTTAGCCCTCCTTTTCTTTTCATTTCTTTTTCTTTCTTTCTTTTTTTTTTTTTTTTTTTTTTTTGGTGTTTCAAGGTAGGGTCTCACACTAGCTTCTGCCTCCCAAGTTCTGGGATTAAAGGCGTGCACCACCATGTCCGGCTTTAGCCCTCCTTTTTTCTTTTTTTTAAAAGTTTTAAAATTTGTTTTCATTATTTTTTATTTATTTTTGGAGAGAGACACAGAGAGAGAGGGAGAGGGAGACAGATAGAGATGGGCGCACCAGCAGTCTCTCAGCTGCTGTGAACGAAATCCAGATGTTTGCGCCCCCTTGTGGTCAAGTGCAGCATTGCACCCTTGCCTCACTTTGCATCTGGCTAAACGTGGGACCTGGAGATTGGAACCACTGGAGATTGGAACCAGCGTTCCTAGGCTTAGCAGACAGGCGCCTTAACCGCTAAGCCATCTCTCCAGCCCAAGCCCTCCTTTTCTTGAGTAGGTTTTCTGTGACCTTCACACATCATGATACTTCCTTTCATTTCATCTTATGAGAGGTGATGTAGCACAAATTAGAAAGCAGGGCGTTCGCATCCTGCTGCATCACGTACACTGCGCATCTCAGCCGGTGTCCTGACAGAAGTCTCTACCCTTCCTGGGTGGTGCAGCGGTCAGGAGGCTTGTCTCTTACTTGCACGTCCCAAAAATAGTTCTGTTGCTTATTTCAAATTAAGACGCCCTATTAGGATTTCCAATCACAATGCCTATTCTACCTTCCTTATCTTACCCGTGTATGAAAATGGAGTGCTGCGTTCTCTACTATCCTTTCCTCTTGATGCAAGGAATCCTGTGAGAGCAGGCTCCTTGTCTGTTTTGTTCCCCAGTGTCCCCAGTTGAATGCAGGACCTGGTGGCTGTAGTAGCGCCGAGTACAAATCCGTCCAGTGAACAAGTTAATTAATAAGGAAGCACTTGGGGTGCTGGATTCACTAGAAAAGCGATGATTAATTACATGACAAGCAGGCACTTCCTTCCTCCCTTCTGTACTAATTTTGTCTCTCCCTTTTTAAAAATTTATTTTGAGGTATGCTAGTCAGTGTTTTACCCATTCCAAATCTAAGATTTGCTGTTATTCACTAGTGCCTTAAAAAAAATTGAGATAGGGGGCCACTTTTTTCCCCCTCTTGGAAATAATCATTTTTACACCCACAATGCTAATGCTGCAACTCCTACCTGTGTTCAGCGTGTGTTCATGGCTTTGAAAGGAAAAACCCGACTGGCACTCTCTCAGGGGTGATTTTACAAGAAGAGCAGACAGGCTGCTAGCGTAGCACTTAAATTCGATGGCTTTCGTCACTCCCCAGAGCCACAGTGTAAGTTCTTGTCCCTCAAGTGTGGCTTGTGGAAAGTGTACAAGTCCAAATAGCTTGACGATAATGCCGGGACACAGTTCTTCCTGGGGTGGTGGGGGGAGGATACGAGAATCCCAGTGTGGAAAACCCCAGTGTGTAGTTTACCAGTAGGTTTTTTTTTATTATTATTAAATTATTTAAGAAAGAGAGAGAGGGAGAGTGTGTATGGGTGTCCAGGACATCCTGCTGGTGCAAACTTCAGACATATGTGCCACCTTGTGCTTCTGGCTTTATGTGAGCACTGGGGAATTGAACCCAGGCTGACAGGCTTTGCAAACAAGCACTTTTAACCTCTGAGCCATCTTTCTAGCCCTGAAGAGATGTTTTTCTTAAAAGCAACAACCAACTAGCCTGACCCAGTCCTTTACCAACAGGGTACCTTAGTATGTGTGTACTGTCTTAGGTGGGCAGACATGGCAGAGAGGCAGCCCCTCACACATTCACTGCAAATCTGCAATCCAGTTCGGTTTGTGGAGTGGACCTTAGTCCTGACCTCTCTGGCCTACCTTGCACACGCTCCTCCCCTTAGCTCCCTGCTCCACATCTCTCTCTCTTCTTTCTCCTGGAAATAAATGCCAGGAGTCACAGAATCCATTCCTCTGTCCCTCCCTGCACCCTGGCATGACAGATCATCAGGCAGGCGTCTTGATGCCCCTGAGTGAGCTGATGGTGGTGCCAGGTCAAAGCTGGCTCGAACACTCTAGCTCAGAGCTCAGCAGTGGGTCGTGATAGCTGATAACACGTCCTGGAGACATCGCGCCTGTCTTCTGGAGAAGTGTGGATGCTTTGTGAGACAGAGCCCAGGGAAGAGCGAAATCCCACAAGCTTTAGTCCTTGCCTCTCTTTGCACCGGTGGGGTTTGGTTTGCTTTTACAGTGCTGGGGATTGAACCCTGGACCTCACGAGCGCCAAGCAAATGCTGAACCACTGAACTACCTCCAAGCCCTGAGTGATGCTGCCTTCTCCTCCTCATTTTATTTGTTTGGTTGGTGTCTTGAGACAGGGTCTTCTATTGTCCATGCTGCCCTTGAACTCTTGATCTCCTGCCTCCACCTCCCAAGTACTGGGATCACGGTTACTCATCGCATTGCCACACACCATTGCCCTCTCAGTGGCTTTTTTTTTTTTTTTTTTGAGGCTGTTTTAGTTTGTATCTAAACTGAGATTGGCTGTGAAGTCTCCTAAAATTGGCTACATTTTCATTGGGGAGAATTAAAAATAAGACTAGCATTACCATGTTGGTTTCCTTGGGACAAGAGTAAGAACAAAATACTAAATTTGTTTCTTCAAAGAAAGGTTACTAAGAATGGTCTTTGGTGAATTATTAATTAGTCTGATTGTTTGATTTGTTGAGAAAGGTGATTGGATAATGCATTTCCCTATTTCTTTTCTTTTTGTTTTGTTCATGGATTAGGTATATCTCACGTCTCCGTGAAAGGAAGGAAGGTAGCAGAGCTCAGGAGCCAGCTGCTGTGGGGAGTTTCCATGGTGAAGTATAGCCGAGGCTACCTGGGAATCGCGCACAGTGAATGCTGTAAGTTGACAACTGAGGGTGGCATCTGCAGTGGCATGCCTTGAAAGGATTTGTGAATCGTAGGATGTACCCGAGCCAGAAAGATGGAGGGGTGCTAGCTCCAGCTCTGTGGTGACTATCCAATTAATTCCTGCGGCAGTTCTGTTGGCAGTGCCACCAACTCGCCTTTCCCTCCGCTTCTGTGGAGTCTCAGCTGACAGAATGGAATACAGCGATGCTTCCATCGCAGGAAGACTCTTCGTCCACATGGTCTCCATGTAGAGCAGGGCTGTAGAAGGGCCTGGCACTGTTCTTCTAGGCAGATGAACAGGCTGAAGCTGTTTCCACCCAGCTAGCCACTCTTGGTTATGTCACGTTTTCTGACTAGCATGGCATTACTCCCTGCCCTCTGACTTTCAGAATCTCCAGGCAATGCAAGGATTAGCTTCTCTGATTCAGAATGAACTATCTGCAGGCTTTTATCAGGTTAATGGTTTGCAATTTGGAGATTAATGAGTAGTGCTGACTGTCAGCTGAAAGTGCTTGTGAATGTGAGTGTGTTGGGTAGTTGATGGGAAGACCCAGTATGAGTCACATGTGCTATGAAACTTGGAGTAAGTCTTGTCCAGCTCTGCTGTATTTTTTTTTGGTTTGTTTTGTTTTGTCTTGTCTTGTTTTTGGCGGGGGGACTTTATACCTCATTGTCAGACCATGTCATCCACACAGAAAAGTGGAGGAAAGTGCTGGCTGCTGAGTAGGAACAAAACGCAGCTGCAGGAACCTGAGAAGGTCAGCGCACCTCTGAGGAAGAATAAGAGAAAATGGAGATGAAGCTTCCTTTAGGACTTGTATGTGTGTTTTCTGTGTAGGGGCATATTTGGCAGTGTACATAATATACATATATAATGTACATTGCCAAATGTGCACACAGAGATATACATATATCATACATACACACACACACACATATATAATATACATTTTGAATTTGAACTTCTTTGTGGGTGTGTATACACATGTGGCCACACGTGTGCTATGACACATGTGTAGCTATCAAAAGATAACCTCTGGGCATTGGTTCTTGTCTTTGACTTTGTTTGAGATGGTCACGCTCACTGTTTGTTGCTGAGCATGCCAGGGTAGCTGTCCCCTGAACTTGAGGAATCTCCTGACTCCATCTCCCATTGCCTTGGCATGCTGAGATTATGGATGTGTGCTCGACTTGTGTCAGACTTTAAGTGGGTGCTGGGGATCTGAACTCTGGTGATTAGTCTCGTGCAGTAAGTGCTTATAACCACTGGGTCATCTTCCTAGTTCTGCATTTCTTATAATTCAGTCAGTGTACCCTATGAATTGCTTATCAGCTACTCCTTCCGATTACCTGAAAGATTTTATGAAGGCAGGATTCAAGAATATACAACGGAGAAAAAGTATTGATGTAAAAAAGGATTTGGGGGAGATGATAGTAGACATGGAGGAGACTCAAGGCTTATCAAGCCAGAATTCAGAGATGGTGAGAGCTTGATACTAAAGGGGAATTCTGACATGCCCTCCAAAGCTCAGGGAACATTGTGCAAGAGGAGGCGGAAAGAATGTAAGAGCCACAGAACGGGAAGGTGTACTCTGAGGCACCCCCCATTGCCTGCCCAGAGAGTGACTAGTGTATCACCCACAATGAATGCCAAAAGCCCCACTAAAAGGGGCCCTCAGTGGAATGGAGGTGAGGGAGAAGGAACAGATGGGAATTTGACCAATGCATATGTAGTATATTCATAAAGTTCTCAACTAATAAAAAATACTTCATGACTTTCTAAATATTTATGTTAAAAATATGCATATATCTGTATTTCCTCAAGGTTAAGTAAGAATATTAAAATGAATGTATTACATTTCAACCTTCTCAATGCTTAGTAGAAAAGACACTGGTGTTTGCACACATTTCCATTTGTATGTGACATCCAATTGTTTCTAATGGAACGAACCCAGATTCTGGTTTCAATGGCCATGAATTCTAGTCCTGCTCCTACCATTAAGGTCAAGCACACTGAGAACTCTAGGCAAGCCTCTCCCTTCCACCACAGTGGGATTTTATGTGTATAGGGTGCTATGTGAGACTTGTTCATTGAGCAGTGAACACCTTGGTTTGGGGGTTCTCTTAAGGGGAAAGGATTCAGTACACACTTTCTTACTTACCAAAAACACCCTCTTAATATAAAGCTTGTTGTCAGTATCAAGGGATAGTTGGGGCCCTGTTGGGTGTAGATGTTATGGGTTTTACTTAAATTCTTTTGTGACAGTCAGGTAACTGTTTGAATGGTGACTTTTTTTTCCCTGAGGTACTGTAATCCTAGGAGGCAAATGTCTTACAGAAAAGTGCTCTCTGTCTCAGCTTCTATTTAAATGAGTAGAGTGATTACTGTAATCAAGGCAGTTTTTGTTTCAAACATGGTGGGTTTTTCTTTTAAATATTGCTTTGAAGGGCTCATGTCAGATCTCAGACATCAAGTGAGGTTTTCAAAGAAATTCTCAAGTATAAACTTGAAGATGCCACTGGCAGACCTGAAGTCATTTGAAAATCCTTCTGTAAGTGGAATGTGTGGAGAGGAAGAAAGTATTCTAAGCCGCTGACCTCCTTCAGCATGCTGAGAACTTTCTTTTCAAAAATACATTGCCTGAGATGAGAAGGTTCCCATTCTCTTCGTGAATTTGCTGTCAGTAACCTCTCCTAATCTTGGCAGATTTTCTAACACTTGGTTTCTGTTGCCCACTAGTATCTTGGGCTTGTGCTTCAGTGGGGCTTTACAAAAGCAGAAAGCAGGTGATTTTTCAAAGAACATGTATCCGCACATAGATAGACAGGCATGGGGTGTGGGTGTCTGAAGGTGGGAGTGATAATTGTAGCAGCAGCACTGGAAGGAGGGGCCCAGCCTCAGAAGTTCTTGCAGACTATACTTCAAGCCCAGTACTCGTTGCATCGACCCCTTAACGTGTCTCATTAACATCCTCTCTCATCTGTCACCCTCTCGCTAATAGTGGGTCTTGGCCCATGACAGTGTCTCACGCGGTTCTTTGAAAGTATACTAGGCATCTTGCCATGTACAGGAAGGGAGCAGCAGCGACTTAAATGCAGAATCAGGAGGCCAGAGTTTGGCTCATGAGGCTGCAGTTGGTTGTAGAACCTGGGGACCCCAATATCCTGGCGACCTGTTTCCTCATGGGCAACATGAGAAGACAGGCCAGGGACCTTTGAAATTCTGGCACTGTATATATCTAGTAGCAGGTAAGTGACAGTCTGCTGTGAGGCAAATTGAACCCTCATGGGCCATCTTTGAGTCCTAAAAAAATCAGTGATTGGTACAACATAACTGACAACTGCTTCAATTCATTGAACATAGTCTTATGGTAATGTGTATTTTATGTAACATATGTAATTATGTCTGTCTCTGCTGTTGAAACTTTCCACAAAATCTTCCCTGGTACCACATGATACTTCAGAAGTATCCATCTGAGGGAAATATCATGGTTTATTGTCTGTAAGTATAGAAATTGTCAATAAAATATAAAATTAAAAAGAATATAATTTCATTCTTTTAAATTTAGAGTCCATGGGCTGGGGAAATGGCTCAGCAGTTGAAGGCACTTGCCTGCAAAGCCCGGCCCAGGTTCATTTTCTCAGCCGCCCACATAAAGCTGGATGAGACTTGGTTTGCAACAGCAAGATAGCCTGGCACATCCATGCATACACACTAAATAAAATTAATTTAAAGAAAGAAATTTAGAGTCTACACGTATTGGTCATTTTGAAATTTAAACAAGAGCCACCTTTACTTTTTATTTATTGATTGATGGGGCTAGAATGCGTGGTCTCTCACCTGCCAAGCAAACATTCTACCCCTGTACCCCTGAGCTATACCCTAGCCCAAGGCCCACTTTTGAAATTGACTTCTCTAAAACCCCCTCAGCCTCTAATGTTGTTTAGTGTAGGAACAAGGAGCCCCTGGGCTGGATTTTTTTTTTTTTCTGAAGTAGATTCTCACTCTAGCTCAGGCTGACCTGGAACTCCCTATGTCGTACCATGGTGGCCTCAAACTCACGGCGATCCTCCTACCTGTGCCTCCCGAGTGCTGGGATTAAAGGCGTGCGCCGCCACGCTTGGCTCCATATTGCTTTCCGTAGTTTCACTGCTTTCCTTTATAGGACTTCTTTGTTGTTGTTTTGTTTTGTTTTTGTGAGACAGGGTCTCTTGTAGTCCAGGCTTGCCCCAGACTCTGTGTAGTTAAGGTTGCCTTGAACTCAAGGTCATCTTGTTCTCACCTCCCAAATGTTGGGACTACATGCATGTTTACGCCACCATGCCCAGCACCTGATGAGGACTCCTTCACATATGCGTGCGTGCATGTGTGCGTGCGTGCGTGCGTGTGTGTGTGTGTGTGTGTGTGTTCATGAAGTGTATGTGGAGATGAGAGGACAGCCTCAGGAGATTTCTCATCTTCTTCCACCTTTTTTTTTTCTTTTTTAAATTTTTATTCAATTATGTGTGTGTGTGCACATACATACCATGCAAATGAATGACAGACACTTGTTCCACTTTCTGCATCTGGCTTACATGCATTTCTTGGGAATTAAACCTGGGTTGACAAGCTTTGCAAGTGAGTGCTATTTTTTTTAATTATTGTTTTTTATTGACTTTTATACTTACATACAAAAAAAAAACCCACCTGATATTTCCCTTCCCTCCCCCCATTCCACTTTGGAACTCAAGTCTCCATCATATTCCCCTCCCTCTCTCCATTATTCCACCTTCTTTTGAGACAAGCTCTCTCTGGCTGCTTGCCAGCTTCCCAATGTGCTTGGCCCTGTGTCCCATTTCCACAGGCATATTGTGATTACAGACGTGTGCACCACTTTGTGTCTGCCTTCATGTGGGCACCAAGGAGCATCAAACTCTGGTCAGCAGGCTTCTGGGAAAGCACCTTTAAAGAGTTGAGTCATCTCCCCAGCCCCCTAACTAGGACTTCTCTTGTTTTTTTTTTTTTAATAATTTTATTTATATGAGAAAAAAAGAGATAAAGAGAGAGAATGGGTGTGCAAGTCCTCCAGCAACTGGAAGCAAACTCCAGATGCATGTGGCACCTTGTGCATCTGACTTATGTGGGTGATGGGGAATCAAACTAGGGTCCTCAGGCTTTGCAGGCTAACAACATAACTGCTAATCCATCTCTCCAGCCCAGGACTTGTTGTTAATCAAAACTGCCCTCTCTGTCACCCCATCACTCCCCAGCCTCTAGCCTGCACTGTCATCCTTTCCAATAAATTGATATACTCTGTATTTCTTTCTTTGTCATCACTGTTGAATGCTCCATGCAGGTAAGTATTTCCCAGTGAGCGCAGCCCCTCAGGTCCTGACAGGAGCACAGTGGTCCTTCCATGAATGTTTGGGGATAGAGGAAGGGGTCTTGGGCGTCTCACTGTGAACCTGAGCCACTGGGAAGAGGTACATGGACTGCCTCCTGATGAGAATTGCTTGACTCTGGCTGCATGGATGGCCCAGGCTATTTCTTTTCCTTTGAAGTGGAAGTGAAATGACTGCATATGTGTAATGGAAATGTGGGGAGGAAAATCACTTCTGTGGTTTTTTTTAAATTATTTGAGAGAGCCAGAGAGAGGAATGGGTGCACCAGCAGCCTCTCAGCCACTGTGGACAAACTCCAGATGCATGCGCCCCCTTGGGGCCAAGCGTGGCATTGCGTGTTTGCATCACTTTTGCGGCTGGCTAAATGTGGGACCTGGAGATGGAACAGGCGTTCTTAGGCTTGGCAGGTAGGCATCTTAACCACCAAGCCATCTCTCCAGCCCATCACTTCTGTTTTTTCATCTGTGTGTGTGAGCGAGGGGGGCTAGTGAAGAGGGATAGAAGGGCACTGTGTGGATGTCAGAGGACAATTTAGCACGACCTGGGGTGCTGGTCCTCACCTTCTACCTCTTTGTCACCGCTGAACATGCCAGAATAGCTGGCTGGTGTTTTTCAGATTCTCCTGCCTCCCTCTCTCCTCCTGCCTTAGGCATCTGGGCTTACAGACATGCGCAACCATCTGGCTTTTACATGGGTGCTGGGGATCTGAACTTGGGCTTGAGTGACAAGTGCTTTATCCACTGAGCCATCTCTCCAGGTCCCAGAAACTACTTCCTTAAGGAAAAAGTAGCAGAGGATAATTAATAGAGTTTGGGATACTTTTGAAAGTTTTCTCCACTGTGCGCATGTCCTCCTGGTCTCCCCCTGCGTGGCTGGGTGTTTTGTGTTCTTCTTGAGCAGCCTCGGTGTTCTGTGATGAAGGTGCTGTGATCTCTTCAGATCATTTCACTTCGCCACCATCTGTGTTCCTGTTCATTCCCAAAGTGGGGCTGGGTGGGAAGTGCTGTGTCTAGCTGGAAGTTGGCTACCTAGAAAGTGACGGGGTAGCATGCCATTCCAATGCGCCACTTGGAAGGAGGAAACGGTGTGTTAATGCAAAATAGGCCCAACTCCTGTCTCTCTGAAGTGCAAGGGAAAGGCATATAAAGCCAGTTGAGGAACGTATCCCACCTAGTGGCTTTTGAGGATGGTGGGAATAAAAGTATCTGGAATTCTGAATTTATGGACCTTTTGCCCCAATAACTGGCCAGAGTGCAAGAGCTAGATTAGCAGTAGGAAGAAATGGAGAGACAAAAAGAAATACCACCCTGCCTGTTCAAACAGCATTGACTGTCTTCATAAGTCTGAGGAAATGGGATCTGGATTTCCAGTCTCCAGAGTAAAGGAATTACACATATAATCTCTAATAAGAGCAATTTGAGAGGTTCCGTGCATGTCTTAGACTTTTAGACTTGCCATCTATGATAGCAAATTCTCTGCCTGATCCTGAATAAACTGTGACGTAGGAAGGGGGTCAGGAGAGCAAGGGAGAGATTATTGTTAGGTAAGGGAAGGGAAACAAGCAGGGTTTTGCCATTGCTTGTGAAGGGACTGCAGGCAGGCCCGCGTGCGGTAAAGGCAAACAGGCTCTGATGGGCTCTTGCCAGGCAAGGTTCACAGCGTGCTTGAGTGATGTGCAGTCACCACTATTTTCTGTTTTGCTGATTTATCTCCCTTCCACAGACTTTCTCAAATCATGGGATTTTTTCTGTCTTTTTTTGTTGTTTTGTTTTGTTTTTTTTTCAAGGTAGGGTCTCACTGTAGCTCAGGCTGACCAAGAATTCACTATGTAGTCTCAGGGTGGTCTCAAACTTACGGTGATCCTTTTGCCTCTGTCTCCAGAGTGCTGGGAATAAAGGTGTGCGCCACCGCACCTATCAGATCACGTCTTATTGATCCTTAGTTTCCAGGCCATTTCCCTGTTTGTTATATGCAGCCTGAACCTTCCTTGAAGCTTCGTATAGGGTGCTCCCAAGAGATGTCATGGCTGGTTTCTGGATCAGTTGGTTGGTGTATCCGTCCTTGGCTCTCCTATTGCCATTTTCTCCAAGTGCTCAGAATGGCACAAAAAAAAAAGAACATACAGTGCACAAAGCTGTAGAAACAAAAGGGTTCATGGCAGTTGGGGAGATGGCTCAGTGAGCACAATGCTTGCTGTGCAAGCAGAAACACCCGAGTTCAGATCCTCAGAACCCGTGGAAGTACTGCACATAGTGGCACACGCCTGTCATCCAAGCACTGGGAGGCAGACACACAGAATCCTTGGGGCTCACTGGCCAACTAGTGTAACCTAACTGGTGAGCTTTGTGTTCAGCGAGAAATCTTGGCTCAAATAAGATGGAGAGTGATCAGGTAAGAATCTCGAAGTTGAACGCACGCACGCACGCACGCGCACATGCAGTAAGCAGTAAAATGAAAAGAATTCATGAACCTTCTCCCGTTCTCGTGTCTGTGATGGAAAGAAGTTACAGCAGGTTAAGTAGGCTTCTTTCTGAGTAATCGGCGTTGAGGTCAAGTCCATGTGTCTGGTCTGTCCTGTCCGGGTTGCAGGACTGTGTGGCGTGCCTTCTAGATCTTACCCCAGGAGAGCTTCAGGGGAGGATGGTCAGGCTTGCATGGTCCTCGGGAGTGCTAAAAAGGACGCCTTCAAGCGCTTTGCAGGAGCCTCCCACAAGGGGACATGTCGACCCAATAGATGGGAATGCTTTGAGAAGCTGAAGGGTTCTGAGAGACACTGAAAGAGTCTTTCCTTTAACTGCTTTTGTGTCTGGTCACCTGACACCATAAAGCCAGAAAATTTT
Organism: Orientallactaga sibirica; assembly: GCA_036365145.1. Classification (NCBI taxonomy): domain Eukaryota; kingdom Metazoa; phylum Chordata; class Mammalia; order Rodentia; family Dipodidae; genus Orientallactaga; species Orientallactaga sibirica. The sequence continues at coordinate 1,890,153 of JAEOAD010001031.1, forward strand.
TTCGTTCGAATTACGTGGTTTGTGGGGCCACGGGTAGAGTTCAGTTGCTAGATCTGCTTGCGTGGCATGTGTGAAGCCCTGGGTTCACTCCCTGACACTATATAAATCAGGTGTGATGCAGGCTGTGATGCCAGCACTCAAGAGGTGGAGGCAGGAAGATCAGAAACACATGGGAAGCTGGCCTGGGACACATGAAACCCTATCAGAGGGAGGAAGGGAGGGAGTTATGTGGTTTGACCACTGACGAAGACCGAGCGTGAGGATTTGTAGGACGTGGGCCTCTTTTTCTTTAGAATTAACTTTCTATCTTTGTATATAAAAGTTGAAGCAAGAACTGAGGCCACTTATAAAAATTCAGTGGTTAAGGCATTTGCCTGCAAAGCCAAAGGACCTCAGTTCAATTCCCCAGGACCCACGTAAGCCAGATGCACAAGGGGGCACATGCATCTGGAGTTCGTTTGCAGTGGCTGGAAGCCCTGGAGTGCCCATTCTCTCTCTATCTGACTCTGCCTCTTTCCCTCTCTCAAATAAATAAATAAAAATAAAAAATATTTAAAAAAATTCAGCACAACTAAATAGCACTTCTGACTGACCTTTGGACAAGAGCCATGCCCCAAACTAAAAATGTGTTTCTCAAGTGCCGTATCTTTGAAGAGCTGAGTGTTAAAAAATCAATACACATGAAAGAAGGAAAGGCACGGACGATGGGAGGTGGTGCTCTGCTGACAGGATACGTTAAGCCATAGAAATTCTTCCAGGGAGAGACATGGAAGAATTCTACACTTTGGACACCTCACAAGTCAGGGCCTGTTCTGTCCCCTGCATTCTAGTATTGCTAAAGGAAGCCATTTCTCACAAAGTCTGTGGTACTCAGTCCTCCATTCCTTGCGTTATCCTCTTTGCTTTCTTCAGGAAAGCTGAGGCATCCCTTGGAGCTTGGTGGCAGTGTTAACTCAAGAGAGCCAAAACAAAATCTACTGACTCTTACCAGGAAGTGATTTCTTCCTTAGGACTACTGTAGAGACAGATAGAGGATAATTTCATTTTTAATTCTCCAAAATTGTTTTAAATGTTTTATTTTCACTTATTTATTTGAGAGAGAAAAATAGGCATGAAAAGAGAGAAAGAGAGACAGAGAATGAATGGGCACACCAGGGCCTCCAGCCACTGCAAACGAACTCCAGATGTGTGCATCTCGTGCATCTGGCTTATGTGGGTCCTGGGGAATTGAACCTGGGTCCTATGGCTTTGCCGGCAAGCACCTTAACTGCTAAGCCATCTCTCTAGCCCATAATTGTCCAAACTTTTCATTGTTTTAGAGCAGTCATTTTTATATCAGAAAATCATTGAACTGCTGTCCCAAAATCTATTCATATTAAATTCCCAGAGGTGACTGTGTAATAAATTATTACTAAGTAGGATCTTAAATTGAAAGAATTAATTTATCTCCTATAAGTTCTCAGGATTATGTTAACCTTTTTAGGCATCTGAATGAGTATTTACATGATTCTGACAAAAACAATTTTCAACAAGTACAAAACAACTTTTAGGTGAGATAGCAAAATTAGCTATTTGAAACAGATGTTGGAGAAAGTTAAGTTTCCAAAAATTTCTTTCAATTTTTTTAAAAACTATTTTTTAAACATTTTATTTATTTATTTGAGATAGAGAGAGAGAAGCAGATAGAACAAAAATGCACATATCAGGGCCTCCAGCCACTGTAAACAAACTCCAGACACATGCGCCACCTGGTGCATCTGGCTTACACGGATAATGGGGACTCCGTCCTGGATTCTTAGGCTTCACAGGCAAGCACCTTAACTGCTAAGCCATTTCTCTAACCCCTTCAAAAAGGTTTTTGCCTGTGTATGTGTGCTATACCCTCACGTGTGAGGCACATGCACATGTGTGCAGAAGCCAGAGGCTGGCATCAGGTGTCTTTAACACTCTTCCACTATTTTGTTTTGACAGAGTCTCTCTGCACACAGAACTTATCCATTCAGGTACATTAGCTAACCAGTGAGTTCCAGGGCACCTCCTGATGACTGTGTCTCACTAGCACTGAGTTTGCAGACACATGCCAGTGACCCCAAGTTTTGTGTGGTTTCTGGGGTTTGAACTAACACCTCACGCTTGTGCAGCAAGTACGTTCCCCACTGAGACATCTCCCCAGCCCCGTTTTGTTCTGTTTGCCTTTGTATTCATGTTCCTGGAATAATAGACCTTGGTCGAGTAACCAAAATGGAAATATAAATATAATACAGATGGTGACCTTTTTTCAGGCTTTTTGAGATTTAGGATCTCACGTAGCCCAGGATGGCCTGGAGCTCCATTATGTAACCAGAAATGACCTTGAACTCCTACTCCTCCTGCCACCACCTCCCAAGAGTTGGGATTACAGCTGAGCGCCAGCAGACCCAGGCTCTTCAAGTCTTGCATTCTTGAAACTCAAGCAAGTTCTTGAGGTCACGTTTGTTGGCCCCTTGAACCTTCTCTCTCTGAAGTGCTCTTCTTCCTCGGTATGTTTATATGTGAGGTCTCATGACCGTGTCTCCTCCGGCTTTGCATGCCTAGCTGCGGGATGTCATTTGCTGGTGATGCTGGCAAAGCTTGCTGCTAGATCCCCAGCACAGGTCACTAAGCTACAGTTGTCACCTGTGTCAGCACAGGTCAGTGAGCTGCAGATGTCACCTGGGTCTTGCTGATCACCTGCTGTCTTCCCCAGCATCAGGACACCTCGCTTTGCACATCTACAAGTGACGGCAGCGCTGTCTCTAAAGTCATCTCTCTTCATTTCATTCTGCCTTATTTTTTCTCAGGCATTTGTAGTTTGCCTCAGAATTGAAAGAATTATCATTTCTCTGGGCCTGGAATCCGGGACCTTGATAAGTAGTCTCAAATGCCTGGGACTCTGGGAGTCACCACCTGCTACAAGCATTGTGAAACTCACCACATAGAGCCAAGAAGTGGGCACAAAGGTCATTCTTGGCTCCCACGGTGGCAAGCCCTAGTTTTCCAATCTCCTTTGCCTTTTCTTGCTTTCTTCTCCAAGAACAAGAGCAGGGCGTGCTTGTGGAGAAAGGAGCAGCTCTTACGTATATAAATAGACCTTTTCCCTCTCTAGCCACCCCTGCTGCTCTGCCTGTGTCTGGCTGTCACACTGAACAGTTAGTTTCCTCCTTGGCTGCCCTATCAGGGGACTGATAGACAAAATGTGGTATTGTCACTGGGTTACTGCTTAGCTTTTGGCATGCATAGTTTAGAAAAGAATCCTTTGGCCTTCATCTTCAGCTAGTCAGTCTCTTGTCCCCTCTCTGTCACGACCGCAACAAGCGCAAGAGTCGTGTATCACAGTGAGAGCCACTCATGTCATTCCCTTTAGGGGTCAGATTAGCTGCCCCTTGGGGAGCTCACTGCTGTTACTGGAGTTTATCAGCAGTCACCCCAGTTGTCCTGGCAACCTGCTGGTCGCCACTTCACTGAAGATGAGCTAGGGAGTGGCTGTGGAAGTGGGTGGTCTCAAGAGGCTCAGAATGGAGCCGGCAGTCACCTTGCTCAGAAAGGATTTTTCCATTTCCCTTGTCTGGGCAGGCCTCCAGAAGGAGGACACCACTTCCTAAGTGTGTCACGGGAGTGTCACTGACTGAGGATCACGTGATCTTTCTGCTCTTGCTGCCCTCCCATGGAGCGTAGCAAGCCTAGAATGGACCATCCAGGCAGTGTGTGCGAACACCGGGCCAGGATGTTAGGGGATCCCATTAGTACTAACGATGGCATCAGTTTTTCCTGTGAATAGGTTAACGTTCTGGTGGTCAGCCCTGGCATTCCTCGTGGGCCAGAAGGAACCAGAGATCAGGACAGGGAGAAAGAGTGAAGGGAAGTGCAGACCCAGCTCCCCTTTGCCCCCTTTCCCTTTTGATAGGTTTGATTGACCACACCCAGTGTAATAAGAGCTTCTGCAGTGGGCTCTGGTCACTGACCCCATGCCCAGCACTGGAGCAGAAACCTTCTCACTTTGTGCTGTGCTTGCCCAGGGTGCCTCCTCCCTTCATGTCACAGAAAATTACACCAGTGACTCCTCCTACTTTCTGATATGGAGCTACAAGAACACAGAAACCCTACTGTAGTTTGCTCTTGCCTGCTTTTTTTTTTTTTCTTGTGTGTGTATGTTCTCATGAGTGGTTCCATGTGTGAGAGAATGTATGTGTGCATGTGGAGGCCAGAGGTCGTTCTACCCACATCCACAGTAATAGAAGCACATCTAGAAGAGACGAACGTGCCATCTCGCTTCTCAGTGGGTCAGTGTACATTATGGCGGTGGCTATGAGTCAGAAGAACTAAGAAGACGAACATGCCGTCTCCCTCCTCAGTGGGTCAGTGTACATTATGGCGGTGGCTATGAGTCAGAAGAAGAAGACGAACATGCCATCTCCCTCCTCAGTGGGTCAGTGTACATTATGGCGGTGGCTATGAGTCAGAAGAAGAAGACGAACGTGCCATCTCCCTCCTCAGTGGGTCAGTGTACATTATGGCGGTGGTTATGAGTCAGAAGAACTAAGAAGATTCAGGTACTTTGGCTTCCATCCAGCAGCCGAAATGTCAGGTTAAGAAAGGCTACCTGTCGTTTTCTTCCCATTCCTCCCCTTTGGGACCACAAACAAGCTCTTTCTTGGTGCCTCTAATTCCTTGGATTGCAAACACAGATATCACTTCCACTTCATAGCATCAGATTTAAAGGATTATATTATTCCAATAAGAAGCTTGGCTCATGATAGCAGGATTCACATCCCAGGCCTGTCATTCGTTAGCTGTGTACCTGTGGGGAAATTGTCCCAACTTCTCTGAGCCTCATTGGCCTCAGCTGTAAGTTTATCTATTCTAACGAGTTGCCGAGAGAACTCAATGAGATAAAGCATGTGTTCTGCCTAGTGACTGCACCCTAGAGATTGTGACAGCAATGATGTCTTTCTTGTGATACATTTCTCAAGACAAAATTTACCATGTGTTGCTGAAATGAACAGGTAAACAGTTGCAGCCGACTAATCTTCTGTTGGGAAGGCTGCTCTCTGTAACGGGAATTGTCATGATATTGACGGCGAATTCAGACAAGTGTTAATGTCTGGTTCGTCAACACCTGTAGTAGAGTGATGATGACAGTGAAAGTGATAGAATTTGTCAGAAATACCCATGTCTATATGCTGAGAGCTCTTGGATTTTTAGGTGAATTTTTAGTATTAGTCAAATTGGAAAGCACAGAGTTGGGAAGATGGGATGATTTTTAACTATAAGAAGAGAAGGGAGATGCCCAATGCTGCTGATATGAGTAGAGGTCTATAAGGAAATGCTTGTCCGTGTATTTTAGTGTCATTATCATGCCTAGGTAATAAGAGAAAATTTGTCTTAATTCCTTGAAACTGAGGAGCACAGAAAGCTTGACGATAGCCATTTTCAGTCTTCTGTCCTTCAGAGACATTTAGTGGTCATGTGCTAACGCAAGACATCCACATTGGCAAAGGAGCTTTCCGCCACTGGGGTGAGAGACGGGAAATTAACAAGCTCTTTATACCACTCTTTGCAGTGGTATCTGCAGGATAGCATGGATGCAGGCTCATTCAGTATCTTCTAACATCAGGAAGGCCTTCGTCCTCAGACCTGATGGGTGAGTCAGTGTCAACCATAAGGCTAGGGTGTACCAGTCAGCATATACTACGTAGCACGCCATCCCCACATTTGATGGCTTACAATAACAGATATTTTATTGCTCCATGATTCTGTGGATCACCTGGGCCATTCTGGTCTAAGATGGCTTGGCTGGACTGGTTAATCTAGAGTCACTGTTGGAAGCTCATGACTGGCTCAAGGGATGGGGAGCTTCATTTGGGACAGCTGACCTCGGCTCCATGCAGCCTGTCATCCTCTAGTAGGATAGCCTGGGGTGCTCCTGACTCTCTTTCTCCTCCTCTTCCTTCTTTGGTTTTCTAACACAGAGTCTCACTGTGTAGCCCAGGGTAGCCCAGAATCCATATATAGCCAGGCTAGCCTCGAACTCATGGCAATTCTCCTGACTCAGACCTCTAGCTTGCTGGGATTATAGGTGTGAGCAATAATGCCTGGCCCAGTCTCTGCTCCCTCATCCTGCAATCCCAGGTTCCCAAGAGATGCAAGAGAGAGTGAATCCTATTCTCAGGTGCTTTCAGCCTCTGTCACAGATGTTTGCTAATTTCTCTTTCACTCCCCATAGTACAGAGCCTAATCAATTTAGGTTCAAAGGAGTAGGAAAAATCCTTTGTCCTAGTCATGTAGAACACAACCTGGACAAAACTGAGGTGAGGCAGAACAGGACATGTCAGGTTGGACGAGTGCAGTGGCTCCGGGGGCTGAAGGCAGCATGTGAGCCATGATGAGGAGCTGGGCTGTGAAGTCCCTCTTCAGAAAGCTCTGTAGTTTAACTATCGCCTTTGTTTCTTTTTGTTTGGTTTTTCATTTCTTTTTCTAGACAAGGTCTTGCTGTATAGACCAGGTTGTCTTTGAACATGGTGTGACCCTCCTGTTTCTGTCTCCCAAGTGTTGGGATTGCAAACAGACACCATCACGTCTGGCTTGAAATGCATCTTTTTTTAAAAATGTGTGCATGTGTATATTTGTATGTTCCTGTGTATACAGATGTATGTGCTCATGGGATTACATATACACATGTATGTGAAATGGGCCCAGATGTGTCATTCCTTATGTACCAACCACTTGTTTTTTAAAAAATATTTTATTTATTTATTTATTTATTTATTTATTTATTTATTTATTTAAGAGAGAGAGAGAGAGGCAGATAGTGAGAGAATGGACATGCCAGGGCCTCCAGCCATTGCAAGACAACTCCAATCCCATCCACCACTTTGTGTATCTGGCCTATGTGGGTCCTGGAGAAATAAACCTAAGTCCTTAGGCTTCACAGTCAAGTGCCTTAAATGCTAAGCCATCTCTCCAACCATGTTTGGTTTTGTTGTTTGTGTTTTGAAAAATGGTCTCATTGGCTTGAAGCTCACCAAATTGGCTGGTTCGAGCAGCCCGAGAGTCCCAGACATCCCTCTGTCTCTGTCTCCCCAGTACTGGGATGACAAGCATGTATTCCCAGATTTAGTACTTTTACATGAATTCTGGGGATCAAACTCAGGTTCTCATACTTGTGAAGCAAGCACTTTACCAACTTATCCTCCCAGCTTGTGAAGTATATCCAAAGACATGCAGAAAGACACAGCAAGATTTTAAACCGAAAAATACTGGTGAGCTTGGACAACTCAGGGCTGTTTCCCAAGACGGGTCCTAGTGCTGGATGGGAGAAGTTAGACCCAGTACAGCTGGGCATGGATCCGAGCTCACAAGTGCGTTTGAAGCAGTATAAATCAGAAAAGAGGATGGAGGTAATTGAGTTCCAGCACATACCTGATGGGAATCTGGTGGGATAGCTCAGAGTAGGGGAGGGGCCTTTCCACCAGGCCTTTCCCCTGAAGCATCCTGGGGCTAGATTCACAATAACTACCACTTAGGGGCTGATGCAGATGTACTCCCTGCAAAGTGACCTCCCAAGGCATGGGCCACAATGCTGTGCCAAACCATCTGTGCTTTGTATTTTTAAGAAGATCTTCCTTTGATATTTTAGTTCAGTGTGTCTGTTGGAAATAATAGAAGGAGGTAGAAATGAAAAATAATTATGTCCCATGTAACTCAGATCTTACCCTGTCCACCTACAATTATCTCACCCCCCCAAAAATATGTTTTAAAGTGAACTTCCATAGTGATATTGTAGTGTTAGCCCACCTAAAGGCTCTTCTCTTTCTAACACACTTTCCTCCCATCGTCTCAGAACAAGCAGTGTGCTCCAAGGGGACTGGGGTTCTCAGAGGATCCTGAAGCTCGGAGTGGACCAGTGCTCACCATTGCTTAGTACATCTGACCTTTCAACTATGATGCTCAGATTTAAAGATTTGTATTGATTAATTTGAGGTATGGTGCACCAGGGCCTCCAGCCTCTGTAAACGAACTCCAGACACATGAGCCACTTTGTGCATCTGGCTTATGTGGGTCATGTGGAATCAAACCTGGCCCCTTTGGCTTTGCAGACAAGCACCTTAACTGCTAAGCCATCTCTCCAGCCCTCAGATTAACTCTTTAAAAATACTAAAATGGAAATGACTGTTTCATTGTACGACATTCAAATGACCAAGAGCGAGAACTTGTGGTTTTCACCGATACAGTCAGGGCCTGTGTGTTGTCACTGAAACTCCATGACATTGGGTGGGAGGAGCAGGGTAGTTTTCATCCCTCTGGGTTATATTCCTTCTGGATGTTAAAAATGACAACTTTTTTTTTTTTTTTGAGAGAGAGAGAGAGAGGGAGAGGAAGACAGATAGAGGTGGGTGTGCCAGCAGCTGCTCAGCCGCTGAGAACGAAATACAGATGCGTGCGCCCCCTTGTGGTCAAGTTTGGCATTGCACCCTTGCATCACTTTGCATCTGGCTAAACGTGGGACCTGGAGATTGGAACCGGCATTCTTAGGCTTGGCAGGTGCCTTAACCGCTAAGCCATCTCTCCAGCCCCAAAGTGACAACTTTTATGGAGAAAATTGGGAGGGGCATCCAACTGTGCACAAAAATATGATAATTTGTCATGTTTTGTTTGTAATTTTTTTCATTAAAAAAGAGACAATGTAAAGCCTGCAGATTGCCTATGTACCTGCAGGGACTCTGTAGTTTGAAAGATACCTGCCCTGACCAAATACTGAGAATAGATGGCGTCCAAGAAGATGGAGGGAACGCTGGGTGTGGTGAGCACACCTTCAATCCTAGTGCTCAGGAGGCTGAGGAAGGATGACCTGTGAGTTCCAAGCCAGCCTGTGCTCAAGTAAGAGCTTACATTAAAAAAAAAAGGGGGGGGGCCTGGAGAAATGGCTTAGCAGTTAAGGCACCTGCCTGCAAAACCTAAGAATGTCCGTTCGATTCTCCAAGTCCCACTTTGAGCCAGATGCAAAGTGATGCAAGGGCGCAATGCCGCATTTGCCCACAAGGGGCACATGCGTTTGGAGTTCATTCATAGAGGTTGAGAGGCCGTTGGTGTGTCCATTCTCTATCTGTCTCTCTCTCTCTCTGACTCTATCCAAAAAAAAAAAAAGAAAAGAAGGAGAAGAATACAGAGGAAGACAGGGAGAGCTAAGACCCAGACATCATCTCCTAGGGACAGGCAGACCACTTTGGTAACCCTCCTTGCCACATATTTCTCCACTTAGGATTTGAGCAACCTTTTAGAAAAATAACTCCTCTTATGGCTTGGGAGATGGCTTGGTGGATAAAGCCCTTGCACTCGTGAGAACCAGAGTTCAGATTCCCCAAAACCCATGTCAAGCTAAACATGGGAGTGTGCATCTGTAAACCCAGAATGCCTGAGGGGAGGTGGTGAAGGAGAATGCCTAGAAGTTCATGGGCTATCTAGTCTAGTGTATGTAACACTGAACAGAGTCTGCCTCCAACAGAGGTTGCCCTCTGAACCACACGTGTGCCTGCACTCACACACGTACACACACAAAGGATCTTTAAAAATATCACCTCTTGTCACCATTGGGAATATTCCATCAGTTTGGTCAAACTCGGGTACTGCTCTGCACATTTGGGGGCTGGTGGCTCAGCCCCTCCACATGGCCCACTAACTACATTAATGGGGTGCCTCTTCAAAGACAGAAGAGGTTTCCAGAACACCAGGGTGCAGTCCCAGGCTACAGGCATTTGTTCACTGCTGAGAAGCATACCAGACATTTTTATTGGGAGAGTCTTAGTTAAACCATTGTGTGGAAGTCTGATAACAAAGTGTGCAATTGGGGCACCCTCATAGTGTCAAGAGCCCAAGCTTGGAGAGCTTCGTACCCATGTAAAATGTAAAGGAAAACATGGCACGTTCTAGAATTCCCAATTGTGCTTATTTGTTTTATTAGCAGGTCGTGGCATCAACACTGACTCACTGCATTCCATTCGGAGAGGAAGATGGGGTCAGTGCTCAGGCTGGTCTGGTTTCCAGCACTGTAGTGGGCTGGAGCAATGTCCAGCTTCATGCTTCCTTCTCTGTGCAAACACGCGGACTTGCATAACATTTTATACACAATTGTAATGAAAAGAACTGACTTACTTTATAAACACCTAGTTGATGTGTCCTGGTGGATACGGAGCATAGCAGAGGAAGCTAGATTCTTACATATGGGAGATGGGTCCCAGTGCAGGGGTGTGGATTCTGCTTTTGGTGAATCATTTCACCAAGATAGTATTTACCTGCTTGTGTCCCCTCCCTCCTTCCCTCTCTCCTTTCCTCTCTCCATCTCTCTCTCCACCCATCCTTTTCCCCTTCTTCCTCCTCTCTCTTTTCTTTCTCTCTCTTTCTTTCATTCATTCTTTCTTTTTTGAGACTGATTCATGTAGCCCAGGATGGCTTTGAACTCCTGATTCTCCTGCCTCAACCTCAAAGTAGATTTCATTTTATTTGAGACAGAGAAAGAGGCAGAGAGAGGGAGGGAGGAAGAGAGAATGGGCACGCCAGGGCCGTCAGCCTCTGCAAATGAACTCCAGCTGCGTGTACCCCTTATATGCATGTGCTATGTTGCATGCTTGTGTCACTGTGTGTCTGGCTTCTGTGGGACCTGGAGATCTGAACATGAGTTCTTAGGATTTCACAGGCAAGTGCCTTAACTGCTAAGCCATCTCTCCGGCCCTCTTGATATAGATTTTAAAAAATTGTGGGTGCTTATATGTGTGAATCCTTTTTGTGTGTGTGTGCATGTGTGTGTGGGTACATCCTGAGATTGTCCTCACTTTCTCCCTTGTTTGAGACAGAATCTCTTCTTGGACTACAACAAACACCAGTCTCTGGCCCATGAGCTTTGGGATTCTCCTCAGCCTTGTATCCCGTTGCTGTAGCAATGTTACGGTGCTCGATACATGTGTCACTTCTGTCCAGCTATGAGTGTTGGGATCAGAACTCTGGCTCTCGGACAAGCACTCTGAACCACTGAGCCATCTCCTAGCAGCCTTCTTCTTTTCTTCACTAACTTGTGCTTTCTGTTGTCATGCTGAGCTACAAGGGACATCGATGTGCAGTTCCAGTGACACTGATCAATTCTGCTTCTTGTTGTTTACACGTTTTAGAAAATTCCATATAGTTAAGTCTGAAAGAGTGAGACGTTTTACAGAGCCACACCAATTGCCTCCTTGTCTAACATATGGGCGTGTCCCTATAGCTGGACAGAGAGTGTGATGGTTGATGAAGTAATACAGGTTGAGTACTCTGAGTATCTTAAAAGGGAAGAAAAGTCACCCCAACATACTCAGGTGGTTCTCTCAGCCTTTTACACAAACTGACTGGATATGACAGTAACAACGGAATCTTCTTTTCTCTCTCTATCCTCTCTCACTCGTGCATACATGTATACATACGTATACAGACAAACATACCCCTGACAAGCTGTATAGAAACCCACCTAGCTACCAACATATAACAGAACTCCACTGAGCAAGAGAGCCATGCATGCAGCCTGCTTTCCAGGCCTGATCGATGATCTGGCTATGGGGACATAGCTATGTGCTTTAATTGTCACTAGTGTTGATATTGAAGCCACTTCAGTCCTTCTGTCTCTCCACCTATTTGTCATACCCATTACTTAGTGATAGAATTTGATTTCTTTAATGCTAACTTCCCAGCCCAGCAAACTCCGACATGCCGAGCTCCAAGGCATCTATATTTATTTATTCCACCCAGTCTTAAATTACTCACATATTTCAGTTTATGAAGCTGAAAACTCAGAATTAGTTTCTGTGATTAAATTATGTCACCATGGTTGGCGATTATTTAGTGGAAAACGTGTTCCTTTTCTGACACACTCCTTTGCAAGTTTTCAGTTGTGTTTTCTGTTCTCTGCAGGGAAAAGGGTGAAGGTTGGAATGAGAAAACAGCATGGCTTGCATCAAAAGGTCACTTGTGGTGTGGGGGATAATTTCAAAGCAGGAGCAGTTTGATTTGAGGGGATCCTTTTCACCTTCTCCCTGCCTGAACCTTCACCCACATGCCTTTTTCAGCTTAATGATAGCCTTCAGTGACAGTCTTGTTAACCTGGTGGGGCCAAGGCCTGGGTGACTGCATTTTGCAAGGGCTAGGGAAATGGATGTATTGAATTTTGTCAGCCACTTTGGGGTAAGATCTTTTTTTTTTTTTTTGGTTTTTCGAGGTAGGGTCTCACTCTAGCTCAGGCTGACCTGGAATTCACTACGTAGTCTCTGGGTGGCCTCGAACTCTCGGCTATCTTCCTACCTCTGCCTCCCTAGTGCTGGGATTAAAGGCGTGCGCCACCACGCCCAGCTTGGGGTAAGATCTTTTAGTTGTCATTTGTTCACACATATTAGGAAGTATGCAGCTCTCTACCATATCAATACATGCTATGCATCCTGACTTCTGTTTAACAATTTTCCATATTAAATAGTCAAGTCCTTTTGACATTAGCTTCAAAAGCATGCACTTTCTTTTTTCTAAGTTTTAAAAAATATATTTTTATTTATTTACTTATTTATTTGACACACACAGAGAGAGAGAGAGGGAGGGAGAGAATGGGTGCATCAGGGCCTCCAGCCACTGCAAACAAACTCCAGATGTCTGCGACCCCTTGTGCATCTGGCTAACGTGGTCCTGGGGAATCAAACCTGGGTCCTTTCTCTTTGTAGGCAAATGCCTCAACCACTAAACCATCCCTCCAGCCCCCTAAAGTTTTATTGTACTAAAATAGGTATAACAAAAGTTACTATCGCTACCATTTTTATGTTAACTTTTTTCCATTTCACACCTGTATACAATGTATTTTGATGTCATGTCAACCTTAACCTCTCCTACCACTTTCCACTACTGCTTGAACCCTTCTTCTTCTCAGCTGGACCCCCTCCTCCTCTCATGTCTCTTTCTATGACTCACTGAGTTAAATTAGGGTTGCATAAGTGAGCCTAGGTTAGGGTTTATTTACTGGAGCTTGGCCAGCTTGCAAGTGGCTGCACCACTGAAGAACATGACCCCCCGAAACCATTAACTGCCAGTTGCTCCTTGGGAGAGGTGGGGACTCATGTGTCCCTCCCCTATCCATGGCAGAATATTGACCCATTCAGTCGTATGCAAGTGTCATATGAGTGTAACTACAGCTGCTGTGAGAGTATAACAGTCACGTCATATACAGTAGAGGGTTTTGCAACCCTTCTCCCCGTCTTTCTGGCCTTCTCTGCAATGTTTTCTGGGCCATAGAGCAGGTGATACACATGTCCCACTTAGAGAGCTTAACACTCAACAGTCTTAGGACTTTTTTTTTTTTTTGGAGAGAGACACAGAGAGAAACAGAGGGAGAGGGAGAGAGAGATGGGTACACCAGTAGCCTCTCAGCTTCTGCGAACGAAATCCAGATGCGTGCACCCCCTGTGGTCAAATGAGGCATTGCGCCCTTGCATCACTTTACATCTGGCTAAACGTGGGACCTGGAGATTGGAACCGGCGTTCTTAGGCTTAGGAGGCAGGCGCCTTAACCGCTAAGCCATCTCTCCAGCCCCAGTCTTAAGACTTTTGACCACTTATGAGTCTGCCTAACTGCTGCCCCAACAAAAAAACGAAACTTCTTTGAAAGTGACGCTAATCCATGGGTGTAAGCATAAATATTTAGAAAGCATCTTGATAAATCCATCTAGCAATATAATAGCAGTAAATCCCCCCTCCCCGGCCCAGGGCCTGTGACATTCCTGGCTGTGGGCTTGTGACTAGGTTTACAATAGCAGGTGTGAATTCCCTCCTATGGAGTGGGCCTTGAGTCCAATGAGAAAGCAGTTGGCTACCACCAAAACACTAGTCTGTTGTACATCTGGGCATGTCTTGCCTGATGGTATGGTCCAGTGCTATTGAGTACACTCGTTGTGTTCTCGACCTACCCCTACCATCCGTCTATTAATCTTCAGACCGTTCTTCTTCGAGATCTAATGTAGACCCATAAAACTATAACTTAACTCCCCATCTGGCCCTCCCCAAGTCCCCACCCACCATTCTACTTCCCACCTTGAGGAGAGAATGGGTGCATCAGGGCCTCCAGCCACTGCAAACAAACTCCAGATGTCTGCGACCCCTTGTGCATCTGGCTAACGTGGTCCTGGGGAATCAAACCTGGGTCCTTTCTCTTTGTAGGCAAATGCCTCAACCACTAAACCATCCCTCCAGCCCCCTAAAGTTTTATTGTACTAAAATAGGTATAACAAAAGTTACTATCGCTACCATTTTTATGTTAACTTTTTCCATTTCACACCTGTATACAATGTATTTTGATGTCATGTCAACCTTAACCTCTCCTACCACTTTCCACTACTGCTTGAACCCTTCTTCTTCTCAGCTGGACCCCCTCCTCCTCTCATGTCTCTTTCTATGACTCACTGAGTTAAATTAGGGTTGCATAAGTGAGCCTAGGTTAGGGTTTATTTACTGGAGCTTGGCCAGCTTGCAAGTGGCTGCACCACTGAAGAACATGACCCCCCGAAACCATTAACTGCCAGTTGCTCCTTGGGAGAGGTGGGGACTCATGTGTCCCTCCCCTATCCATGGCAGAATATTGACCCATTCAGTCGTATGCAGGTGTCATATGAGTGTAACTACAGCTGCTGTGAGAGTATAACAGTCACGTCATATCCAGTAGAGGGTTTTACAACCCTTCTCCCCGTCCCTCTGGCCTTCTCTGCAATGTTTTCTGGGTCATAGAGCAGGTGATACACATGTCCCACTTAGAGAGCTTAACACTCAACAGTCTTAGGACTTTTTTTTTTTTTTTTTGGAGAGAGACACAGAGAGAAACAGAGGGAGAGAGAGATGGGTACACCAGTAGCCTCTCAGCTTCTGCAAATGAAATCCAGATGTGTGCACCCCCTGTGGTCAAATGAGGCATTGCACCCTTGCATCACTTTACATCTGGCTAAACGTGGGACCTGGAGATTGGAACCGGCGTTCTTAGGCTTAGGAGGCAGGCGCCTTAACCGCTAAGCCATCTCTCCAGCCCCAGTCTTAAGACTTTTGACCACTTATGAGTCTGCCTAACTGCTGCCCCAACAAAAAAACGAAACTTCTTTGAAAGTGACGCTAATCCATGGGTGTAAGCATAAATATTTAGAAGCATCTTGATAAATCCATCTAGCAATATAATAGCAGTAAATCCCCCCTCCCCAGCCCAGGGCCTGTGACATTCCTGGCTGTGGGCTTGTGACTAGGTTTACAATAGCAGGTGTGAATTCCCTCCTATGGAGTGGGCCTTGAGTCCAATGAGAAAGCAGTTGGCTACCACCAAAACACTAGTCTGTTGTACCTCTGGGCATGTCTTGCCTGATGGTATGGTCCAGTGCTATTGAGTACACTTGTTGTGTTCTCGACCTACCCCTACCATCCGTCTATTAATCTTTAGACCGTTCTTCTTCGAGATCTAATGCAGACCCATAAAACTATAACTTAACTCCCCATCTGGCCCTCCCCAAGTCCCCACCCACCATTCTACTTCCCACCTTGATAATTTTGGCCACTCTTAATTTCTCTTATAAGTAGAACCATACCATACGTATCTTTCTGTGACTGGCCTGTCTCACTTAACATAATATCCACAAGGTTCGTCCAAGTTGCAGCATGTGTCAGACAGAGTTCTCTTCCTTTTTTTTTCTTTTTTTTTGGGGGGGGGGATTGCGAGGTAGGGTCTCACTCTGGTCCAGGCTGACCTGGAATTAACTATGTAGTATCAGGGTGGCCTCAAACTCTCAGCGATCCTCCTACCTCTGCCTCCCTTTGCTGGGATTAAAGGCGTGCGCCACCACACCCGGCTGAGTTCTCTTCCTTTTAAAGGCTGAATTACTCCACTGAATGAGTACCCCACATTTTGCTTAGTCAGCCATCCTTGGGTGGATACTTGATAATTATGCATAATGTTGCTGTGAACGTGAGCTTGCTGATAGCTCCTCGAGTCCCTTCACCAGCTTCCTCTGATTTCTTTGTGAGACACAAATGTTAGAGAGAAACATACACTTGCCCTCTTTCAGCCAGTTTTACTGACAGAGCATTAGACAGACTTTCTGTCTCATTGTGTTATTGGAATTTTCCTTTTGGAGACCTCTTAACTGATGCCTGAAATGCCTCTGATCACATTTAGTCCTCAAATATCAAGCAAAATCTTATCTTATTTTCTATTAAAATGTAAATGATCCTGGCACAGAGGCCTTGGTGTGAATGAAGTTAGTCAGAGCCCATTTTAGATGCTTGTTCTGCCTCCTCCCCAGTTCTTGGTCTTTTCCTTATTCACACTCTTGCATTATTGCTGCAAGCACAATGCTATATGAGACTTAGTTATTTTTTGTTTCTCCTGATAGAATAGAAGACTATCAGGTGGGCATAGTGACACATGAGGCAGGAGGCTTGCCAAAAGTTCAAGGCCAGCCTGGGCTACATAGTGAGCCTCAAAAAAAAAAAAAAAAAAAGAGGAGGACAAGGAGGAAGAGGGGAGGGAAAAGAGGACGAAGGAGAAGAAAAGATGAATGAAGAGGAAGGAGAAGAAAGCGTTTTAAGGTCGACATCCTTGTGTTTCCCCCCAAACACAGGGTGTTCCACA
The DNA here is from genome assembly GCA_036365145.1 of Orientallactaga sibirica. Classification (NCBI taxonomy): domain Eukaryota; kingdom Metazoa; phylum Chordata; class Mammalia; order Rodentia; family Dipodidae; genus Orientallactaga; species Orientallactaga sibirica. Next base: position 1,906,828 of record JAEOAD010001031.1, read on the forward strand.
TGCTGGGCAAGTGTTCTACCACTGAGAAATGCCCTCAGCCCCTTTCATGTCTTTCATGCTGGGTTTTCAGGCCCTAATAAAATATCACAGACAACTGAAAACAACATAAAAATCTTTTGGGGCTGGAGATATGGTTCAGCCATTAAAGGCACTTTCTTACAAAGCCTAATGGCCTGGGTTTGCTTTCCTAGTACCCACGTAAATCCAGATACACAAAGAGATATATGTGTCTGGAGCTCATTTGCAGTGGCAAGAAGACCTGGGGTACCCATTCCCCCTCTCTTCTCTTTCTCTGCTTGCAAATAAGTTAAAAAAAAAAAAAGCTCTGTAGGTATGGAAGTTGTCAATAAAAAGTTTAACAAACCCCTTTCATTCATTTATGAGACATCTATTAATTAGGTGCCTACTCTGAGTGAATCCTAAAATTGTCTCTCCAGAAGGTTTGGGTGTCCAAAGAGCCGTTTCTTCCTGGCTTAGGCCTGCTTGCCTTTGAGTTTAACATCCTGTGTTTTTAGGTGCAGGGACTCCATCTAGGTGTATGGGCCTTTCTAACCATTTTTCTCAGCTTTCTTGCAGAAACGTCAGTTTTCTGTCCCAAAGGATGGTGACATGTAGCCACCGAGGAATCTCACTATTGCTCTCAGGGTCAAGTTCTCCATTTCCAGGAGATTTTATCCATTTTATAAGTTCAATGTTTTATAAATTTTGCATCCTCTCAGTGCATGGGTAACAAGAACCCTATCAGAAACAGGGTGAGAGGTGTGCACTGGGTTGTAATTAGCACCTCAGGGTCTGCTAGCAGCTCATAGCCCAGGGACAGCATGCACTGCCACTGGGTTGGTGAATGCTCATTAATCCCACAGTGGCTGCCTTGGAAACAGCACTTCTCCCAAGACAACCTCATAGTACATCCCCTTTAAAGTAATAGTAGGTCCTTGTTACTATTATGACTAATAGGAGACAATTTTTATTTCTTTTTTTATTGTCACTGTAACTGTTATTCGTATGATTATTGCTACAGCTCCCTGTTTAAAAGATAAAATGAGGTACAGAATGCTCACTGGTTACTTGATGGAAATAGACATGGACTGTCTTTATCAAGAGCATATTCAAGTTTATATGGAACAAGAAGGCAGGGGTGATGTACTCTTTAAATGATCCTTCAGCCTTTTTTAGGCAGCAGCTCAGACTTCACATACTAAATATTTGGACAAGGTTTTTAGCAGGTAATAAAGTTTCAAGTTAACCACTTTAAGTTTTTCCTTCGGCTTTCTCATACATACCTTAAGGCAATGAAATGGAAATCGATAGGATATTGCTACTGATAACAGCAATATGTGTGTCTAAGGAGACCCAGCAAGTAGTCATTGAGAACTTACACCAATAAAGAGGAAGAATTAGAAACAGATGGTTGGGGTTGAAGGTACTTCCTGAAGCAGACTGCAGGTGGTGTGGTTAGCTGACTGATAGGAGCTGATAGACCAGACATTCCAGCCCAGATTCTGAGGTTCCTATTCTTCTACAGGGCCTCTTCCTACCGCAAAGCCCACTCCCTCCTCCTCTGTTTAAAAGCCACAGTCTGGATAAGTAAGATAAAACATCAGAACCTGGCAATGATGGTTGTGATGCAGAAGACTGGGTCCAGACAGGGATTAAATTCCATAGAGATGCAGCAGATCCCAGGCCAGTGGACTCCAACTTTCGGGTCCTTATCCAAGTTAGCAAAGAACCGAAAAAAAGAACACTGAGAAGGGTAAATTATGAATTATGTGGTTTATCTTAGGGAGAGTTAAGATCCAGAGGGAGGGATTACAGGAAACCCAAGCCCAAGAGGGTTTTCTCCCTCTTCCCAAGCAGGGAAGGAAGAGTCTGGGGACGCACACACACACACATACACGTGGAAGGCAAAGCAGGAGAGCCCAAGTCAAAAGATCCCCTTCATACAGGGGGCCAGAAAATACTACAACATAGTAAAGGACTCAGATCTTAAAGAGAAATCATCCATGTAGCAAGGAAACACCCCCAAACAAGGCAGAAAAGCATACAGACCAAAAGAAATCCAGTTTGGGAAGGGGGAGGGCTTACCAATGGAGGCCAGGAACAAGGATCAGGAAAGTGAAGAACAGGCCAATAGGGAGAAAGTTACACACACACATGCCAGGCCCATTTATGGATTAACTGTCCAGTCCGGATGAGCTTTGTCATCAGACACAGGTGTGTAAGGGAGGGACCTGATTGCTTGGTGGGCTCAAGAGGCTGATTTGGGAGGGGCCAGCTCCCAGGTGTGCTAAGGTGAGGGAGAAGCAAGCATGATTGTTGCTGCTGTTGGAGAGGAATTGCTCACAGCCAGCCGTCTTGTATGGGACTGGATCAGATATGGGGTCTAGTCCTGCCAGGACAGGCAATGTGGCATCTCCTTGGGCTTCTGTCGCTGGTTGACTACCTATAAAAAACCGCTACCTTATTCCTGTTCTACTTCAGTTGGACTTGCATCCCTCCTGTGTGCTGATGGGAAAAAGATCTTGGTTGTGGAGTAACTCTGATCCCTGCTGTTACATTTGCTTCCTGAACCATTTGCATCATGGGGTGTTTCAGCATACCTGTGCATTCAGTTGGTATTTTTAGCTAGGATTGCTTTTAGTGACAAAAGTTTTTAGAATGCACTCACTGATCAGAAACCTCCTTAGAGCCAAGGGGGCAGGTGATAGGAGTGTGTGGTGGGAAGCTGGTCTCCTCCTACCCCAGGCGCTCTGCTGTTATTTTCCTGCTCCTGTCAGGTACCTCTGATGACTTTACCTCTCTGGAATTGCCATTCCTTTTCACCTTTAGGCATCAGGATGTGGCTGTTGAAGTCATTTCTGTAACTCAGAAGGCTGCACCATGCTGATCTAAGGCAGGTTTTAGCTTTTGTGTCAGGCGCTGGCCGGTCTGTCCTTTACAAGAACGCTACTGGAAACTTGAAGTATCGCACGGAAAGGCAGTCAGTTCTTCATTGAAAACATTAGGCTTCTACATGGAGTCTCCGGAACACCCTGAAAAGGAATTAGGAAAATAAACACAAACCAGGAACCTGAAAGATCCCCATCGCACAGGTGCTGGTGACCACTGCCGCATTTGAATGTTTCTTCCCAGAGTGAACAAATGATCTCACCCCTTTCCTTTCTCTTCCTTTGATTTCCTTCCTTTCCCTTCCTCCCTCCCTCCCTCTTGTTTTTTGGGATTTGAGCAGGATCTTACTCCGTGGCTCCAGCAGTCTGGAACTCTTTATGTATCCCACATTAGTTAGCCTTTTAATTTGAGGCAGTCCTCCTGCCTCAGCCTCCAAGGTGCTGGGATTACAGGCATGCACCATCACCCCAGACCATCATGCCTTTTCCTAGAAATGGTTCTTTCCAAGTAAGCCACCTTGACCTCAAAGCTGATGGCTCAGGACCTCACCACGGGGGAGGGGGGAGGAGCTCTCTCTCTTAGGTCTTAGCAGAGATTGGACACTTCCTGTGCATTTGAATGCCTTCAACACCTTTCCCGGTTGACTGGAGTGACCGAACTCATCTTTAAGATTCCACTTGGAGCTCCAGCCATAGCCGTTCAAGTCCCATGTTCTCCTGACGTCACTTCCCAGCACTCCCTGCCACAGACCCTCCGTGCGCTCCTCTGTCTGATCATAGTCACCATTTCTTCCTGTAGTAAGCCAGGCCCTTCTCGTCATTGCGCACATCTTCCCTGATTGATGCCATTTGGACATCTGTAGGGACAACTCAAAACAGATAACAGGGAAGTTTTTGTTTTGTCTGCTAATTAATAAGCTTCATGGTTTTCAGAATGGTTTCTGATTGACAGGCAAATTGATTGCAAAGAATTGAGAGTTTCTGCATTTCCGCCTCACATGCTGTCTCGATTATGACCATCTGGCAGAGTATATTTACTCCAATTGATTAGATAATACAGAACTCATGTTAACATGGTACATGCCGTGGATGTTGACAAATGTACAGTGAATATGACAATCATTTCTGTATCAGACCAAAAATTCATTTCTGTTCATTACCAAAAAGTCCCCTCCCCTCTCCTATGCCTGTGGTATATCCATACAATGGAAGATTATTCATCAGTAAGAAGAACTTATCAAGACATGAAGAAACATAATATGCACACTGTGAAATTAACGATGGCATTCTGAAAATATGTACAGTGTTTTCTTATAACTATGTGACATCCTGGAAAGGGGAAAACTGAGGGAAAAGACAGGCCAAAGATCAGGAATTCAAGGATTGGGAAGAAGGGATCAATAACTATAGGAGAGAGAAATTTTTGGTCCGTGAAGGCATTTTTAGAGAGTTTTAACTGAGGTAAGATCCGCTCTGAATGAAGGTGGCACCATCCCATAGGCTGAAGACCCAGATGGTATAAAAAGGTGACAAGGGAAAAACCAGAGGAACACTAGAATCCTCCCTCCCCACCACTGTTTCCTCCTGGGTTCAGATATGAGTTTCTCCTGCCACAATGACACCCCCACAATCATGGACCCCCTTCCCTGAATCATGAGCCAAAGCAAACCTTTCCTCCCTCAATTTGCTTCCGACCAAGCATTTGGGCAAGCATATACAAGTTATATACCAGCACCAGCAGCACACGGTTGGTGATAGGCACAGTCTGGCATAGATTAGAGATGCACTGGGGTCTGTTTTTCACTTGAATCTCTTCAAAGTCCAGATGATGGTGATGCTAAAAACTGATGTGTTTAGAAATAAATTTATGAAATTTGTGGTCTTGCACTGGCATAATCTTCAAAGTAGGAAATGACTTCTTTTTTACTCTCTATAAATGATTGATCTGATGCTGAGAAAAGTTAATGCTTATGTAAGATTACATCAGTGTTGCTGGAGACATGGCTCAGCAGTTAAAGGATCTTGGTTGCAAAGCTTGACAGCCGGGGTTCAATTCCCCAGTACCCATGTAAAGCTAGAGGCACAAAGTGGTACATGTTTCTGGAGTTCATTTGCAGTGGCAAGAGGCCCTGACATACACATTCTCATTCATTCATTCATTCATTCATTCTCTGTGCTTGCAAATAAAATAAAAATATTTTTAAAAGGTTAAATCAGTGATCTACGTGAAAACTCACCTTGAACCCAGATATTTTTAAATTTCTGACTTCAGATCTATCAGATCGTTCATCCATATCAATGTAATAAAGTTTTATTAAGACTCGCTTTAAAGTTGGTTATAGAAACCCAGCCTGTACTGCCAGCACTCTTAAGGCAGAAGGCAGAAGGCAGAAGGCTTGCCATCCTGGTCTACAGAGCAAGATCCTGTTTCAGAATAAATAAATAAATAAATAAATAAATAAATAAATAAATAAATAAATATTTTTCTTGCAGTAGACTAGATCTCAATTACTACCTTGTTTGCATTCAAATGATACTGTGTGTGCAAAGTGCACACTCTTGCACAGCCATGTATATACACCACACACCCACACCAAAAAGGAACAAGAGAGCTAGGAAGAGATAGTTACAGGAAGACACTGCAAAGTCTTTGGGTCCCATCTTTCGTACAGGAAGCATTGTGTTCAAAATCTCACAATCTCACGGAAGCAAGAAGGGAGGAGCCAGCAGGGTCTCTCCTTTTCCTTATTGATTGGGGAGTCTCCTGAATTTGACTCACAAATGAGTAGTCATGAGCTATCATACTGTTTTGTTCATCGTTTGTTTTTCACAATGATGTGGCTGGAACTCAAGACCTTGTGCACCGTAGACTAGCATTGTACAAATGAGATTCCCCCCTTCGAGATCCCCTCTGGATTGTTTTAAGTTTGAGGGTTTTTTTCCCTTCAAACAACAGAAACATATGTAACCATATGGATGGATATGAGATTCAGACTTCTAAATCTCTCATTTTGTCAGCTAAAATTATTCTTACACGGTCCCCACAGTCAAGGCAGGTTTACTTTCCCATAAGGTATAATTCATTTAGGAATCAGGAAGGTGTTTGTGCTCCAGATATCACATCATCACCTCTGCACTCATTAACTCCTGAGGTACTTACCTGATTCCAGGAATGTGCAACCAGGTGACTTGACCCTCACCATCCAAGACCCACAATCCAGGAGAAATCCTGATGCTCAACCTCCAAGATCCACAGTCCAGGAGAAATACTGACCCTAACACTCCAAGACCCACAGTCCAGGAGAAAACCGGATGTTCATCCTCCAAGACCCACAGACCAGAAGAAATCCTGACCTTCTTCCTCCAAGAATCACAGTCCAGGAGAAATCCTGACCCTCTTCCTCCAAGACCCACAGTCCAGGAGAAATCCTGACCTTCACCCTCCAAGACTCACAGTCCAGGAGATATCCTCACCCTCATCCTCCAAGACTCACAGTCCAGGAGAAATTGTGATCTTCACCCTCCAAGACCCAAAGTCCAGGAGAAATCCTGACCCTCTTCCTCCAAGACCCACAGTCCAGGAGAAATCCTGACCCTTGCCCTCCAAGACTCACAGTCCAGAGAAATTGTGATCTTCACCCTCCAAGACTCACAGTCCAGGAGAAATCCTGACCCTCGTCCTCCAAGACCCACAGTCCAGGAGAAATCCTGACCCTCGTCCTCCAAGACTCCCAGTCCAGGAGAAATCCTGACCCTCGTCCTCCAAGACCCACAGTCCAGGAGAAATCCTGACCCTCGCCCTCCAAGACCCACAGTCCAGGAGAAATCCTGACCCTTGCCCTCCAAGACTCACAGTCCAGGAGAAATTGTGATCTTCACCCTCCAAGACTCACAGTCCAGGAGAAATCCTGACCCTCATCCTCCAAGACTCACAGTCCAGGAGAAATCCTGACCTTCGCCCTCCAAGACGCACAATCCAGGAGAAATCCTGACCTTCGCCCTCCAAGACCCACAGTCCAGGAGAAATCCTGACCCTCATCCTCCAAGACTCACAGTCCAGGAGAAATCCTGACCCTCGCCCTCCAAGACCCACAGTCCAGGAGAAATCCTGACCTTCGCCCTCCAAGACTCACAGTCCAGGAGAAATCCTGACCCTCATCCTCCAAGACTCACAGTCCAGGAGAAATCCTGACCTTCACCCTCCAAGACCCACAGTCCAGGAGAAATCCTGACCCTCACCCTCCAAGACTCACAGTCCAGGAGAAATCCTGACCTTCACCCTCCAAGACCCACAGTCCAGGAGAAATCCTGATCTTCACCCTCCAAGACCCACAGTCCAGGAGAAATCCTGACCATCGTCCTCCAAGACCCATAGTCCAGGAAAAATCCTGACCCTCATCCTCCAAGACCCACAGTCCAGGAGAAATCCTGACCCTCGCCCACCAGACTCACAGTCCAGGAGAAATCCTGACCCTCGCCCTCCAAGACTCACAGTCCAGGAGAAATCCTGACCTTCACCCTCCAAGACTCACAGTCCAGGAGAGATCCTGACCTTCACCCTCCAAGACTCACAGTCCAGGAGAGATCCTGACCCTCATCCTCCAAGACCCACAGTCCAGGAGAAATCCTGACCCTCGCCCTCCAAGCCTCACAGTCCAGGAGAAATCCTGACCCTCGTCTTCCAAGACCCACAGTCCAGGAGAAATACTGACCCTTGCCCTCCAAGACTCACAGTCGAGGAGAAATCCTGACCTTCACCCTCCAAGACCCACAGTCCAGGAGAAATCCTGACCTTCACCCTCCAAGACTCACAGTCCAAGAGAGATCCTGACCTTCACCCTCCAAGACCCACAGTCCAGGAGAAATCCTGACCCTCACCCTTCAAGACCCACAGTCCAGGAGAAATCCTGACCCTCGCCCTCCAAGACTCACAGTCCAGGAGAAATCCTGACCCTCGCCCTCCAAGACTCCCAGTCCAGGAGAAATCCTGACCCTCACCCTCCAAGACTCACAGTCCAGGAGAAATCCTGACCTTCACCCTCCAAGACTCACAGTCCAGGAGAAATCCTCACCCTCGTCCTCCCAGACTCACAGTCCAGGAGAAATCCTGACCTTCACCCTCCAAGATTCACAGTCCAGGAGAGATCCTGACCTTCACCCTCCAAGATTCACAGTCCAGGAGAGATCCTGACCCTCATCCTCCAAGACCCACAGTCCAGGAGAAATTGTGATCTTCACCCTCCAAGACTCACAGTCCAGGAGAAATCCTGACCCTCTTTTTCCAAGACCCACAGTCCAGGAGAAATCCTGACCTTCACCCTCCAAGACCCACAGTCCAGGAGAAATCCTGACCTTCACCCTCCAAGACTCACAGTCCAGGAGAGATCCTGACCTTCACCCTCCAAGACTCACAGTCCAGGAGAGATCCTGACCTTCACCCTCCAAGACTCACAGTCCAGGAGAGATCCTGACCCTCATCCTCCAAGACCCACAGTCCAGGAGAAATCCTGACCTTCGCCCTCCAAGCCTCACAGTCCAGGAGAAATCCTGACCCTCTTTTTCCAAGACCCACAGTCCAGGAGAAATCCTGACCTTCACCCTTCAAGACCCACAGTCCAGGAGAAATCATGTGATCGCCCTCCAAGACCCCAGTCCCAAGACCCGCCCTCCAAGACTCCCAGTCCAGGAAATCCTGACCCTCACCCTCCAAGACTCCCAGTCCAGGAGAAATCCTGACCCTCGTCCTCCCAGTCTCACAGTCCAGGAGAAATCCTGACCTTCACCCTCCAAGACCCACAGTCCAGGAGAAATCCTGACCCTCGTCCTCCAAGACTCACAGTCCAGGAGAAATCCTGACCCTCATCCTCCAAGACCCACAGTCCAGGAGAAATCCTGACCCTCGCCCTCCAAGACTCACAGTCCAGGAGAAATCCTGACCTTCACCCTCCAAGACTCACAGTCCAGGAGAAATCCTGACCCACGCCCTCCAAGACTCACAGTCCAGGAGAAATCCTCACCCTCGTCCTCCAAGACCCACAGTCCAGGAGAAATCCTCACCCTCGTCCTCCAAGACCCACAGTCCAGGAGAAATCCTGACCTTCATCCTCCAAGACCCACAGTCCAGGAGAAATCCTGACCTTCATCCTCCAAGACCCACAGTCGAGGAGAAATCCTGACCCTCGCCCTCCAAGACTCACAGTCGAGGAGAAATCCTGACCTTCACCCTCCAAGACTCACAGTCCAGGAGAAATCCTGACCTTCACCCTCTAAGACTCACAGTCCAGGAGAAATCCTGACCTTCACCCTCCAAGACTCACAGTCCAGGAGAAATCCTGACCCTCACCCTCCAAGACCCACAGTCCAGGAGAAATCCTGACCCTCGCCCTCCAAGACCCACAGTCCAGGAGAAATCCTGACCCTCACCCTCCAAGACCCACAGTCCAGGAGAAATTGTGATCTTCACCCTCCAAGACTCACAGTCCAGGAGAAATCCTGACCATCGTCCTCCAAGACTCACAGTCGAGGAGAAATCCTGACCCTCGCCCTCCAAGACTCACAGTCCAGGAGAAATCCTGACCCTCGTCCTCCAAGACCCACAGTCCAGGAGAAATCCTGACCCTCGCCCTCCAAGACCCACAGTCCAGGAGAAATCCTGACCCTCGCCCTCCAAGACCCACAGTCCAGGAGAAATCCTGACCCTCGCCCTCCAAGACCCACAGTCCAGGAGAAATCCTGACCCTCGCCCTCCAAGACTCACAGTCCAGGAGAAATCCTGATCCTCGTCCTCCAAGACTCACAGTCCAGGAGAAATCCTGACCCTCACCCTCCAAGATTCACAGTCCAGGAGAAATCCTGACCCTCGCCCTCCAAGACTCACAGTCCAGGAGAAATCCTGACCCTCGCCCTCCAAGACCCACAGTCCAGGAGAAATCCTGACCCTCACCCTCCAAGACCCACAGTCCAGGAGAAATCCTGACCCTCACCCTCCAAGACCCACAGTCCAGGAGAAATCCTGACCCTCACCCTCCAAGACCCACAGTCCAGGAGAAATCCTGACCCTCGCCCTCCAAGACCCACAGTCCAGGAGAAATCCTGACCCTCGCCCTCCAAGACTCACAGTCCAGGAGAAATCCTGACCCTCGCCCTCCAAGACCCACAGTCCAGGAGAAATCCTGAGCCTCGCCCTCCAAGACCCACAGTCCAGGAGAAATCCTGACCCTCGCCCTCCAAGACCCACAGTCCAGGAGAAATCCTGACCCTCACCCTCCAAGACCCACAGTCCAGGAGAAATCCTGACCCTCGTCCTCCAAGACCCACAGTCCAGGAGAAATCCTGACCCTCGTCCTCCAAGAGCCACAGTCCAGGAGAAATCCTGACCCTCGTCCTCCAAGACTCCCAGTCCAGGAGTAGTCCTGACCCTCACCCTCCACGACCCACAGTCCAGGAGAAATCCTGACCCTCGCCCTCCAAGACTCACAGTCCAGGAGAAATCTTGACCCTCGTCCTCCAAGATTCACAGTCCAGGAGAAATCCTGACCTTCACCCTCCAAGACTCCCAGTCCAGGAGTAGTCCTGACCCTCACCCTCCAAGACCCACAGTCCAGGAGAAATTGTGATCTTCACCCTCCAAGACACACAGTCCAGGAGAAATCCTGACCCTCACCCTCCAAGACCCACAGTCCAGGAGAAATCCTGACCCTCGTCCTCCAAGACCCACAGTCCAGGAGAAATCCTGACCCTAGCCCTCCAAGACCCACAGTCCAGGAGAAATCCTGACCCTCGTCCTCCAAGACCCACAGTCCAGGAGAAATCCTGACCCTCGTCCTCCAAGACTCACAGTCCAGGAGAAATCCTGACCTTCACCCTCCAAGACCCACAGTCCAGGAGAAATCCTGACCCTCAGCCCTCCAAGACCCACAGTCCAGGAGAAATCTTGACCTTCACCCTCCAAGACTCACAGTCTTAAGCCTGATGAATATGCTGTCAAGGGTCATGCTTGCTGTCCATGGAATTCCCAGGATATTCTGTGTCCATGATGGAATGTCGCTTACAGAATTCTCCTTTCTATAATATATGCTTCTTATCTGTGACATCCTTGTGAATTCCCAGAACAGGAAAAGGGGATGTTCATGGCTAGGCACTTGGGTCCCCTGAGTAAGTAGCCCACAATTCTATGAGACACAATGACTAGAATATTGATTGTTTATGAATTTATAGTGCTAGGATTGAACCAGGGGCCTCATTCATGCTAGGGGTGCTCTACCGTTGAGCTGTATAAATCCTCATTTTTTTGTTTTGAGACAGGGTCTCACTGTTTCACCCAAGCTGGACTTGAATTCACTCGGTAGCCCTAGCTGGCCTTGAACTTGAGATCCTTCTGCCTTGGCCTCTCCCTAGAAGTTTTGGGACCACAGATCTGTGTCATTCTGTGTCATCGAGCTTGTCTGGGAATCTTTTCTATAGATAAAAGAAACCTATCTTTGTGTCTTCAACATCTGAGAAAGAGTAGTGATTCTAAAGATAGAACACAGGGTGGGGTGGAGTAGGGGGAGTGAGACTTTCAACAACCGTGTTTCAGTTCAGCTTGCTCCAGTGGCCCTGAGGGGGGAGTTAGGGAAAAGATGAGGGAAGGGGGGCGCTAATGACAAACTTCACATTCTGTTCAACTCTCCTCTTTCTGTGCTGCGTCATTTGCCTAGCTGACGTGGTAAATGCTTGCTTTTCAGTGTGAAGAAGTCCTTCTGTGTGATACTTGGAGAAAGGGATTGTGATTTAAGCCAAAGGCATATCCTGGAGGGCCTGATGACATATACCTTACACTAGCCACGCAGCACCCTCACAACAGGCCTTGGGGGAGGCTGCCTTTCCCTTAGCCCTTGTTCTCTCTCTGCCTGGGTTCTTTTATTGTCTTCCCCTCTTGAGGCAGAGCAGTATACACCAGAACACTAATGTGGGACTCAAAAGGTTAGGATGGACTTCTGGTGAGGCCCAGAAAGAGGATTGGCTATTCTTTTTGCCCAAAATGTCTGTTCCCAAGGTGAGACTTTTGATCCGTGTTGCTGAGAACCTGACTAGCGTGTGTGTAAGGTCCCAAGAAGAAAAGGAGGGATTTCCTGTGCACTTGGGATGGTGCGAGGTGAGCTGAATATGTTGAGCCTCTTAATTTGAAATACTGAGGGATCTCAACAAACTCTTAGCATCTCCGTGTTACAGACAGGTTTGCGGGAATGAAAGTGAGTGTGTGTGTGTGTTACCTGTTACTAGCAAACATGTCTGACTGTCGTGCATCTAAAACTGTCTGCCAGTTCCCGGCACTACAGTGCCTGCTTCTTGAAGTCGCATTATCACAGGAGATCAAACCTTCTCCCATTTTTCCATGCCCTGACAATTGTCCATGTGTGTACATGTTGCCTCACTCCCGGGAGTCTAGTCTTTGCCTAGTTGATTTCAAACATGGGAGAAAGAAGAGGATGGTTCCGTTAGTCACAAATGCATACCCGTATCTAAACATTTCTTATCCTATCCCATGGGGGTAAAGTCTGCTCCGTCTGTTTTCTTCCTCCCTCCTCCTTCTTGCTTTGTTCCACTTACTTTCTGAAACAAGGTCTCACACTGCCACCAGCCTGGCCTGGAACTCACTGTGGAGCCCAAGCTATCCTCAACCTCAAAGCAGTGCTCCAGTGTCAGCCTCGTCAGTGCTGGAATTACAGGCAGGATCACCATGCCCGCCCCACGTGTCTTTTCTTTCTGTCCTTAGGCGTCACACAGATCCAGGTGCCAGTTACTGTCTGGGTGTTGGGCCTTGCTAGAAATGGTCTGGACCTGTGAGGAGGCTGGCCTGAACTATTGGACATGGCCAAGGGCCCTGGGCTGTGGGGTCGCAGCTGGCCCTCTGTCAGGAAGTCCCTGGTGAAGGTGACGGCCTTTCCTACGTTGTGGGTTGTAGTGAGCTGTCATCACCCAGAGTGGGCAGAACTGGCAAGGCGCTCCCCCCAGACCCCAAAAGGCTCTGACCATTCCATAAGTTAGACTTTGCCCCCCCACACCCCACAGTTCCTGATCTTGTGGCTAGCTGCCCAAGAGAGCCTCATGTGGCTGGAGTCCCGTAGCCTTCTCACCCCCCACGGTAACAGAAGTCACAGCCTTTTGTTATCTCCTCTTCCGCCCTTCCCCTTCCCTTATCCTTCCCCATAGCTTTGAAGTTACTAGTCCTTCCGCCACCTAGATAACAGCCCATAAACTATGGATCCAATCGCCATATAGTCTGTACGTGCCATCTCAACCTTCCCCAAGTGTTTATAAACCCACTCCCCTTTTGAATAAACGAGTGCTGTCCATCAGACGGTCTCCCGGGTGCTCATTGCCCGTCATGTTCGTGTGTCGCACTCACCCGCTGCTCCAGGAAGGACCCTGCTGCTTCCCTCCCCACTCCTCTCTCCCTCGCCCAGGACATCGGTGGCCAATGACCCCGGGGAAACAGAAATGGAGACGGGAATGGGAATGAACAAGACCCACATCTGGGTACTTTCTTCATAACTATTTTTAGTATCAATTACTTTTTCAAACATAATCTTAAGTGAAATCTCAATATATAAAACTGATACAGGAAGTTGCATAACATATGCTAGGTGTCAGAGTATAATGCTAATAACTTTGATAACTGCAAAAAAAGGAAAGAACAGGGCTTTGTGATGAGCTCGGAACACTGAAGCCAGTGTTGTGGGTGGCAGCTGTGGTCTTTTCTAGCATCGGGTTCTAATTTATTTCCTTTGGTTGCTAGTTTAATGATGTGGCACAATATTGAGAAAATCTTGTGTCCGGAAACAAGGACTGGCAAATTATAAGAGGCATTTTGTTTTTCTAAAATAGTTACCTTGCAATCACAGTGTTTACTAAAACTCAGTAACTTAAATCTTAATGCAGAAGGATGACTGGAAATGGATTACTTAAAAGGTGGAATCATTTAACAGCATATAAGAATTTGCACGTTTTGGTTGACAAGTCTACTATTTGGGGGGAATTAATGATAGTGGGTTCTAGTCTACATATTCTTTTAGAGGCAGAAAACGCTTTTCCAATTATAACATGAATGATCTCCTAAACAACAAGAAACATGTAGCCTTGAGACCCCTCGCTCTTCAGTTCAGAAGGCACAAGTTTGCTTTATTGTGCCTGGGTAGACTTGGGATCTCTTTCCTGTCACTTGGCTACCCTATAAGCAGGGTACCTTTGACAGTTCACTGCCAGGAGTTTAATTTAGTCACACCATTTCATGCCACGCACTGAGTTATTTTTAGATTTGAAAATCTACTGATGGAAAATGCTTGGGTTGTTTGGTCTGATCTTAGCTAATGGTTGAACATGGGGTAGCCATGTGACATGTGGGTACTGACTTATGACATAGCATGCAAATAACATGTGAAGGTTTGAGTGTATAAAAGGGGGGAAAGGGAGAATGGAGCTACAGCTTTTCTGAGGAAAGGGTCTCTGCTCTGCCACTGGGGCGATGGTTCAGAAGCTGTAGTTCAGATTTGTGCACACGTGGCTGTGTGACAATCACCACCATGATGCTATGCTGGGATGCGGGTTCACATTTACTTGACAGGTTACTAAGTATGAAGTACTCTATTTTCTTTAACTTGTACAAGTCAATTACTGCATGTTAAAGGCACGGAGATTGACTACCAGAATAGAACCCCCTGCATACCAGCAAGATTGTTGTAAAATTCACCCTTTAGGGCTGCTAGAGTGATGTGGGTGCCCAGTTGCAAGGCTGGCATGGACCTTCTTCTTGTGTCTTCGTGATTTTTCAAAGCTCAGTGCACACGGTAATTATTGCACAGGATGACATAAACAGAGACTTTGTCTACATTCCTTGATGAGCATTTTAGGAGACATTCCCTCAACCAATACTTGAGAAGGACTTCTATATTGGATTACTGAGCCAGAAAAACTCTTGCCTTAAAGAAGTTTCATTCTAGTATAAAAGATATTCTTTAACCAAAGAAGGGATAGTTGGCATAATGCCAGCTGTGCTAGGGGCTCTAGAGACTGTTACATCAGGGATGGCCTGAGTGGCAAGGGAAGAGGGAGTGCCCAGGGAGAGAAGGTGAACAGAGGCCTGAATGAAAGGGATGTGTGTAGGGACTCGCCAGAGAGCAGGATTGTGCCCGGATAGGAAAGAGAACCTGTACAGCAAGAGATCAAGGCAAGCCGAAGGAAGCAGTGGGATGGGACACCAGAGTGACGGCGCCAGCCCCAATGGTAGCTTCTAAGCCTCGACAAGGACCGAGGCTGTGCGATTTACCATAAACATAATAGCAGCTACTGAGGGGTTTGAGTGGAGTGTATTGGATCCAATTTCTACCTGAAACTCAAAAGTAACATTATGACCCTACGCCCTGCTTGAGACAGCAACTTTAGACCCTCACGTCCTCATTAAGTACTGTTTCACTATATGAACATTAAGAGCTTTTAAAAATTACGGTTGGTAGTGTAAATTCAATTTAAAAATAAAATTCCGATCCTCTGAATCTTCTGGGAGTTTAGCAAGTATAAGAGCCACATGCTTTCATAAAGATTAAATTAGAAATCCTATATATAAAGCTTCTAAGTCTGTAACTACCACCTTGGTAAAGCTTATTCCTAAATGCCGATTCTACGTGTGTGTGTGTGTGTGTGTGTGTGTGTGTGTGTGTGTTTACGTGTGTATACATGTATAAAGGAGTCAGAAGTTGACATTGAGTGTACGCTTCAGTAACTCTCCACCTGATTTTTTGAGACCAAGTCTCACAGTGATGCAGAGCACACTGTTTGAGCTAGACTAGCTAGCCAGTTAGCCCTAGGGCTCCACCTGTCTCTATCTTCCTGGTGCTGGGATTATAGGCATGTGCCCCCACCTGGCATTTTCCATGGGTTCTGGGGATCCACAAGCAGGTCCTCGTGCTCATGTGGTAAGCCCTTTATCTACTGAGCCATCTCTTCAGCCCCTGCGTTTCTTTATGCTCCCATGTTCCTACCTTTGCAACTGGTATCTGTGCTTGACTGGCAATCATCTTGGTGAATTGCATTTTCGTACCAGAGAAACGGAGCCATTCTATAAACCACTGGCTTCGAGTACATACACTTTCAGAAAAAGAAAAAATAAAATAAAAACAGATAGAAGTTCGGTTTTTAACTTTTTTTTTTCTTCTTAATGCAGGGTCTCATGTTCAAGCCTTGAACTGTCTATATGTAGCTGAGGATGACTTTGAACTGCTGATCCTCCTGCTTCCACCTCACAAGTGCTAGAATTACAGGCGAGTACCATGCCTAGTTTATGCAACTCTGGGGATCGAATCCAGGGCCTTACATTTCCTAGGCACATTTCCTACCAACTGCACTACATCCTCAGCCCCAGAAGTATGTTATCTATGTTAAGGATAAAGCATCTTTTTAGAAAATTGCATTTGAGATTTTAGAAATAGTTATTGAGCTGATGTTACAGAAGGGTTGAAGATCACATTTGTTATTGTTAAGCTTGTGCATATCAGGGTGTTAGGGAGAAGGCTCAGCAGTGCTTCCAAAGCCTGCTGGCCCAGGTTCAATTCCCCAGCACCCACATAAAGCCAGATGGAAAGGAAGGGAGGGAGGGAGGGAAGGAGGGAAGGATGAATGGAGGAAAAGAAAAGAAAAGAAAGAAAGACAAAGAAAGAAAGAAAGAAAGAAAGAAACAAACAAACAAACAAACAAACTTAGTTGTGCAAACATCTGAATTTATTTACAAGAGACCCTGTTTATCTGTACACATACAAGTAAATATATTAAAATTAAAAAGAATTTGCATAACAAGCTGTACGTGATGGTGCATGCCTGTAGTCCAAGTATCTGAGAGGTCAAGGCAGGAGGATCAGGAGTCTAAGGTTCTCCTTGACTACATTGTGAGTTCAAGACCAGCATGGGCTACACAAGTCCTTGTCTCAAAGAATGAAAACAAAACAACAAAAGCCAAGTATGCACATTTTCTGTCATCAAGCTTGGTTACCGTACAAGAGATACCTTTCTGTAACGTCATCCAGGTGCTGTTTGCCTTGTTCCTCTAGTTCCTGAACTGCGGAGGTTTTATGGTCTAATCCTTACTCCCAGAATAAAGATTTGCGTTTTGTTTTGATATAGTCTCACTATATGGCCTGGGCTAGCCTCATAGTCACAGTGTCCTGCCTTGGCCTCCCAAGTGCTGACATGACAGGCGTCTGCCAGCGTACCTGGCTCCCTATACAAAGGTTTTAAGACACTTGCATGTTGAGAGGTGGCCCTGAGAATATGCATTGTGTTGTAACAACCTGGGAAGGATATTTTAGGTGATTGCAGGAAAAAACAAATTTCTGGTTCAGTTGTTTCAATCCTTTTGAAAATGGAAATAATTTATTGCATGCAAAATAAAGCCAGACAACAGGTACGGGAGACCCACTGTGGAGTGTATTGAAAATGCATCATTCCCAGAAACTCTGATTCAGAAAGCTTGATAGGACAGACTTTTCATTTTAATAAGTGCTCCGGGTAGACAGACGCAGATCATGTGATTTTTAATACTTACTTCAAATGAAAGCCGTGGGAACCTACATTTGAGAAATATTGCTGAATTTCCAAGAGAACTTTAGGTTGGCATCACCAAACAAATCAAATGTGTCAAAGAAAGATAGCTGGCAAGAAGAACTCCTGTGCTCCCCAGCGCCTCCGCTCAGCCGCCATCTTTGATTTCATCTACCCCAGCCCTGCATCAAGGCTGTGTTGAAGCAAACTCCAAATAGCATCTACCCGTAAGCATGCTGATATTCTTATAGAAACAACCAGGTGCCTTCTTCACACAAAGGCATGGTGTCAGCCTTGTGCTTCGATAATAGTCAACAATAATTCCTTAGCACCATCAACTACCCAGTGTTCACATCTTCCTGGTTCATTTATTACTTCTTTGCGGGGGCATATGTGTGTTTATGTTGACATGTGTGCAGGTCTTGGTGCATATGTGATTGTGTGTGTGGAGGCCAGAGGGACACAACCTTAGCTGTCGTTCCTCAGAAATGCTATCCACATTTATTTTATTTATTTATTTATTTTGGCTTTTCGAGGTAGGGTCTCACTCTGGCCCAGGCTGACCTGGAATTCACTCTGTATTCTCAGACTGGCCTCGAACTCACCACGATCCTTCTACCTCTACCTCCCGAGTGCTGGGGTTAAAGGTGTGCGGCACCACGCCTGGTACATTTATTTTTGAAAAAGGGTCTCTCAATACCTGGAGCTGGCAAATTCGGCCTGACTGGCTGGCCAGTGAGCTCCAGGCATCTGCCTGTTTCTACTTATTCAGCGGTGGGACTTCAAGCACAAACCACTGTGCCAAGCTTTTATGTGGGTTCTGGGAACGGAACTTGCTCAAGGTCCTCAGGCTTGCAAGGCAAGCACTTTACTGGTAGACTAAGCTGACTCCCTAGCCCCATTTATAACGTTTTCTTTGTTGTATATTTTGTGTGGTTTATTTATTTCCATATCCTGAGCCTCTTTTCTACCATTGGTACCATCCCATCTTTTTATGCTGCAGGTTTGGATTTTTCTTGTTGTTGAGAAACCAGACCGTTTGTCTGGGTGAATTCCCCACCGTCTGGGTTTTGTAGATGGCATCCATGTGGCGGTGCTGAGCACGTCCCGGTCCCGTCCCTGTGGCTCTTGCACTTCCTGGGATTCGCTGGAAAGTTGTGGAGGCTGTGCTTCACTTTGCCTGGGTTTGTTTGGCTGCCTCACAGCTGTGTCGTGGTTTTCTTGCAGGCAGCCATGGTTATGATGTCTCCTTTTGCACTGAGATCTTGGTCTGTGTTCACAAGTTGAGTACGGCTTGCAAGATTGTAGTGCTCTGGTTCTATTATTCTCTGTGTATTTATTAACAGAGCCCATTGCTCTTGAAGAAAAACTTCCTTTCACTTAAATTTGTTTAGTCAGAGCTTCAGGTTTTGTGCAAAAAGCTGGGTATTTTCAATTATTTACAAGGTTTCTGGTTCGTAGCGTCTTCCTGAGTCATCCTGGTTTAGGAGTGTTATAGTGAACTCACAAACGGGTCTCTGGTACCAAGAAACCCCTACTGCTCTTTAAAGAGTCTCAGCTCTGGCCATCGGGAACCAAGTCAGCTTGGCAGCCACGTCCTTTTTGTATAATTCTACTGTCTCTCCCAGCACCCCCTTCCCTGGGTCTCTTGTAGCCTGGATGGACCTCTGAGTTCCTCTGTACTGAGAAGGTCCTTGAACTTCTGAGCCTCCTGGCTCAACCTCTGAGTGCTGGTGTGTATAGGTGTGTCTACCACGCTTGGCTCCAGCCCTGGCTATCTAACAGGCTGCTAGCTTCCAGGTTTCAGTGTGTGCCAGGTCGTTGTGCACACTCCCTGGGATCCACGTTTCTTCAAGGAGACCTGGCTCTGTTCAGTGGCATATGGGGACCATATATCCCAGAGGGGACATGTATATCTCTTATCTCTGGATACAGATAAAGTGTGTATGTGTGTACATGTGTGTCCACACGTATATTTTATGCATATTGTATAAATACATTATCACTTTATACTTTACACTGACTCTAGAAGTCTAATCACTCTAATTTTCTGTTCCTCATAACTGACTTGGTCATTTTTCCAGATGATCCAAAGGTTTTTACTTTTTGATCTATTGGATTTTTTAAAGTTACTTTTTCCAAGTGCATGATGTGTTCCTTCGAAATAGTTTCAAATCCATCTCTACTTGTCGACAGGGTGCTTGAGTCATGGTGTTGTTATGTCCTTGCCATGTTTCATTGCTTGTTGAGTTTTGTTTTGTTTTGTTTTGTTTTGTTTTGTTTTGTTTTGTTTTGTTTTGTTTTGAGATAGAGTCTCTCCCTGTAGCCCAGCATAGCCTCAGTCAAACTCATAGTGATCCTTCTGCCTCAGTCTCCCAGGTACAAGTGTGAGTCATCATACATCTGGATAATAATAATGAATACTTTTTCTGACAAGGCTGGGCTTGGAACCCAGGGCTGTGCATGCTAGGCAGGTGCTTTCCAACTGAGCTCTGTCTCTGGATCTTTCCGAGCCTCTTAAGTTCTATGTTGGGTTTGATTTTTCTCATCCTGACTTCTTTTGGGGGGATTTCTGTTGAATTGTTCTCTCATTTTTATTTTTACTTATTTATTTACATATGTATGTATGTATGTATGTATGTATGTATGTATGTATGTATAGATGTGTAAGCCACTCCACCTTCCCATTTTCCAATGCCCTGGAAGTTCTCTTTGTCTTGTGTTTTTTCTCTTTTAGTCTTCATTACTCATTTTTCCTTTTATTTAAGATCCTGGACCCACATCTTTTACTTCTTCTTATCTGAATATCTCGTCTCACCTGTCCCGTTTTCCCATTCTGCTCTGTGTTCCTTTCTGTCCTCTTCCGTTTCCCAATTTCTCCTCTCCCTTCTCAAGTCCTAATTTAAAGTTTCCATCTGTGTGGTGGGCCAGGGTTTGTGGTGCGAATGTTAGTCTGTGTTTTCCCCTCATAATAACAACACTGGGTTCGACCACAATCCTATTTTCTTACTCATTCTTCAATGAACCGAGTTTTCCTGTGTTTTCATGGCAAAGGATGCTCCAGAAAGTCATTCCCTGCTACAGGCTCTACTGTCCCCCCTTTGTCACTTCCATACAGGGATAAAGCATGTTTTCATGGCTCTTTATTTATTTATTTTTTTAATTTGAGAGAGCTAGAGAGAGAGAGGCAGCAAATGGGTGCGCCAGCGATCTCAGCCACTGTGAAGGAACTCCAGACGCTTGCGCCCCCTTGTGGACATGTGCAACATTGCGCACTTGCCTCACTTTTGCATCTGGCTAAACGTGGGACCTGGAGAATCAAACAGGCGTTCTTAGGCTTCACAGGTAGGCACCTTAACCACTAAGCCATCTCTCCAGCCCTTCACGCTCTTTCTTATCTGGCTCCCTTTGCTTTTACTGGACCCTGCCCCTCCCTTCCTTTGAGTATTTTAACATGTCCTGTGTAATTTTATTCTCCCCTCACAAGTTAATTTTCAGAGTGGTTTAATTGTAGAAGGAAACGGTTTTATTGTTTTAATGGATCCATACCATTCATGATGGTTTCCATACATAGGCTCCCCTAAGTTCATGTGTTGGGAACTTAATCCAACACAAAAACTTTATCTCTAACATAACTGGTGACATGACTAAGAGGTGGGACCTTAAGAAGTGATTGGGCTATGGAGGGCTCTGCCTTCAGGAGACCATTCATGCTTGTATTTCCTCTTCGTGCCTGTACAAACACCAATTTAAGAAAACCTTTGGCTCATAATTTGAGAGGACAATCTAAGAGGGTAGGAAAGACTTGACAAGAGGGGCATGAAGCAGTTGGTCTTATTGTACCTGCAGTCAGGAAGCAGCAGAGATGAGTGCTGGGCTCGCTCATTTTCAGTGCAGGACCCCAGCCTGTGGGATGGTGCTGCCCATAGTCAAAAATGGGTCTTCCTTATTGGCTAAACCTCACTGGAAATGTCCTCAGTGACACAACCAGGAATGTGTCTCCTGGGTGACAGTTAAAGTTACCAATAAAGATTAAGATAAAGATAAAGATAAAGACAGTCAAGTTACCAATAAAGATTCACCACCACAATGCTGTTACTTAATGATTGTGCTCCGATAACACCCTCCCCTCCTCTGCTCCCCTCCTCTCCAGACGGGAGCCCTTGACCTTGGACTTCACAGCTTTCTTTAAACTGTAAAAAATGGGCTGGAGAAATGGCTTAGTGGTTAAGGCGTTTGCCTGAGAAGCCAAAGGATCCCGGTTCGATTCTCCAGGACCCACGTAAGCCAGATGCACAAGGGGCACATGCATCTGGAGTTCGTTTGCAGTGGCTGGAGGCCCTGGCGTGCCCATTCTCTCTCCGTCTGCCTCTCATCTCTCTCTCTCTCTGCATGCAAATAAATAAATAAATAAAATTTATAAAAAATAAAAATAAAAAAAAAATAAATCCCTGTTCTCTGCACAATACCTAGCTTCGGGTATCACATTACAGTTGTGCGTGGTGGACTAAGATACCCCTAACCCTTCATGTGGTCCCTTAGCCCACCTACTGCTGGAATTGAATCCCACTGGATCCATTGACAGTTTGCTACTCTTTTTCTCACAATTGCTTATTTCTTCCCCACCATCCAGCAGGCTCTATGGGGCTCCTTGGCCCCAGCCTTTGGGTGCCCACCCCTTGCCTTGTTGCTTCCACCTGGCCAACAGAGCCACAGATAGCTTAGCTATGTCCATTCCTAGCCACTGGTTCATGGACTATGTAGGAGCCTCTTTTGGTTGATGGCGTCTGTGGTTTATTGATTGGGTCATCCTAGCTTCTCTGTTCTTGCTGTTGTTCCCTCATTGTTGCCATGCTTGATGGGAAGGAGGAGGACAGAGATTCAGGGAGATTAACAAACTGTCCTGCCTGCAACATGGACAGGTACACTAATTTCCTGAGCCTTTACAGTTTTCCATAGGGCTTGGGAAGATGTTTGCAAAATGCCATCCTTCTGTTGCCAAGCCAAAATACTTTCAAATGGGAAAAGTTTGGTTTTAGTCACATACTTTTAGCAAATATTTTCTTAGGGAAAACAAAACAGGAAAAAGTACAACGTGTTTTGAAAAACTAAATACTTAATGACCCCTGATCATTACTTCTTCGTTTAAACACTTGCAGCTGAGCATGATGGCACGTGCTTGTAGTTTCAACACTCAGGAGACTGAAACAAGAGAAGAGGATCACTTGAGGCCAAGCATTCCAGACTAGCCTGGTCAACATAGTGACCCTGTCTCAAAAAAAAAAAAAAAAAAAAAAAAAAAAAAAACACATGATGTGTTACTTCTTTAACATGAGTATATGAGAAATGAAGTCATCACATGTATTCTTTCTGAATTAACATACTTTGAAAACAACAGAGCCACAGTGATTAAGCCAGGTTTAGATTGGGATAGGACTGCACTCAAATGATAGATAATTAATTTGGTCATGCTGGTATACAATACAATGACTTGGACAGTCAGTATCATGCCCACTGCCAAGGTTTCTGAGTCCAAGGCTTCAAAAAGGGACCTGGTTGTAACTTGGTAAATGTAATTGCCAAGCGACCGTCAGTGGTCACATTTCATTTTGGTTTTTGGTAATACCAGTAGAAACTCTATTTTCTTTTCTTCTTTCTTTTTTTTTTTTCTGGGTGTAGTGGTACATGCCTTTATGAGAGAGATTGGCACTCCAGCCACTGCATTTGAACTCCAGACACATGCGCCACCTTGTGCACATGTGACCTTGCTCACTTGCATCACCTTTTGAATCTGGCTTATGTTGGATCTGGAGAGTTGAACATGGGTCCTTAGGGTTTGCAGGCAAGTGCCTTAACTGCTAAGGCATCTCTCCAGCCTAGAAACTCTATTTTATGTTTGTACTTTTCAAATCCTTTGAGGTCCTTCCTTCCATGGAACACAGAATCGGTAGATGCACCTCTTATGGATTTTTATTTACCTTTAGCATATCGTGGCAAAGGGTTCTGTTTCCTGTGCAGTTTTTATTTAGATCCACAGAGAATCAGTCATGAAAGGGGAATTTCCGAGTTTCCTCTTTGGGAAGCTTTCCTTATGAAGTCTAGTAATGACTCTTAAACTTGACTGTCGTGTTAGGGCAGGGCTCCAGGACAGCTACTTGAACTGCTTCTTTTTTTTTTTTGTCTTCCTCATTCAGTGCTAAGTTGAAGTGCCTTCCAGGCACCATGCTGAAGGGCTCAGGTTGCAAGCCTCCAGCCTCTTTTATTTCACTCTATTATTTTATGAGTAATCTTGACAATCCAACTATACAAGAAGTACCATAATTAAGTTTCGGTTCACTTCCTGTGTAGTTTCTGAGATCCTCCTTACTAACTTTTTAAGTGTGAATTGTATCAAATACACACTGTAAACTGCAGGTGGACCAATTATTGGATCATGTGCTCTGTGATGAAGGGACATGATTTTGTTACCTTTTCCTGAAGCTGTGAAGGTGGGTTGTAGTTTCTCTTTTTTGACTTTTTTTATCTGTAAGGGAGCCAGAGTGAGCATCACCCTCGCTTTCCCCTTTGCAGCCAGGAAACCTGACTCTGCAGTGGACACTGTCTGTTGTGTTCAGAATCAGTGTCCTGTGACCTATCCCACTTGTAATAGGTTGGATGGAAAAGTAGAAAAGTAAGAGAGAAAAAAAATAAGTGTGAGCTTTTCTATTTCTCTTTAAGTCTTCTATGGAGCCATTGTGGTCTTTCTTTGTTCTTCAGATGTCAGACACTAGATTTCTGGTCTTTGGCCAAAGGTGCCACCTTGTCCTCAAGCATGGAGCTGCTCCTTCATGACCTTCGTGGCATGTAGCATGGTCATAATCATGTGGCACTACCAGCTCCAACAGTGGCCTGCAGGATAAAGGAAGCTTGTCTTATGCCATCTGCCACCTAGCTGTCTTGCTTATAGCAAATTCTACTCCATGCAAAGCCAACGTATGCCCTTGGGAAGAAATGAATAGGATGAAAGCCCTCCTCTGTGCTGTAGCAGAAGAGAATGGAGTAACCCATCTCTGCCATGGTTCACTTCCTAAGTTGCAGTTCTCTGGGGTCAAGTGCAGTACAAATAAACATTAATGCTTGTCTTGACTCTTTCAAAAGAGAGACCTCATTCTTATAACCTTTGTTATGGTATGTTGGAACAATTATCCTATCTTATTTTGGGCTGTTGATCTCTTATTGTGAATCATCTGTAAATTAAGCTTTATCCTAAGTGTATACATGTAAGAATATATAAGACATACCCAGGGTTTATTGCTAAACATCCACTTGGAGTTGTAGATTGTATCCCGCAAGGAGAAGTGAGGAGAACTGTGCCAAAAGTTGTGCCTGACTTGAATGGAGGTTCAATAAGATCCAGGATCAATGTGTTTTCCTTGCTCAGCCTTTTAACTCCTAGCAACACAGGGCCTAACACAGAGTAGATACTCCAGAGTATTGGATCTGGCCAATGAAAATTAAGTGAGGTGTGTCAGCTACCACGCCGAGACCAAAGGAGGATAAAGATGTTCTGAGGCAGGTGGCAGGCTGTACTGTGTGGCATGACACCCTAATGATACTTACTGAGTCATCAAAGCAAAGTTGTACTTTCTTATTTTCTATTTACAAGGCAGGTGTGTAAATGGAGATCCAAATAAACAAATCCGAGAAGAATAACTTCCTTTCAGCAAGTGGAAAGTGTTCAAATGTAACGAGAGATGAAATTGGTTTATGCGAACACACTGTTTCCCAGCGATGTAGATGGACGTTTACATTCACCTATGAGAACGGACTGGCTCAAATTCACTAAGTCCAGCTAGTGAAGTCTGAGGGAGCATAGATCAATGGAATGACTGTGGTTAAGGAAAGGGCTTGCTGTGTGTGTGTGCACGCGCATGCGTGTGTTCACTCTGCACTGAGAGGTGAGGATTGTTCCGAGTCATGCCGCAGAAAGGATCCAGAGAGTTTTAAAACATTCATTTCAGGAGATTGAAACACACAGAATGGCAGAATGCTTGACTGTCAGCTCAAGTGCTGGCAAGTTTCCACTCAGTTCTGTTGTCAAATGTGCACTTCGTGACTAGGTTCAAGCCCTTCATAGTTTATAATCAAAAGTCTGCTTTTTCTAGATTGTTGGAGATAAAAAGAAAGAAAACAGAAATAGGTTAAGCAAATTTCGTGGCTTGCAGTGTGTGCACAGGCATGCATGAGGCCGCCCTCCACCTCTTTCCATACTTGGAAAGCATATTTTAACAGCTCAAGTATAGCTGCATGTTTCATTTACATCGGAGACTCTTTTTTTTTCCTTCTCCCTGTCATGCTTTTTAATTATATAGTTTAAATGTTTTAACTATTAAGTCTGTTTGGTCTTCAATCTGTAAGCATCTCAGAAGCTAATGGGCTTTAGGAAGAAAAGGAATCAACATTTAGTATACAGTGTCTACAAAACGAAAGAAATACTATGCAAATGGGCTGCAGAACAGAACAGACAGGTTTGCATGTCCTCCTTGGCTTCCTGATGATGTTCTCAGCGTGAGCCTGCCAGACTTGCCTTTTTACCTCTTGGGATGATGCATGTACTAGTGGCAGAGCCCTGCAGGGTCAATTTAACAAGTATAACATTGTGATTTTCCATGTGGTTTCTCAGAACCACTGAGGAAAAAGCAGCAATAAATAGTGACAGCAGAAATCGATTTTTGAAGTAAATACTTTTGGCGCAGGGAAGGGACACTCTATCAGTACATATTTCATGCAGCTGGCATAGGTGGAGAAGCTCTGCCGGCCATGCCATTTGGTAGGTCAGAGTATAAAGAGTGAGACCTGGAGCTCAACCCTAGAGTGCATACCTTATAAGGCACGTTCATTCAACATTCTATCCTCAGCACCCAAACAATAATATTAACAACAACAAAATAAAATAAAATATATGTCACCAATTCCACCACTATCTTCATACCATAATGCCTATGACCAAAACCCCTGCTTATGGACAGGCACACTTTTGAAAATATATTTTGGCCACTCCAAGACTGCTCATCAGAAATGCAGCCTAGTGCTGGAGAGATGGCTTAGTGGTTAAGGCACTTGCCTGTGAAGCCTAAGAACTCATGTTCATATCTCCAGGTCCCACATAGGCAGATGCACAGTGACGCAAGCGCACATGTTGCACATGCTCACAAGGTGGTACACATGTCTGGAGTTTATTCACAGCAGGCTGAAGGTCCTGGTTTGCCCATTGTTTCTCTCTCTCTCTCTCTCTCTCTCTCTCTCTCTCTCTCTCTCTCGCTTGCTCTCAAAAATAAAAATAAAGCAATGCAGCCTAAGGAGCTAGCTTTTGCATTAGCATGTTAAGATAACATACAGCAGACTAGTAGTTATATATTTGTTTAATTAGTCATTTGTATTGCTGGTGGGTGGTATGCTGGGCATTAACGGTTGCATGGTGCCTAAGGGATTTTTGACACTGTGGAGACTTGGCTTTGAACCCAGCTCTAGCAATGCTATCTACCTTGTGTCACATCCATAAATGAGAATGATAAAATAGCTGTGAGGGTTAAACCAGAGAGGATTGTTTCTCAGCCTTTTGGCTATGATCAAGGACAGAATTAAGCCAAGCGGAGTATTGAAGTGATCATAATGTGTGGCGTAGAGAGAATACCTAATCGATGGGGTCATTAGTGCTTATGTTTCTCACGTGATGACCACCTTCCTCAAAAGGAAAGGAAATAAAATTCACCCCCGAAATGCACTCAGGAGAATTTTGGAGGGTCTCTTCCAAGTTGTCGTAAAGCTTTTCTGAAGTAAATTTGCCCGTTCCTGCCCACACCAATCCTGCAACATTCCAGGAATAAAATCTGTACTCGAGTTTAAAAATAAAATGGATAGAACAAACTGAATTAGAAGTCCTTGGCAGACATCCCCCCAGCAGGATGTTCTCTCAATTGGTGAAATCACAGTAAAAAGAGATGTATATTTTTTGCTGTGCCCTTCCTCCTCAGTCCTTTCAGCCAGTCGTGTTCCTCTGTTCTAAAAGCCCCATGGACCTGCAGTTCCTCTGATATCTCCACGCTGCCCCACATCCACTTCCCAAAACCCCCATGTCCTCATAGATAGACCCACATCTCCAGAAAGCAGAGAAGAGGAGAGTTCTTCTGATTCTCCGCCGCCTAGGAAAGGTCATGGAACCTAGAGAGGGCTCTGCTGGTCTTAGTTCCCAGTAAAGACTGCCAAAAAAGAAAGAAAGAAAGAAAGAAAGAGAGAGAGAGAGAGAGAGAGAGAGAGAGAGAGAGAAAGAAAGAAAGAAAGAAAGAAAGAAAGAAAGAAAGAAAGAAAGAAAGAAAGAAAGAAAAAAATCTCAAATGTTTCCACATTCTCCTGCCTCTTTTTTCTTCTGTAAATATTCATCCCTGTTTTGGAAAGAGGCTCTTGATAGCATATTGTCCCAGCAACCACCAAGAACCCTGGAAGTCTTGCCGCTCCCAAATCCCATAGGAATGAGTGAGGAAAGAGAATTAGGGTGAAGTGGGTTTGGCAAGATTGAGTCTCGATCTCCTCCCTCCCCCCCACACACCAGCAAACCCACCCCATAACCCTAGAAAAGAAATTATGAAAATTCCAGACATCCTCTTCTCCCTTCCACAGGCAATATTTCTCCCAGAAATGAAAGGGGAAAACGCTTTATTTGTCTGAGCCATATGCAAAAAATTATGGAACATCTGTGGAAGTAACAACATACAACAAGACAAATTATTGGTGGGAAAAGGCAAAAACCTTTGTTTCAAACACATGTCTGGAGATAGTGTGTGTGCACTGTCTTGATTTGTGCTAATTATGCATAATAATAAGTTTGTGGACCACAGACTGGCTGGCAATCAGGAGTGGTCCTTGAAGGTACCACCAACTTCCTTTCTTTTCTCTTTCTCTATCATAAGCTGATTTCTTTGTTTAGTGCCCAGGAAGAAAATCCAGGGCCTTGTGCATGAGGGCCTTGTGCATGCTAGGCAAGAGCTATATTCCCCAGTCCTCTTTTTCTTTATCCTCTTTTGGTTGTTGTTGGATCAACACTGTGGTTGTATTCCAACACCTGTGACCACGTGGAAAATCACCTTCAGTGATTGGCATCTTCAACTGTCCTAGTGAGCAGTTGTTCCCTCTGCCCTGTCTCCTTCAAACCGGGATGTACACCATGGGCGGGGACTGCTGGATCACAGAGATTTATTAGTGCCTCGATTTGACTGCCCCCTTTGTAATGTTTAGTTCTGTTCTCAGCCTTAACACCCATCGTAAAAAATAATTTTATCCTAGGTGAATTTGGTTGCTTCTTTTTCTGTGGCTCACTGTGATTTTTGCCTTTGAGGGCATCTGCACTTACACATGGGGTGTTCTAGAGCGAGCCTCCTGCTAGAGCTTGGCAGATCTGGGATCTGATTAGTTCTGACCTTTCTGATGTCTATTCTCCTGGTATTTATTATAAGAGGAAACTGATGGTAACACTGCCATGCTCTCATGTTTCAAAAAAGCGGGGAGACTGGAGATATGGCTTAGCCATTAAGGCATTTGCCTGCAAAGCCTGATGCACAAGGGGGCGCATGCATCTGGAGTTCATTTGCAATGGCTGGAGGCCCGGCACGCCCATTCTCTCTCTCTCTCTCTCTTGCTCTCCCCCTCTTTCCCTCTCTCTCAAATAAATAAATAATATATACCTTTTTTAAAAAAGAAAGAAACAACTCTAAACATCCTGTTATTACTGCCTTTCACATTTATTTATATATTTTACAATGCCAGTGAGAAGCCTGGGGTGTCAACCACTGTTAAAGGGAAAGGGGTTTGAAAAAAAGGAATTTGAGGGCTGTCTCTTTAAGGGGAGGGAATATGTAGTAGGACAAAATGTTTAAATCTAGGGTTCCTCTGCAGAGAGAGAAGCCATGCCCCAGCTCAGCCTGTGTTGCTCCTCAGAATCTTGTCTGTACTCATCACCTGGAACACAGACAGTCAGGTTCCTGGTTCAGTTTCTATTGCTGTAACAGAATGCCTGAGACCAGGGCATTTAGAAAGGTTTGCTTGGCCTTGTTCAGGAGGCTGGAAAGTCCAGAGGTATGGCCCTTGCATCCATTTGGCATCTGGGAGTGTCTGCTACTGCTGCATCCCAGCATGGTGGAGAACCTCACTGGGTGAGATGGAGCAAGCTGCCTCCTTTTCTTATAAAGCCACTAATGTCATCATGGGGCCCGATCCACACAGGCTCTTTGAATCCTGATGACCTCCCACAGGCTCCAGGCACCATGAATGTATGAGTTTGAGGATTAAGTCTCTTAACATTTGAACTTTGGGGGATATATTCGAACCACAGTCCACCAGGATATTCACTGGGTGACCTCTGCCAGCCCCCCAGCCTGTCAGCAACCAGTGTTGCAGCTGAACCCAAATGCCTTGTAATTCCAACATTCTCTGCAACTCACATCTGTGTTCCTTCCATCTGACCTGTGTTGTCAGAATCCTCCCCATACTTCATGGTCAAGTTCACACCTAAGTGTCTCTTCCGCAGAGCTTTCTAAACACAACCCCATTATTCGTTCCCTTCTTTCAGCTCCCCAAATCCTTGATGACTCATATTTCTCTGTTGCTTTAGCACACACCTTCGTCTGGCTGGAGGTGTAATTAGTAATGTGAAAGTGGTCGAGGCAAGCAGCAGGTGGATGTCACCTGGCTGATGTACACCTCCCCTCCCCCAGCCTTCTAGGAGCTTTCCCTGACACAGTGTGAGCAAGGCAGTCCAGCAATGGCTGTTGGTAGGCTGCAGAGTCTGAAAAACTGTTAGGCGCCCAGTCCCCATTTGACATAAAGATCTGGAGGATTGCTACAGACCTGTTGGTCTTCAATCCACGCTGGAAGGCTAGAGAAACTGGGTTCTGATATCTACGAAGAATGGCAGCAACAGGGAAGATACACCCACCAGCAGGTAACATCAGCAGCTGGGCAAAAGGTACTGCTTTCCCATTGGGAGGGCATCCACTGAAAGGGTGGGCAAACTCCCTCACAGTTCTGCCCAAGAGGTGTGTCTCTTACTTTCCTGATCTAATCAAGATGATGAGGAGGAGAGAGATAAACTGTCACAAGGGGCTTTAGGTGAGCGGCCCAGGAAGACTTGTTCTGACGTTGTTCTCTGCAACAGATCAGTTTTTGGTCTCTTTCATCTCAGTCTTGCCTAGTATTTGATTTTTCTCCAGTTCCTTAATTTTTCAGTTCCATGAGACGAGATGCATCTAAAAGACAAGCAAAGGATTGAAGCAATGAGAAGATACTGGGTGGAGGGAGAAAAGAAGAAGAGAAAAGAGGGAGAGACTGGGACAGATGTAGAAATGAATACTCAACTGGTTTAATGGTCTTTGAATTTTAGGTGCAAGGATTTGCTATTTGTGCTTCCTCTCTCTCTCTCTCTCTCTCTCTCTCTCTCTCTCTCTCGTTCTCTCTCTCTCTCAGGCACACACACATACACACACACACACATACACACTCCACACCATCACTACCACCACATGCAGACCAGGTGGTATCTGCTTACATACATGGCTTGGCGCTATTACTCTTTGGCTAAGACCACTTCACACATGAACAACACAGCCTCCTTCTAGAGACGTGGCATCCATCTGCTTGCAGAAGAGCTGTCTGTTTCCCTCCGAAAACTAGTCCAATCAGCATTTGACTTTGGCTGGGGGAACCAAGCAACAGCTCTTCCATAAGGTCCATAATTGCAACTTGTCATTCTTGTGTGCCTGTCTGGTTTTGCCCTCTGTCCCCTCTACACCTTCCCACAAGCCCCTTATCCTCAGCCCTCCCCTCCTTTTCCACTAAGAAACTCTCATAGTGAGTAACAGAATCAACAGCCATCTCCCCAAATGGCTTCTTCTTCAGAATTTTAAAGCAATATTGCCTTCTGTCCCTAAAAAGAAAATTGCAGATTTCTTTCCCTTCCAAATACTCCTTCCAGAGGGAAGTCGAGGATAATGCCTTTCCTGACCCCACCCCCAAACATGGTGTGCATCAGCACTGTGGGTAAATATGTCATGAGACCCTTCGGCATGATCTGCTGCAGCCGGCTCTGCTCATGTGCTTGCAGCAGACAGGGGTTGATGTCAGGCTTGCTTTGAAGTCGGATTCTACTTACCACCTTTATGCTGGTGCGGTGCACACACTCTACGCTGCAACAGGCCAATGTCTCTTCCGGGTGGTGGAACAGTGACTCTGATCTTACAGTCATGCTTGTGGTCCAGCAAGGGACTTCCTGATGGATACCATAGGGTCAGTCACTGAGATGCCCTACAGAGGGTCTCAGAGCCACCCCCCCCCACAGCCCTTGCAGGTGACCTCTCATTCCTAATTTGAGCAGTGAGTAACAAGCTAGATCGCATTTTGAGTTCTAAACCATAACTCTAAGTTTGTAAGATAGCTGTCCACAATGGATCTTAAGGACCCAGATTATAAACAATGTGTTATGCAGACATACCTGAAAACTCTTCTACTGAAGACAAAAAAACAACCCTGAGGCAGACATGGATGTTCACACCTGTAATCCAGGCATTGAAAGGCCAAGGTGGAATAGGAGGATTACCATGAGTTTAAGGCCTGCCTAGGCTACAGAGTTGCCTATTGATCAGGCTGGTCTAGAAGGAGATCCTGCCTTATTTCAAAGAAAAAGAAATTCAGAGGATGGTTAAGAATGTATGAAGAGGCTGGGCGTAGTCACACATGCCTGTCATCCTAATTCTGTAGAGGCAGAAGCAGGATTTGGAGTCTGACATCAGCCTGAGACTACATAGCAAGTTCTGGGTGAGCCTGGTTTATCTGCTGAGAGCCTCTCTTAAATTAAGTAATTAAAAAATAAATCTGGTGTGGGAGAGTTGGTTTAGCAGTTAAGGCGCTTGCCTGCGAAGTCTTAGGACCCATGTTCAACTCTCCAGATCCCAAATTACCCAGATACACGAAGGTGAAGCAAGCATAAGGTCTCACATGCCCACTAGGTGGCACAATTTCAGTGGCTGAGGCTCTGGTGTGCCACTCTCTCTCTCAAAACAGAAAATAAATAAAATCTGTGGGGCATCTGAAGGCTCTTGAGTGTGGGTCATGCTTTTCTGGGTTCCATTGTAAGCAGCCTGGACTGCTAGACCCGTGTTCCAGTGTAAGATACCTGGGGTATGCCTATACAGCAAGGTGGGAAACCATGTCAAATTAGGCTACCACACAGCATTTTATACCAGTACAGTTAGGAAAGGAATGCAAGTGCCTAGCAGGTAACTTTCCGTGAAAAGTTTGGTGCCATGATGGAGCAACAGGCTTCTTTTTTTCCCCAAATATGAAGTATTAGATGCAGACATAAAGCATTTGTTGCTGTTAGTTTGCACTGTGTTCCATGGAACTCTGAAGTCATGCATCTGTGCACTTCATGAAAGAACTCAGAGTCCTCCTATTTGCTCGCATTTTAGAGGGAGAAAGGCAACAGCCAGGAGACTTCCCTGGTTTTTGGTTAGCTGTTTATGTGTGATGAGTGCCATTTAGAACAGTCTGGAAGGACCCTAGAAACTGCCAGCTACAGGAGCTACAGGAGACCTTGGGTGTGGAATGCTGCAGTCATCAGTCCAGGAGTGGTGCCATCCTAAGCATAAGGAACAGGCTGAGGAGCAGGTCTGATGGGGGCAGTGCCCAGCACTGGCAGAAGCTATTCTGGGTTGGGCAGCAAGAGTCGCAGCCCAGGGATGGCTTCACTAATACCCCTTTGGCCCTGAAACACTTCTCCCTTCTCCTCCTCATCCTGACTTGTAATCCATCCAGGCGTCCCAGCTGATCTGCCTGTTTAAACCCTGTCTAGCCAGAACTTCTGGAAACTTCTGGAAGTGTATCTCCAACCACCATTCTGAATAAGAATGTAGATGATGTTTTGCTTTGAATATGAAATGATTCTCCCAGGTTCATGTGTTTGAACACTTGGTCTTGTTTGAGGAAGTTGTACAAATTTTAGGAGGTGGGACCTAGTGGGAGGAAGTAGGTCATTAGGGGGCTGGTCCTTGTAGGTATGTTGTGCCTGTCCACTTCCTGTTTTGATCTCTACTTTCTGATTGACTGAGGTATGAGGATCCTCTGCCAAACGTTCCTTTGCCATGCTCTGAGCTCCCCAGTCCTGCCCTTTCCTTTCCTACCCTGAAGCCCTCTGAAACTGTGAGCTCAAATAAATCTTCCCTTGTTCAAGTTGCTTCTGTCAGGTTTGTGGCTATGGTGATGCAAAACTAACACATATGGGACAAGAGGGAGAATTCCATTCTGTCTCACGCAATATGGCCATGGTGCTGTGGGGCAGGAGCTGGTATGTGTGTAGGGGGGGTGTACGTGCCACCACAGCACACACGTTGGGCATATCCCGAAATAGAACAGAGGAAATACTATGCCAGATGCCAGCACTTTGCTGAGGTGGCCAGCTCAAGTAGAGAGAGTGAAGTCAGGGTCCCCTCCCCTAGGCAGGCTCTTTTCCTGAAATTTTCCAAATGAGCCATGGGGATTGGTGGAAATTGCTGACTGCTGTGCATGTGGGCTCCCTTCATACATGTGCACACGCACAGCTTTAGTTCCTCTACCCTCCCTTCATTTTAACCCATGACTGATCCTACGTGCCATGCAATGAATCTATAGTAATGATGCCAAAAGGAACTATAATCAAATACCGAGTTGCAGGTTGTGCTCTGCCACCTACTTTCTGTGGCCCTCACACAAACTACTTCACTTTCTTGGGTCTGGATTTTACCTGTGTTCTTAGCCCACTCTTCCTGTGTTGCTTGTAGATCTTGTGACCCCAAGAATGTCAAAGTGTTTTGAGAAGGTCTATACGTAATGAGTTCTTTTCTTGAATTTTGTGTGTGTGTCTGTGTGTGGTGTAGGTGTGTGTGTGGATGCTTATTCATACATGCAGGAAGACACAGATGTGCAGGCACATCTGGTGTCTTCCTCAGTGGATCTCCCCCTTGTTTTTTGAGACAGGCTCTCTCACTGATCCTGGAGCTCACAGTTCACCTAGACTATCTGGCCAGTGAGTCTCTCGTTCCCCAGTGCTGGGGTCACAGGCATGTGCCGTGACACTTGGCTTTTACATGGGTGCTGGGGATCCAAACTCAGGCCCTCGTGCTTGGGTGGCCAGTGCTTTACTGGCTGAGCCATCATCTCATGCCACATAAGAGCTCTTACAAAGCTCCATGTGCCCAGCCCCTGGCTGCGGTGCACATGTGCTCCCCAAAGTCATCCAGTCGAGTTTCATTTGTTGGGTGCAGCTCAGGTATGCTGCAGTAAGAAAAATGACTCAGTCAGGCCTGGTGGCACAGGTCTATCATACCAGCTACTTAGAAGGCAGAGGCAGGAGGATCAAAAATTCAAGGGCAGGGGCCTGGAGGGATGGCTTAGCAGTTAAGGCATTTGCCTGCTAAGCCAAAGAACCCAGGTTCGACTCCTTAGGACCCACATTATCCAGAGGCACAAGGTGAAACATGCATCTGGAGTTCGTTTGCAGTGGCTGGAGGTCCTGGTGTGCCCATTCTCTCTCTCTCTCTCTCCCTCTTTCTGTCTGTTAAATAAATAAATAAATAAATAAATAAATAAATAAATAAATAAATAAATAAATAAATAAATAAATAAATACATAAATAAATAAATAATTTAAGGGCAAGGCTGGAGAGATGGCTTGGACATTAAGGGGCTTGGCTGTGAACCTTAAGGACCCAGGTTCGATTCCCCAGTACACACACAAAGTGCACATGCATCTGGAGTTTGTTTGCAGTGGTTGAATGCCCTGACATGCCCACTTTTTTTTTTTTTACCTCTCTCACAAATAAATAAAATCTGTAAAAAAAAAAAAAAAAAAAAGTAAAAATTCAAGGCCAGCCTTGACTAATGAGTAAGTTGGAGGCTGGCCCTATCTCAAAATAAAAGGTTAAAAGAAAACTATAGGTCAGCCTACTGGTATAGCATCCGAGATGCCCTGGACTCAATCCTCAGTACTAAAGACAATAAAGAAAAAGAAAGGACTCATAAGAATACTGCCATTGCTGTCACACTGACTGTGTGTCCTCGAGTGGACATGCCTTAAGGCTGTGTCATCGTGTATACTTTCTACTTGAGGAGCAGTAATCTGGAAGCTTCCTAACTTATTTTTCTGTGTGCTCACAAAACCTCTGATAAATGGAGACCACTGTCCGTCTCATAGATGATGTTGGGCTCTTTGATCCCATGCTGTCTGGGAGGTTTGGAGTTAGCAGACTCTTCAGTCACATCATCAGGACCTCATGAGGACCCAGTTGAGGGTGATTGGTTGGTGGATTGGTTGATGAACGTGTCTAAGTCCTTAAAGGGATTTTATATGGAAGAGTGGTGAAGTGGAAAAGACAAAACACCTTCATTAAAAATAACCATTTGTGAGCCGGGCATGATGGCGCACACCTTTAATCCCAGCACTAGGGAGGCAGAGGTAGGAGGATCGCCGAGAGTTTGAGGCCACCCTGAGACTACATAGTTAATTCCAGGTCAGCCTGGACCAGAGTGAGACCCTGCCTTGCAAAAAAACAAAAACAAAAAAAAAACCATTTGTGGGCTGGAGAAATGGCTTAGCAGTTAAGGCATTTGCCTAAGAAGCTGAAGGACCCTGGTTCAATCCCCCAGGACCCACGTAAGCCAGATGTACAAGGGGGCACCTGTGTCTGGAGTTCATTTGCAGTGACTATAGGCCCTGGCGCCACCCATTCTCTCTCTCTCTCTATCTGCCCCTTTCTCTCTCTTTCTCAAATAAATAAATTTTTTTTTTTAAAAAATTGCATCTTCAGAACAGCAAGAGCCATGGCTGGTAGGTAAGACAGGACAGCACACACTGAATGACATGAATTTCAAGGCTCTGGAGGTCAGACTCAGGTCATCACAGACCACAGGCAGTGTGCCAGCTGGCACAGTGATTGGCTAACAATCAAATCTAGTTTTCAGTGGTTGACTCAGGGTCGTGAGGACTCCACTATCTCAATTTCACCCCGTGTCCCTTCATTCAAGATAAATTTCTAATTCTTTCTCCAAAATTCCTTCTCTGGGAGTACTTAGTAGTCAGTTGCTAACACGTGAAGAAATAAACTTCACCCGCAGTACTGCAGGTTAGGAAGACGGAACAGCAGAGATGAGCAGCCAAAGGAACGTCAGGGTGTGGACAGACAGCGGAACCTGTTGCTGTGCGTTGTTTGGGGTCGCGTCTTCCCTATCTGCCGAAGCTGTCCTGGAGGGAAGGACTGGCCAGAGGGTCTTTAAAATGAGAGATTTATTACCTTGATGGATGCATTTCAGGGCTGTGGTCAAGTAACCTGGCAATGGGCAGGACCTCTGGGGGGTGTGTGTGAGTGTGTGTGAGTGTGTGTGAGTGTGTGCTCTAACAGTAGCAAGGACACTGAAGGGAGCAAAGAAGCCAAATCCTTCCTGCACTGACCTTCACCGTCCCTCCTCCTCTGGACGGACAATGACTAAAACATGTCGTTTGTGGATCGGGAGTTGGAAAAGTACTCAAGACTTTTTAGGTTTGAGTCTTTCCTGTTTCTCTGAATGGGCATTTTTCTAAGCTATTTTGAATGTGAAAAGCCGTAGAATTAAACCCTGGGCAATCTCCTACTCCATCAGGTTATACGTAAGCTCCAGGGTAAATACACGCAGACCCCGCTTCACATGTGTGGGACACGGGAGGATGTGAGTGTGCACACACATGGACTGGTAGGGGTGTGGTGTTGGTGTCCATTTGAAGTCTCCCCCTGTGATACACGTGAACTTGCATCTTCTTTCACTGTGTTAGAGAAATGTCCAGAACAGGAAAGCCAGAGGAAGCATTGTAGAAAACTCTTGCTACCCGGGGCCACTTGAGTTGGACAAACCTGATAATGAGGCAGAGCTGTCCCTTGGTCCTAATGTGCTTCTGCTGTGCTCCAGCTGGGAACCGTATGGTTTCATGTGCAAATCAAAGAGGACAGTGCTGACACCCTGCCAGAGCCTATGTCATGCCCTGAGCAAGCAGATGTGGGGCTATCTCACATAACCTAGGGTCGGTCAGACTGGGGAAAAATCAGTAAATGTGGGGCTATCTCATGTAAACTAGGGTCAGACCAGGGACAAATCAGTAAAACAACCACAGGGGTTTTCAGCTGTCTCTTTGCCGTTTCGACCTTTAATTGAAACATGCACGTGTGTGTGTGTGTGTGTGTGTGTGTGTGTGTGTGTGTGTGAGAGAGAGAGAGAGAGAGAGAGAGAGAGCGCAGAGAAACTCTGAAACGGATTTTATGTGTTGTGGTGGTGAGGTAGCAGCCCTGCATGTTATTTTTATAAGTCATTTCATTAGTTGCAACTTTGAATATCAAGCTATATCTCACCTTTCCCAAAATAATGTCTGCTTTCTCACTTTCTAATAATTATTTCAGATCTGAGAGTAATGCCTAGTCAGTGAATACAAATTAGAGTCAGCTTCAGGCTACTACTCATGCGGATTGTTTGGTCTGACTATTAACCCATTTTAGGCAGAATAATGTGAACACTGGTGGATCTTTGACTCTTCCCAGGCTGTGTAGACATACACAGCATAATTCAGCATAATTCCTAAGTCTCCCTGATAGCGGTATTGTATGTAGCTAAGCTGTTGCTAATAAATGCTTGCAAAATGGGTGGAGTCATGCCCTCCTTTCACCCTCAACCTCCTAGATGATATCATAGCAAACACAGTTATCATCCTAAGGCTGGAGAGATGGCCCAGTGGTTAAGGGTCTTGGCTTCAAAGCCCGATGGCCTGAGTTCAGTTCCTTAGTAACCGTGAAAAGCCAGTTGCACAAAGTGGTGCATGTATCTGGAGTTCCTTTGCAGAAATAAGAGGACCTGGTGCTCCCGTATTCATTCATATTCAATTTCTCTCTTTCTCTCTTTCTGCCTCCCTTTCTCTCTCTCTCTCTCTCTCCACCCCCCTTGAAAACAAACAAATAAAATTTATTTTTAAAAAAAGTTGTCATCCTAGGGCTGAGGATGGAGCCCAGTAGGACAGAGTGCTCACCTTGCCTACACGGAGCCCTGGGCTTGATCCCCAGGACTGTACAAGAGTAAGATGACACAAGCCTGTAATCTTAGCACTAGGAAGGTGGAGGCAGGAGAATTAGAAGTTCAAGGTATTTCTCAGCTACATAGTAGTACAAGACTAGCCTGTGATACCTGAGACCTTGCCTTTAAAAAAGAGCGGGGGAAGCTGGGGAGATTGCTCAGTGGATACCACACTTGTCACACAAGCATGAGGGCCTGAGTTCCCATCCCTAAAACCCATGCAAAAGTGGCTGCCGTAGTGAGTGTCTGTGATCTCCATACCCTTACAGTCAGAGAGGAGGAGGAGGAGGCAGGAGAATGTGATGAAGTTCGAAGGCCACCTAGCCTGGTGAGTACAGTGGCGAACCAGCAACCCTGTCTTGACAGAGTGGAAGGCAGGTGAGGCCTGGCACCAGTGGTTGTCTGTGATCACGCACATGCTGTGACATGTGTGCTCCTGCACTCACATATGAACAGGCACACATACATGAAAGAAAGTTGTCCCACAAAGACTTCTCCTTTCTGTGTTTGTAGATCCCCAGTGGCCATGAGAGACTCACCTTGCCAACTTTATAGCTGCCTTCACACTATGGAATTAAAAAGCAAAGAGGAACAGGCTAGCCCACAGCATGGGGAACAGTAGTGTTGTGGTGATTCCCCTCCCCTCCAGGTGATGTAGTGAGGACTGGTGGACTTTGCGTTAGCATGTGACATTCTATCATTCTGCCAGGACATTTATATTGCAGCGTCATCTCTGTGAACTGTATACTGCAAGGTGCCAGGTAATGCACGCATCGCTGTTAACTAAAAGGTGGCGTCCTCCATTCTGTGTTTGTAGGTCTCTGGACTAGAAATAAAGGCCTTTGATCATAGCCAATGAGGCCAAAGAAAGAGGATTGACCCTTGAACAGCTGCAAAGACGAGTCAGACCTTGTCTTCCCATCACACTGACGTGCTCCCAGAGCACCCCCTGGAACTGAGGGATGGGCTCCACCCTGCTTAGCATGGCTCTGACACTTTTGTTCTCCACTTGTCTGGCTCACGTCTCAGTACACAGTTTTGTTATAAAAGATGCAGTGTGCTTTGAAGACATGGCATTAGTAATTTGTAAGTAGCCCGTTCTGCATTCCTTCTTTAAGCCCAAATATATACCGTAGAATGACGTAAAGCATGGGCTTCTTTGTCTGCACTTGGCGAAGTAGACATACTAGGAAAGACTTTCTCACTCTGCCTTCCATCGTGGCTTAGAAGTGTTCTTAGTGTTCACTTTGCCTTTGTGACCAAAGTCTCAGCTAGCGTGCTCCACCTCCCTGTGTGTGTGTGTGTGTGTGTGTGTGTGTGTGTGTGTGTGTGTGTGTGTGTGTGTAGACGTGCCTGCAGAGGCTAGACATCAATACCAGGTGTCTTCTTCAGTAGCTCCCTACCTTATTTATTGAGACAGGACCTTTTATTGACTCCAGATTTGTCTACTGTCGCTAACCAGCTTGCCCCAAGTCTCTGCCTGTCTCTGCCTCCCATGCGCAGGGATCGTAGGCATGCATCCGCATGGCCAACCTATGTAGATGCTGTGGCTCCACATTCAGGCTCTCACACTTGCACAGCAGGCACTTTACAGACTGAGCCATCACTCAGCCCCCTGGGTGTTTTTTGCACATCTTCCTGTTAAATGCCCCTACAACAACTCTAGGAAGTACATGTTGTCCTGACGTATTATAGGTTGTCCTATTGCAGGTTCCATGTTACAGCAAAAGTTTTGCCTATAAATGTCCTTTGGGGTAAAGGGTCCAATGGAAAGTAAAGGTATGATGGAATCTTAATTTTTAAAAGTATTTTATTTATTTGTTTATTTATTTATTTATTTATTTATTTATTTATTTATTTATTTAAGAGGGAGTGAGAGAGAGAGAGACAGATAGAGAGAGAACAGGCAAGACAGAGCCTCCAGCCACTGCAAACAAACTTCAGATGCATGTGCTACTTTGTGCATCTGGCTCGATGTGGGTACTAGGGGATCAAACCTGGGTCTTTAGGCTTCACATGCAAGCAGCTTAACCACTAAGCCATCTCTCCAGCCCAGATTCTTAATTTTTCAGCTGGTAAAATCTTATATTTTATATAGTTTAGGATGAAGTCATTTTGCCTGAAAAATATGGGTTTCTTCTAAGAAAAGAAAGTTGTGTTCCTTCAAGCCCTCACTATAATTATTAAGTCACTATTAATTGTTGACTGATGTTGTTTTTCAATTCATAACCACTGCAGAAACAGTTCACTATCAGCACGCTGTGGGCAAGATGCCTGATGAAGAGAGCTGATATTTTCATGAATAAATTAAATAGTCTTTGTGATTCTATTTCTTTATCCATTCTCTTCATTCATCCTAAAGGGAGTTGAAAAAGAAATAAGATAATTTCCCTCCACTTTCATTCCTTGCAATCATCTTTTCCCTCATCTAAAGTGGGAAGGGAGCCCTCAGGTCCCCATTTTTGCTATTTATGGAGCAAGAGGGATCCAGGCAACAGTAGAACCAATGAGCTTGGACATTTGTTTTTACTATAACTAAAATGTTGGGGACTAGAAAGATTGCTCAGTGGTTAAAGCCTGATAGCCCGGGTTTGATTCCCTAGTATCCATGTAAAACCAGATGCACTAAGGAGCCCATGCATCTGGAGTTCAGTTGCAGTGGAAGGAGGACATGGAAGACTCATACTGCCCCCCCCTTCTCTCTATCTCCCATTCTCTCAAATAAATATTAAAAATAAAATGTTTTCCCAGCACTAAGATTGGTGCTTACTTTACTTTCTTGCGGAGGTAACCCTGTGTTTCCCCAAGGCTGAGTAGTGGATCCAAGAATCAGACAACTCATTTGTGGATCTTTGTCTCCAATTCTTCCATTCTTGCTTTCTACCAAGCTCAGATCCCTACTGGCCTGGAGTAAGCCAGATAGAATGATGAGATAATAATCAGCTTTTGTTTCACTGCTTAGTATTAATTGGTTGGCCATTCCTTTCTTTAATCCCTTATGTTTTAAATGATCACCTTTGCTAGAGAAGGCTCAGGTAGTCTGCCGCTGGACACAGTTGTTTCATAACCAGTCACATGGATACCTCATAGAATTGCCATAGAAACTGGGGTAATGCTCTGGTCTTTGTGTAAAGCCTGAAATGGAGAACGGTGTTCTTTAGCCTTTTCAAGGGATTGGCTCCAGGGCCACCTGTCGGGGCCTAAATCGGAGACTGTTCCAGTCCCTTAAGTAAGATCATGCACTTGCTCCTTGCAAAAAGCCCGCTCATATCTCTGATATACTTTAAATCATCAAGAGATTACTTATAATACCCAGAACAGTGTCTACACATCACTGCATTCACATGGATTTGGTGTAGTACTTGGTATATTCAAGTTCTGCTGTTTGGAACATTCTAGAATTTTTTTCCAAAACATTTGTGATCTGCAGTGGGTTAAATCTCTAGATACAGAGCCCACAGATACAGAATTTGTGGACACAGAAGGCCTGCTGTATACACTCAGCTAATAATAGCTGGTGTTTTATTTCTAGAATCACACAGCTATTCTTTCAGCCCATTGTGCTAGACACAAATCCATAGATCTTTAAATTATATGATTTTATTAACTTAATTTTCAAAGCTGGAAAATAGACTTCATTGAAATATCCCAGGCCATCAAATATATCAAATTGAATGAAAGACAAAGACCATCTTCTCTTGGAGATGCTTCAAACTAGATATTTTCAGGAAAGCTGATGCCAGCTTAGAGTGCTTATTGTGTGTGGTTACACTCAGA
Source organism: Orientallactaga sibirica (assembly GCA_036365145.1). Classification (NCBI taxonomy): domain Eukaryota; kingdom Metazoa; phylum Chordata; class Mammalia; order Rodentia; family Dipodidae; genus Orientallactaga; species Orientallactaga sibirica. The sequence continues at coordinate 1,949,211 of JAEOAD010001031.1, forward strand.
GGAGGTTCTAGGGGAGCTTGGGGTGTGTGTGTGTGTGTGTGTGTATGTGTGTGTGTGTGTGTGATTTCAAGCCAGTTTATGCTTCATACACAGAGGAAGCAGCCGGTATGAGTTTGAACTGTACGGAATGGGTTTGAATAAGTCTAGACATTTGGTTATCTTCTGTCTAGCATTCATTTGTGTCGTGGGCGTCACACTCTGGGGATTAGTGTTTCATTATGCAGATGCTGTTTTATCTTTAGCTTCCTTATAATAGCTTGAAGTGAATTCTCAGGGGAGAGAGAGTGGAGGCCAGGCCAGGCTGTAAGAATGACAGGACCATAGCAAAATGGGTCTCTGTGGGTTTTGATGGTGACCAATGAGCATTGTGACATCTGTCTCATAGTTGAGGTGATTGTGTGTGGTCTCATCACCTAAGTGAGTGTTTAAGATCCCAAGGAATTGACTGGAGCCCCTGAGTGGTGAGAGAAAGAGAAGGGCAGAAATACATTTCTGTACCAAGTGTCTAACGCTTCATGCATGTGAGAGCTGGGCATGTAATTATCTGTGCTGTGGGGAACGAAGGACCTATCCTATACCTCTAAGTACTTAATCACTGCCTCCTCACTTTTTAATTAGCTCCTTTAGGCTACCAGAAAGAAATTCGCTCCTTCTTTCCCAAATTAGACCTCTCTTCTACAAACAATCAGTGTTCCATCTCCAAAACTCAAAAGTGCAGTGCAGTTTGCTTTTTCCTTACTTTCTGACTTCAATGTGATTTGTTTTTAGAAATGCATGATAGAAACGGAAA